>CM028138.1:82495000-83695000 GCA_016271365.2 Neoceratodus forsteri
AGTGACATTGGAGAGCACCTGGAAGGAAAGGTATGTCTCCTTTCAGATGACACAAAGATCTGCAACAGGGTTGATACACAAGATGGGGTGGAAAGGATGAAAAGGGACTTGGCAATGTTGGCGGAATGGTCAAATATGTGGCAGCTCAGATTCAATGCAAAAGAAGTGCAAGATAATGCATCTGGGAAACAAAAACCCAGAGGAAGAGTACACAATGGGGGGTGAGTTAATAACAACAACAAAAATCAAAGAGACCTAGGAGTAATTATAGCAGATGACCTAAAGGTGGGCAAGCAATGTGAGAAGGCAGTAAGGCGGGCTGGGGGATACTGGGATGCATAGGGATAGGCATCAACAGTAGAAAACAGGATGTTGTTATCCCTCTGTACAGACAATTAGTGAGACCCCATCTGGAGTGCTGCATGCAATTCTGCAGACTCCATCTCAGCAAAGACATAGACAGAGTGGAGGTTGTTCAGAGGAGAGCAACCAAAAGGTGCAGAGTCTGCACCAGAAGATGTACAAGGAGAGACTAAAGCAGCTTAATATGTATACCCCTGAGGAAAGGAGGGAGAGGGGGGACAGGATAGAAACTTTCAAATATCTCAAGGGAATTAACAAAATACAAGAGGGTAGCATCTTTCAGAAGAAGAAATGTGCAAGAACAAGGGGGCACAATTTGAAGATAGAGCGGGAATGGCTCAGAGGTAATGTTATAAAGTATTTTTTCACAGAGAGGGTTGTGGATGCATGGAACAGCCTTGCTGAGGAGGTTGTGGAGTCAGGAACAGTGGGAGAATTCAAGAATGCATTGGACAGGCATAAGGCAATTCTAGTGTGGGGTAGGAGGAAGTAAGCTGTTGATTAACTGGAATCTGCAGCTTATCCATCAGGTAAGGAAATGGGCAGACTAGGTGGGCCAAGCGGTCCTTATCTGCTGTCAAATTCTGTTTCTATGTTTCTAATAACTTTGCAATTGTTCAATGGATTTGCACAAAGTTTGGAATGCACAATTTGCTATGGTAGATCTCTTAATTTACCAAGTTGTTCTTTGGTCAGACTTATGGTTTCTGCACAGCAAAGCAGCAAAAAGAGCATTTTTCACCAGTTTTGGAGCATTTTTTGCCGATGTTGTTGCAATGAGACCCTTTAGTCTTTTGGTCTGCAGTTTGAAATGTGGAAAAAGGTTGGGCCAAGGAACAATCCAGCATTGGTCTGATAAAAAAATATCAATCCTTTCCAAAGTCATTAAATTTTGAAGTTTTGGGTTTTGAGCATTCTCAGTTCAGTCCAAGATGTATATGGTTATTTTTCAGACAAAGAATTTAGCTCATGGACAAAGATTTGGGATCTGGCAGACTAGAATTATTGTCCACCGGAAATTCTTAGTCTGAGAGCCACCATCCGGTTTTTTAAATTGCAGCCAAAAAAATGTTGTAGCTCCCTCCACGGGCGACTTTTGGGAAAATGAGACATAGGTTTTGCTCAGGGGGAAACCCTCTATCAAACCATTCCTTTTGTTTGGTTCATTTTGGTCAAAACATAGATTTTTAAACATTTAAAATTCTTTGGCTGTCACTCGCTAAGAATCCTAGTACGCGAGCCATCAGAATCCTAGTCTGTGATCTCGCAGTCAAGGATTTTGCAGCCTCACAGACTAAGATTTTAAAAACTTTGAAACTGAATATCTCAGGCATGGTTTGATCTTTTTACATGAAATTATCAGGGTTAGTAGAGGATGCCCTACTAGTGTGAATGATTCTATTTCAAAGTTGGTCAATTAAGTCGTATTATAGATATGATGTCAGGAAGATGGTATGTTCCCCCATAGGACAACATCGTGTGTGTTTTGCGCTTTTTGGTGTCTGTAGCTCATAAACAGTGTGAGATATTTATTTATTTAGTTTTTGTTGACCGGGTAAGTGCACTAGACCAACAGTTCTCAAGCTTTGTCTTAGTGAGCCTCCCCTATACCATGGAAAAGATCTTGAGCCTCCCCCAAAATACTGAAATATTTTTGGGCCTCCCCATAGAAAAATAGCCTACTTTTCACAGTACATCAGGAAAAAATTGAAACCTCTTTGCATAGCTGGCTGTCATGTTATTAAGCTTATTGTAACCCCCCAACAGGACAACCTACTTGCTCCAATATTTTGACTCTCGAACCATTGTTACTCCTCACTGCCATACCTTCATGGGTCAGACTGCTTTTTCTGTTTCCCCACTATCTGGAATAACCTTCCTGCTGACCTTTGCCTCTTCCCCTCTCCTCCTGCTCTTAAACAAATTCTCAGGGATCATTTTGCTCCCTCCTGCTCTTATTCCTAGTACCTATATGGTTAACTCTTGTATTTGGACAGTTCTGCTGCCAGTCTAATTGATCAATTGTTCCTCACATTGTTGGTTTATTATTAAGTAATTTGTTTGCACTTTTATTTATTTAGTATTGCTCAGAGTGTTTTGCAGTTACATTTTGAATTGTATTCTCTCACTACCCTTCCCTAGGTACACCTGAAATAGGCCACGGCTCAATGTACAGTACCTTCCTGGTCACAGACATGTGAATGAATGCATAAATTCACCTACTATTATCCTCTTTCAGTTTGCCTTATCCCTTCACACAAAATGTATAAAGTTCAAAACTGAAATATAATACTTTTTCAAGACTTGCTTGAGCCTCCCCTGGAACAGGTTGGGGCCTCCCCAGGGAGGCTGGCCTCACCATTTGAGAACCCCTGCACTAGACAAATCTTGCCTATTTTCAGGCATCATCTGGGGGGGGATACAGATGAATGCCAACTGACCTTGAACCAGATTAAGCTGTTGGTGGTATTATAGTGAATGAGGAAATTTGGCCAGGACACGGAAATTCTCTACTCTTTTAAAATGGGTGCCATGGGATCTTTAACATCCACCTGAACCACCACCAATCCAGGCAGATGGGACCTCAGTTTAACGTCTCATCTGAAAGGCGGCACTACAGTGTCAGTACTGGGATATTAATCAAGTGCCAGATGTGGAACTGAACCCACAGCCCTCTGATCTCCCGACCTCAGAGGCAAGTGTGCTACCTACTGAGCCACTGACACTGTTAAATATATTTATATATAGATATGTATTTGTGTTATAATACATTGTATGGACGTCTCACTGTCACAATTACAATGACACTTGAATTTTTTGTAGTTGCTATGGTTCCTGAGATATCCTCAAATTAGTGTTACACGGCTTCCTTACTGTATAGGGCTGCTGTATGGCTCTGTAGCTATGTGTAAGTGGAAGTGCGGGCCCTGAGGGCCCATGCTCCCACACATGCATATTGTTATGCTCAAAAGTACAGCCTGGTGGGAGTGTGGAGCTCACCAACACATGTTATTTACTACTCATATTACACTTACTTGAAAAGTATGGGAATTCATGGCAAAACACTTTGTTTAATGCATCAGTTAGGGTTAAAGCAACACCATTACTATGTTCATGTGGAAGTGCAGGGCCCAGAGGGCCCACACTCCTACACATGCATATTGTCATACTCCAATAGACAGC
The DNA here is from genome assembly GCA_016271365.2 of Neoceratodus forsteri. NCBI lineage: Eukaryota > Metazoa > Chordata > Ceratodontiformes > Ceratodontidae > Neoceratodus > Neoceratodus forsteri. The sequence goes on from CM028138.1 coordinate 82,498,547, forward strand.
CTGATGGGTGCACGGGGCCACCAATACATGTTATGTACTACTTATGTTATGCTTTCTCAAAAGTAAGGACATTCTCAGCAAAAAACTGTGTTGCTGCAACACTCGGTGCTCTACAGCAACAAAAGTTTGGAAATGCAATGTTAGTGGAGTTATGCCCCTCTACCCCACCCCATGCTCCCTATCCTCCACAAAAGCCAACAGATGTTGGGGTGTGCCATGGAGTTAATCAATCCTAATTCTCACCCCCATTCTCCTATGCTGTAGCATATTGGCTTGTTTACACATGGAATGGGGTGAGAATTAGGGCTGACAACCCATGGCACAACCCAAAGTCTGTTGGTCTGTGGAGGATAGGGGTGTGGGGTTGGGGTGGAAGGGTAGAACCCCTAGTATTGCATTTCTACACTTTTGTTGCTGTAGGGCAACCCTAAGTGTTGCATTAACACACTGGGCTGGATATTAAAACTGCACCTTTCTGTGGCGCAAGCCCTTGCGCTGCTCAAAAAAGTTGCACAGGGGTGGCCAGGGGGCGGGTATTCAGCGGAGTTGCGCTATTGAGCAACTCCTTTGAATATCACCCCCCAGCCACAACCACTGTGCATGGTGCAGTGGAACTTGTGCCACCACAAGTGGTCAGAGTGGAGCATTCAAGATGCGGTGGCACAAGTTCCATTGCGCCATGTGCAAATTTCCAGTATTCAAGGTGACATGCAAATGGGCGCATAAGTTATGCAAGGCACAGGGGAGCCATTTTCATCTACTTACGGCCCCATTTGCATGCGCATTGCATGCAGGTGCACCGATCCCTGACAGCTTGTACCTGGTCCCTGCCAGACAGCGGCCATCGGGACCGGCCCCTGCAGCCGGTGCGTGCGTAAGTAAATCCCCCACTGGCGATCACGGGCATAACGTATTAACCCCCACTGGCCCGATCGCGGGCAACGTGATAAACCCCCCGACTGGTCAATTGGGCAAAACAGAACTGAACCCCGACTGTCGATGCTGGGCAAAACAGAATGAACCCCCACAATGGCTGATCATGGGCATAACAGTGACCCCACCCCTAAGCCCAATCGCGGGCAGAGCGGTTCAACCCAAGACCAATATCCCTGGTGGTCAGTGGGCGTGAAGCCTGATCGCGGGCATTAAGTCAACTCCCCAGTCCAATTTCCTGGTGATCTGCAGCACCCACCCACCCGAAGCCCACAGCCCCACTCTCCCCATCAGCGGCAGGCGGCAGCACCCACCACCTGCTGCCCCACCACCCCGACTGACTGCTTGGTATGGGCTGCATGCCCATTGGCTCTTACTCTGAACAAATGGGCATGCATCCCACAAAACCAGTCAGTCGACGAACAACGGTGTGGGCAGGTGGTGCTGCCCCCGCAGCTGAAGGAGATGATGGTCGCAGGAAAGGTGAGACCGAGTCACCAGGGAGGTGAACCTGAGGGTTGGCTCTAATGCCACTGGCTTCACGGTGCACACTGAACCACCGAGAGATGACAGGCTCAGCACGGGGGTGAACTGTTCTGCTGCGGTCGAGCTTAAGGGATGAGGTCATTTCTGACCCATGCCCGTGATCGGAGAAAGCCAGGTGAGGAACAGACTGTTTGCCAGTGATCCGAGAGAAGCCGGTCAGGGGATCGGTCTTTTTCTGATAGGCCGGTGAGAAGACTATGCCGTTGGACAGTGAAGCAATCAGCCCACGATCGGGCCAGTGGGGAAGTGTTCTGCCTGCGATCGGGCTGTGGAGGTTACTATTATGCCCGATCAGGCTGCAGGCGGGGCACAGGGAACAAGTGGACAGCCACCCACAGGTGGCAGCTGCTGTGTTGCACCCTGCAATGTGGCAGCTCACCTGTGGGTGGCCCTCAACTTGATCCTTTTTTTTTTGTCTCAAAGTTGTGCAGGCGCAGGTAGGGGGTTGCACCTGCACAACTCTGCACAGCCTGGCTGAATATCGGGCTGTGCAGTTTATGCATGGTTCCTCCCCCTCAGGTTGAGCATGCCTTTATTAGCATTGTGCTGTTGCTCAGCATGACTTGGGGGGTGCAACTGCCTCCTGCTGAATATCACAGAATGGCACAATTTCAGACTTGCGCAGGCGCAACCCTTTTGAATATCCAGCCCACTGTTTTTGCAGAATATATATAGTGCTGGCATGGTACTGCCAGTATAGATAGGGTTGCCTGGTCATTTCTATGTTAAACCCAGCATTTTGTGCTTTAATACATTTGGCACCATACAATGGATTTACCTGACATTTTGCATGTGCAGTCTGGTACCATAGTCTCTGGATCTGGCAAGTTGGGTTGTGGTCGGATAAGCAGTTGTGGAATACAGAGTGCCCAAAATTGTAAAAAAAATGGGAGGGGGTTGCATGTTTCTTTTCTCATGGCTACAGCCCACATGATTTGTCTGTTTGGTCTGAAATCTTCAGGGAAGATGAAGTCTGTATCACTAATGCACCTTTCAAAGAATTGTTGAAAAAAATATTAAACCATTCAAAAGTTATTCAAAAACTAAGCTTCCCATTATAGTCAATGGGAAAAAAAATATATGTGTCTCTCGAAAGCTGCTGCCAGCTTTCAAAAAATGCCCTATTTACAAATGCAATGGCCACCATCTTGTTTCAGTTACAGGCAGCTAAAAATGACTGCCATTTAAAAAATAATGGCCCTAGTTAAACACAGACAGTTGTGTTTACCTAATCAAGGGTCAAGGAACACATTGAGGACATCAGATATTTAATCTGAGCCCCCAAAATGCTTTTTCAAATCAAACCCCTGTTGCAACTTTCCAAAGAAATGGATGTGGCGTTTTGCATTTTGGAAGTGTCAAGCTGCCGGCAGTATTCTACCCCATTAAAAAAATATATCCTTTTCTGGCCTCTTTTGGGCCAAAGTAATGGTCCCACTGTTTTCCTATGTCCCCCCATTAGGTAGACAGAAGTGTTTGCCTAACAAAATGAGGAAAATTGGCCTCAGCCCCAATGTCTTTCATATTCAATGAAGAGTCCTGCATTGAACTTTTCGATGCATGATCAGGCATCAGATTCCAGTTATGTGCACACTAACTGCTCTGACATCGGGGTTCCCAATCCCTGTGTCAGAATCATGTCTCCCTCACCCCCAAAACTTGTGGTACACTGGGAGCCCACCCCAGTGTGCCCCAAAGGTATTTAAAAAAAAAAACACTTCCCGACAGGGGTGCCCAATCCCCCGGTCAACAGCAAGTCCCCTCAACTCATTTGGCACACTGGAAGCCCACCATAGTGTGCCAAAACATAATGGCTTTCTTTTAGAGTTGCCAATGGGGGTGACCAATCCCCCTGTCATCAGCATAGTTCTTCTCCAAAATCATGTGGCACTCTGGGATCCCACCCCAGTGTGACAGTTTTTCTCTTTGTGAACTTGCAAACACGGGTGCCCAATTCCCCTGTCAGCAGCGTGCACCCCCAAACTCATGTGGCACACTGGGAGCCCACCCCAGTGTACCCAAAACTTTTTTTTCTGTACCTGTAATTTTGGAAAAAAGTCCATCACCATCTTTTTTTCCCTATAAAAAAGAAAATGGTCCATCATCATCTCCTCCCCAATCCCCCATTCCATCCCCCATCCCACTGAGCACCAACCTCTCTGCACTCCCCACCAATACTTATCCTCTAAAGGTTGTGAACAGTGATCTTCTCAGGACCAGAGACACATCTGCACTCTACAAAGCCAAACTGCAAAATGAAGAATCAAAGGTAAGCCATATAATGGGAGTCAATGGGGATGGGGTTCATCTTTGGTTAATATCTCATCCATTTTTGGGAATTTGTGACACAAATCTTCAAAATGGTGTTCTTAGGACTCCACCTTGTGAACACTGGTACTGTCATTTTGTTTTTCAGTCCTGGAAGATGATTTCATGGTCACTGTAGGGAATCACCTTTTGGGACTGATTTATGAAATGACAGTGCCACTGTTCATTAGGGGGGGTCTCAAAAAGCCCATAATGCAGATTTACTGAAGAAATACCAAACAAATGACTGTGTTATGAGTGTGCATTGCACAATTTCTATGCATGCTTGTAACTATGCCAATTTCTAATATTTTCACTACACATTTTCAGAGTTGCCATTTTTTCACAACTATTTCCTAATAAATAGTATAGCTGTCATTTTGCACATCCAGTCCAGAATGTATTTTCACACCTGTGGCACAAAATGGCATGGTTGCTGTGCAAAATCAACTTTTGGGAAGGATTAACAAAATTACAGTGCCAGTGTTCATGAAGGGAGGTCCCCCCAAAAAATGTTGAACGTTTTATGAAACAAAATCCCAAAAATGACCATGTTATGAGTGTGTGTTTCGCAGTTTTAATGCACATTCATAAATTCGCAAATGTTTAATATTTTCACTCCAAATTTTTGACATTGACATTTTGTTACACCTCCCCATGACCGGTACAGCTGTCAATTTACAGATCCTGCCCAGAATGTGTTTTCACACCTGTGTCACAGAATGGCATGGTCATTGTGCGAAATTAATCTTTGGGATGGATTAATGAAAACACAGTGCCAGTGTTCATGAGTGGAGGTCCCAAAAAACATCTTGAAATTTTGTGAGACAAATTCCAAAAATGACCACTTTATAAGTGTGCATTGCACAGTTTCAATGCATGTTATAAATTCACAGATTTTTTATATTTTCATCCAGATTTTCAACATTGACATTTTGCCATACTTCCTCATGAACAGTATAGCTGTCATTTTTTACAGCATGTCTGAATCTGAGCATTGCAAGAGTGCAGAGCCCTGCAACAACATACCACTTACTATTTACATAAACTGTCTTAAAAAGAAGGGACATGTTTTGCAAAGAACTCCATTAATGCATCAGTTAGGGTTGATAGTACACTGGCAAAAGTTTTTAAATTTGGTGTTAGGCTGCCAGCCCCTACCACCCCCTCACCCCCACCCTCCACACACCAACAGGTGTCAGCATGTGCATTGGGGTCATTGGGACTAACTCTCACCCCATTCTCCTATACTGTACCACCTCAGCTTCTTTGCAAATGGAATGGGGTGAGAGTTAGGGTGACAAACCTAATGCACACACTGATGCCTGTTGGTGTGTGAAGAGTGAGGTTTGTGGGTGGGGTGGTAGGGCTGGCAACCCTAACACTGCATTTCCAAACTTTTGTTGGGATACTATCAACCTTAACTGATACATTAACAGGGTTCTTTGCAATGAATATATATATAACTTTATTATAGCTGCACGGTAGTGCGCTATAGTTAGGGTTAGCAAGAGCATTTAATGTTAAAGGCCAGTTTTTGCAGGGTAATAACTGTGTACAGGTTCCACAGATCTGCTTGAAATTTTTGCATGCCTCTTCAGAAGGGACAGGTCTATTGATGTGCTACATTTGGTCTGAATCCCTCTTGTGGTTTCTGAGATACAGAATGTTGCAAAATAAGAGATTTTTATGTTTTTTTGCAGTTTGTCAACCTATTGCTCAAAAATGGCTGTAGCTACAGGGCTGAAATTTTCATAGTAGACAACTGTGGCCTCACAAATTTGCCCTTTTAAGATTTGGTGAAAATATATCAATCTGTTCCAAAGTTATGAAATGTTCTTTTTCCTATGATTTCCTTTGTGAAATAAATACCATATATACTAGAGTATAAGCCTACTTACGTATAAGCCAACTCCCACCCCCGTGCAAGCAGGTAATTTTTGTAAACATGTCTGACCTGCATATAAGCCTAGACAAATTTATTACAAAATGTTTTGATAAACACTGCACATCAATTAAAAACCGCAATATGATTACAATAAAAAAAATGTTATTGCTAGTACTTGCAGTCCTGTTTTTAATTTCAAGCCTTCCTCCTTGATGTCAGAAAAGCCTAGCTCAACCCATTCCCAAAGCAGTGGAATACTGGGCCCATCGGGTGGGAGGTAGTGAAGCAGTGAAGCATGCCATGACTGGAGACCCAACTGGAGACAGCAGTGCAGAGGGAGAGAAACGCTGGTCTGGAAGGGCAGTTTCAAATACCTTTTACACAGGTACTGTGTTTGTTCAAGGGTTCAAGGTTCTGGCTTACAGGAGTCATGAAGACATATTAGGAGGGTCAGAGCACCAGATGAATATAATTCAAGGAAGTGGCAGGTGGGGAGGTGAGCAAGGCTTCAGCACATGGCAGGAGTTTGTTTCAAAAGGGAAAAAGTTTATTTACATGTTACATATATGACACTGTGTTAGTTGGGTAGCTAAATAAATGTGCTGGAGCTGTTCTAGTATTTGTAAGTGGTGCTGATCGGGAGGGTGTACCAGTACTTTTGCTGAAGTTCCATTATGGTGAGATTGATTACTGTATTTTACCGATTGACCCGCGTATAAGCAGAGGAACCTGATATGGTGATGGAAAAGTGGTTAAAAAGATTTGGCTTAAATGCAGGTATATACGGTAGATGTCCCTGGAGGCATAGGATTCTAGTTTGATGCAGAATCCTGCATCGAACTGCCATGTTAGATTCATAATGATGCTAGTTACTTTACTCTTATATTGTTTTGTGAATGTAATATTGTCTCTTGAATTGTCTTGGCCAGCTGTTATTATACGCTGTATGCTACATGTATTTTACCATACCCCCTACCCCCATGATGCATCTGGAATTGAGTAGTAGCTTACCCAACAGGCCTTTCTGGTAAAACTCTTAAATAAACAAACAAAAAAACAAATAAATAAATAAGTAATCCTGCACCAAAGTGGTATTTTATGATGCAGAGCCCTGCAGGAAACTGACATGTTGCAATTCAGAATCCTATATTGAACTGTCATTTTCCAGGCATACCTCTTTGTAATTACTGTTTCCTGACATCAAGGTCCCAATCCCTGTGTTGGCATTTCTTTAACCCTCCACTACTGTGGTGCACTAGGGAGACCATCCCCAGTGCACCAAAAGCATTAATTTTCTGATAACTTTATGTTGTTTCCTACACTGGGATGCCCAACCCCAGTGTAAGATGCCCCCCCACAGTCCATTCTTATTATTCTTTGCTGACATCAGGGTACCCGATCCCCATATTGGGATTTATTTCTCCCTCTTTTAATGTGGCACACTGGTGAAACCACCCCCAGTGTGCCAAAAACTTCTTTTCAGTGTTTTTTAACACTGGGAAGCCCACACTGGTGTTGAATGCCCCCCCACCTGTTGAAATATTAATAGTGTTTGCTGATATCGGGGTGCTCAATTCCTGTATTGACATTATGAACCTCCCAGCACTATGGGACACTGGGGAGCCCACTCCCAGTGTCCAAAAATAAAGTTTTCCCTGCCATCAAAAGAAAAAACTGTCCCCATCTTTTTAATCCTACAAAAATAAAACAGTCCCTCATCATCTTCCCTATCCCTCCCCATCCTGACCCTCCCACTGAGCACCCACCTCCCCACACACCCTCTCACCCTATACTCACCTCTGGAGGTTGGTGGCTGTCATCTTCTCTGGACTGGGAAACATCCACATTCTTCAAAGCCCAACCACAAACTGAAGAATCAAGGTAGACTTGTAGTATGGATCTCAATGGGGTTTTCAACTTGTGTTGATATCTCAGGCATTTTTAGGAATTTTTCTTGGGACCCCACCTCATGAACACTGTCACTGCCAATTCATTATTCGGTCCTGAAAGGTGATTTCATGGTCACTATGTGGAATTTCCTTTCTGGACTGATTAATGAAATGACAGTGCCAAGGTTTATGAGGGATGGTCCCAAAAACCCCAGGTTGGAAATGGGATGCAAAAATTCTCAGAAATTACTGTGTTACAAATGTACATTGTGCAGTTTATACACATTGTCATAGCTTCATCAATTTTTAATATTTTCACTCCAGATTTTAAACATTGAGATGTTTTTCACACCTCCTCATGAACAGTGCAGCTGTCATTTTTCACATCCTACCCAAAATGTGTTTTTGCAACTGTGGCGCAGAATGGTGCAGTGGCTGTGTGAAATCAACTTTCAGGATGCACTAATGAAATCACAGTGCCACAGTTCATTAGGTCGGGTCCCAAAAAGGCCATGTTGAAAATGTGGTGCAACAATTCCAAAAAATGACTGTGTTACAAGTGTGCATTGCACAGTTTCTATGCATATTCTTAACTGTTCCAGTTTTTAATATTTTTACTCCAGATTTTCAACATTAGGATTTTTTTACACCACCTCATGAAAAATACACCTGTCATTTCTCATATACTGCCCAAATGTGTTTACACAGCTGTGGCGCAAAAACTGCACAGTTGCTGCTCAAAATCACCTTTTGGGACTGAGTAACACAATGAAAGTGTCTGTGTTCATGAGGTGGGGTCCCAAAAAGGCTGTTTTGAAAATTTGCAGCAAAAATACCAAGAAAATCTCACAAAACCGGGATACTATTATACTATTTCAAAAAGTAAGGAAATTAATTAACAAAAACTTCATTTAAAACAAAGTTAGGGTTCTTGACATAGGTCTTCACCCAAAGTGATACAGGTCCAGAAATGTGATGTTAGGGTTTGCAACTGTTATAACCCTCCCTCACCAAACCCTACCATTGTAATCACACCTCCCACCTTTCACATACAAACAAGCATCAGGGTGTGCCTTAGGGTTGTGGGCCCCACCTCACCCAACTCTGCCATCACAACACCTCAACCCTGCACACACCAACAATCATCAGCATGTGCCTTAGGGCTGTGGACCCTAATGCTCACCCCATTCCATCTGTAAAGAACCTGACATGGTACAGTACAGGAGAATTGGGTGAGCATTAGGGTCCATGACCCTGAGGCACACACTGATGATTGCTTGTGTGTGGAGGGTGGGGTGGTGTTGGTGTTGTGATGGTAGAGTTGGGTGAGGTGGGGCCCAAGACCCTAAGGCACAAGCATGTGCTCATTCACTTCATTACAGAAGAAGTCAATCAGGTGGGCTGCCAGCTGTGGTGGTGAGTGGAGGGCAGTGCTGGTAGCTCACTCAGTGTTGTGGTGCCATGTGGACTGTGGGGAAGTGGAGTGATGGTGGTGGGGCACTAGCTGAATGGGTGGGATGACAGCGGATCCATCACTAGACACTAGGGATTCTGATTATTTTATTATTCTTGGGGCTGGTGATCAGTGGGGTGGGGGTCCACTAGACACCAGGGATTTTGATTATTTTTTCATTATTTGGGCTGGTGATCAGTGGTTGGGTGGGGGTCTACTAGACACAAGAGATTTTAATTATTTTATTATTATTGGGGTTGGTGATTGGTTGGGTGGGGTCCACTAGACACCAAAAATTATGATTTTGTTTATTATGTGGGTGACAATTGGTGGGGGGGAAAAGTAGTTTTTTGGACTCTGGCTCCATGAATTGGTGAATTTCACAAATTGTGCTCAGTGAATTGAGTGCAATCCATGAAATATTTTGTGGAGCAAATTTTATTGATTTGACCCATTTCTAGTGGACACCAGCAAGGTGAGAACTGAGGTGGATGCAGGCAAGAAACACCTTTGGCCTGATTCCAAAAGGGGTACACATGTTGCAAGGCAATTTGCACCAAACCCTATGGCACAAATTGCATCTTGCAACATGTGTTACAGCTTTTGCTATTCCAACCCCTACGGCAAGGTGGAAGGGGGTTATGGCAGTGACTGCACCCTGTTCTGAAAGGGCGGTTGCTGTAACCCACCTACACCATTCTAGGTCCCACTACAGCACTGTGGGGTTAGACCAGCACCTAACTAGTCTAAGGGGCATCCATCCTGGCAAAATGATGGATGCCCCCCCATAGTGCTTCAAAACACACATTACCATGCCCCACGGACCCCCATCACAGTGATGCCCCCACCCCCTGCAATTTAGGGTGCCACAGGGGTCCATATGGTGATGTGTCCCCATTGCACCTGTACCACCCAGCCTAACCCAGGCCCCCAGAGGATTTCAGGCTTCTTTCAGGGTGGGGGGGCTCCAGAGGGCTGTTACTTGTGGTCCGCGGCTTGCGGCACCCAGATCCATTGTGCCATTCCTGTGGTGCACCACTGTGGCTGCTGGAAGTTGCAGGATGTAAGTGCTGGGGACCCTGCCAGTTTTGGAATAGGATACAGGGTCCCTGTTGTAGTGACAAATGTCACAACTCACACATGCCTGCTAGTTGTGACATTCATTCTTGAATTTGGCTCCTTGAGTAGAAAAAACAAAAATTGGGTGATGTGAAACCAGAATTCTGAAAAAGATTTGAAATCATAGAGTAAGTCTGCAGTGGAATTTTGGTCATACATTGCACGGTTCATGAGATATTGTGAAATTACTGTCACAAGGGTTGAAAGAGTGCCTGTCCAGTACTTTTCGGTGCCCATAGCTCAGAAAAAAATGTCAGATATGGGTACCATCAGTGACTGTGGTATGATCTACTCACTGTCATGGTTACAATGACACCTGAATTGTTTTTCTAGCTGTTACGGTTCTCAAGATATGGACAAATTACTGTTACAAGCATTTAGTGGCCAGTAGGAAGGCTGCATGGCTCTGTAGCGATGCATAAGTGGCAGCGTAAGTCCAGAGGGCCCGCACTCCCTTAGATGCATATTGTAATGCTGAAATGGGCAAGTTGGTGAGAGCACAGAGCCTTCTCCCACCAGTGCATGCTTTTTAGTGGCTATTATTATAGGGGCATGGTCACGCCCCTATATTTAGGGTTATGAAGCCACTCCTATGTTAAACTCGAAATTTTGCATGTTAATAACTTTGGACTCTTTCAATGGATTTGTATGAAATTTGGTATATGCAGTGCGGCATGGTAGATCTCTTGCTTTGCCAAATTTCATTTCAGTCAGACTTGCGGTTTGTACACACCAAAATGCTGAAAAATACACTTTTCGCCAGTTATGTGGGCAGTTTTTTGGATTTTGTCTGTGGTGCTACATGGCTGCTGTGTGACATGCTGATCTTTTATTTAGCTCATCTGAAAGAGCTTGTATCAAGGAACATGCCACTTTTTGTTTGGTGAAAAAATATTAATTAATTCAAAAGTTATTAAACTTTTAAGTTCCCACTATAAGTCAATGGGAAAATGTATATGGTTATTTTGCGAAAGAAGAATGGAGTTTTGGCCATCTAGTCCCACCTCACGAACAACGAATTTGCAGGCTTACAATCAAAGAGACCTTTAGGGTTATTTTATTTACTGAATTTGTTAGCTGGGTATGAGTACTAGACCAAGGGTCCTTTTTCAGGCTCAGCCTGTACATATAAAAACAATTATTCACTTTGAAGCAGCAGTGCATGTTATAGTGACATTTTTGAGTTTTTACATTTAAAATGCTAAAAGGGGTGTTCCTTTTAATGTGACTATTTCTATTTTTAATGATTATTTCTGCTGTTTTTGAGCACTCACTGTCCCACAAGGTTAGTAAGCAGTGTCCGTTGCATCCTAGTCCATATTACATTCAAGAACAGTAATGCTAATCAGTGGATGTTCATAAACAGCTTAGAATAATAATGAAAACCTGGGAGAATAGCCATAATAAAGGGTTCACCATTTATTATGCCAAATGTACAAAACAAAATGCTAAAGCAGACTCAAAATGGGGGGAAGGGCATCTTGGGGGAAAAGAAGCATCTCACTGTGCTAGTTCCTTGTGTGCTGCCTGCCTCTGAGCTTTTACTAGAACAGTATACTTGATGAAATATTTAATAAAGTATTTTAAATGCAGTTTCCTAAGTGGTGATGAGGGTATTCGTGGTGTGGCTGTGAGCTCAGAAGTTTTTAGACTAGATTTGTTTATTCTGGAGATTAGTCATTCCAGAGGTGCTAATTATTGGTTCCACATCATATGAGCGAACGCACAATAGCGATCGACATATAAACAAGTGCATATCACTGAAAAACCACATCGGCAATGTGCACAACAGCGGGACCATAGACAGTGATGGCTCTGACCACAAGAAAACACATCACATTGACACCATGTTAAATGTGGAGAGCTATGCCCCCTGCACACCCACCCCCTAATTATTATAACCAACTCTGAGGGGGAGCCTGACACTGGGATAAACAAAAAAAGCTAAGTATGCACATATACAACTTGCAAAAACATAGAACTCCTACCCAGGTTCAAACCTGAATCCTTCAGCAATAGATGCATACCCTACCTCCATTAGACCACACAGCCAGCTCACACTGACCAACCAAAGCTACTTCCTACATCTTCTACATTATAGAGCCATCCTACCATCACTCTCTCAACACTTGCTATTATTGTTTCACTGTCCCTCGCTATATCAATGTTCGCTAACATATCCCACTCACTGCATTGCAAGGTGCTTAAAGGTAGTTGCTCCATAGTAGTTGCTCAACTGTATTTGCCCATATCACTGGATACCCTAATTAACTTGACTGTCAGAAGGGCATCTTGTATGACAGGCACAAAAGGCAGTCTAAAAAAGAATAAATATAGAATAAAGGATGGGGAAGTGTGTGACATGAGAATTTAATGTACACCCAAGGTGTGGGATGCTACATAAACCCCAAGGGCAAAGCCCAAGAAGTTTATTAAAGCATCCCACACTGATTGTGTGCATTAAATTCTCACATCACATACTTCCCCATCTTTTATTTTATAGAATATCTGGGGAGAACTTTTTCCATCCTGGGTGCTGTGATCCTCACTGTAATTGTCTGTCACACACATGCATGCGCACACACACACACACACTGTCACTCACACTTAAGGATACACACAGTCTGTCTCTTCTCATGTCTCCTTTTCCTTGATTTTTATTTTATTTATTTATTTTTTATTATTTATAGTTTGGACTCTGGAGTTACAACCATGCTTGCCTAGTGCTATAGGGAGCCAGTTATGTCCCCACTGGCAGCCACGGCCCCATTTCTCCTCGCACTATAGCCTGAACTTATTGAACAGCAGGATCTATCAGACAGAGCTTTTTAAAAAAAATTAACCTAAGAGGAATCACTTAGATTATAAAAAAAGAGATGCTAAGGTGAGGTAAATGTTCTGGCGACTCCTTAGTAAGCATCGGTCAAAGCTGCCGTTTTTTGCGGGACAGTTTATCCTGCTCTCAGAATGAACAAGGATCAATGAGGGTTTGCAACACTTGATAGAGGTAGTGTGTAAATGCCATAACAATCAATGGGTTATTATGAAAAATATCAACTGGCTGAGCACTAAGGAAAAAGTGCTCACCAGTTATTATAAAGCTATAAATCAAAACTGTGCAGTGATATGTACTGCTGGTTTGATATTTATTGGTCTGTATAGAGTTCTAACACCTGCTTGTTTTAATTTCTTTGTAACACCTGTGTGTGTATAAATGGAAATTACCAAAATATCCTAACACCTGTGGTTATCATCACTTTCTTGTTGTAAGACTGCTTGCCCTCCAGTCTTGTCATGAATCATCTACAGAAATTTGCATGCATGTGTTCTAGTGCTGTGAGGAAGGTTTAGATTGTGACCTGAAGGAATTCCATGGAATTTTATAAAGTTCTGTAGAATTCTGTCAGTAGCAAAATTCTGACATTTTGCAAGGTAAATGGTTTTCATAGATGAATAATCCACACTTTAAATGAACTGCAGGTCCTTTTTTCTGCAATTTGCAGAACGTTATTTAGCAATTTACATAATCAGAGGAACATTTTTCTGCTGCATACACTTCTCAGTATCTGCAGAACTGAATAGGAAATTTCAAAGAGCATTTCAAAAGCACAATTGCCATTCTGCACAAATTCCACAGTCAAAATGCCACATTGCATACAGCCCTAGTGTATTCTTATAGATCTAGCAGTTGTCTATCACACTGAACTCTACTAGATGAGAATACATTTTGCACCCTACTGTACCAAGAGATCCCAATAAAAATGACATATGGGGCCTTCACCTGATTTTAAAAGAGCCTTTAGAGTGATGTAAGTTGTGTTGCTCTTAGGGTTGTGGCAAACTCCAGGTGTACCAGGGACCTGTGGCAAATTTTATAAAAAGCAGGGTAGCAGCACCCTAAAAATATCACCAACTGCTTAATTTGGTTCAATTTCAGTTGGTTTCCATCTGTATCCCCAGTCACTCCTGAAAAAGGGACTTCAAGTCTCAGCGGGCTTACTGGGCCAAGAAAATTAAATAAATAAATAAATTAGGGCCAAGCTCCTTGGGTTTGCTGCAAGTCTCTTGGTGCACCAAACAGTTGGCACATCTGCAGACATTGCCACCAGGATCCAGTGCCCCCACACCCGGCACAACACTAGAGGGGCTGGAATGGTGGGGTGGATAAACTGCATGCCAGTAGGGCATTAGCAGCATGGGGGGGGGCATGAGAGGTTGCAGTGGGGGTGTCAAGAAGACAGTTGTGCTCATGAATGTACATTTGTGTGCACCCATCGGGGTGCATTACCAGTAGTGCTACTATAATACAATATTCAATGGAGTGACATATATATATATATATATATATATATATATATATAATATATGTATGTATGTATGTATGTATGTCCATATCCACATATTTAGTTGACCATCTCCCCATAATGTGTATATACCCTTTCCTGGTGACCAAGCAGACCCACCTCCATATCTGCATTTACCCCCATATAGTATTCAATCACTTTTTCTGGTGGTCTAATGAACCCCACCACCTAACCACCCCATCAGAAAGTATCACACCAACCCACTCTATGCCATCCCAAATTAGAGCTGAAGACCAGCACAGCCCTCCTCTCAACACCATGGTGGGTCACCGATTGAGCTCTCAATGAGTGCATACTGTATTTATTTATTTGCTTTTGTTTACCAGGTAAGCATACTAGACAGCCAAGTGCCTATTTTCAGGTGCAACCTAGAAGGATTACAAGGTACATACAAGAACATCAGGCAGTCAAGGCAACATACAAGAACTTCAGGCATAACAGATTGATAGGTAGATAACAGCATAATACATAACAGATTAATAGGTAGATAACAGCAAAATACAGACATTGTCAACAAAGCAATCAATATGGGGTAAGACATACCCCGGGGCGGGGGGGGGATAAGGATAGATGGTTAACAGTAGGAGTACAAACTTGCAAGAGAGACCTGGGGAAAAGTGGCATAGATTAGTATGGGCACCCCCTCAAGAACAGGTGGGCAGGGAAAGGGGCCAGTGCATATTGACAACATATTGTTATACCAAGCGGTTACAGGATTGAAGTGCATTGAAGTGTATGCAGTATGTGCTCACTGACTGACAGCTGCTGTCATTCAATGAGCTGCTACTTTATACAGTATGTGCTCATTGAGGGCTTAGTCAGTGGCCAACCATGGAGGTGAGAAGAGGGCTGTACTGGTCATTGGCTGAAACTTGGGAAAGGGGGAATAGGGTGGTGAGACATTATCTCATGGGGTGGGTGGGTTGTGGGGTTCACTAGACTACCAGGAACAGTGGCTGTATACAATATGGGGTTGATCACAGCTAGGAAGGGAGGTAGTCTGTTGGGCCACCAGGGAAGGGTACATACACATTAATGGGGGAGATCGGGGAAGGGGGTCCACTACACCTCCAAGGTCAATTTTTTTTTTTTTTTAGGGACATCAGGGATCAAGGAGGCATATGTATACAACAGGCACTCCATTGTGTATATAAAAGAACACACTCACTGGCCCGGTGGTACTGAGGCTATAGGCACAGGATGCCACACCTCACTCCATGCCAGTGACCTGGGTTTAGGAACAAACTCTAGTCAACGGGGATTGGCAGAGGGAAGACAAGATTAAGCATCCAGATGACTGCTCTTATCTCCTGGGGTGGGTTTCTGGGGATTCCCTTCAGGGTAGTGGCTCCTGGTGGAGACTGGGAACACTGCACCTCTGCTGGGCAGTGAATTGGCATGAGGCAGCAGCAGACAGTTGCTGGAAGGGGTGGGAGCATGCCCCTGGCATGCTGACATCATTGCACATCTGTGCCTTTGGAGGGGACCTAAAGAGGTAAAACCCTGGCTGCTAGGGAGGCGATGGTGGACCTGAGAGACCAGTCCACATGCCCACTGGTGGCCCCTATTCAACTTGACTCTCCATGATCCTGTCCCTTGTAAGGGCTCACAGTTGGAAGGGGATCCAGCACCCAGTTCCTTGGATGGAGGGGGTTCTGGCCGGGGCAGCAAAAGGCTGGTCAAGGGGGATCTTGCCAGAGAAATGCCCTGGCACTGGTGTCTGGAGTGAAAACAGAATTGAAAAAAAAAAAAAGAACACACTCAGCACTTGATGAACAGTTTAAATTAAAGCTTAGTGCATATTTATTGTGGCAATGGGCCAGACAAAGCCATTCATCCCCAGCACTTCAGCCCTTTGTATTGTCATCTTCAGGGAGTGAGACTCACCCCCGAGGAAGACCCTGCAAAGGGTTAAAGCACTGGGGCTGAAGGGCTTTTTCTGGGCCATTGTCACAATAAATATGCACTAAGCTTTGATTTGTTCCACAAGTGCTGAGTGTGTTCTTTTTTGTGTCCACCACCTCCCATGAAGCTGGTAGCTTTTACTCTGCACTGCCTTTATTTTCGAGCATGCTCAATGCCTTCTGACTCTTCCATATATGTATTACAGTCACAGTACTGCAAATATACCCCTAAGGGTGCACACAAATTCACATTTATGAGCACAACTGTCTCCCTAAACCCCTACTGCCACCTCCCATGCCCCTAGTGTGCCACTACTGCCCCCTGTAAGACCCCATACCATTTTCAAAAGCCACTTAGACACCCTTCTGGCTGGTCTAAGTGGTGCCACTTGCTGTGTCAATGGTGGCACTTGTAAAATTCCCATGAAGATGTTGCAGCCCCACCATGGCACAAGGCCCCTTGTGACCTGGTGCACTGGGTTATTTGATGCAACCTTGGTGCAAGTGGGCTTTGCTGTATAAGTGTTTGGATTTGACACAGACTGGGTTGTAAAATCACATCTGACACAAGTTTTAACGTGTGTCATCTCTTGCATCAAATTCATTTGAAGCAAGCCACTTGCATCACTCTAATTCCTTTTAAAATCTGGTCCGTTATATCTAATAGGGACATCTTGCCATCTCTTTGCTGCGAATTGCAGATAAATAAATTTATTTATTTGTAGTTAAACTAATTTTGCTTTGAAGTCTAATTAAATGTTTTATGCCTGATTCCAATTTCCTTTCCCCACTGCAGGGAATCCAATTACCAGCTCAATAAACAATGAAGGCAGTGATATTCACAATCAGCTTGGTTTGTTTGGGTAAGTAATACATGGAACTGTCTTTTAAAAGGTAACTGTTACCTCTAGAAAAACTTTAAGAAGCATAACATTTAGATTACATACAGTTATATAAAACATGAAAAGCTATTAGTTCCTATTCACAATATACCCAGGTGCAATGTGGAGCATGCACTGCGCAGCTTGCACAAAGTACTTTCAGCCTCCTAGAAGTGCAGTTCATGAACAGAAACTAATACCCTCTATTGTCTAAGGTGCTGTTCAGACTGTTTGGACAACTTATAATTTATTTTAAAATGTTCTACATATCGAGGTCCAGCAGAGATGTCAGCACATCCAAACTACGCAGTTATTAAACTGAAAATTGCTATGCAAATCCAGTGCCAATTCATCCCAGTATCCAAAGAAGTTGGAACACAAATTTGTTTAGTAAATCTAAATTTACAATAAAAATACCAACAATAATTTAATGGCAGTTTTTTTCAAACATTTATGGTAGCATAATAGTTAATGCTTAAAAAATTCTACTTATAGAAACTGACATTTGCAAAGCACATGTTACAAGTTCACCTGAAAAACTTAGCTGAGTTGTTTGCAGTCTTGTGGTTTTTTTTTTCCTCAGTGACTATGTTGTTCTCCCCCTTAGATACATAGATACATAGACACTGTCTGCAGATAAGGGTCAATGGCCCACCCAGTCTGCCCATTTGAGCTTGTAAGTTCCCTTTACATTTTTCTAAAAGTCTGTTGCTCCTTACCCTTGACCTCCAGAATTCCCTTATGTCTATCTCATGCATTCTTAAATTCCATGATTGTTTCAGCCCCCATCACTTCCTCAGGGAGGGTGTTCCACTTGTCCACCACTCTTTCTGTGAGGAAATTCTTCCTCATGTTTCCTCTGAATCACCCTCCTTCCAACTTCATCCCATGCCGTCTAGTTCTGGAACATCTCTTTTGCAGGAATAAAGTGTATTCCTGCACCCTGTTCCTCCCTGTAAGGTTCTTGTATGTCCCTATCATATCCCCACTCTCCCTCCTCTGCTCCAGGGAGTAATTATTCAGTTCCTTCAGCCTGTTCTCATAGGACTTGTGATGCAATCCCTGTACCATCTTTGTAGCCCTCCTCTGAACCTTCTCTGCACTATATCCTTACATCCTCTACCCTGCATTATACATTTTTCTGTTTCGCCAGATAGGTTTAGTGTAACTGCACATCCTTTGATATCCTCCTTGTTCTTCACAGCAGCACATGCCCTTAAAAAGTCACCTACTCCTTTTGCTGTCAGATGCATCCCCTTGAAGGGACCAAAATCATTCCTTCTTGCTAACCAAATCATTTTATTTTGTGACATCTCTGAGTCCTAGACATACAGGTACTTCAGATTCTCAGTCTAATGAGTTTTACTGAGTATTATTTATTATGGCCTGCATTTAAGATTGAATTGTTGTATCTCTATGATACCTTGTGTCTACTGGGGGCCTACAATTCCTGTGAGACCAAGCTCAGCTGTCCATTTCTTGGTAAACTCATGCATCTAACTCCTGTCAATGGTGACTGACTGCACTAGATGCCTCCCCAACCTGTATCCTTTAATCTAGACCCCACAAACATCATTGTTTCATGACATGACTAGTAGGCTTCCCATTTGGTCCAACTGTAGCACATTGTGGGCATGCAGGCATTCCTTGCCCCCAGAATAACCCCTAGCATTGCAGGAAAAGAAGACCCTCCATCATGAAAGACTAGGTTTATTGGCCAAGGCATCTAGTTTCACCTGAGCTCTTTTCTTCTAGGTTGCTTGAAAAGACAGAGCAAATAACCTTACCAGAGTAAGGGAAAGAATTAAGACTTCTTTCGGCAAGGCAGATTTAATGTGTGTTGTTAATTGTATTTTGTACTCACAGGGATTGTTACTGTTTGTTGCTAACATTTTATTGCTTTATTTTTCTCTGATTCAAATTGTTGTTGATGGGTATACCTTCTGCTGCGTTATTACAGGGTGTGCCTACAGGTATGTGCTAACTGATTACTGCTGTAATCCTTTGATTCAAATAGTCTTTCGCAAGGTATATCTTCTGTTACTGCTTTATTTTTCTCTGTAGCAAAGTGTTTCTTACAGGGTACATCTTTTGTGAAAATATTACAGGTGGTGCTTTACAGGTTTTACAGTTTTATCTATCATTAGGATATGCTTTCAGGGCTACTGCATTTGTTGCTGGCCAATTGTTTGTGCTCTTACCTCCTTGTTTCTTTCATCTGCAGTTGTTCTTTTTGAAGGGAAGGCCCAGCTACCACCTCCTTCCCGAACTACCCCACACTACATAGAAACATAGAATTTGACAGCAGATAAGGACCACTTGGCCCACCTAGTCTGCCCATTTCCTTACCTAACAGATAAGCTACAGATCTTAGTTATACAGCCTACTTCCTCCTACCCCCCACTAGAATTGCCTTATGTCTGTCCCATACATTCTTGAATTCCCCCACTGTTTTTTGACTCTATGACCTCCTCAGGAAGGCTGTCCCATGCATCTACAACCCTCTTTGTGAAGAAATATTTCTCACATTACATCTAGGTTGTCCCCCTCTATCTTCAAATTGTGTCCCCTTGTTCTTGCACATTTCTTTTTTGAAAGATACTACCCTCTTGGACTTTGTTGATTCCTTGAGGTATTTGAAAGTTTCTGTCATGACCCCCTCTCCCTCCTTTCCTCAAGGCTATACATCTTAAGCTTCTTTAGTCTTTCTTCATGTGTCTTCTGGTGCAGACTCTGCACCATTTTGGTTGCCCTCCTCTGGACCACTCACACCCTGTCTTTGTCTTTGCAGAGATGGGGTCTCCAGAGCTATATACAGTACTCCAGGTGTGGTCTTACCAACTTTCTGTACAGAGCCAACAACTTTCTGTTTCTACTGGTGATGCCTCTCCCTATGCATTCCAGTATCCCCCGAGCCCTCCTTATGGCCTTCTCATATTGCTGTCCTACCTTTAGGTCATCTGATATGACTACCCCTGGGTCCCTTTCCATTTTTGTTGTTGTCAGTATCTCACCCCATTGTGTACTCTTGCCCTGGGTTTTTGTTTCCCAGGTGCATTACTTTGCACTTCTTTGCATTGAATCTAAGCTGCCATACATTTGACCATTCCTCCAACCTTATCAAGTTCCTTCTCATCCTTTCCACCCCACCTTGCATACAACCTGTTGCAGATCTTTGTATCATCTGCAAAGAGAACATCTTCTCCTCCAGTCCCTCTACAATGTCACTTATAAAGACATTAAAAAGGACCAGTCCCCAGTACTGAACCCTGCGGTACCCCACTAGTAACCCTCCTTTCTTCACTGTGGACTCCATTTACTATTACCCACTGTGTCCTGTTGTCCAGCCAGTGTTTTACCCAGGCTACCACCCTGGGACCCACTCCCAGGCTAGCTAATTTTTTATTAATCTTTTGTGCGGGACTGTGTCAAATGCCTTGCTAAAGTCTAGGTAGGCCATGTCCACAGCCCCTCCCTGGTCTACTACTTTGGTCACCCAGTCAAATAAATCAATTAGATTTGTTTGACATGACCTTTCTGCTATGAATCCATGCTGCTTTGGGTTCTGTGCCCCACTGGCCTCTAGGTACTCAACAATTCTTTCCTTCAGAAGTGATTCCATCATTTGCCCTACCACTGAGGTCAAACTGACAGGTCTAAAGTTTCCTCTGTCTTGCTCCCACTTTTGTGAAGGTGAATCACATTCACCCTACTCCAGTCCTCAGGTACCACACAATCCTCCCATGATTTATTAAAAAGGGTAGTCAGTGGTGTTACTAGTTATTTCCTTAGTTCTTTTAGAATTCTGGGGTGAAGCCTATCAGGCCCCATTGCTTTGTCCACCTTCAGTTTTAGTAAGTAGTAGTAAAATGTTATTTATACAGAAAATTATGCCATTAGGGGTTCAAAGAATCCCGATTTACAAGGCATACCTGTTTAGTACAAAATAAATAAATACAATAAACAAATACACAACTTACAAATACAATTTTCATACATTTAGATACATACAATCATTTCATTTGTTTTAAACAAGCAAACATCATATATAATGCCATTCAAACTTCACCCATTTCACAAACATTTAAAATGCAGCTCATGTTTCACTGCAATCTTATATTCTAAAATAGACAGGTTTGGGTCCCTAAGGGGGGGGGAAGCCTATTACAACTTGTTGATGCTTTATACTGGAAAGTCATTGTACTGTATCTATTTTTAATTTTTGGAATAAGGAAATCTCTTGCTCCTGATTTTCGTAGGTTTAATCCGTGTTCTGTTTTTTTAAGGTTACTTATTAGATGATTTTGTAAGTTATTTTTATGTAATCCTTTTATATGTGTTAATCAAAAAAACTCTGCCCTCTGTTCTAGTGAGTTCCATCCCAACTCTGTATGCATCTCGCAGTGATGGGTACTAATATCACATTTTAACACAAATCTGGCTAATTTATTATATAAAACATCCAGGCTATGTACCTGTTTTTTTAAAGTGTGTCTATAAATATGGCTACCATAATCAATCACAGGAAGAAGTAATTGATTTATTATGTTCAGGCACATTTCTCTTGTTAAACAATTTGATATGCGCCTCATTACCCCTAATTCTGAATTTTTTTTTTATGAGTTCAGTCACATGTTGTTCAAAATTCAATTCCTGATCAATTATGACCCCCAAATATTTATAGGACTGGGTTTGCGCTAATATTTGTCCATCCTGTGTCTTGAGTGTCAAATTGGAAACTACTCTGTCCTTGTTCTCTAACCCAAACTACATGGTCTGTTTTTTTTTTTTTATTGTTAATCAATAGTCCAAGCTTTGTGAAAAAATTCTGCATAATTAAAAAAATCACCCTGCAGTTTTTGTTCTAATTCACCCAATGTTTTTACCTGATGCAAACAGAACTGTATCGTCTGCATAAAGTCTAATTTGTGAGCTTTTAATTAATCTTGGTAGGTCATTTAAGATACTAGAAACAAGAGGGGACCTAGGATTGATCCTGGGTACCCCCTAGTAACAGTACCCAAACTAGAGCTATATCCATTCACCATTACAAATTGAGATCTATCTTCTAGGTATGATCTAAACCAACCACATGGTTCATCATCCACCCCAGGCATCTCAGCTTCTCAATCAAAACACGATGATTTACTAGATAAAATGCCTTTGATAGGTCCACGTATACCGCACCCACCGATCCTCTCCTCTCCCAAAGGGGTGGAAACTAAGTCCAGGAAATCAGTGAGTTCAGTAGCCGCAGACCTACCCTGTCTAAAGCCAGACTGAAAAGGGGTAATTTTTGGGTATTTTTCCAAATATGTTATTAATTGCTCATGGACAATCTCTTCCAACATTTTGGAGACTATTGATAGTAATGCTATTGGGTGATAATTTGAAGTATCCAATAGATATCCCCCTTGTAAATTGGAATTACTTTAGCCTTTTTCCATATTAAGGGCTATGATCCCTCCCTTAAGCTCCAGTTAAAAATTTCCTTTAGTACTGGAGATATCACTTGGGCAGCTTCCTTTAATAATCTATTTTCTATTTTGCCAGGGCCACAAGCTTTATTCATTTTTAAATTTCTTATTAATTTACATACTTCAGATGTGGTCACTATTTTAAAGTGAAACTTTGGGGACTGATATTCCTTACAGTTTTCAATATCAGTTTTTCAGTCCTCAAACTGTACATTTTCCAATTGTATTTCTGTTCCTAAATTTAAATCTGGAAGCTCAATAAAATATTTATTTAAATGCTCCGCAACGTTTTCAGCTTCTAGTATTTTCCCATTATGTTTTAATTTTGTTTCTGATTGATTTTTAACAGGGTTTGCTAAATTTTTTATCAGGGACCAATATTTCCAGGGATCTTTCGCTTCCTTAATCCTTTGTTTATAATAAAAGGCCTTAGATTTCCTTATTTCCTGAACCACTCTATTCCGTATCTTTTTAAAACTTTCCCATGCATCAGATCTCAAAGTTTTATTTGCTTTTTTCCACAGTCAGTTTTTTGATCTGATTAATTTCCTTATAGTTACGGTCACCCAAGTTAAATGATTCTGTTTTTGATTAAACTTTTTTCCAAGGTGCAAATTTATCACATGCCTCATTAAACTGTCAAGTTGTTTAACTGGAATTTTAATAATAAACATTCTATCCCTTCTATTTTCCCAGAATAAATAATCTCAGAGGAACCTAAATTGTACCTAACATAAATTAAGACCCCCCCTCCCTGTCACCCACGATCCTGTCTGAAGCAATAAAAATTGTGGAGTTCAATTTCTGTTTAAGGAATTACTTTTGTTAACCAAGTCTCAGTTAAAATTACTATATCAGGACTTTCTGATTCTACCCAGGCTCTAAGAAGGTCAATTTTTTTAACTAAACTTCTAGCATTATCTAGTATAATCTTGATTGCCCCATCTCTTGGCCCTGGGTTCAATTCTATGTCCCCACTTAATACTAAGGATATCAAAACAGCCTGATCAATTGAGGAAAATTTACCACAAAAAACTGGCCTGAAAGAGTTTAGAATTTGCTGTCTTACCATCTTAAAGTGATTTCTCCCTCTCATTAACTTGTTTGTACTTAAGTTATTCTTACTTAATTGACTAAATTTCAAATATAAACTGTTTCTGTTCTCTGTATCCCTAGGTATAACTGAACCATAATGTGACATAAAACATGTCATGCATAACAGTGTTACCAATAATTTAACAATGATACCCTTCATCTTGTAACCAGAGAATTACAGCTCAATTTGGAATAACCCAGTACAATCACTAAACTACAACTGATTTTGAATTTCACTCTTTCAAAATTACTATTAGGTAGTTTAAGCTAGGACTCTTAAAATTGTTTTAAGCCAGAAACAAATCATTTAACAGACTTCTCAGTACTAATGAATTGCTCTAGAAAACTTATTTCAGTTGTTAAGTCAAAATTCGAGCTATTTATTTTAGAATTGCTTTTGTTACTGAGTGGCTCAACACTCCTTCCCTATCTTATTTCGTGCTTGAACACTCGCGAGCTTTATATGGTGCAGCCCTCCTCCTTCAGTGATGTGCTTGATGAATTTCACTTCATGCTCTTCTGAGCGCCAGGAGAGTCAGCAGGCACTGGGGTTTTTTAAAACTGCAGCTCTTAACCCCTCGCAAAGTCACAAAACAACAGGCAGTTCTTTATATTGAGCTGGGCAGCAGCATAGGTGACTCAGGAGCCTCAGCATTACCTGGTTAGTTCAAAAAACATCGCAAGCTTTATATGGTGCAGCCCCTCCTCCTTCAGTGATGTGCTTGATAAATTTCACTTCCGCGTTCTTCTCCGAGGGCTCAGAGAGTCAGCAGGCACTGGGGGTTTTCAAAACTGCAGCTCTTTACCCCTTGCAAAGTCACAAAACAACAGGCAGTTCTTTATATCAAGCTGGACAGCAGCATAGGTGACTCAGGAGCCTCAGCGTTACCTGGTTAGTTCGAAAAACAGTGTGAGCTTTATATGGTGCAGCCCCTCCTCCTTCAGTGATGTGCTTGATGAATTTCACTTCTGTGTTCTTCTCCAAGGGCTCAGAGAGTCAGCAGGCACTGAGGGGTTTCAAAACTGCAGCTCTTTACCCCTCGCAAAGTCACAAAATAACAGGCAGTTCTTCATATTGAGCTGGGCAGCAGCATAGGTGACTCAGTAGCCTCAGCTTTACCTATCTGTGAAAGGATTAATATCAACCCCCCTATCCAGAGTGCTTTTATTGACTGGATTAGGTCTCTTCCCCTGCTTTTTCATTGTGAATACTGAGCAAAAGTATTCTTTGAGTATCCTTGCTTTTTTTCACTGTCACTCTCTGCCCAACCATCTTCTTTTTTATTCAGCCTCAGTATCCCTGCCTCCATCTTTCTTTGCTCCCTAATGTACCTATAAAAGGTTTTATCCCCCTTCTTAACCGAGTTGGCTATCTTTTCCTCAGTTTGGGCCTTCGCTATTCTGACTGCCTTCCCCACTTCCTTCTACTTTAACTGGTGCAGTTCTCTGTCCTGCACCTTCTGTGTTTCCTTATACTTCCTGAATGCTATATTTTTCTCCCTTATCTTCCCTGCCACTTATTTTGAGAACCATAGTGTTTTTTCTTTCATTTGGATTTGTTTATTTGCTTTACACAAAGGCTTGTTGCCTCTGTGATGGCAGTTTTGATGTTTCCCCATTGTTGCTCCACCCCACCTTCTTGCCTGTTTGTTAGTGCTTTTCTGAGGCACTCTCCCATTTTGACAAAATCAGCCCTCCTAAAGTCCAGTACCTTCACTTTTGAAGGTATCACTACACTCCTTTTATAGGGTAACACAGTCATGACATTTCCTGTGGCAAGGCAGGAAGGAGTGGCTCAAAGGGGTATCCACACAGTGACCTTATTTAGAGGGGCACTAGTAATTTAACTTGTTATAACAAGTTATACAAAA
This sequence comes from Neoceratodus forsteri, assembly GCA_016271365.2. NCBI lineage: Eukaryota > Metazoa > Chordata > Ceratodontiformes > Ceratodontidae > Neoceratodus > Neoceratodus forsteri. The sequence goes on from CM028138.1 coordinate 82,524,274, forward strand.
ACAAAAAAACAAACAAAACACATAACAAAATGTTTGCTTTCATTTTCTTCCTTCTAATTACTCTGACCAGGTTATAAACCCAGCAACTTATCTGGAATGGATATCATTAACTGCAGGTACTGTGGAACACTTTTCAGAAGGGCAGTTTTACAGGATTTAGGACACTGTCCTACATGCTGGGCGATTGGAGATCTAAGGGGTCACCTCTGGGCAGCATGGGCAGAGATCGCATGCCTCAAATTGCATATTCAAGAGGAAATATATTATAAGAACTGCCCGCCATTTCCCCACCATCCAACAGAAGCACCTCGACTGCAGATGGTAGTTGGTCCGAGAGGTTGGCAGGTGGTTAGAAGGGGCAAATCGGGTGCCCCATCACTCGGTGCTCTCCAGCATATTACCTCCACAAACCATACAAAAACTATAGACAGGTATCTGCCTCTATCTCCAAAATCAAACAAAGGGGCAGAGGACATTGCAGAGCAGTACACTGCAGCACAGGAGCTAGCAAAACAAAACTCGCCCAAAACAGGAACCAAAGCAAAAAAAGCGAAAAGAAAATCCAAAAAAATTCTGATCATAGGAGACTCCATGATTTGGGGATTTGATACCTATCTCCAGCCAGGGGTAATGGTCAGATGTCTCCCAGGTACATTAGCGTGGAGAGACACTGACCGCATTTCTAAAAATTTTCAGGAAGCAGGAGAAAACATTGATGTCCTGGTACACATAGGGACTAACAATCTCACCAGCTGGTCAGTTGTACAGAACCAAGGAACACCTAACCAGGCTGGGTGACAAACTATCTTCCATTTCATCTTGCATCTCCTTGTCTGAGATCCTGCCAGTCTGGGAGAGGGGGTCAGATGAACAGAAGGTCAGAGAAGGGGAGATAGGGGAGCTAAACGTGTGGCTCAAGGGCTAGTGCCAGGAAAAAGGACACAAATTTGTAGGGAACCAGCAACAGTTTTGGGAGCGAAAGTTCTTTAAATTTGATGGACTGCATCTGACCAAAGAGGGAGTCAGTGCATTGGGGCAGATGTTTGACATCTTTGCAGAATATTTAAAGTAGCAAATGGGGAGTGGGGTGCAGCACCTCATACATTGAATAGGAAGAACCCCCCCCCAGCTAGTGGTCAAACAGGAGTTCATCATGTTTGTAGTTCATTTGCATCACCAGGTAAGGAAAAAGGTCTGGCTTCCCAAACAACGCACAGGGAAAACACCAGACCTCACCCAACAACTAATACACAGAAATATGGCCAATGGGAAATCATGTACACAAATGCTCACAGTCTGAGAAGCAAGATCTCGGACCTGCAGGAAGTAATGACAGAGGCTAAACTGGACATAGTAGTCATTAGCGAGATGTGGTTTACCAGTAACCACACTTGTGAGACTTCAGTACCTGGCTATGCACTGTTCAGAAGTGACCGAGGTACAAAGGGGGGGGGTGGAGTTGCCCTGTATGTCAATGAAAATATCAAAGCTACAGAAATTCAGAATGCTCATAAGGAGCCAGAAGAACTGTGGGTCACCCTAGAAACAGGAAATGGGACAGCCATATGAACTGGGGTAGTCTACAGGCCTCCAGACCAGGGGAAGGACATAGACACATTACTGTTAGAAGATATACAAAACATGAAAGCTAAAGGGGAGGTTCTGATAATGGGAGACTTCAACATGCCAGATACAGATTGATCAATACCAGCAGGAACATCTGACAGAACTAGACACATGGTGGATTCCCTGCAGAGGGAGGGCCTCAAACAACTGGTACAACAACCCACAAAAGACAGGGCTATCCTAGATCTAGTACTGGCTAACAGGGAAAGGATTGCAGATCTCCAGGTAGAAGGTCACCTGGGGGCCAGTGACCATCACATGGTATGGTTCAATTTGGTCACTAGAACTAAATCATTCCATTCCAAGGCAAACATATGGGACTTCAGAGGGGCTGGCTTTGATAAGATGGCCAACAGAGTTAAGCTAGCCCTGGCAATAAGAAATACAGGTGAGGGGGTACAGGCAAAGTGGGCAATCATTAAGGGTGCAATACTTGAAGCAACATCCCATTGTGTTAGAGAGAAAAGTAAGTGCAAAAGTAGAAGGAAACCACTTTGGTTCTCATAAACTGTAGCAGAAAAGGTCAGAGCCAAAAGGCTGACCTTCAGGAAATATAAGGGAATGCAGCGGGATGAAGATAGGGAGGCATACCAAACTTCCCTAAGGGAAGCAGGGAAGGCAGTAAGGCGGGAAAAGGCCCAAACTGAGGAAACACTAGCACAAACAGTAAAAGAAGGGGACAAGACTTTGAATAGATACATTAGTGAAAGGAGAATGTCCAGAGGGGGTACTGCTAAGATCAAAGGGGATGAGGGATTGTGTGAGGAGGAGGACCATATAAAAGCATCTATAATAAACAGATACTTCTGCTCAGTATTTACTGAAGAGAAGGTAGGGCAGGACCCACAGCTCAGCACCATGGACAAGGTGGAGGGAGGTGTGCACTAGTCCCTTCACAAAAGAAAGGGTCCTACAAGTGCTCGATAAGCTCAGGGTGGACAAGGCAATGGGACCTGATGGCATACATCCCAAGGTACTGAAGGAGCTAAGGGTGGAACTAGCAGAGCCTTCATCAGAACTGTTTAATGAGTCTCTGAGCACAGGAGAAGTCCCAGAACACTGAAGAAGGGCTCATGTGATCCCGGTCAACAAGAGTGTTAGCAGGGAGGAGGCAGGAAACTACAGACCAGTCAGTCTTACCTCAGTAGTGGGCAAGATTATGGAGGTACTCCTTAAGGAAAGGATAGTGCAACACCTGGAATCCATAGGAGCACAGGATCCAAGACAGCATGGGTTTACAAAAGGAAGGTCCTGTCAAACTAATCTCATAGATTTTTTTGACTGAGTAACCAGAGTGGTGGACCAAGGGGAGCAGTTGATGTCACTACCTTGACTTCAGCAAAGCTTTGGATACTGTTCCACATAGAAGATTGATAAATAAGCTGGGTAGGCTCAGGCTGGGTCAGAAGTTCATCAACTGGCTGGCAAACTGGTTGGAGGGCAGAAAACAGAGGCGGTGGTAAATGGTATACAGTCAGAAGAGATGCAAGTCACAAGTGGGTACTTCAGGGATCAGTTCTTGGGCAGTCCTCTTCAATATCTTCATCAGTGACATTGCAGATGGACTGGAGGGTAAGGTTTGTTTGTTTGCAGATGACACCAAGATCTGCAACAGAGTAGATGACCCAGATGGGGTGGCAGAATGAGAAGTGATCTGGATAAACTAGCAAAATGGTCGGAAGAGTGGCAACTGGGGTTTAATGCAAAGAAGTGCAAGATCATGCACATAGGGAAGAGAAACCTGAAGCCACCTATAGACTGGAAGGGAGTTGCTGGCAGTCACAAGGAAGAAAGAGATTTGGGCATCATCATCACCGATGACCTGAAATCATCCAAACAGACCACTAAAGCAGTAAGTAAGGCTAGGGGGGTGTATTAGTAGGGGTATCACAAATTGGAAGAGGGATGTAATAATCCCTCTTTACAAGACACTGGTTAGGCCCCATCTGGAGTACTGCGTGCAGTACTGGAGGCCGCACCTTCACAAGGACATTAAGCAAATTGAAACAGTCCTGAGCAGGGCAACCAAAATGGTGCAGGAACTGCATCAGAAAACATATGAGGACAGATTAGTGGAGCTCAACATGTATACCCTAGAGCAAAGGAGGGAGAGAGGTGATATGATTGAAACATTCAAACACCTTAAGGGCAGTAACAAGGTGAAAGAGTCTAACATGTTTCAATATAAGAAAAACAGCAGGACAAGAGGACACAACATGAGATTAGAGGGAGGCCAATTAAGGGGTAATGTGAGAAAGTTATTTTTCACAGAAAGGGTGGTGGATGCATGAAACGGCCTACCTCAGGAAGTGGTGGATATGAATACAGTGCAGGGCTTCAAACAGGCATGGGATAGGCATAAGGGAGTAATACAGGTGAGTGTGAATAAATAGGCCATTGACAGAGCAAAGGCTGATGGCACATTCATAAGGTAGAAAAAGAAATGGGCAGACTGGATGGGCCTTCGGTCCTTATCTGCTGTCAACTTCTATGTTTCTATGTTTATGCAACAGAATCTTAGCAAAAGTTAGTACGGGTCTAATTTATGTCACAGTCATTCTGTACAGGGCATGGAACCATGAGGGCAGTGAAGAAGATGCCTTTGGACCAGAGATGTATGCAGCTGGAATGCTTCACCTCACAAATTAACCATGAAATATGCCAGTTTGATGAAGTGCAAAGTGCTGACTTTGTGAAGTTTTCTGGCACGGGGTCATAATGTTGCAAGGCATTATGCTGCATGCATATATCACGCTGCCAAAACAGCATGATATGTTGCATGCAGCATAAGTCTTTGTTTTGCAGGGACTGCCCCAAAGCACCCCACTAAAATATCTAACCTGGGGCAGTAAATATAGCAAAGTGCAAAAAACAACAAATTTAATGAGGCTGGGAATCAAACCCAGTCCCAATGTGCTGCTTGTTTTTGTCTTGCCAGTGGCTCATCCCTTGAACCACGGCAGCTACTCAATGAAGCCTGTCCTAGCAGAGGTCTTATCCTCTCCTGGGACTGTAAGAGGGTGCAGTACCATGCACAGCACCATTCGCATATTGCACCCTCTCACTGTCATGTACCCGACTGTTTCTGTTTAGCGCTTCTGTTGTACGCTATTATGCATACTACATATTGACACAGTAGGAAGTTTTCACCAGGCAAAGTAGCACTTTTTCAAGTAAAATCATGCAGATTTACTGAAGAGGTTGAAACTTTGCCATGACTTTGCCTGACTTCACCTGAAGAAGTACCATTTCACCAGGAAAATTTACTGTGAAGTGAAAAAGTGGAAACTTCACAAAGTGTTTCTTTAAAACCAGTTTTGCATCATTGCTGGACCTCTATAGGTGAAATAAAACTTTGCAACTTCTTTACTCTGGACATCTTTCCCCAGAGGAACATCTGTAATTTATTATGCAATGTCAAGATTGAATGCTGGCCTCCAATTGATCAGTCTGGGAATGGATCTGTGATGTCATCCCAGCATAGCATCACAATTGATCAGGTCCCAGCATACACACATATGACCGAATGACCACACAAAGAAATCAGTCCATGTCATACCTTCAAGAGCAGTGAAAAACAGCATTTGTGATTGGCTTCTCACCCCTCTCAGAACTCTAACTTCATGTTCCTGCAGCATTCATGTCTTTTTTTTACTTACAAAAAAGGTTTACATCACAGTGACATGTTACGCCATAAGATCAGCTTTACATGTCAAATGTGACACTGCCACCTGCTCTCCACTGTCTCCAACCCCCACTGGCAAATAAAAAAGACATTGTTTCCCAGGCTGTACTCCACACCAAATCCCTACCACATTCCCCAAACACATTTACTAAACAGAATTCTTTGCCATACTTTGAAGAATGAAAAAAGGCATAAATCGAAGCCGTCAGTCTGATCAGCTTTATAGTTTCTGGCTATGCCCTTTACAACCGTGTTTCACCACATTTGTTTTAAAAGTAGCATGATGTATGATTTTACTGTATAAAACAAAGCAAAAAAGATTTCAAAATACAGCTGCCACTGTCAGCTTCACTACCGACAGTCTCTCTGCTTCTTCACATCAAAAATGAGTGCGTCAAATCAGTTTTCATAGCAAGCATGAGCTGTACTTGCTGGTCAGTGATGGTGGCAGAAAATGGCAGACTGCACTGGGAGAAACAGAACTGTCAGTAACCCTCTCACCTTGAGTAACCATAGGTGAGTAGGGAGAAGCAACTAAACAGGTGCTGGTCCATGGCTCAAATTCATCTGACCTGCACTGCAGACAGGTAAATCATCTTACAGCACTGTCCCTGCATTAGCATCAATGTCCTGCAATGCCCCTCAAATTCTACTGATACCTTTAGAATGAAATCTCTTAACCTTATTACTATTCACACCAGCCTTTTCTTTCTCTTCCATTGCAGTTCATGTGAATAATTGGGCAAAATGAATAGATATAGTAACCATAAAATGACCATGAAATCAGTGGCACAGGAGCTGGGGGCCTGGAGGCCATTGGCTCTTGCTCTGAACCAATGACCGTGCAGCCCTACCGAGCAGTCAGTCGGCGGGCGGTGGGGCGGCAGGTGGGTAGGATTCTGCCGCCCATTGTTGACGGGGAGCGGGTGGTGGGGCTCCATGGGTGGGGTGGGGGCCACTAGATCAGATCACCAGGGTAGGTGGACCTTGGGGGTGGTGGACTTAATGTCCGTGATCGGCTTCTCATGTCCACTGGACCACCAGGGATATGTTCTTGGGGGGTTGAAATCTGTTTTGCCTGCGATTGGGCTAGTGGGGGGTGGGGTTTTTTGACACTTATGCCCACGATTGGGCCAGCTGGGGGAGGGTTTTTGACACTTATGCCCTGCATCGGTCAGTCGGGAGGGTTTTTTACTTATCCTTGTGATCGAGGCCAGTGGAGGTGGAAGGGTTACTACATGCCACGATCGGGCCAGTCAGGGGTGGGGGATTTCAACAGTTATGCCGTAATTGGGCTGCAGGGGGCATCGGTCCCAGTGGCTGCTGCCTGGCAGGGGTGCCAGAGGCGCAGAGATCCTCGAGGGATTGGGCGCCTGCATGCTAATAGCATGCAAATGGGGCCATAAATAGATGCAAATGGCCCCCTGTGCCTTGCATGAATTATGGCCCCATTTGCATGTCACCTTTGAATTTCTGAAATTTGTGCATGGCACAATGGAACTAGCATGCATCGCATCTTGAATGCTCCCACTTTGACCATTGCGATGGTGCAAGTTCCACTTGCACATGCACAGTGGCTATGGCAGAATGATATTCAAAGGAGTTGCTCAATACAACTCCATTGAATATCACCTCAGCCACACCCCTGCGCAACTATTTTGTGCAGCGCAAGGGCTTGCACCACAGAACAGCGCAGTTTGAATATCTGGCCCCTGGTCTGGAAATAAAAATTAAAAAGACCAAGCTTTTTTGCTGTTTTGTGGACTTTACATCCGCATTTGATAGTATTAGTAAATATTTTGGAACAAGTTAAAGAAATTAGGGTTGTACCTGAAGCTTCTTAATATCTTAATACGATTGCACTCAGATACATGGGGTGTAGTGCAATATGATCAGCATGGGAATATTTCTAGGTAATTTCAAATGACATGTGGGGTCAGGCAAGGATGCTTACTGGCCCCTTTTTTGTTTAATGTATACATTAATGACCTCTCAAAGGAATTAGACAACCCAATATTTCATGCACCAAAAATATTAAATACCCGAGTGGATTGTCTGGCGTATGCCAATGAGTTAGTATTAATTTCAACCTCAGCTTTGGGATTGCAAAGGAAACTTAATTATTTTTTGAAATTATGTGATAACCACAAACTAAAGATAAATATGTCCAAAACTAAAATATTGATATTTGGGAGCACTAAGAAACACCTTAAATCATTATGGATAAATTCAGAAAAAGTTGAAAGAGTCAAATATTATGGACTATTCGGGTGTCAGATTTAGTCAGACCCTAAAATGGAAAGATCATATAGACCAGATTATAGAGAAAACAAAAAAAACATTCAATGCATTTAGAGCATTTAATGATAAGATGGGCTGAACATCGGTCAAAGGTGATTGAGGGTCTTTAGGCCAAAATAAATTTGAGTATACTCTATGCAGCAGAAATTTGAGTACAGCAGATTTAAATAACTTGAAATACTATGCAATAAAATGAAAAGATACATTTTAATGGTACCACAGTCAACACCAGCAGATATACAGTAGTAAACTCAGAATTGGGACAATATTCCATTTTTACGTTAGTAAAAGAAAGATTGATTCTTTCTTCACTAAAGTTATTTTTTCCTAGAAGAAAACAGATTACCCAGGCAATACCTGGAGGAAGAACTTAAATATATTTAGATGGGGAAAATTTTCCCTACCTTGGAAATTTGTAGGTGTTTCATTTTCCCAGATGGACTTGGAGATGTCTTATGGAGTATGTTTGCATACCCATGGCAAATGATAATTGAAAAGGTAAAGAATAGGTTAAGGGATCAGGAGAAAACTAAGATACAGGTAAAACTGAAACTGTTTAAACTATATAGATGGTACAAACAGATTACAACAACATATGGCCTGGAGCCTTATTTGGTTAAGTTAATTAAACCAAAGGAGAGGAGAATAATAACTAAATTTAGGTTTGAAATATATAATGCTAACTATGTATTTCACAAGCAAAAAAGGGAAAATACTTCTACTCCATTTTACAAATGTGACAAGTCATCTGAAGATGACTTAAAACATGTATTGCTCTTAGGTCCATTATATAAAGGACTATGATTGAAATGGCTTGGTGACATCATGGTGAACCTCAACATCCCCCTGATAAAATGGTGAAATACTTAATGAATAATGAAAATCTATTTATATTACAGAAAGTAGCTGGCTTCCTTCAGTCTACTTATTTATAAATACTAAGTGTAATTATTTTTGTGATTGTTTATAAATTTATGTGAAAATGTAACAAACTAATCTGTAATGTTTTTGAAATGTACTCAGAGAGTAATATTCACATATGAATGTTTTAACCTTTTTAAAAATTTTGTAATTACTTTGTCAAACAAATAAATCTGAACTTGAACTTGACTTCAAAATTCAAATACTCCTCTGAGAGGTTCAGCTGTTCCACTAGCCAAAGATGATGCCCCTTGCATGGGTCCCTACCCTCCACACCCTCTGGGAGCCTGATTATTCTAATATTAGAGCACCTGGACCTGTTTTCTACATACTAACATACTATTTGCCAGCAGATTAGGCCTTACGGTCTATCGAGTCTGCTCGAACCTAGATCCTTAGTTGGGTGCCGAGATCCTCCCATCCCTTGTTCTCTAGAAACCCCTATCATCCATCCCCACCCCCCCGGGACAGGCCATCATCTGATACATCCACTTTCTGTGTCTGTCCCACCCTCTCTTGAAGCCCTCCACTGTGGATCTCTGAACCAGCTCACCAGGCAGTGCATTCCAAGGGTCCACCACCCTCTGGTGAAAAACCTCCTCCTTTTTTCCCCCCTCACCCTTCCACCTTCCAACTTCAAACCATGCCCTCTGGTGATACCTCCCTGCTTTAGTCTAAGATCCCTCCATGTTTACCCTATTTATTCCTTGAGGTGCTTGAAGACCTCAATCATGTCCCCTGTCTCTCCTCTCCTCCAATGAAAACAGGCAGAGCTCCTCAAGTCTGTCCTCATAAGTCAAATCCCTAGCCTCGTATCATCTTTGTTGCCCTCCTCTGCCCTCTCCAGGAGCTGTATGTCCCTCTTCAAGTGTGGTCTCCAGTACTGTACACAGTACTCAAGGCGTGGTCTAACCAGTCCATTGTACAGTGGCAGAATCACTTCCTGCTCCTAGAGGTGATCCCCCTTACGATGCATCCCAACATCCTGTTTGCCTTGCTAGCTGCTCTCCTGCACTGCTCAGAGTTATTCATACATGTATCCACCATGACCCCTAGGTCTTTTTCCCCTATTGAGGCCTCCAGCGCCTCCCCTCCCAGGGTGTACCTGTGTTTAGGGTTTCCCGACCAAGATGCAACACCTTGCACTTGGTGATATTGAAATTTAATTTCCATGTGTGAACCCAGCTTTCCAGGGTGTCCAGGTCCTCTTGCAGGCCACCCTCCCTCTTCTCCTCAACCTGCTCCCATCTTGGAGTCATCCGAAGAGACTCATTTCACACCCTATACCCTCCCTGATGTCCGATATGTATGCATTAAACAGGATCAGACCCAGGACCGAGCCCTGTGGTGCCCTACCAACCTCTCTAGGGTTCGAGAGCTCCCCACAGACCACTACTCTCTGAGTGCATCCAGCTAGCCAGTTTTCAATCCATCTGACCATCAAAGGGCCTACTCTAACCCCATCAGTTTCTCCACCAGACCATTGTGGGGGACAGAGTCAAACGCCTTGCTGAAGTCCAAGAATAATACATCCACAGGCTTACCCCTGTCCAGTTCTGATGTTACCCATTCATAGAACTCCACAAGGTTGGTTTGACATGATCTACCTGGCACAAACCCATGTTGCCGACTATCCAGACCTCCACCTCCTCCAAGTACACCCCAATCGTTCCTTTAGAATACTCTCATTAATTTTCCCACCACCGAGGTCAAACTGATGGGTCTATAATTGCCGGTACTTCTCCCCCCTTTATGGATTGGTACCACATGTGCCTCGCCAATCCCTAGGTACCCTCCTGTCTCAAGTGACCTGCTGAAAAGCTCCGCCAGGGTGCAGCCAGTATGTCCGCAATTCCCATAGTACTCTGGATGAATGCCATCCGCCCAGGAGATTTGTTTTCTTTAGGGCCTGAGGGCTAACCACACCCTTTTGGTGGAGATAGCATCATCCGTCCCTCCCCTTACTGGTTTTTATCCTTATCCAGATGTGACCCCTGGGTACCTTTCCCTCCCTCTTGCTCCATTTCTGTTGCTCCCTGATCCCACCCTGCTGCTTCCATCCCCTTCATGCCTTGTTTGTAGATATCCCATCCCTCCCTAGTGAACACAGAGGCAAAGTACTCAGAATACTCTGCCTGGTCCTCGCCCTTCCACCCACCCTCCTTCTGATCTCAATCTGTTGAGATGGCCCTTAGTTTTCTCCACTCTCAAATGTGCCGGAAGAACCCTTTCCCTCCATGTATCCCTGTGCCAGCGCTGCTCTTACTGGACTTTGCTCCCTCACCATACGGTGACTTTTCTAGATGCAAGCTGGTACGCTTCCTTATCCCTATCCTCTTGTTGTTTTTATATTTTTGTAGGCTGCCTTCTTTCTCTGACTGCTACCTGTACCTCACTGGACCACCAGCATGGTTTCATGACCTTGCTCCCTACGTTTCAACTTAGCGCAGATCCTGACTGCTTCCATGAGTCCCAGTTTGCAGACCTCCCATCTCCTTTCCACACTTGTCATTGAGCTAATCCCTTCAAGTGATCCTTGAGAATATTTCCCATGCCCATAAAGTCTGCCCCCTGAAGTCCACCTGCCAGTGTCCTAGATCTCACCCCCACTCCCATGCTTATTTGAAACCAGACAGTATTGTGGTCACTCCCAGTCAGGGGTCCTGTGCCAGCTATGTCCCTTACTAGATCCCCATCTGCCAGAACCACATCCAGGACATGCCCTCCCTTGTGGGCTCTATCACATGCTGTGTTAAGAACACATCCTGGAAGCCATCCAGCAGCCTCTGCTCCTTGGCCACCTTAGGGACATGGTTCCCCAGTTTGTACCTGGCATATTAAGGTCCCCATCAATTCCACTCCTTCCCCTTTTGGACCACACTGGGCAATGATGTTGTCCAGCAAACCATCCTCTAGAACATCACTCATCCTGGGGCCTATATGCTACTCCCAGCTTGACCTTATCTCCTGCTGGGGATCGTGAGTGACCCATAAGGCCTCCACGTTTCCTCTGCCTCTTCTACCATAGCAATTTCTATCCTCTCTAATGAACATAGCCACTCCACCCTCTGACCTCCTTTCTATCCTTCCTAAGCATAGTGTACCCCTGTACATTTAGGTCCCAGTCGTGGTTTTGTTGGCCCACGTCCGTGACCACCGCCATCCACCCCCCGAACAGCATGGCCTGGAACCTGCAACTTGTTTCCCCAAGCTCCTGGCATTTACTAACACCAACCCCCACCCCTTACCCTGGTCCTCTTTGTCAAACCCCACCCAGATTCCTTATACTTCCATCCTCCCCTGCTCCTCCTGAAACCTCCACCTCCAGTCTGTCTCTCCCCCTTGGGCTTGAAGGCTACTCCCTCATCTGGAGAGAGGCTTCTGGTCAGCCCTCCCTCATCCCTTCCCCTTACAAGTTTAAACCCCACCTTTCTTGTATGTAATCAGCCATCCCTGTTTAAGGACTTCTTCCCAATGGGGCAAGATGAAACCTGTCCTTGCATATAGTCCCTTATCCTCCCAAACTCCATTCCAGTTCCTACACCCCAACCCATTCTCTTCACCCCACTTCCTAAGCCAGTCATTAACCTCTGTGAGCTTCTTTTTTTCTCCACTGAGGCCTTTGGTACTGGCAATATCTCCAAAAGGAAATGTTGCATCCATTATCCCGACAGACTCTGGCAAGTTCTTGGAACCTTGCTTGATTTCAAAATGCTTTTTCCTCTAGATCATTAGTTCCCAAATGCACCAGGAAATCCGGTTTCCCTCCACAATCCCTAACCATTTCATACACCATGAACTTTGCTCTGTGCACTGTCAGCCGAGATACTCACTACCTTCACCTGGCTATGGCATCCACCCCTGTCCCTCCCAATGGATACCCCTAATCATCGAGTCTCCCAGTAACAGAACCTTAACACCGCCATCATCTTATGGTTACCTCACTATGCCCTCTCAGCCCCCTTCCCCTTATTCATGATCTCAATTTCATGGAGTCTTCCTGCCTTATTAGAGACCCCCTTGTCACCCTCCCCTTTCTGCCTCCCTTGCTATTTTGCCCACTTAACTCAAACCCCCTCTGAATATGTGTCCCCTTTAACCCTCTCTTATCTGAACCATTTATCCTGGCCCTGATGGTTTCCCCTTCCCCCACACCACCATCCTCCCCCCTTGTAATAGTACCCCTGCTTCCAGAGGTTCTCTGTGGGTCCCCTTTAGCTAGGGCCCCATCCTTGGTACTGACCTCCCAGCTGAAGGGGTCCTCTCCCACCTCCTTGTCTCCCAGTTTCTCCAATCATGCTCTCTCCTCATGTCTGGAATATGTTGCATCTCCCCATTTGCTTAACATATATGTTTCCTTCTCCTCTGGGACTATGTCTATCCTTTCCATAGCTGGTCTGTGATGCCCTATGGGTATCCGACCCTCCCCTGCCTCTGTATAAGTTTCTCATTTCCACCAATCCTTCCTCCCCTCTAGGTTGCTTAGTAGCTCAAATTTATTGTGACACTCTATATCAGCCTCCATCAAGTAACCCAAGTTTCCTGACTGCATCTCTAAACTGACCCTCTTCTTCTCTCTTGCACTGTTCACCTTAGGAGCTCCCTTCCCACAGTCTGCTGTTTTTAGGCTTCGCACAACAGTCCCTCCTGACTCTTCCCCTCCAGTCTCTTTGTATTCAGAATGTTCACCCTGTCACGCTTTCCTTAGCATCAACTTCTCTATCTAAGGGTCCTCTGTCCCTAATACCCCCTCCTGCTTGCTGTAACATAACATCCTGTAATTTCAGAGCTGCCCGGCCTCCCTCAGCCCCACCCTTCTGCTGCCCATATCCACACCCCTTATCCTTGGACACCCCCAGCTCCCACAGCTTACTCCTTAACCAATGTACCTCACTCCTGATACAAGATAGCTGTCTACAGAGTGGGCAGCCTCCTCTCTCAGGCCCAATTTAGAATTATTGCCATCCCACAGCCTGTGCAGCCTACAACCCTTCCAAAGATGCCTCCGGTGGAATATGGCCACCCTGATTTTCCCCTCTGTTTATAATAGCACACCCCTTTCTCAGTCCCTTTCCCCTGGAGTACAGTTTCTCTCTATACTGACTGTAGTTATTTACAAACCCAATTTCAACCCCACCAATAACATTCCCAAGTCTCACAAACACATACAGTCCAGTGTGTGTTCGGTCCCACTAACAGTGTATGTAAGCAGACATCAGGTACCATACGATGTCACAGGCCCACCAGCTCCTGTTGCTTCGAATTTCAGTCCCAAACAGAAATACTCAGCCCTTCAATCCCAACCCCCAGTGGCTTTTCAGTATTTAAGAAGGCATACAAAACAGTGTGGGTGGGAGGGCTCTTACCAAACACCAGGCAAACAACACATTTAAATTTTCCTCTAAGTATCCCTGCCAAACAACTATCCACAAGCCACCAAAGTTACAATGTAACAGTTCTAATTCAAGGTAATAATTTTTAACACATAAACTAATTTCACTTACAAACTATTCAAAATATTTCAGTTAAAACAGAATATAACTCCAGCCCTCTTTCCTACTGGCTGCTGTAGCTCCCAAGTGAACAATGAAAGCCAAGTTAATTCCTGTTTAGAGACAAGGTAACTGCAGCTAATGTCCCATCCCCCAAACACCAGGCAAACAACACATTTAAATTTCCCTCTAAGTATCCCTGCCAAACAACTATCCACAAGCCACCAAAGTTACAATGTAACAGTTCTAATTCAAGGTAATAATTTTTAACACATAAAACTAGTTTCACTTACAAACTATTCAAATATTTCAGTTAAAACAGAATATAACTCCAGCCCTCTTTCCTACCTGGCTGCTGCTTAAGCTCCCAAGTGAACAATGAAAGCCAAGTTAATTCCTGTTTAGAGACAAGGTAACTGCAGCTAATGTCCCATCCCCCAAACACCAGGCAAACAACACATTTAAATTTCCCTCTAAGTATCCCTGCCAAACAACTATCCACAAGCCACCAAAGTTGCAATGTAACAGTTCTAATTCAAGGTAATAATTTTTAACACATAAAGCTAATTTCACTTACAAACTATTCAAATATTTCAGTTAAAACAGAATATAACTCCATCCCTCTTTCCTACCTGGCTGCTGCTAAGCTCCCAAGTGAACAATGAAAGCCAAGTTAATTCCTGTTTAGAGACAAGGTAACTGCACTAATGTCCCATCCCCCAAACACCAGGCAAACAACACATTTAAATTTCCCTTTAGTATCCTGCCAAACAACTATCCACAAGCCACCAAAGTTACAATGTAACAGTTCTAATTCAAGGTAATAATTTTAACACATAAAACTAATTTCACTTACAAACTATTCAAATATTTCAGTTAAAATAGAATATAACTCCATCCTCTTTCCTACCTGGCTGCTGCTTAAGCTCCCAAGTGAACAATGAAAGCCAAGTTAATTCCTGTTTAGAGACAAGGTAACTGCAGCTAAGTCCCATCCCCCAAACACCAGGCAAACAACACATTTAAATTTCCCTCTAAGTATCCCTGCCAAACAACTATCCACAAGCCACCAAAGTTACAATGTAACAGTTCTAATTCAAGGTACTAATTTTTGACACATAAAACTAATTTCACTTACAAACTATTCAAATATTTCAGTTAAAACAGAATATAACTCCAGCCCTCTTTCCTACCTGGCTGCTGCTTAAGCTCCCAAGTGAACAATGAAAGCCAAGTTAATTCCTGTTTAGAGACAAGGTAACTGCAGCTAATGTCCCATCCCCAAACACCAGGCAAACAACACATTTAAATTTCCTCTAAGTATCCCTGCCAAACAACTATCCACAAGCCACCAAAGTTACAATGTAACAGTTCTAATTCAAGGTAATAATTTTAACACATAAAACTAATTTCACTTACAAACTATTCAAATATTTCAGTTAAAACAGAATATAACTCCATCCCTCTTTCCTACCTGGCTGCTGTTTAAGCTCCCAAGTGATCATCCAGGCATTCCTTTAGTTTAGCCAAGGTAGAGGCTAGGCCTGCCTGCTCAGCAGAGACCCCAGCATATGAGTCCTCCAGTTCCACCACGTGGTGTTCCAGTTCCGAGATCTGGGAGGCATGAGTAGCTGTGGTCGCCATTAATCCATTCACTACAGTCTGCAGGTAAGATAGTTGGGCTGTAACATTTTGGAAGCTTGATTTCATCTCCTGCTGCATGCTTAACAGTGTAGCCAGCACTGTGGCTAATAATTTTGTTATTGCCTCCATTTCCAAGTTAGGTTGATCACATGCGCACTTGCGGTCGATGTCTCTCGACTGAGAGTGAAGTGAATCACTCGCACAGGTTGAAGCTTGGCTGCAGGAGTCAAAAGTCAATTTAGCCTGTTTATTTTTAGATTTTCCAGATGCCATGCCCCAGAACTATTCTGCCAACTGAGTTTAGATGCTCCAAAGGCACAGTAAGTAGCTGATTATCTATAAAAGTTTTTGGTGTCCCAGGGAGCTGCACTAGTAAACATCCGCCATTGTTGCCAGCTGGGCATGCCTTGTGAGGGCCTTCTGAAATCCCAACATGTATTGTAAGAGCATTTTTGTAATCCTTTCTGTGGATGTCACTCACGTGTTACACACATGGCTGTTTTAAAGGGTGAGTGATCTAGCCTATGTAAAAGGCTTTGAAAGAACATGTTGCCATTAAGCAATAATGCATGACAGGTGTGTTGTGTTGGGATAACCTCATGCCTGGGGTGGTTGAGTATGAGGCCACAGGCTGAGTGTGTCCAGTGACCCCAGAAGTGAGGCTATTCCAGCACAACACACACCCTGGAGTGCATTATTGCTATTATACAATGGTTCATTGTGATACAAAATAAAACATGTTTATAGTAGATTTTTAGTGTGGCAATATATATTTATTTCTTAAGAGAAGATGATGTAATTGGTAATGAATAAATGTAGTTGTGGTCTGAGACTGTACCTGTGATGTTGTACTGGGATAACATCATGGGTCCAGTCTCAGACTGAACAATCAGAGTCCAAGATTCTTTCTTGCCGTTGTATAATATATATTACAGCCTGTATGGAACAATTAGTATATTCTCTGATGTGGTTGTCTCTGTTAGTATTGACTGAAGTGAAGTGTTCAGTTTTTGTAATTACCTCACAAAATTTACATTGTTCACAATTGAAGCTCCTCTTTGGGGGTGACGGTAACCACAAAGTGTTCAGTTTTTCTAGAGGCTGCAAGGAGTGCACCAATAGGTCAGAAAGATTCTTACTTCTTTGATAAACTATTCGTGGAGGTAGTGTGGTCTTTTAAGGCAGTGTTTGTCGAAAGATTGTGCCAGTGTTTTTGTATTACTGCTCTAATCTTAGCTGTATTGGTACCATAAATTGTAAAGAAATTCACTGGTTCCAAATTAGAAGAAGGTTTCAATTTGTATTCTAGTAGTGAGGTGTGAGATGCATCCAAAGTGGCCTCCCTAGCTGTTCTGAGTTCAATTGAGCTGTAGCCTCTAGTTCTAAATTTATCAGGCATTTCTGGAAGCCTCAATTCAAAATCAGAATCATGTTAACAGTTCCTTTTTATTCTAAGGAACTGGGAGCATGGGATGTTCCTGATTGTGTGCTGTGGGTGACAGCTCAATGCCAGTAACAAAGCATTCCTATCAGTTGGTTTACAGAAAGATCAGTGATGATTGTACCATCATCATTTTTAACAATTTTGAGGTCGAGAAAATTGATCTATCTGGAATCCTGTTGTACCGTGAATTTTAGATTAGGATTGGCGTCATGAAGATATTTAACAAAATTCTACAATTATGCTGCAATACCATGCCACACCATAAGGAAATCCTCATTTTAATGTCTCCAGAGGTCTGTCCTGTGGGGAAAAAGGATCGTTAGCATAATTGTAAATGGAATTTTTTCTCAATGTCCCAAGTAAGGGTTTGCATAGTTCTGGGAAAATATGACCCCATGGCTGTAGCCTTTGCTTGGTGATAGTATGACCCCTGAAAACTAAATACATTGCATTTCAGTACATATTTTGCTAATTTGACCAAAAAGTCAATTTGCCCACTGTCAAGTTCTGAAGTGTTGTGCAACCATATATGTAGTGCCAAGATGCCACCTCTTGGGGAATGTTAGTATACAGAGATTCAATGTCCATGGACACCAAAAGCCAATCCTGTTCTAGTTTCAAATTTTCCAGAATGCCAAGCATCTCTGTTGTTTTTATTTACTTATTTATTTATTGAAATGTTTCACCAGGAAGGCACACTGAGCAACAAGTTGCTCATCTCATGGTGTGACTTGGGGGAAGGGGGTTACATAGTGTTGTGAAGGATGGTCAGTTAAACAATAGTATGTAGGTAGTACAAGCAGTACAAAAATGAAAGATTATGCAACAGTTGGAACACAAGGTAAAGTACAATAAACAGTAGTCGAACATGGGTAAATTACAATACATAATCAAAAATCTACAAAAGAACCTATAAACATACAAAACAATAATAAAGTGACAGAACCATTTATAGTGCATGTGTGTTTGAGGAGGAGGCTCAAGGTAGTACACAAGTGCTGTTGGAGTAAAAAGGATGGGATAGGGTGTGCTCATGGATGATCCAGAAGGGCAGGTAGAGAAGAGAGGAGAGGCAAGAAGTGAATATGAGGAGAGGGGTAGCCATTTCCTGATTACCCCTACCAGATGTTGAGAACCCTGCTGGGTGGGATTTGGGTAGAAAGGAAGAAACTGGGGTGGGTATTAAGGAGAGTTAAAACAGGAACAGCTGAGGGAGAGGTAATTGTGTATGGCATGGGTAAAGGAGTAGCTGGAGGAGTGTCGTATTTCAGAGAGGGAGTGAATTCCAGATTTTAAGGAAGCAATGGGGGAAACCAGTCTGACCGATGAGGGTGGAGCGGTGAGGGACCATCAAGGTGCAGGCGTCATTTGATCTTTTTTTTTTACCTTTGTTTTACCAGGTGAGACACACTGAGCTGAAAGCTTTTTTTACAGGAGCAACCTGGGGCACAGGGAAGTTAAGTGACTTGCTCAGGATCACAAAGTATGCAAGTGGGGACTGTGGGATTCAAACCCAGGTCTCCAGGTTTGCAGCTGAGAGCCTTAATCCACTGCACTATACTGCCTCCCTGAGAGATCTGAGAGAGTGGGGGGGGAGGTGGACTGGAGAGAGTATGAGAGATAAGTGGGGAGCACTCCAAACCAGAATTTGGAGGTTAGTTTGGCACAGTGTAAGGTCCGTCTCTGAGACAGTGGAAGGAAGGTAACAGAGCAATAGAGTTCACAGTGGTGGAAGCTGGAAAGGAAGTAAAGAGCAAAGCAGCAGAAGGAGTTAAAGAGAGTGTCCAACTTAGTCAGGGAAGATTTGGGAGCAGCACCATAGACTATGTCACAGTAGTCAAAAATGGTGAGTACATCTTTTGGACAATTTCATGTCTCGCAGTTAGTGGGATGAAGCTACGATTCCTGTACAGAGCAGCAAACTAGGGGCACAGTTTCTTCAGGATAGCATCAATATAAGCTGGTCTGTCAGTGCAGTGGTTGGATTTCCACTTGCAAAGTTGGTGACCCAGATTCAGGAAAGGACCTGGGTCATTGGAGGGCCGGCCAGTGGGGGAGAAGGATCAAGCATCCCACAGACTGCCCTACTTCTCCAGGGGGAGGGTGCGGTGTGTGACCAGCACTTGAGGGACCCCTGGTGGAGGCCAGGAGCACCACAGTGACCAGCACCTACTAGAATCAGTGGGGCAGGATGGATGCAGGCATCATTGCATGGACATGAAATTGTCCAAAAGATGTACTCACCATCTTTGACTACTGTGACATAGTCTATGGTGCTGCTCCAAAATCTTCCCTAAGTTGGACACTCTCTTTAACTCCTTCTTCTGCGTTGCTCTTTACTCCCTTTCCAGCTCCCACCACTGTGAACTCTATTACTCTCTTAGCTTCCTTCCACTGTCTCACAGACAGACCTCACACTGTGCCAAACTAACCTCCAAATTCTGGTTTGGAATGCTCCCCACTTATCTCTCATCCTCTCTCTTCAGTCCACCTCCCCCCACCCACTCTATCAGATCTCTCAGGAAGGCAGTATATTGCATGGTCCCACCCCACTTACAGGGGAAGAGAAGAACCCTGCCTTCCCCCACCTAGATAATGCCCACTCCAGCTGCATTGGCTCCCAGGCTGACTCCCGCCCTAGTCCGTCAATTGCGGCACCCTTCAGAGGAGTTTGGGTGCAGTGACCCTGCCCTGGGGAACCAGGGGTACTGGCAGATGGCTAATGAAGCCGCAGCCGGGTCCTGTGTCCGGCAGACTGTGCTGGTGGTGGAGGTGCAAAAATAGTAAATAAAGAAATAACAAAAAAAGGATAGTATCGATATGCACAGAGAAGTTGAGGTGCTGTTCCAGCCAAACCCCCAGATATCTAAATGAAGAGGTGTCCTCCAGGATGGTCCCATCAAGGGTGTGGAAAGTGGGTAGGGCCAAGAGCCGAGACAGTCTCTGCCTGGTGCCAAAGGTCATTGAGACTGTCTTCTTAGCATTTAGAAAAGGCTGGTGAGAAGCAACCAGAGCTGACCTTGGTTAAAGTTATGCTGTAAGCTTGTTTCCACAGCAGCAGAGTTTTTGCCAGAACTGCATAAAACAGTATTGTCAGCATACATGTGGATAGACGAGGATGAGCAGGCTATGGGAAGATCATTAAGGAAAATGAAGAAGAGTAGGGGGCTAAGCACTGAGCCCTGCAGCCTTTGTTGTGTCCCTGGGAGATGAGAATAAACTCATAGCGAAGTCCAAGAAGTGGAATCCATATATTGGGATACTGGCTTAGTAAGAGACTCTATGCTCAAGATGACTGGCCTTCCTGGAGGATGCTGCAAGCTTTTGTGGACCTTTGGTCATACATACAGTACATGGCTGCACACACACTGGGTGGGCAACCAGCAGAAAGTCAAGGATGTTTTGGGAGATAATTCCCTCTGTGAATGCTTGGACCAAGGTGCTGACAAATTTCTTTTCTGAAGGTTAAGGTGGGATCCTTAGCAAGGGATTTGTAAAATGTTGAATTAGAAAGTTGTCTTTTGACTTCAGAAATTTAACCCAAGGTGTTCAGGAAGACAATAGCACCCCTTGTCTGATGGCTTTATTGCATTAGCTGGGTTCTTTTCCAATTCTGTAGGAGCATTTCTTTCATGCTGTGAAATGTTGCAGTAATTAGGCTGATGTAATTCTTCTCAGCTCATAGTTTAATTTAAGTACAAAAATCTAATACTTCACTTCGGTCAATAATAACAGACTACCACATCAGAGAATTTAAAAATTGTTCCACACAAGCTGTAATATATGCAGCAACATGTTCTTGCAAAGCATTTTACATAGGCCAAAACACTCTCCCTTCAAAACAACATGTGTGTTAACACTTGAGTACATCTGCTGTAAGGATTACAAAAATGCCCTTGCAAAACATGCTGGGATGTCAGAAGGCCCACACAAGTCTGAGTTTTGTGGATAGAAAAGGTCACTTTAGGACCTAGAGGAGGTGACATACAGTGCTTCATCAGTACTGAGGTACACCTTGAGGTACCATTGAGGCACCAAGCTCAATTTGCATTGACTGTAATGTGATCCTGCCTCTGTACCACCAAGGTATACCTAGAGGTATACCTTCAGTACTGATAAACTTTTGTACAATCACCACTGTAGACAACAAACTTCTATGTAGGGAAGCTTTTAGGATTTTCTAACTTGGAACATTATTCCCCCTTGGTCTAAACAATCACTTTGACATTACTCCCTATCTGAAAAGGAATGACCTGTTAATTAACCTCTGTGAAGCAGGTGTCTGAAAGGAAGGAAGGCACTCCCTGGGGTGGAGGATCAGAGTTGTAGTTGATTGTTTCTGGACGGCATAGGTTTACTCTCTCCCACTCTTCCCCTCACCTCACTCACCCCAAGTGCATAAATTCCTTTATAGCAGGGGTTCTGACATCACTTCCCAAAACTGCTAACAATACACCTGTTCATATCCTTAAAGGCACAGCACACTGAATAGTGGGTAGAGACACTCACAAGCTTGCACACACTAAAACAAAGAAAAAAGCATCTGTAACAGGAAGGGACACAGACAATTGGGGAGTGGTGCAATGCACTGGCTGTGGGCAGCAGTCTTCCAGGACATATTCTGGAGACAGCGTTGCTGCCCTATTTGCAGGCACCTCTCTGGTCTGAGGGAGGAGGTTGTTCATCTCCATGCTGACCTGGCAAGGATTCAGGAAACCTGCTCCCCCACCCAGGGACCACCCAGGCCACCACCACTACCTCAGAGGTTGCCAAGAAAGAGGAGTGGTTGGACCATGGTGGGCTCAGGGAGGGTGAGGGTGGTGGAACAGAGCACATCCCTCCAGTTGAGCCTCTCCACAATTCATTCACCACTCTGGCAAGCATGGTTCCTCTATGGAGGCACCTGCAGTGGAGACCAAGGAGGATGCTGGGAACCTCCACAATGGAGACCCACAGGAGGTGGCACAGGACTCCACAGGGAAGGAAACAACTCCTGGTGGGGACTCAATTGTTAGGGGATAGAACTGGAGGAGGGAGGGGAAAGGAAGGTAAGGTGCCTGCCTGGCGCCATGGTTTGGAAAGACAAGAAACGATTTCTCAGGATTATGGGAGAAGCTGCAAAGGGGAGTGAGCTGGTTGTCATTGTCCACCTAAGGACGAATTACCTGGCTGAGAATGTGATCAGAGCAGTGCAACAATGAGTTTGTGGAGTTGGGGAGGCGCCTTAGACAAGTAGCACACATAGTAACTTTCTTGGAAAGTGCTACCTGTCTATGGCATGGATGAGGCTAGGCTACTCCACACCATGGGATTCAATGACTGGTTGAAAAACTGGTGCATAGCTCAGGGATTTGGCTTCATTGGGGACTGGGGCTATACCTGGTGGGATGCAGGCCTATACATCTATGATGGTCTGCATCGATCCTGGAGGGGAACCAGGATCCTAGGATAGGTTTAAATGCTTCATCGGTAAGCATTTAAACTAGATAAGTGGAGGCACTGAAAAGAAGAAGGAAATCCTAGCCCCCAAAATCAGGGTAGTTAGTAGGTAAACACCAAGATAGAGCAGTCAATAGGGAGAAGGGCATGGGTAAATGGAGGAAAAGACAAAGGCAGTAAGGACAGGGAAGGGGCAAAAATAAATAAAGCCATAAAGGAATGGAGGGTAAACAGTACCAATGTCCGTAGTCTAGGTCAAAAGTTCCATGAAATGGTGACCTTGATGGAAGAGGGATGCCTGGATATTGTGGCAGTCACAGAAACATGGTACACAGAGAACCATGACTGGGATTTCAACATACCAGGGTACACAATCTACAGGAGGGACAGGGAGGGAAGAGGAGGAGGAGGAGGAGTAGCTCAATGTAAGGGAAAGGATCAAAGCAACAGAACTAAAGGGTAAACAGGGAGTAGAGGAGGAGGCACTATGGGTCACCCTGGAGACTGGAAATGGCTCCACAATCTACACAGGGGTTGTATACAGATCCCCATCCAAGGAGGAGGAAATGGACAAGGAAATGACAGAAGGCATCTTTGGGATGGCAGAGAAAGGGGAGATATTGCTGATGGGGGACATGAATATGCCAGATGTTAGCTGGAGCACCTTTGCTGCAGCCACATCCAAGAACAGGGCCATTCTCTATGTCCTACAGGGAGCATGCCTCAAACAGCTAGTGTTGGAACCCACTCGGAAGGGAGCAATCTTACACCTGGTACTCTCAAATGGGGATGGAGAGAGGATCTCTGATCTTGAAGTGGATAGCCATCTGGGAACAAGTGACCACCAAACAGTGTGGTTCATGATAAGCTTAGCTGTAGAGTCAAGCCACACAAAAGTAAAGGTACTGGACTTCAGGAGGGCTGATTTTGTCAAAATGGGAGAGTGCCTCAGAAAAGCACTAGCAAACAGGAAAGAAGGTGGGTGGAGCAACAATTGGGAAACATCAAAACCACCATCACAGAGGCAACAAGCCTTTGTGTGAAGCAAATAAACAAATCAAAATGAAAGAAAAAAAACACTATGGTTCTCAAAAGAAGTGGCGGGGAAGGTAAGGGAGAAAAGATAGCATTCAGGAAGTATAAGGAAACACAGAAGGAGCAGGATAGAGAACTGTACCAGTTAAAGCAGAAGGAAGTGGGGAAGGCAGTCAGAATAGCAAAGGCCCAAACCAAGGAAAAGATAGCCAATTTGGTTAAGAAGGGGGATAAAACTTTTTTATGTACATTAGGGAGCAAAGAAAGACTAAGGCAGGGATACTGAGGCTGAATTAAGAGGAAGGTGGTTGGGCAGAGAGTGACAGTGAAAAAGCAGGGATACTGAATGGATACTTCTGCTCAATATTTGCAAGGGAAAAGCAGGGGGAGATACCTAATCTAGTGAATAGATGCACTCCGGATAGGGGGGTTGATATTAGTCCTTTCACAAAAGAAAGGGTTCTGAAAGAACTCCTAAAACTGAAGGTGGATAAAGCAATGAGGCCTGATGGGATTCACCCTAGAATTATAAAAGAACTAAGAGAAGAACTAGTAATACCACTGACTACCCTTTTTAATAAATCATTGGATGATGGTGTGGTACCTGAGGACTGGAGGAGGGCAGATGTGATTTCCCTTCACAAAAGTGGGAGCATGACAGAGGCAAGAAACTACAGACCTGTCAGTTTGACCTCAGTGGTAGGGAATCACTTCTGAAGGAAAGAATTGTTGAGTACCTAGAGTCCAGTGGGGCACAGGACCCAATGCAGCATGAATTCACAGCAGGAAGGTCATGTCAGACAAATCTAATTGTTTTCTTTGACTGGGTGACCAAAGTAGTAGACCAGGGAGGGGCTGTGGACATGGCCTACCTAGACTTTCACAAGGCATTTGACTCAGTCCCACACAAAGATTAATAAACAAATTAGCTAGCCTGGGAGTGGCTCCCAGGGTGGTAGCCTAGGTAAAACACTGGCTGGACAACAGGACACAGTGGGTAATAGTAAATGGAGTCCACAGTGAAGAAAGGGGTTATTAGGGGTACCAGCAGGGTTCAGTACTGGGACCAGTCCTTTTAATGTCTTTTATAGTGACATTGCAGAGGGACTAGAAGGAAAGTATGTCTCTTTGCAGATGACACAAAGATCTACAACAGAGGTTGATACGCAAGGTGGGTGGAAAGGATGAAAAGGGACTTGGTAAGGTTGGAGGAATGGTCAGATGTTTGGCAGCTTAGATTCAACACAATGAAGTGCAAAATAATGCACCTGGGAAACAAAACCCAGGGAAGAATACACGATGGGGGTGAGATACTGACAACAACAAAATGGAAAGGCACCTGGGGTAGTCATATCAGATGACCTAAAGGTGGACCAACAATGTGAGAAGGCAGAAAGGAGGGCTGGGGGATACTGGGATGCATAGGGAGAGGCATCACCAGTAGAAAACAGGAAGTTGTTGGCCCTCTGTATAGACAGTTGGTAAGACCGCATCTGGAGTACTGTGTACAGTTCTGGAGACCCCATCTCCGCAAAGACATAGACAGGGTGAAGGTTGTTCAGGGGAGGGAAACCAAAATGGTGCAGGGTCTGCACCAGAAGACATATAAAGAAAGACTAAAGGAGCTTAAGATGTATAGCCTTGAGGAAAGGAGGGAGAGGGGGGACATGATAGAAACTTTAAAATACCTGAAGGAATCAAAAAGTCTAAGAGGGTAGCATCTTTCAGAAAAGGAGATGTGCAAGAACAAGGGGCCACAATTTGAAGATAGAGGGGGAATGTCTCAGAGGTAATGTGAGGAAGAATTTTCTTCACAGGAAGGGTTGTAGATGCATGGAATTGCCTTCCTGAGGAGGTCACAGAGTCACAAGCAGTGGGGGGAATTCAAGAATGCATGGGACAGACATAAGGTAATTCTAGTGGGGGGTAGGAGGAAGTAGGCTGTTGGTTAACTAGGATCTGCAGCTTATCTATTAGGTAGAGAAATGGGCAGACTAGGTGGGCCAAGCAGTCCTTATCTGCTGTCAGATTCTATGTTTCTATGTTTCTAATGGGAACGGTCGGAAGTACTAAAGTATTGGTTTATGTGAAGATATGTAAATATAGTATCTCATATGTACACTGTGGTGTGACTTCACAGGTGACTCATACGGCATATTGTTTGGAATTTATAATAATTTAAATATGTCAGGTCTTTAAATTTTCTATGATAATCCATAAATGCCATATTTTTTCATTTTGTCAGCTTGCGTTATTTATTTTATTAATTTTTTGTTGTTGTTGCCCTTTATAGGCACAGGTCACATTTTCCTTTGGATTATAGCCCTGACATGCCAGAGGGGAACTGTGAATTAAATAACATCTGACACATCTGCATCTGTTACCCATGGCTAATCTTACATGGTAACAAATTAATTTGCCATTTCTGAATTAGAGGGACACTGTCAGCTTTGACTCGCTTTTCTCAAGTAATTTTAACCATTGTGCCTCTAGGCACATACATTTCAAGCAAGTAGCACAGAATGCCTCTGTAGAGCCAAAATGACAGCTTTTACCTAGTTTATTAAATTTTTGCAGTAATTACCTTTCAGTCGGGTCCGCATGAAAGTCCGCTGTCAACCGGGAGCATATCGCTAGGGAGAACGTGCATCTGTTCGGAGAGCATGGTCCCGAAGTTCACTTTTTGCCATGACCATGTAAGAAAGGCATCTGTGTGATACATCGACCTCTAATTAAGCTTTTCTTGCCTCTGAATTACAAAAGCGAGGGTAGTAATGCTGCAAAATATAGTTTTAAACATGGATCCGAATCTCACATGCTTGATATCTGCCAGTCCCAAAATCACATGCTAGAGCGGAACACTCCTGCACATGCACAGGATTTTGGCACCAGCTGATCCAGCATGTATGAGATTTTGGCTCCTGTTTAAACTATATTTCGGCATTACACCCTCGCTTCTTTAATTCAGGGCAAGAAAAATTCACTCAGAGGTCGTCGTATCATGTAGATGCCTTTCTTACATGGTCATGGAAAAGTGATCTTCGACCACGCCTCTAACAGTCGTAGCATTCTGGCGATATGCCTCCGTTGGACGACGGACCTGATTGAAGGGGAATTAATGCAAAAATTCAACAAACTAGGTAAAAGCTGTTGTTTTGGGATGTACAGGTGCATTCTGTGGTACTTGCTAGAAATGTATGTGCCTAGAGGCACAATGGTTAATTTTCTTTGAGTAAAGCGAGACAAAGCTGATAGTGCCCCTTTAAATAGCAGTCAGATGCTGTTTGTCTAGTTTCTAGCTTTAAGAATTAGGAGTATTTATCCTTATTTTGTTAATGGCATTTCTATTCTAGCCTTATATATCTGATTTAATTTTGTCCTTTACCTCTTGTGTGTCATTGTTTATCAGTTTTTTTTGCACACCATCACTTTAAATCATTTTTCTTTTTTTAGTGCAGTCACTTGAGGTGTAGGCTGTCCCTGAAGAAGTATGCATGTATGAAACTGGTTGGGCCTAGATGGGAGAGAGTTGTGCACTACAGTGGTACTTGCTTTACTATTATTTTGTTTGCTCTGCATTTTGGCAATGAAACTACGAGCTGAGAATCCTGACTGGTGGATGGTGCCATTTTTTCCTGCTTTGTTATAACAAAGTAACAAAGTAACCATATTTAGTGCCTCATTGGTAAAATAACAGAACAACAGTTTAAAAAAGTCGAGCAACAATCCAAATTATTTGGTTTCTATGTGTCTCTCTAGCCCAGATACACATGTTGTAAAGCCTCACATGAAGTGCAAAAAGCCATACAGGCTTGCAAATCTTTGTGTCAAGCATGCTGACAAGACATATATTGTAATGCATAGATGCTTTTGTTTTTTGTGCATAGGGCCCTAGGTTTGTACACAATAAAAGTGCTAGAGGGGACACTAAGTTAAACACATAAAAATATACCCCCCAAAATACATTCTAAAATGCTGTGCATAGATTATTCAAAATAGCGTTATGAAAACACAAGTCAGTGTCCTGCATAAACTATGATAATTATCCTTGCAGAGGCCAATGTCTGGCTTACATATCTATATTGCTATATTCCTATTTAATCCCACATGTTGTTTATGAAAAAGGCAGTATTACCCAATTTGTTCATATACATTAAAAGTACAAAAGTAAGCACAGAGTAAAATACATAAAAATAAAGTAAAAATTGTTAAAAAAAAGTGCATGCATTATGCAAATAAGATGAAGTGACACATAAGTCAATGCCTTCCATAAATTAGCTAATTGCCCTTGCAGAGGCAAATGAATGGCTTACAAATCTATGTCGTTATATACATTTAATCCCACAATTTTTTCATGAAAAAACAGTGTTACCCAATAAGTTCATACACAATGAAAATGCCAACGTGAAAACAGAGTTATTGTCAATGGCTAGCAAACAAATTACAATCGGTATGAGCTCTGAGAGAGTTTTTGAGTGCTTGACCATTCTCTACCTATCTCAGCTTCAAATATCCCACTTACACCACAATTCTGCCCACTCCCACTGTTTTGCTGCTTCTGGTGTTAAGGTGCTTGGCCAATATGAAAGTTGAAAAAGGCAAGGTGGAACTGGTTGTTTTTATGCAGCTTGCACTTCCTTCTAGCAGTGCCTCCAGTTCTGTTCATCCTACATACTGTATGTGATGCTGTTCAGTACTTTGTTTCTCTGCTTGAAGGGAATGGCAAAGATTCTAGACAATACCCACAACTTGTTCCTGTATGTGGATAGCCATAACTGTTTAACAACAGGTATTCACTTTGCACTGCAGTTTTGATTTTTTACACATTCAAAATTTGTAAAAGTTTTTTCAGACTTAGGCAAGGCTCTCCAGAGGGAGAAAAGAAACCAAATAATAATGAAATCCAGGGGGTAGAAGAAAAGAATGAAGCCAAGATAACGGGCCTGATTCTCAACATTCCTGGTATGGCACAAGAGACTTGCACGACAAGGAATGGTGCAAAGTGCACCTTGCACCAAAAGATGAACAAGGAGTCATTTTCAAACACAGCTTGTGTGAACTGCAGGCTGCTTGCAACAAATAGGGCTTGTGCCATCTGTGCTGTATAAAATGGGCTGTGGCATGGTGCTAGGGGGTTATGGCAGATGCAGGCTGCCAAATCCCTTAAATTGGGATTCTCAAAACTCTCCCATAGGGCAAATTTCAGAGTGCCATTAGATCAGCCACGGCTGGATTAAGGGTACTTAGAAATTTGCCCTCTGTGAGAGTTGAGTAATTTGCAACAATGTGCCATAGTTCCCCCAGCCCTGATACCCCTGTTATTAAAATAGATCCCTGGTGTTTTAGTAGATCGTTCCAAGCACCAATCCCACATTATGAAAAATGAAAACCTTCCTGGTAGTCTAGCTGACCACCTCCAAGTCCTGATCCCCATTATGAAAGTAAAGATGTCCCTGTTAGCCTACAGGACTGACCCAGCCCTGATCCTTCATTATTAAAAGTAAAGATGTCCCTGGTGGTCTAGCAGATTGCCCCAGACCCCCCAAGTCCTGATCCCTCATTATGTAATATTACAACTTCCCTTGTGTTTTAGTGGACCCCACCACCCCCACCCCAGCAAGCAGTTTCCAACCACCCTGCTCCCTCATCCCAAAATGAGCCAGTGACTGGCACAGCCCACCACTGAATACCTTAGCCAGGAGTCGACTGAGCTCACAGTGAGTGTATACTGTATTCGGTATGTACTCATTACGAACATACATAAAACATATGAAACTGCCAGCAGAAACAGATCAACCAGTCTATCAAAGTCTGCCCAAGTGTGCAGCTAGCATCCTAGATGCATCTCAATCCTCAAACCTGTCCCCCACTGTCCATCCCATACCTGTCATAGCCCCCACCACCCAGATCCTCCCTCTTGCTTTGTCCCACTCTTTCTTAAAACTCCCTACTGTCATACTTGAAAGCACCCTCTCTGGCAGTGCATTCCATTTAGACACCACCCTCTCAGTGAAGTAATGCCTCCTCATCTCCCTCCTAAATCTTCCACCCTCAAATCTTAGCTGGCGTCTCCTCATTGCCCTACCTTGTCTCAGTTTAAACACAGCTTCAGTGCTAGGTTTGTTTACCCCTTTCAAATATTTGAATGTTTCAATCATATCCCTCCATCCCTCTTCTCCTCCAGTTTATACATATTGAGCTTTCTGCAGCAGTCATTGATTGACAGCTCAGTGGGCTGTCAATCACTGAGTGCATAATGTATATGATACATGTCCATTGAGAGCTCAATCAATGGCTGGCCATGGTGAGTGGTGGGCTCTGCCAATCACTGGCTCAGTTTTAGAATGAGAGGGAGTGGGGTGGTAAGCACTGCCTGCTGGGGTGAGGGTGGGGTCTGCTAGATCAAGAGGGTCATCTTTAAATTTCATAATGAGGGATAAGGGCTGGGGAGGACTGCTAGACATCTTTACTTTTAATAATGTGGAATTAGGGCTGAGAGTGGACTCTAGATCACCACAGGCATCTTTAATTGTCATAAGTGGAGATCATGGATTGGAGAGGTGCTAGGATGTTATAGAGTGGTGCACGTCTGCACCACAGCTTGTGGCAACCCATCCAGATGTACTCTCTGTTCGGCACACAGCCAAAGTTGCTGCAAGATGGGGAACTTTGCCACAGGAACCTTACCTGATACAGAATCAGGCACAGGGTCCCTGCCATACTGGCAATCTGTACAAGTCTCTGTTGTTTGGCTTGCATCTGGTTTTGAGAATTGACCTAATAAGTGAGAGAAATAAGGGCATGCAGATGGAAAAAAGGAAAGTGGGAGGCAGCAACTCCAGGAAAGCTATGTGTGTGAATGCTTGTAGTCTGGGCAACACAATTGCAGACCTAGAGGCCCTCATGGCAGAAGCAGACTGAGATTTAGTTGCCATTACAGAGATCTGGTGTAGTGAAAATTAGGACTGGGATATGGCCATGCCACATTATGTTTTGTTCAGAACGAACAAGGTAGGTATAAAAGGGGGAGGAGTAGCTCTTTATATAAGGTCAACATAAAGGTTACGGAAATAAAAGGGGAGCAGGGGGAAACAGAGGTACAGCACTGTAGGTCACCATGGAAAAAAGGAAAGGGGCCATTATTTTCACAAGAGTTATCTATGGACCTCCAGCATAAGCAGAAGATGTAGATGGGAAAATGATGGAAACCATCCATAGGATAGCTCACAAGGTATAGGTGATAATAGTAGGGGACTTCAATCTACCGGATATGGATTGGAGTATCTCTGCTGCAGCAACAGCCAGGATCAGGAACAATCTGGACTCATTGCAGGGTGCATTCCTCAGATAACTTATAATGGAGCCCACTTGTGAGTAGGGGTTGCTGGACCTGGTACCGAAACACAAGGACAGTATCATTTATGTCACAGTGGCAGATCACCTGGGGACCAGTGACCATAGTACAGTGTGGTTTAATATTAGAACTGGGTTAGAATAGAACCACACAAGGACAAGTGTTATGGACTTCAGGAGGGTCTTTTTTAAGAAAATAATGGAATGCTTCAGAGACTCCCTGGCAGGGATAGGGAAAATATGGGTAGTCAAGGGACAGTGGTTAAAAACAAAAAAGGGCATAGATAAGTCCCTGTGTCAGGCAAGTTAGCAAGGGCAAGAGAAAAAAGAAACCACTGTGGTTCTCTGGTAAGATAGAGGAAAAAGTAAAACCAAAAACTGGCTTTTAGAAAGTATAAAAAAAAGAGAGAGAGAGAGAGAGAGAGAGAGAGAGAGAGAGAGACAGAGAGACAGAGAGACAGAGAGACTTATCAGGAGAAACAAATGGAACCAGCAAACACAATTAGGAAAGCAAAAGCACAAACAGAGAAGAATATTGCCAAATCAGTAATAAAAGGGACACTATTTGTTTTAATTACATAAGGAAAAAGGAGGGCTAGTAAGGAGGAGGAGGGATGTATATGGAGGTGGACCACCCAAAAGCAGACATACTGAACAAATACTTCTGTTCAGTATTTACAGATGAGGGGGTAAGTAGCAGGCCAGTGATAAAAGGGAGGTGGATACTAGACCTTTTACAGTGGAAAGCATCCTAAACAAATTGTCACAGTTAAAAGTTGACAAAGCAATGGGGTACACCCCAGGCTACTGATAGAACTCAAGTAGGAGTTGGCTGCACCTTTGACAGCCCTGTTCAACCTATCACTAGAAACAGGAGAGGTCCTGGGAGATTGGAGGTTGGCTGATGTAGTCCCACTCCACACAAATGGTAATGGAGAGAATACTGGAAATTCAGTCTGACTTTGGCAGTGAGCAAAATAATGCAATCATTAATGAAGGAAAGAATTTGGGGAATACATTGCTTCCATTGGTCTTCAAGATCCAAGGCAACATGGGTTCATGGGGGGAGGTCTCACCAGACAAACCTAATTGAGTTCTTTGACTTGGTGACAAAGGAAGTGGATCAGGGAGGAGTGGTTGATGGAGCCTACCTTGACTTCAGTAAGGCCTTTGGCACTATTCCATATAGAAGACTGGTGAGCAAGCTGAGAAGACTGGGAGTGGATCCTAAAGTAGTAAGATGGGTAGACTGCTGGCTGACAGTAGAAGCTGGAGAGTGATAGTGAATGTCATCCACTCTGGAGAGAGCAAAGTGACCAGTGGGGTCTCACAAGGGCCAGCACTAGGCTCAGTTCTCTTTAGTGGATTTATAAGCGACATTGAAGAAGAACTGGGAGGGAAGGTAGTCCTGTTCATGGATGACACCGAAATGTTCAACAGAGTAGTCACACTGGGAGGGTAGAAAGAATGAGAGAGAATCTAAAAAAGCTGAAAAATGGTCTTGGGTATGGCAGCTGGGCTTAAACACAAAAAAAGTACAAAATAATGCACTTGGAGCACAGAAACCTGGGGGCAATGTATCAACTGGGAGGAGAAGTACTAGTAGTCATAAAACAGGAAAGAGACCTGGGTATAATAATGGCCTAAAGTTAGCTAAAACAATATGACAAGGCAGTGGAAAAGGATAGGGTATGCTCAGATGGATAGGCAGGGGTATCTCTAGCAGAAAGAGGAAGGTAATAATACCCCTGTATAGATCACAAGTGAGATCACACCTCGAATACTGTGTCCAGTTCCAGAGGCCCAACTTTTTTTAATACTTGCTTTCTCTCCCTCCGGGGCTGCCCACGATTGTGCTGACCCCTCAGCCCTGTCCACCCATTCACAGCTCTACCTCCTATCTTCCTCCATGGCTTGCACCCCGTGGCAGGGCGGCTAGGATTCGTCAACCCAATGACATGGGGTCAGCACCTGCGGGGGTCCATAGTCACCCAACCACCCACCCAGGCTTTTCTCCTCCTGTTTTCTCCCACCCCTCCTCCCAGAGGTGGAGCATGTAGCATTAGCAATAGTTGACCTGTCTGCGCTTTTACACACAACATGCCAACTGACTGCTTCTCCTCCATCCCTCATGTACAAGACCAAGCAAGGTGCCCTGACACTCAACCACTGCTAGGTGTCAGAGGTGCACCAGTCTCTGTGCCCTTTCCTCCCCAGAGGAGGAGCCTGTCCTACAGATGCTCAAACCTCTCCCACCCCAGACAACCTCTGTTGACCTGTTTGCACTGCAAGCATGGGTTGCCAGCATGGTAGGAGGTAAAGCATGATACTGCAGCTCTCCACACCACCGGGCTGGCTCTCAGGATGCCCTACTTTTGATAGAACATGGACAGAGTGCAGGCGGTACAAAGGAGGTCAACCAAAATGGTGCAGGGCTTGCACTTGAAGCCCTATAATGAAAGGCTTAAGGAATTAAATACATTATCCATAGAAGAAAGGATGGATAGGGTGGATATGATAGAACATTTAAATACCTCACAGAGTTAAACAACTTACAGGAAAGGAGTATTTTCCAGAAACAAATATGCTTGCGGACAAGGGGTCACACTATGAAGCTGGGGGGGGGGGGGCTGAAAGGAAATGTAAGGAAGTACTTCTTCATGGAAAGGGTGGTGGATGCTTAGAACAGCCTTCCAATGGAGGTGGTGGTGGCTAAAACAGTTACAGGATTGAAGAAAGCATGGGATGGATTGTATTATCACCTGTCCTGAGTTTTGCAGGACAATCCTGATTTGGGCAACTGTGTCCTGCAAAAAACATGAAAAATACTACATGTCCTGGTTTTATAGTAGAAGAAATATTTTCTAACTTTCCACTAAATGTTGTAGAAAACCATAATACCTTAACTAAAATATATTAAAATGATATGAAACCATAGAAGCAACCAAGAAACTACAATACTTAACCTTAATTCTGATTATATAGAGGAAACAAGTCTGTTGCACTAGTCAAGGTTACATACTGTCCTGCGAAAAATCATGTTTCATTATTATTTAGTAAGAAATGTCCAACTTTGGGCTTCTTAAAAGGTGGTAACCCTATGGATGAATTCAAGGGGGTCTTTGAAGTGAGGCTAAGCAGTGTATAAATAGAAGTCCAAGTAGGGTCTGTGGTGGAACTCAAGGTAGGGAAAATAGGGCAGATTAGGTGGGCAAAGAGATTCTTATCTGCCGACAACATCAGTATTTCTTTGTAAGGCAATACGACAATAAGAAACAATGCAACAAGCAAAAGACAGCATTGCAAATAATGCAAAAACACAGTTATCAGGTAGCCATAGTCAGTGTGAACAAAATTTGTTAAGGTGTGCATATTTCCAGGTCTCTTTCTTCTGTCCCCTGCAGATCAAGTAATCATTAGGTCTTTATTCATAATGTATGAAAAACATCTATTCTACCTGTTCTGGCTCTTCTCGTACTGCTGTTGCAATGCATATGTTATGATTTACGTTTTATATATGGAATTTACAAGGGAAGACCATTACACTATTGTTAGGGTTACTGCAGTTAGTCGTCTTTTTTGTAATGTATTTCTTGGCTATAGTGAGGAAGATCCCTAAATGATATTTGGTAGTAGGGTCCTGCAGATCATGGGGAAACAATGTAAAATGGACAACTCATTCTGTGAGAGAGAGAGAGTTATGGAAAGAAGATTTCTTTCAGGGCCTCCTCAAGATCAGTAAAGAAAGGGATCAACTAGGGGTTCTTCCAGAGTACTGTACTTTTACTAAACAATTCTATGATTGGCTGAAACTCTTCCAGTGCCCCCCACAGTTCATCCCATCCAAGTCACAGTCAGTGGCAGCTCCTCAGATCCCCCTCTGGTGAGTGGAACATACTAATCAATGGGACAATTGGTGCCTCCAAACACTGAGCCAACCCAACAGAAAGCCAATATACTGTTACAATATATTCCCCTGACAAACTCCAACATTGGGGTACCCAGCCCTTGGTGCCAGCTAACAATATTGCCTTGACATTTTGGCAACATCAGGATGCCCAACCCTCACTGCCACTGAAGAACACCCCCAACACACACACACACACACACACACACACACACACACACACACACACACTAGTGTTGCTTGGATGCTTGGATAGTATCCTAGCAATTAGGATACCACCAAATACTTGTCATTTGACAGGATAGTGGATCCAGTTGGATAGCAGAGTTATCTGACCATGCATCTGACTCCTCCGGATCTAGGTCGGATCCCTTGGATCCAGATCAGATCCCTGGATCCAGCTTTGGAGTCCTGGATCTCACATCGGATAACACAGCCTCCGAATTCAGATGGATCCCAAGTCAGATCCTGCTCAGGTAGTGCCGCTATCTGATGGAGCACAGTCAGATCCAAAACAAGGTAACTTCAGTTAATGACTTTTTAATACATTTTTAATGTTTACTCATAAGTTTATTTTTTTTAAATTTTGTCCTGAACGTTTAACATAGACTTCTTTTTAGTACATCTCCTGAACAAGACGGGTGTGATTTTTCAAATACCCTCTGAAACATGTTTTCACAGTTCACTCCACAAAATCACATTTCAGGTGAGATTTAAAAATGACACCTATCTTGAACATAAGGTAGGGGTAATGGTAGGGGTAATAAAAAGACTATGTTGAACTTTTGCAGTCAAAATTTTTAAAAAGTTATGAAGAAGCATATTTTTGATAGTCAGACGCTATATTTTAAGACATAACCATTTTTGACTCCGTGAAAGGAACATGACAGGCATCATTTTTCAGATTTTTCCTGAAATGTGAATTCAGAGTTGGGCAGAAAATGGTGTTTTGGGCAGTATTTCATAAATTACATTCACCATGTTTATAAGGTGGGGCAGAAAAAAACTCTGCTGAATATGAATCTAAAAATCAAAGCAAGAAAAAAAACAGCAGCTAGAAAAAAATGCTGCAATTCTTCAATGTTTAGTTATAATTTTGAGATTTTGTTGTATTTTTTATTTTGTTTTACAATTTTAACTCACATTTTGTCCCTGCAGGGAAAGAACAGTAAGGAAGCAACAAGGCAGGCTACACAAGCCAAGCTGTCCTGTTCTACAAACACATTCTATGTTCCATTCTCAACATAGTCCGTCTTTATCTCATCTCATGAACATAGTAGGGATCCCATATTCAAAAGTGATAGGCTGTATCCCGCAAGGGCATGTGCTGTGTAACTCAAGTGCATTGGGACACAATAATGGCATATTTGGAAGGTAACCCCGTGGAAACTGGAATTGGGAATGTGTGGCTCAATATCCCGAACATGTGTGATCATGCAGTGGGAGATGCACAGCGTGGCAGGTGCCTACAGCCAAGTGCAGAGCATATGGAAGTGCGTGATGCAAAGTCACTTGCATGGCACACAGATTTGCAGTATTCAGCCAGGAAATGCAAATGGCATCAATGCACAGTCGGCACCCAAACAGCACATTTGCATCTCATTACTGGAATGTATGTAAGCCATTTGCATACTATTGCCCTGCGCAGATCCTGCATTTCAGGGCACCACTCCACTCCACAGAGGTGATCAGGAGGTACTACAGCCTAGCAGGCAGGTGGGAATGCAAGGTTGTGTGTGTGTGTGTGTGTGTGTGTGTGGACTGCATTGATGTGAGTACAGTGCTGCATAATACCCAACCCTGTAGCACCCAAACATGTGCCCAGGTGTTTGCCAAATGGTTGGAATGTGTGACACAGCATCACGCATGACAGTTCATGCTCAAAAGATTGGAACTACATGCACTAATGTTACTAATGTGCACTTACAGCCTAGCATCCAATATCAAACAATGCTGCAGAACAGTCTCAGTGGTCAGTGTGTCATGTCACCCACTGTACGTGGGTGAGAGGGTGACCGAGGGATAACATGAGTGCCATACCCCATACTGGTTGAGAGCTGGGAGGTTTGCAGTGCCACTACCCATGGCCATGTACATGCCCTAGGGGACCACATGCACAACATTGGCATGGTCTAGTGTCCTTGGGGCATGCTTCTGCTGCTTTCAGGTTGCAGGTGGTGTCGCCCCTGCCTTACGCTGCTAACAGTTGTGCACTGTCCACTACCAGCCCACCACAGTGACCCAAACCCAGGGCCCTTGTGGCAATATCACACTGCAGGAATGGCACAGGTGATGTATGTAGTTCCTGATGGCATCAGTCTGGCATGAGTCTGGCACAGGCATGCAGTGTACATCTACAGTGTTTGACCATGGGTGTGTGCCAGTGGGCTGTTCTTGACCCATGCCATGCTGCCACCATTGCCACCTTGCATTCTGCTCACTATTGCCCTAGATGCCACCATGGGCGCATGATTCCATCAGGTGGAACTCTGTGGCCACATGGGTGCAAGCCATGGCACATGGTACATGTGCCGCATTGTAGCTCTCTGTTCTTTTTTTTTGCAATTGTTTAACCAGTTGAGACACACTATGCTGAAAGCTTGTTTACAGATGCAATCTGGAAGCACAGGGAAGTTAAGTGACTTGCTCAGGGTCACACAGTATGCAAGTGGGGGCTGTGGAATTTAAACCCAGGTCTCCAGATTTGCAGCTCAGAACCTTAAACCACTGCGCTATACTGCCTCCAACTGTTCTGTTGATGTGCTAGGGGCTTGCTTGACTGGAATGTGGTAACTGGGCATCCCTGACCTTTATATGACAGTTGGGTGGCTGACTGGATGGTGCCAGTGGTGGCAACCACCAGGACCCAGTAGTTGCCCAGCAGGCAGGCGCAGTGTGGCTGTGGCTTTGGGTACTACCGCCCAGGCATGACTGCTGAGTGTGGGTGCCTGGAGCTCATCCTGGTGCACTTCCGAGGGGTGTCTCAGAGTCACCTGTCTGCAGTGCTGCAGCCTGCCTGTGGGTGGCTGGCCGATCTAGGCCATCCACTTTTATACCTAACTTTGTGCTACACATTTCTGTGATGTGCAACACATGTGCCACACATTCTGGCAGAATCTACAGCTTCACAGCACATTCAGGTGCATGCCTACTTTTTCTGCACTGCATGCATTTTTCCACACGATCATGCATTCATGAATGCGCAACATATCTCTCCTTTTCTAATATGACACTTCTGTACATTTTCTGAGATGTGCAGTGCATCTCCATTTTTGGCCATGCATCTCCTTTGAATATAGGAGCTTAAATGTCATTTTGAAATCCTCCCACCCTGTTTTCATGGTTGTTCTGCAAAATCACTTTTCGGGTGTGATTTCATAAACAACATCTGTTATATTCACATTCAGGGGTAATAACAATACTATCTCTGAAATTAGGGGTCATATTCTAAGAAAACAATACTGTTATGTGTGAATTTCTTCATTTGCTAATAATGACAGTGTCAACATTAAAACCTGTGTTATCAATTTGTGAATGCTAACTGCTTTGTTACCTACACACACTAATTGCACCTCAAATACAAGCAGGCTAACATGATTGACATTTTGAACTAACTGCAGTCTTACTGACTGACTGAGAAAGCCCACTTTTAGAATATTGTTTTAATCACTGGTGCCTTGTTAGTTGTAAATGAGTACTGTGCTGTAATATTATATTTATGGAATGTGTTTCTGTTTTTTAGCATTGCCTCCAACAACTGGCCAAAGTACTGGTAAGTCATAACCATTTGCATATGATAATTGCTTTTTAAATGGAGCCCGACTAATCCTACTTTCTGAGTGGTAGAAACATGGTCCCATGGGGTAGATTAACCTAACATATTGCCTGCCTCATGAGTGAGGGGTGTTGTTACTTATTTTGACTTGCGCTGTCAAAAGATAATTATGCAAGTCAAAGATTAATACAGGACAAATCTCTTTAAAAGCTCACCATTTACCTTCTCCACTGAGGGTAGCCTTGAGAATCTAAAACACCAGGGGTCCAGTATTCAGTAAGGCACAAAGTGTAGTGCAAATGTTTACACTGTGCTTTGTAATTGTCCAGGGGTCCTAGGATGGTATTTTTAATCAGGTGCTATCTGACTGAATATAATGCCCAGTCAGCACAGTGCTAACTCAGGTAGCACTGCTCCAACATGGCTTCTGAAGTTTGCCTCAAGAGATGATTGCACCACAGCACTAGCTGAAGTTTTCAATGTTACTCACGCAAATAAGTCTATTGAGCATGCAAGGCACTAAGGGCCATTTGCATGCCCATTATTGGCCCATTTGCATGACTAGTGGAGTCAGATAGCATGGCACCACCCTCCCCGCTGTCCATGATATCCACTGCTATCCCTAGTGCTGGTGGTTCCCCTGCATCACCAGCCTGCAATGTAACAAAACACATTCCCTGCTGATAGCACTCCTCCCCTGATTGCCAGTCCTTAAAGTGACAAACACAATACCTGCCGTTAGTGAAGTATTTACTGTTTGCTGTTTTACTAGTGGGTTGAGGGAAGGGGGATTATATCTATATTTTACTTGTCTCAGGTGTTTTTTTATGACACTTTCATTTACAAGGTCTTCAAGCAGGATTTATGTGTTCTCTTTTTTGTCCCTCTTGGTACATATCTCCAACGTGCAGTGTGGTGGCCTTGAATCTGTCTTACAGGTCGTCCAATCACACTTACTCACCTCAAGTGGTTGCTTGTTGTTTTTATTGTTCTCATAAAGATTACCGTTTATTAATTTGTCAGACTAGACAACTGTGCAGTGGGTAACTATTATTTCTTTATCTTTCCATTTATAATGTTACTGTTTGAAATTGTACACAGCCTCTTTTTGTTTTTTTGAGGCTCATTTAATTCTTCCAGGACTCAGGATAGTGTGTATTGAGTCCTCTGTTACATTTCTATTATTACATCATAACCTGCATTGTTTACATCTTCCAGATGGCTGACTTACTTCTTCATGCTTGGAATGTCAGAGGCCTCAATGCCCTGAGTAAACATAAACAAGTCTTAGCACACTTTAAATGCCACAAATCTCGGACTGCTTTCCTACAAGAAACTAAATTACTGGAATCTGATACAGACAGTCTCAAGCATGACTCGGTTGGCCAAGTCTTAGCTACCTCTGCGCCATCAAAAAAACAAGGTGTAGCAATTTTGATTCACAAACAGTTAGGCTTCAAACCTTTGCCTACAACCCATGATCCCCAGGGAAGATGGATACTTGCCATTAGGGATACCCCTTCTGAACCATTGAGGCTTGTTAACCTTCATGCACCTTATCATGATACCCCTGAGTTTTTCCACTCTCTAGCCCAACAGTTACTTTCCTGTAATACAGACAACCCACGTACCATTGTAGGTGGTGACTTCAATCTTACCATTGAACCAGCTATGAACAGAAGCACTTCCTTGTATGAACTCATCATAAGAATGTCCTGGCCCTGTCCTTACCTAGGAAGGACTCAGGGCTTTCTGAGATACAAAGACTTTTTCACCCAAGTGATAGGGATTATTTCTACTATTGGTCTATGCATCAGTCCTATAGCACATTATATTACTGGCTCACTTCTCCATCCTTAACTCCAGTTATAGTTAACTTTAACACACAATTACACATTTTATGGGAATGTCAGATCATTCGCTCTCCATTCTGGCACCTAGATCCACTCCTGCTTAAAGACCCAGCTTTTCTTCCATGGATTCAGCATGCGATAACAAATTTTTTGACATGCAATGACCCTGGTTCTGCCTCTGTGGGTACCATATGGGGGGGCTCCAAAAGCTACTGTACAAGGTAAAATTATAAGTTATGCATCCTGCCATAGGTGGCAGTGAGAACATCAGCTGCAGAAGATGAAAAACACTTTGAAAGCTAAAGAAGCTCAATATGTAACTTCATCTCCACATAACCTCATTTGGCCATACAACATGAAATCCAAAATTTATGTGTAGAAATCAATACTCTTCTATCACAGAAAGCTGAGCTAGCCCTCATGAGACTTAAACACAGATACTGGGAAGGGAGGAGAAAGGTGGTACCCTTTAGCGTATCACCTCCATAAGCAGCAGCTACAAAGCCATACTGCAGCTCTACAAGACAAATCAGGTTCTGTGAGTTTGTAAGCTGCAGCTATCAGCTCCTCCCAACCTCATGCTATTACCTGATTTTTGGAATCTCTCACTGTCCCATATTTTACTTTTGAACAGGCAGCATTTTTGGATACATCTTTTACTGTAGACCAGGTTCGAATGGTCATTATATCCCTGAACTCAGAGATGGCACATGGAGATGATGGTTTCCCTGTTGAATTCATAAAACCTTTAACAGACCTCATATGCCCCCTTCTGTGTAAGGCATATGATGAGGCCAAGATTAGCTGAAAGTCTCCCACCCACTGTACAAGAAGCGAGAATCACTCTACTACCAAAAAAAAGGCAAAGACCTCACCCTTCCCTCTAACTATGGACCTGTTTCATTAATCAATGGCGAAGGCAAAATGTATGCTAAATTGTTAGCTTCCCAGCTTGAACCTCTCACCCACAACTAGTATACTAGTCCCATATACTATCCCAACCATCTACACTCTTTAGGCTATATGGAATATAAAATTCCACCTGCAGAATGTCCATGGTAATGACCATTCTGATTCTGTGGAATTCTGATGCATTTTCATGAAAATTTTGGAATGTTGCACATTTTAAATTTCAGTTATTTCACTATAATTTTAAAAGTGCTTATTTAAATAACACCATATTTGGAACATGAGTAGTACCCTATGGCTTATAAACATGTTACAAATTTTAGAGTTGTTGATTGAAAGGGGAAGATTTAACAGTGGCAACACATTTAATCAAAATGTATTTTTTACTTATTTTAAGATAATTTTTAAATTTCTTCTCCATTTTTTTTCAAATTGTTTAATCAGTAGAGACACACTAAGCTGAAAGATTGTTTACAGTTGTGACCTGAGAGCACAGGGAAGTTAAATTACTTGCTATGGGTCACACAGTATGCAAATTGGGGCTGTGGGATTTAAACCCAGGTCTGCAGACTTACAGCGCAGAGCCTTAAACCACTGTGCTATACTGCCTCCCTATTTCTTTACAATATGAGAATTTAGAGAAGTACATAGAATGCATTTAGAAGACAGAGAACCTATGTGTGCAAGCACTGAGGCAATGGTTACCCCAAAGGGCATTGGCCGGGAAGCCAAGTTTCAGAGAAATACAAAATCACACATGCCCCCATAATGCAAAGCATCATGGGCTGCATATGCAAATCACCACAGAATACTATGCTGGTTCAACTTTAAGCAGAAATGCATGATGCCGAAAGGCCTCTCACACAGTTTGAAAAGGGTGCCAACAGAAGACACAGACACATGTTTGTCCTACCAGGACACACCAGTGTGCATCATCTGTTTGGCACCCCAGTGCAATGAACCAACTACCCTAAGATTGTCTATCTGGGTTATGTTGTGGTGAACCCAATTAAAACAAAAAACAAGTTAAAAGACAAAGAACCTCTGTGCGCAGACACTGAGTCAATGGCTACCCCAAAAGGCATTGGCTGGGAAGCCAAGTTTCAAAAAAGACAAAATCACACATGCCCCCATAATGCAAAGCATCATGGACTGCATATGCAAATCACCATGGAATATTATGCTGGTTCAGCTTTAAGCAGAAATGCATTTATATATAAGTGTGTGTATACTGTGTATATATATATATGTGTGTGTGTATGTGTGTGTGTGTATACAGTATATATATATATATGTATATATATATATATATATATATATATATATATATATAGATAGCATGTTCTAAGTCTCAGTCTTTAATGGGAGCTGAGCTATAGGTAGTCAAGTATTTGCCAAAATTTGGATTTCTGTTATTTTAGTATAACTTTGATAGTATTTGATGAAATATTACATAAATTGCCAGGTATACAGGACATTGCTACATTTGTATATGCACATAGTTTCAGGTTTCTAGCTTTAAATGGGACTGCATCATAGCCTACCAAACATGTTGCAACAATTAAACTTTTGGTTAGTTCTCTCTAATTTTAAAACTACAAATCTAAATTTAACCAGAGTTGAAACATTTAAACTACTATACTCACATGGTCAGTTCTAAAAAAAGTTCATATTTTCAGCTTTTAATGGGATTACATTAAACTAAGTCAAACTTTAACAACATTTAAAATTTAATTTTCCAAAAATATAAATTGCAAATTTATAAATCCCTGAAACATTAAGACAAGAGAATGCAATGCCATTGTATTTGTAGACCTTACAAGGGGACTGTGTGTGCTAGTTTTATTAATTGCTTGCTGCGAGAAATTGCAAAATAACATTTGTAATTGAAGTCAACTCCCTTGAGTCTTTGTGAAAATTATAGAATTTCATAAAAATTCCATAAAACTGGAATGTTCTAATTTCACTCAGCCTTATCTGGGGGGTTCTAATGAAAGGATAGGTATATAGGAGGCAGGTAGCATAGGGAGTCACCAGGTTCAGGAGTTAGATGCATAGTATCACCCCTAGAAATTGACAGCTGAGCTGGGTAGCACAACAGTAGTAGA
Organism: Neoceratodus forsteri; assembly: GCA_016271365.2. Taxonomy (NCBI): domain Eukaryota; kingdom Metazoa; phylum Chordata; order Ceratodontiformes; family Ceratodontidae; genus Neoceratodus; species Neoceratodus forsteri. The sequence goes on from CM028138.1 coordinate 82,567,766, forward strand.
CTCCCAGGTTGGAGCAAGAAAGCACAGTGTGTAAGAAATTCCAACCTCAATGCAGGATATTTAAGGATCACGTCTAGTAAATTTATAATTCAGGTAGCCTGGTGTCCAGGCAAGCCTAGGATTTAGAGTACCCAAAAAGATATAGGGGAAGACAACATTTTGGCAGCAGGACAAAAGAATGCTGGCTATTCAAACAGGGTAAGTTGATAGGAAAAGGAGTAGGTGACTCCCAAGGAAGTTTGTCACTGTAAATAACAAAGAGGATATCAGTGAGATCAGTAGTTCTACTGAGTCAATCTGTCTATGCCAAAAGAGAAGGGGGATGGGGTAGTCACCCATTGAGGAACAGCAGGATTGCAAAAAATCATCCCTGCTTATCAAATGAAATAGTGATATGTGCATTGCTAATGTTAAATTCCACAAAAAAATAAATCTGAATGCTTCTTCTACAGAATATGCTATCATAAATACATGAGAAAATGCTACTAATCATGTTTTTTGTTCTGCAAAATTAAAACTGCTCAACCAATGTATCCAGTTGTGTTAAACACCAGGCTACACAGACTATGGATATGCATGTCAGGTGTTAACTGTATGCATGCAAGAGCAGAGAAGTTACCAACATTCACATTTTTGATAGTTTTCAGAAAGTTTTGCAAATATTTACATAGTAAGGTTTTGAACCCTTGTAACTTAAAAATCTCTTATCTAATTCTCTCCATACTTACATCATTGTATAAGCATTTCATATATATTATCTGTACTAATTTACACATGTCTAGCTTCAAAGGTGCCAGGTTATATGTAGATGAAATTGTTTCATGAAATTTCCTGAAAAAAATAAAATAACAGATTCTGAGCACATATAATGTTGAGACAATGCATTGTCATGAAATCTGGCTCACTGTTAGAACATCTATCACCAAGAAATCATACTGAATTTAAGATTCCTGACCCAATAGATGGTTAAGATATATGCAGATAAAAAATATCCATGAAATTTTGCACAAAAAATAAAATGATGACATTTGAGCACCTATAATTTTGAAACTGTCCCACCAAATTACATAATACTTGGCATGTTTGTGGTTATTGTCCAAAAGAGTAAATATTCCAATTTTCCAATCCCTTGATTGAATGGCTATTAAATTATAAGCAAATTATTAAATTAAAAAAGACTACAAACTTTGGATGAAATTCTGTGAAATTTCACAGCATTTTGTGAGAGATGGTTGAAATGCCATGAATTCAAAATGTTTCCATTCCACACAGCTCTATTGCTCCTTGATCAAGCTTATGTACAAAGCCAAGAACTCAAAATTTCCTCCTGTGGCAACTACCCATCTACTTTTAAAAAGCATTTGGTTCCCTGGAATGGGACTACTTATATCTTGTTCTTTCCCACATGGGACTGGGTGAATGATTCTGTTCCTGGATTACTGCTCTTTATACACTTCCTCTGCATGGGTGCTTACCAATTTAACTCTGTCATCCCTTTTTGGTCAGCAATGGGGCACCAGACAAGATTGCCCACTTCCCCCGTTTTATTTGTCCTGGCTATAGAACCCCTAATGGCAGCTGTCCTTCAGAGTTCCAACAGTGTAGGCATTGTTATATGAAGATGACTTGTTAGTACTGTTAGAAGATGCCACTACCTCCTTCTTCCCCTTGCCCTCTCTTCTAGGCACATTTATGAATCTATCTGAGCTTAAAGTAAATCACACAAAGACAGAAGTCTTACCTTTGTATAATGTCTGTAAGCCCCTTGTTGCTACTTCCATTGGCTTTAAATGGACCCCTTCTGGCTTCTTATATCTTGGTATTAAAATCATGCCTACAATAGATAAAATTTGTGATGCTAACCTTCCCTTTCCCATAAGTTGCAGGTCAATTTTGATAGGTGGAAAACTCTGCAACTCATTCTTGTTCGTAATCAGCAATGAAAATGATGGCAGCACCACATATGTTTATTTCATTTCTCATATACCCCTACATTTTTCACCATCGTTACTGGCTAAACTCTATATATATATATCCTTCTAGGTGACATCTTGTGGAAAGGCTCCAGACCATGTTATAGCTGTAATAAATTAGATGCACATTGGCCAGCTGGAGGTTGCAGTCTCCCTTGGTTTCCAGGCTATATATGGGTCTTTAGAGCACCACTAACATTGCAGTGGTTTGAGATGGTGTCTCCAGAAGCACGAAAAATGGATTCATATGGAGTCTTCTCTACTTCCCGGTGGTGTAGCTTCTAATTTTATCTACAGTACTCTTCCCAAGCACTTGATGCACCATCCTAGCATAGGCCTCTCAATTATCTACTGGGATAAATTACATAAATGGTTGGGGACTGATCCTAAAGCTTTGACATATACCCCCATGGAGAAATGTAAACCTTACCATAGCAGAACAGAAACTGCTCTGGCAAACCTAGAAACTAAAGGGGATACAATAGCTATAGGATCATCTTATAATGACAAGTGCAACTTGATCTGTTACATGAATCTGCAAACTTTGGGATCTACCAAAATATGAGTTTTGGAAATACAGATCTTCAGTGATTTATGCACATTACTTCATACAATAAGATCACCCCCTTGTCAACCCACACCAAGTCCACATGGATAAAATGTAAAATGGGAAGAGATGGACTTATCGCATTATTAGAGTAAACTTTCCCACTCAGTAATTGGAAGCCAAAACTAAATGGGAAAAAGCACTGTGTAACACATTACCGTTTCAGACCAAGCTTGGAAAGACTGCTGGACTTTCTGTCACAAGACATTCAAAGATGCTTGTAGTGAACTAATTCAAAATAAAATACTTCATTCATGGTACAGAACTCTGGCAATACTCCATAGACTATAACCTCTTCCCACTGATGACTGCTGGAGATGTGCCTCTCCTGGTGACAACACAGATCACATACTATTGTCTTGCCCTCTTATTCAACCCTTCTGGCAGAGGGTACAATAGCTAGCAGGAAATTTGCTTGGCCTACCTATACCACTCTTTGCCCCTTTACTAATCCTAGGTATTACTGATCCTGCCTCTCACCTTTTCCAGAGGGCACATGGGTGAATAGCCATCCTTTGTAGGCAGGCCAAACATCTTATCTTGACCTGCTAGAAATCCCTAATACCCCATCCATGGAAGAACCTATAGTCATTGTAGCACATACTGCCATGTTTGATTGCCTCTCCCATGTGGCATTGTAAAAAACCTTCTGTTTTCAATGCTTGTTGGCAACCCTTTTATAACTATTTAAAATTAAAAATGTACCTATTACTTAGTTTCAACAATGTCATGTACATCATGTTGGATATTATTTTATTCACCTTGTCGAAGTCTTTCATTGTTATTGCTAAATGTGTTGTGTGGGTAAGTGAGTTTATGTTATAGATTGATCTCAGACATATACTGTATAAGATCATATATCATGTTATTCCTACATATTATCATTTATTTATCGTGCTGTACTATACTATAGCATGTATCTTTTTGATTTACTTATGACATGCATGTACAACATATACAGTATATACCAATAAAAAATTAACTGAAAAAGAAACTACTAAATACTGTAGCTGTTTTCTTACAGAATACCCACTCAATTAGACCTCAAGTGAATGCTAAGTTGTAAATGTAGCCTTCAGTGCCCACTTGATAAGTATTTGCTGAATCTATGGTCCCCAAGGTATCCAGTGATATGGGTAAAGCAACATGGGTGAGTCAAATATAAGCAACTTAATTTCCACACCCATAAGAGCAGTAACTGTGAGATTTGGTTTTATGTGATAAAGGTGAGTCCCTTATCATGCCACTCATTAGAGTGCTGAAAAAACCACCCTGGTCAAAACATTGGCATTCCATTAGAGAAACAGCTGTAAACCACAACCGTCCTCTAAAACAACTAAAACCATTTGTTTTTATACTGGGGACTGCACCCCCACACACCCCTTTGCAGGGTGCAAGGCCCCACCCCCAAAAAATAATGAGTCTCAACTCCAGGAAGAACAGACTTAGTACAATTAAAAACTCACCCTGGAAGCAAAAGAACCACCTGCACAAGGATTTGAACTTGGCACCACAGGCTCTAGAAGCAGTGGCTCATGCCACTATACTAAATGGCCAACTTGGCAAAGCTCAGCCAAATTCTTCCTGAGATCCTCTTTCTAGTGAGTGTAACACATATCCCTCAGTGCTACACTCTCTATAATTAATCTGCAGCTCTATTTCTCCTCTGGCTCTACATAGACAAGGTATTATTGAGTCTCTCATATTGGAGCTGCTCAATAATACTCATCCATATTGCCTGCTTTCATGAGATTTTAATGAGGGGAGGGAACAGAAACATAGACTTTGATGGCATATAAGGACTGCTTGTCCCACCTAGTCGGCCCATTTCCCTACCTAATTGATAAGCTGCAGATCATAGTTAACCAACAGCATACTTCCTCTTACCCCCACTAGAACTGCCTTATGTCTGTTCCATGTATTCCTGAATTCCTCCACTGTTTTTGACTAAATGACCTCCTCCAGAAGGCTGTTCCATGCATCCACAACCCTGTCCATGAAATAATACTTCCTCACATTACTTCTGCGCCATCCCCACTCTACCTTCAAATGGCGTCTCCTTTTTCTTGCACATCTCTTTTTCTGAAAGATACTACCCTCTTGGACTTTGTTGATATCCTTGAGGTACTTGAATGTCCCCCATCCCTCCTTTCCTCAAGGGTATTCATATTAAGCTACTTTAGTTTTTCCTCATATGTTTTCTGTTACAGACCCTGCATCATTTTGGTTGCCCTCCTCTGGACTGTCTCCACCCTACATCTTTGCAGAGATGGGGTCTCCAGAACTGCATGCAGAACTCCAAATTGGGTCCCACCAACTGTCTGTACAGAGGGATGACAACTTCTGTTTTCTACTGGTGATGCCTCTCCCTATGCATCCCAGTATCTTCCAGCCATCCTTACTGCCTTCTCACATGCTTGCCCACCTTTATGTCATCTGATATAACTACCCCCAGGTTCCTTTCCATTTTTGTTGCTGTCACTATCTCACCCCCCATTGTGTACTCTTCCCCTGGGTTTTTGTTTCCCAGGTGCATTACTTTGCACTTCTTTGCGTTGAATCTAAGCTGCAAACATTCGACCATTATTCCAACATTGCCAAGTCTCTTCCATGCTTTCCACCCCACCTTGTGTATCAACCATGTTTCAGATCTTTGTCATCTGCAAAGATACAAACTTTTCCTTCCAGTCCCTCTGCAATGTTACCTATAAAGCCATTAAAAAGGACCAGACCTAGTACTGAACCCTGCAGTACCCCACTAGTAACCCCCCCTTTCTTTGGAGTGGACTTCATTTACTATTACCCTCTGCATCCTGTTGTCCAGCCAATGTTTTACCCAGGCAGCCAGCATAGGACCTACTTCCAGGCTGGCTAAATGGTTTAATAATCTTTTGTGTGGGACTGTGTCAATAGTGGGAATAGTGAGGGAGGAGGGAAGAAGAGTGACAGTGAATGATGGGGTGTGCTTGTTATGTGCTAAATGGGGAAGTGCATCCTGCTGCTGCCAAGCTGGCCACCCATCATAATACATATGGATGTTGCCTGCAGTGCTGATAGTTCCGGGTTCAGGACTGCCTGCAAGTAGATTTTTTTTGTAGCATTTCTGGTGTTGTGATTTTTTTGTGTGTGTGTTTCAGTTCTGTGGTTCTGGTGTCCCAGCTGTGGTAGCCCACCATTTACTGTGGCCCCTTCCCATGTAGTCTCCTGTCCCCCACCATCTGCCCCACCCTGGAGGTGATGTTTTAGCATGGGGGGTGCTAGGGACTTGCCCCCTGCAAAGTGTTGTGTGGGTGGTGTAGCCCCCATAATAAAAATTGAATGTAAAGTCCCATTTTTAAATGTATTTGCCTCACCCTATTGGTGGTTGCTTTGGTGGGTTATGTGCCCATTTGACTTTCCATGATACTCACCCACTCTTTTGTGAATCACTGTAATGTTTTTGCTGTTATGATGTGAAACAGATCCCTAATGCATCACTGTTACATGGGACGGGAAGCATTTTAGGAAAAAGAAGAGAAACAAACTATGGTAATATGGATATCTCCAGAGCTTCTACCCGCAGCCCACAACTGACACTGCAGTTACTGTATTTCTCCACTCAGCACAGCTGTCTCATTCTGGGCTTGCACACACACAGAAACACATGCTGACTGGCAACGTGTCTCCCGGCTCTTGTGTGTCATCATGTGTGATGCTGCACATTGATTCTCTCACAGCCAGCACCATATTGATTCACTCCTCCATCTCAGAGAGTGAAATACTGAAATTGAAACATTGTAGTAAAAGTGGGGTGTTTAATTGAGTGTTTAATTGATCAATTGGTTTACCAGAGATATAGTCTTATTATATAGGCAGTTCACATATCCCATAATATAGCCCATAATATTTATATATTTCTACAGCCCTTTTTGTGCTATAGTGTGATTGTGCTATTGTAATCATAATTAATTGTAATTGTGTATTTATTTAGGTTAAGAAATTGCTCTAGAATTGCTTGTTTTGAAGAACAGGATTTAATTAAAGAATATTAAATATTTTAATAATCTAGCCAATTGAGAAAGTTAAGACTTTTTTGACCAAGTACCAAGATATAGAGGGCTTGAATTACAGGGTGTGAAGGATATTATCATCCCTTAATTCAGTGGATAATTGGATAAGTGTGATATATATGTTTTAAGATGATCTGGATAGTGCAAGAATGCCAGCTGAGACCAGAAGTGGAAAAAACACAATGGAAGTAAAATCTGTACTAATTATGGGGAGTTCACCTACTAAATTTGACAAAGATAAGTTATATAGAAAGAAGTATAATGGAAATAGGAACAAAGACAAAAGTACAAAGATAGAAGGTATGGTTGTGGAAGGAAAAAAGAGGAATATAGCATCTGCAGACCAGACTGAGGGTAGGCAAAGATTCCCTGAAATTACTTCTACTCCTTCTATGCCCGTTCCTTTAATAAACTCCCAAAAGGGGGAAAACTGGAGACAATTAACAATTAAGAATTTATTCAGCAATGAGGAAGATGGTAATGATGGAAAAAATATAGAATTAGATATGTTTCAGGAAAAGGATTCTAAACAGATACAATATGATAAACAGAATGTAGATATATTGAAGGAAGTCAATAATGAAATTAGTAAAACAATAGATGAGATTCGGGAAATGGTGGAAGCTAATGGGAGAACTGAACAAAAAATGAGGGAATTTAAACAAAGTATGTAACAAATGGAGTTTGGAGATGAGGGTAACAAGTTAGGTATAGTAAAGGATTCTTGTCAGGATAAGATGGACATGAGAATAAATTTGAGTGAAGAAGAGACACAAATGATGAGTCCCATAAAAAGTGACTCTATATATTGTGAGACCTTAACAAATAAAATATTTAACATGCTTAGAGATCCATTAAGGGCTAACATATCAATATATGAGCAGCTCACTTTGGTTAAGAAGGATCTGTTGTTCATGAAATTACTTAGAGAATAGGGGGTTGATTTTACAACTTCTGGAAAGATTAGAAGTGGGTAAAGAAGAACCAAGGAGGAAGGAAGAAGAGCAAAATTACATACACCCCACAGTTAAATTGGGTTATGTTTCCACTGAAATCAAGGATGAGACAAAATTGAATGTTGTGGAATTAGAAATTAAGGAAGAATTAGAGTTGGTTATGCTGCCCCAGAAGGAGTGGAGCATAGCATTGGAACTAAAGGCTGCTAACCCAGGTATTTGGGAGAAAGGATTAATACAAGAAGGAAAAAAAGAGGACATTTAGGAAATTGGCAAAAAATAAAAATAAAGGGTAGACAAAAAGAGAAAAAAACAGGATGAGATTAAGGATAAAATCCAATCAGAGAATGTTGACAGACAGATGAATAAGGAATTTAAGGAAAAAATGGTGGGAAGAGATGACGAGAATAGGATAGGAAAGGAGGAAAATATAAGGAGGAAAAAATTACAGATACAAGATTTGGGGGGAAATGTAAATGAGAAAAAGGAAAGAGAAAAGTTAATAACTAAGAATAAGAATGGGACAAATTCTTAATTAAAAAAGAATGGAAAAATTAATCATCAAGGGAGTAGTAGAATAGGCAACAAAAAGAAAAGAGATAAGAGACTAGATAGCTCCATACATTATGCAACAAAAGAAGAAATAGGGGTAAGGTTGGAGTCAGGTAAATAAGTCAGTTTTGTGGAAAAAGAAAAATCTGTAAAGGGAGAAAATAAGATGGGAAAGGTTGATTATAGTGTTAAGTTGGAAATATTTTTAAGGAGGACCCTTGAAACAGATTATGTAGTGCCAATGTTTAAATTAGGTATTATTCCATTAGGGATACAGGATAAACTGGAAAAACATATAAAACATTTTTGGTAGACAATTGTACAAGGGCAGGAACAGCACACCACAGTGTTGCAACACATGACTGTGGTTAAGCCTATAGTGGACACGGAATTGATCCTTTTAAAATTAAATCAATACTATATACTCAAGGCAATTGAAAATCAAAAGTTACAGATTAGTAGCTTGGGATTTGATGTGGATAGTGTGATTAACATTGAAGCTCTATTTCCAGAGTAGTTTGGGGAAAATGAAAAATAAGGACAATCAAGAGCCTATAGTGTCTGTTGTTGGGGTAAATAATTTTTCTAATGGTGTTACTGAAACTTGGTTCCAGGATGATAGTTGGAACATAGATATACAGGGCTACAATAAAATTACTAAAAAATAAAAAGGATAAAATGGGGGAGAGATAGCCCTCTATGTAGCTAAGAATTATACTTCTTATTTTATTACCCCAAAACAAACTTCCAGCTATAATGACATTCTATGGGCAGAAATACAGTTACCCACTATAAAACTATGTGTTGGATTAGCTTATAGGGCCCCTAATCTTAATAATGACCAGAATAAGAACGTTATACAAATAATTAAAGGATTTCAACCAACAAATAAGTACATACTTATGGGAGATTTTAATTTCCCTAAAATAAATTGGGAAACATCACAATGTAGTGGAAATATTGAGAGAGAGCTACTGAAAATTACTGTAAATCAAAATTTGAATCAAATCATCAAAACTGGAACTAGAAATAATAACATCCTTGACATTGTTCTAACCAATATGGACAACAAAATTCTAGAACCAAGTATACTAGCACCTTTGGGTAATAGTGATCACAATATAATTACATTTCAAATTCAAATTAAAACTGTAGCTACACACTTGTTAGGGATTGTGCTAAGGCCAATTACCTGAAAATAAATAACTACCTTAACTTGTGGGATTGGGAGATGGACTTCTCTGGACTTAATGCCCATCAGGTTTGGTCTCCTATTCAGGCCAAAATAAACCAATGTCTTGATAACTGGGCTCCTAAGAAAAACAAATATACTAAAGGATTTAGAATGGCAGTCCGGCGGAACAACAAAATCAATAGGTTAATTAACAAAAACATAAAACACTTTAGGAAATATAAACATAAACCATCATCAAACAATTGAACATCTACAAAAGTAAAACAATTTATTAAGAAAGCAAAGATAGAAACAGAAACAGACTATCCAATGATACAGTTGACAATAAAAAGAAGTTCTATAGCTACAGTATATAGGATCTCTTAGAGGTACCTAACACACTCTGGGACCCATTCAAACCAAGTTAGGCCTTATTAGCAATGAAACGCAAATGGCAACAGAACTTAATAACTGTATTCTTACTGTTTTTACACCAAGGAAAATAAACACCTTAATGGTACTATAACTACTTCAAATAATTCTGGAATACCCCAAATAACCATTGAGGAAACCAGGAATGCTTTGAAAAACCTGAATACCAACTCTTCACCAGGACCAGATGAAATACATCCAAGGTTCCTTAAGGAAACACTCAAACACATCTCAGGTCCTCTTTGTAAATTATTTAATGCATCATTAGTGGAAGGTGTGTGCATTTCATCATGGAAAGAAGCTATAGTAATTGCTATATATAAATCAAGCAATAAAACAGAAGTCTCAAACTACTGTATAGAACTGTAAGCCTGACATCTGTTGTAGGAAAAACCTTAAAAAGGCTAATATTGCACAAAATAGAAGAACATATAAAATATAATAACCTTCAAGATATCACACAGCATGGTTTCACAAGAGGTAAATCATGTTTAAAAAATCACTTACAGTTTTTTGAAAATAATAGTTCATCTTTGGATGTGGGACTACCGGTAGACATAGTCTTCCTTGACTTTGCTAAAGTGTTTGACAGAGTTTCCCATAATATTCTATTACAGCACATGAATAAGCTTGAATGTCCCAAATACTTAATAACCTGGGTTGAATCATGGTTAAACGATTGAGACAGTATACTTCAGTCAAGGAATTTTCATCTTCATAGACAGAGGAGAGGTTTTGAGTGGGGTACTGTACCTCAGGGCTTGGCATTGGGCCCTGTTTTGTTTAACATCTTGATGTCATCTATGCAGTCATCAAATAACATCTGGATGTCTAAGTATGCAGATGAATGAAAAATTGGCTGTATTGTAAACTCCCCAGAGGCAGCTGAAAATTTCCAGAGGGAGATATTATCCCTGGAACTATGGGCCGAAAAGAATAAAATGAAATTTAATGTACTAAAATGCAAAATAATGCATTTGGGTCATAATAACCAGAGATATCATTATTTTCTAAACTGAGTACTCTTGCAACAAACTGATAATGAAACAGATTTGGGAGTGGTTATAGATAACAAAATTAATTTTGATAATACTGTTATCAAAGTCTAGAAATGTCAAAGAATTCTAGGATGTATTTTTAAACACATAAATAGCAGACAACCAAGAGTTATTATACCTTTATGTAAGAGTCTGGTTAGATCACATCTGGACTACTGTGCACCTTTTTCTGTTCCTCATAAAATTAGAGGAACAAAATTAATTGAAAGAGTCCAGAGGAAAATGACAAAAAAAAAATTGCTGGAATGGAAAATAAGACCAATGAGCAAAGATTGCAGGAATTAAACCTATACTCTATGACTCCCACTTACTTCCCTCTTGCCATCAAATTCAAGGAGATCTTTGTTTATCATATAAAGCTACAAAAGATCCTGTTCTAACAGAGACTGTTCATTTGGAAACAAATTTTATCAAAACTCAGACCAGATCCCATAATTGTAAATTAAGAGGTGCCCACTGTAAAACCAAAAAGAGAAACCAATGGTATATACAACATGTAGTTAATATATGGAATACACTTCCTTGTCCTATTATTGAAAGAAATACCTTGGATACATTTAAACACCTGCTTGATCAGCATATGGGAAATAAAATATTTGAATATCTATAAAAGTATTCCAACTTCGGGTGGCAAGCTCATTTAAAGGCATAGTCTTCCGAGCCTGTAAACTACTATGATACTATGATAATATGAACAAAAATAAATTTAAAAAGGAGTACAGTAAAGTTGCTACAGAATTGCTAAAAACAAAGGACTTACATAATAAAATAGTGGCAGTAGTTAGGTGGAAAGATACTGGTCAGCCATCTATGTAGGTAAATAACTGGCAGATTATCAATTGATTCTGTCAAAATTGGGATTTTTGGACATGATAGAAATTAATCTGGTTGGGAAAGTAAAAAGAGAAGCAACTGAATTTAAAGGTTATAGAACAATACCATGGATAAACTTAATCCAAACAGCAAATAGATATCAGATTCTGCAAGATCCAAACGAGGACTGATATTAGAAGAAAAAAGAGGAAATCAGTAAATTGAAGAATAGGAATGCATCAAGTATAAGTGAAACTAGTATAGGAAATATTATTTCCTGGAATGTGGCAGGAATCAAGGACAGATTGGCGGATCTATCTTTTTGTGATTATGTGACAAACTTTGATTGCATATGTCTCCAGGAGACATGGAGTGCACATATTAATAATATTAATGGGTTCAAATATTTTGCCAAAAATGCCAAGAGGAAAAAATATGGAAGATTAGTAGAAGGGTTGACAACATGGATAAAAATATCTAAAGAATATAAGGCTGAAGAAAAATCATTACAGATTCTGAAAATATGCTAGGGATAAAATTCAAAGAAAAGGATTCACAAAATTAATTATTCATGTCTATTTTGCACTGGTTAACTCCAGATACAATGATAGATTTATTTTAACAAAACTGGAGGAGACTTTAACATAATGCATCAGATATGGGAATAATAATTTATTTATTTATTGAATTTTGATGACGGGGTAGGCCCACTGGGCCCCGGAGGTCCCTTTTTCAGGGGTGACCCGGGTGTAACAATTACATACAGGTAGCAGATCAGTAATTGTTGGAGACTGGAATGCCAGGATAGGCATACATAGAGAAATGACTGAGGATATAAGGGAATTTTGTGAGCCATTGAATAATAAGACCTTATATAGAGAAAGGAATAGGAAAGATAACAAAACATCAAGCAGAGGCAAGGCAATTTGCTTTTATTAGAGACAAGAATTTTGCATTGGTCAATGGTAGGACTAATAACAATAAGGAGAATATATATATATGTAAGAGGTAAAGGGTCATCTACAATAGATCTACAGTATGCTGGTTAAATATGAATTTTATTCCTCAAATAAAGAATTTGAGGGTAGAAACAGAACAGAAAGTGAATATAGTCAATTGAATTTTGGTTAGAAATATGGGATAGAAATAATATCCAGGGAAGGAGTGACGATCTAATAAGGACAAGAAAGGAATCTGATGGAAATTGGTAGACAATCTAGAATCCAACCAGTTAATTATAGAAAGTGAAATGAGAGACTTTATACTGGGAAAAAATAGATTAAAAAAGAGGATGAAGTTATTATACAAGACTCCAGAGAAATAGCAACACTTTTAGCTCAACTTATAACAAGGGTATCACATTTAAAGGAAAGAAAGGGAAGTAGGTGGTACAATCTAGAGTGTAAGTATAAGAAAAGGAGATAAGTAGATTGGCTAGATTAGTTAGAAAAACATCAGTGGGGATTTATAGGGCCCAATTAACGAAGAGTCAAAAAGAGTACAGGACGTTGTGAGTTATTAAAAGAAAGAAATATAGAAAGTTGCTTTGGGATGAATTTGAGGAAGCTGTCTGGCAAAAAGGTCAGAACAAATATTGGAGAATGATTGCAAAAGGTTGTAACTCTTACAATGAGGGTATTGAGAGCTATATAGAACCACATGTATGGAAAGCTTATTATAGAGCATTGTTTTTTGATCCAACAGCTAAGGAGCTTCATAATAAACAAATTGGGTGGATTCCCTTAAAAGATGAGTTCACTGAAGTAGAAATTAGCAATGCCCTCATAGTAGATAAATGACATAAAGCCCCAGGTCCAGATGGTATTCCAGTGGACGTAATGTCACGTGACATTGAATTATGGACCCCACTATTAAAAAAAATTGTATGATAATATTGTGAAGTCAGGAAATATTCTACAAACATGGAAAGAGAATATAATAGTTCCCATTTTCAAAAAGGGAGATAAAAGCAACCCGAAAGATTATAGACTGATTAGCTTGTTAGACAATTCTTTGAAAATATTTACAACAATTTTACAGATAAGAATTATGAAATGGATACTCGAAAATAAAGTAATTGATGAAGCACAAGCAGGTTCTTTGATGAGACATTTGACAATAGACCAATGTTACGTTTTAACTCATATAATTAAGTACATCGATATAAAAAAATCAAACACAATATTGTGTTTTTGTGGATTTAAGAACCATGTTTGATAAAGTAAAAAGAGATAAACTATGGAAAATTATAGAATAATATAGACTGGAACAAGATATAATAAACATAATTAGAGTAGTATATACAGGGAATGTGACAAATACAAGTTATGATAAAGAGGGAGATATGACAGGAAAATTTGAGACTAACATGGGTCTAAGATAAGATTGTGTACTTTCACCATTACTATTTAACTTCTACATAAATAAAATATTGCTTGAACTTTATGATCAGGAAATCCATAAGCCAAAAACTGGAGAAAGATACTGCCCGTATTTAGCATTTGCTGATGATGTGGTGCTAATTTCCACAAGTTATTTGGGTATTAAGAGAAGTTTAAACAAATTTCATATAGTATGCCAAAAAGCAGACTTAGAAATAAATTATGAGAAAATGAAATTTATGGTGTGTAATAGCACAAGAAATATAACAGGGAATGATCTAAGGCTATGAAGTGAAAGGAATCTTATTGAAAATGTACAGAACTTTTTTTATCTGGGGATTGATTCTTCCGATAATTTAAAATGGAACAATCAGAGATATGTAAATGACAAGATTAAAAAATTCCTTCCTGCATTAGACTGATTTTTTTTTTTATTGTCACTTTATCCTCCTGGCACGCCTGGTCTGCTCCTGTCCACCAGGTAACTTCTTCTGGGACTTCAGCCACTGTCCATCCAGGTGCACACCAGGGGGTCTCACCTGTCATTCTCTGCAGCTTACCCCCTGCAGTGGGGTGGTAGAGAGATCACAACACACTCACCCATATGGATCCAGATGCAGGAGTGCCCCCCCAGAGCCAGTGTTTCTCAGATGGCCATCAAGCCACTCAACCAGTATGCCTCTCAATTTCCTGCTTTTCTCCCCTAGGAGCTGGGGGTGTGCAATGATGCCAGTGGAGGGAAACGTATGTGCATCCTGCAGCACTCCCTCAGGTGTCTGCCCCAGCTCCTCCCATACTACATCATGGCACTCTGTCCTCCATCCTCCGCCAGGGGGCAAGCAGGTGCCAACTGTGGTGGACCCCCCCTCCCCAGAAAAGGAGAGCAGTCAGTCGGATGCTCAATCCTTCTTCCACCCTGCCAACCCCCGATGACCCATGCTCATTCCCAAACATGGGTCACTGGTGTAGTGCAAGGTGCAGCAACCAATGACTCAGCCCAGAGTGCCACCGGGCTGGCTAGAAAGATTTGCCTATAAGTTTGTAGGTCAGTCTGTAATAGGTATCTTAGGGGTCCTGAAGGCAAAATTAAAAAGCCAACTGTTGTATGGGGCTGAGATTTGGGAAAAAAAATAATTTGGTAAGTTTAGAGATTATAATGAACAAGTTCTATAAAAGGGTATACCAATGGGAGCATCATCTTCCCTAACTAGATGGGAGCTGGGACAGCTCCCAGTGTGATGCTGAATAGAGCAAAGGATGGCAGTATATTGTATGAAAGTTTATGGAATGAACAAAATATGACTACCAAGAATTTGTTTTGAAGAAAACTTAAGTTATAGACATAGGGGGTTTTATTTGCCTAGGATTATATGTTTTGAAAACCATTATTAAACCATATGGTCTTCTGGACAGCTTGACACAAAGTGGTGTTATATCATTTATAGAAGTACAGATGTACATAAAAACTAGAATATGGGATATATTTATCCAGCTGGAATGAGAGGGGAGTCGATGAGCAAAAATTAGTAACTGGTTGGCAAAGAACAAAAAAAAAACAGTTTTGGAAATGGAACAATATTTGTGTACTTTAAATTATCCAAAAAATGGAAATGCATGACCAGATTTTGCTTTGAATATTTTGATTCCCAGAAATCATGAGGAATATATGCCAAGCAAAAGGAAAGTCCATGTGGCTGCAAAAAGGGAGTGGATGATCTCCTTCACATTTTGATTTTGTGCCCTTTATATGAACAGGAACACAAATTTTATCTGAGAAATATTCTAGGAAATTGGAACATGAAACCAAGATACCAACTGAATTATCTGTTGAAAACTAGAGAGAAATTATTTAAATAAGATAGTCCAATTTCTCTTTGTTATTGAAATGAACAAAAAACATATTACAATAAAATAATTTAAATCAGAAATTTGGTTTCCTTCCTCTCCTGATATATTATGGATAAAGTGGAAGCCTGTATCTTGGTACTTGGTCAAGGTTGATATGGTATGATAAAATATAGCAATAAAATTAGGCTGAAACCTCTTTTAAGGCAAAATAATAGGGGCATGTGCAATAGATTAATGGAAATTCAAGGAATAATTATATGGATAAATATGATAAGGGCATATTGTATGATAATATGATACAAAATGCATGGATTTGGGACTATTTATAACAAAATGACTTCATAAATATCAGTTTTAATATTTGTACAGAGTTATAGAGACTATGTTTTGTATGTTTTGTGATGACAATTCTGCTGGTTATACAATAAAAATCTACTACTACCAGAGGCCATAATACTAGTAGGCAAATTAAGAACAAACTCTTATAGCAAACAAAGGGGAGGACACACCAGGACTAAATACACAAATCAAAACTGCGCAACATGCAGAATATTGGATGGGCAACTATGCACAACCAGTATGTTCTTCACCACAGAGGGGTTCTGATTCCCTGTGACCTCGAGAGCAAAGCTTGAGAGGTCCATGGGAATCAGAACCCCTAGATGGCAAAGCACACTGGTTGAGCATAGAGTTCCTTATCCTGTATTTTTTATAGTGTATAGTACTGAGTGAAATATGTGTTTGTGAGTTCTTTTGCTTTCAAAATGAAACTGACTCATGCAGTCTTCTAGAGGTTCTAGAATGCTGTTCTACCACAGTAGAGTAGAATCACATTCCATGACCTTTGAACTGTGGTACAAAAGCATTTTGAAAGGGATGGGATTCTATTCAGAACAACACTAAACTATACACCATAAATGTTTTTGCAAATTTTGACTGTAGTACTCTTTTAAAGGGACACTCGGCTTTTTAATCAGCTGTTGGTGCCCTAGCAATAGCTATGCCTGTAAACAAAGCTTCACTCAGTAACTGCTCTGATTCCCTTTCAAAAGCACATCTGTCATATTTAATGTTTATTTTACCAAAAAAAAGTTGTTCATTCTGACCTAACAGCTGCAGTCCGCTTCTTCCCGCACATTCCCAACATAGAGATGGCACTGAATGATGCCAAACTCAGGCTTTAACAGGGTCCTAATGTCTGAAGTCAACACAATTATGACAGCTTTTATGAAGCCCTTTATGCGTCACCTTCCCCGCATTAGAAAGGAGAAAACTGTCAGCTTTCTCGCTCAACTCCTCCTTTCAAAACTATCCTTGGAGATGGTTTCCCCCCTTCCAGACAGACCCCTCAAAACTGGAGAAACCACTGCTGCATTTTATTGCATGACTAGGTCACAGAGGTTCCTGGAGGGGATGGGTTGCTGGTCAGTCTTTACCAACAACTGATGGACACTGTGGGCCCAGTGCAAAACAGGGTCTTTTTGGAGGCGTAAGCTCTTACCTTGCTCCCACTTTCCATGTGTGAGGTGGTCATTACTGTCCTTTCTTAAAATTATAAAGGTCCTACCTCCCCAAATAACTACAGACAAATCTCTTTTATTAATGCTGATGCCAATATACTGGAGAATGCATTTGCACTTGAGCTGTAAACCCCCCACCACCACCACCATTCATCCATCAAAGCGCTGGCTTGTTCAGGACAGGTGGAGCATGTACCACCTTTACTTATCCTCAGCATTATCCATGCCTGCTCAAGTTCCCCCGATTCATACACCACCATTGCAGTGAATTAAAAAAAAATCCTTTGACTTGGTAGAGTGGGAGTACTTACTCAGGTTGTGTTGGGATTAAGTCCCTCTTTCATTACTTGGGCGAGCAAGCTGCATGCAAGTCATGAGGCTAAAGTTCACAGTAATGGGATTCTGTCACTGCCACTCTGACTACAGAGGGTCATGAGACACCAGTGCCTGTGTCTCTGCTCTTTGTTCTGGTCATAGAACTTTGGCCATGGTCATTTGGGAGCATCCACCCCTTTAGGGAATTTGCATAGGTAATAGGGAATGTCACAAGCCCACTCCAGTGGGATAGTGATTCCCTGGGCTACAGTAAATCCCCTTATGACTATGGTCAGGGAAACACTCCTCTATCCTTTTAGAATGCTTGCTGTTTCACAACTGAACATATGCCAGAGGATCCCAAGGCTCCCTCTCTCCATGTGAGGGGGTGCAAATACAGTCTTGAGTCTGTGTTCCTGGAAGAGAACCATCTCAGCCACTGCACAATGAACCAGAAATCCATAGGCATGTATAGACCCTCGGGGAATACCCTATACACCCTATTTGTGTCTTTCTCCAGAAAATGCAGAGACTATTTCAAATCCCCACAGACCCCTCCTGAGACCGTTTGTATTTTCTCCCCTCCTTTCATCCACAGAGTCCCTTCTGGTACTTTACTTTGGTAGAGTGCAACCCTTAAGCAGCCACTCAGGAGTGGTATAGTTAGAACAAACCCTCCCAAACCAACACAAACAAAACACAGAATTATCTTAAAATAAGCCAAAGCTTTTACTAATTAATTAATGCAGTAAATAACTTTAAGACAGGTAATTTTACACATTGGTTATAGGATATGAAAAAAAATTGGAAATATACAATGAAAACCTACACTTTAAAATTCTGAGGTTAAAATTCTACCTCAAGTCCTTGGATGCTGAATTTGAAGTGCAAAGTGTCCTTAGAAAAGTAGTTGAATTCTTGGTTCATGTGTTCAAGGGGAATTTGTTGAAAAAAGAAAATGTCTTTGTTCTATCGCAGCAGGAAAGGGTCACAAGTGCAAACAGTTCCTTCACATGTAATATGAACTGGCAACAGGCAAAAATCAAAAGGCACTGACAAAGTCTTGCACCCCTGTTTTATGGGATTTCTCAAAGTGCAGGCCCAGTGACACTGAGGTTGCCCTGCGGTTGGCTACCATTCTGTATCCATGGCTATGCAACCAATCAGATTTTAATATTTTATTACAGAAAGCAAATGTTCATTTCTGAGCAGGGAACAAAGGGCCCAGAGACAAACCAGTTTCAGACTGAATTCCAGGAGCAGATCCACCCTCACAAATGGCTGCAATCAATCTAAATTGAGCACCGCAGTGTACCCAAATGCTAGTCAATTCAGCTGTAATTACATTAACTCAGGGTAGACTTCCCAGGACAAAATGGTCCATAGATATCATGGCTCCTCTAGAGGCCTGGTCCTTTCACAAGCACATTGGGATACCCGGCCTCCCAGCTATGCTCAATTAGCCCCCTTTGGTTTCTTTTAAATGTTTTCATAAAACTCCAGTCCCTGACTAAATAGCTAACAGCTTCTGCCCAGAACAAGGAATTTCATCATTTTAGGGCCCATGTTTTCTTTGTACCCATGACCCCTTGCAAATCAGGCTGGGCCACAATGGGAGTCCCTGATGTATTTCACACATAAAATATGATTAGAACAAAAAGGTACGGCTTTATCCCACTACACTCTTCCCTCCTTAACAGAATCTAGGGGAACATGTCCCTTTTTAGTAAGGGTTTCCACCAGTTCAGTCCCTTACTCCGATTGGTGGGATAGGCCATCTGCACTTGCATTAGCCCCTAATCTGTCTTACATATCCCTAATATGATACCTCAGCCATGACCACCTGGCACTTTCCATCTTTGACAGTTATTCCTGCCTTCTGTATCCCACCCAACACTTGCCTCAGATGGGTCATGTGCTCTTTCCAGCTATTACTAAAAATTGCAATATCATCAAGATAGGCCAGTGCATACTCTTCTGTACCCCATAGTACATCATTTACCCACTGTTGGAAGGTGGCATTAGCATTCTTCATCCCAAAAGGCAACACTTTAAATTCAAGGAGGCCTATTAGGGTGACAAAGGCTAACATTCCCTACCTCTGTTAGTCAACTTTACCTGCCAGTACCCCTTTGTCAGGTCTATGGTTGTTAGGTAGATCACCCCCAACTTGTCCTACAACTGCCTGTCTGTGGCGTAGGTGAGGCTAGGGTGCTCCACACCATGGGATTTAATCAGTGGTTGAAAAACTGGTTCAGAGCTCAGGGATTTGGCTTCACTGGGGACTGGGGGTCCACCTGGAATGAAGCAGGCCTATACTGGCATGATGGGCTGCATATGTCCAGGAGGGGAACCAGGATCCTAGGTGATAGGTTTAAATGCTTCATTGGCAAGCATTTAAACTAGCCAAGGAGGAGCACTGGAAAGGAGAAGGGAATCATAGCCCCCCAAAAAAGTCAGGGTAGTAAGTGAGGTAAACACTAAGATAGAGATGTCAATAGGAAGTAGGGCAGGGGTAAAGGGAGAAAGTGACATAGGCAATAAGGACAGGGATGGGGCAAAAAGGAGTAAGGTCACCCATGTAATCAGGAAATGGAGGGCAATGAATACCAATGCCCACAGTCTGGGCCACAAGCTCCCTGAATGGGTGGCCTTGATGGAAGAGGGATGTCTGGATATCGTAGCAGTCACAGAAACTTGGTACACAGAGAACCATGACTGGAATGTTAACATACCAGGGTACATAACCTACAGGAGAGACAGGGATGGGAGGGGGGAGGAGTAGCTCTCTATGTAAAGGAAGGGATAAAAGCAACTGAACAAAGAGTAGACAGGGAGGAGAGGAGGCACTGTGGGTCACCTTAGAGACTGGAAATGGCACCACAATCTGCACAGGGGTTGTTTATAGACCCCCATGTCAGGGGGAGGGAATGGATAAGGATATGATAGAAGGCATTCTTAGGATGGCAGAGAAAGGGGAGATACTGTTGATAGGAGACCTGAATATGCCAGTTGTTAACTGGAACACCTTTGCTGCAGCCACATCCAAGAGCAGGGCCATTCTTGATGCCCTACAGGTGGCATGCCTCAGACAGCTAGTTTCAGAACCCACTCATGATGGAAAAATCTTAGACCTCGTACTCTCAAATGGGGACAGTGAGAGGATCTCAGATCTAGAGGTGGGTTGCCATCTGGGAACAAGTGACCATCAGACAGTGTGGTTCATGATAAACTCAGCTACAAAATCAAGCCATACAAAAGTTAGGGTACTGGACTTCAGGAGGGCTGACTTTGGCAAGATGGGAGCATACCTTAGAAAAGCACTAGCAAACAGGCTAGAAGGAGGGGTGGAGCAACAATGGGGAAACATCAAAACTGCCATCACAGAGGCAATAAGCCTTTGTGTGAAGCAAATAAACAAATCAAAATGAAAGAAAAAGCCACTATGGTTCTCAAAAGAGGTGGCAGGGAAAGTCAGGGAGAAAAAGATAGCATTCAGGAAGTATAAGGAAACACAGAAGGAGCAGGACAGAGATCTGTACCAGTTAAGGCAGAAGAAAGCAGGGAGGGAAGTCAGAATAGCAAAGGCCCAAACTGAGGAAAAGATAGCCAACTCAGTTAAGAAGGGGGATAAAACCTTTTATAGGTACATCAGGAGCGTAGAAAGACAAAGGGAGGGATTGTGAGGCTGAATAGAATAGAACGGATGGTGGGTGGGCAGAGAGGGACAGTGAAAAAGCAAGGATATTGAATGAATATTTCTGCTCAGTATTCTCAAAAGAGGAGGAGTGGGAGGTGCCTAATCCAATTAACACAAGCTCTCTTGATAAGGGGGTTGATCCCAGTCCTTTTATAGAAGAAAGGGTTCTGAAAGAACTCCTAAAACTGAAGGTAGACAAAGCAATGGGGCTTGATGGAATTCACCCCAGAATTCTAAAAGAATTAAGGGGAGAACTAGTGAAACCACTGACTACCCTTTTTAACAAATCATGGGAGGATGGTGTGGTACCTGAGAACTGGAGGAAGGTGGATGTGATTCCTCTTCACAAAAGTGGGACCAAGACAGAGGCAGGAAACTACAGACCTGTCAGTTTGACCTCTGTGGTAGGAAAAGTGATGGAATCACTTCTGAAGGAAAGAACTGTTGAGTACCTAGAGGCCAGGGGGCAGAGGACCCAAGGCAGCATGGGTTCACAATGGGAAAGTCATGTCAGAAAAGTATGCCTCTTTGCAGATGACACAAAGATCTGCAACAGGGTTGATACACAAGGAGGCATGGAAAGGATGAGAAGGGACTTGGCAAGGTGGGATGATTGGTCAAAAGTATGGCAGCTTAGATTCAATGCAAAGAAGTGCAAAATAATGCACCTGGGAAACAAAACCAGAGGAAGATTACACAATGGGGTAAACAACAAATGGAAAAGGACCTGGGGCAAATCACATCAGATGATCTTAAGGTTAGAAAACAATGTGAGAAGGCAGTAGGGAGGGCTTGGAGTATACTGGGATGTATAGGGAGAGGCATCACCAGCAGAAAACAGAAGTTGTTATCTCTCTGTACAGACAGTTGATGAGACCCCATCTGGAGTACTGCATCCAGTTCTGGAGACCCCATCTCGCAAGGACATGGCAAGAATAGAGGCAGCCAGAGGTGCAACTAAAATGGTGCAGGGTCTGCAAGAGAATCCATATGAGGAGAGACTAAAGGAGCTTAATATGTATACCCTTGAGGAAAGGAGGGAGAGGGGGGACATGATAGAAACTTTCAAGTACCTCAGAGGAATCAACAAAGTCCAAGAGGGTAGCATTTTTCAGAAAAAGAGATGTGCAAGAACAATGGGACACAATTTAAAAATGGGGGGGTGGTTCAGGGGCAATGTGAGGAAGTATTTTTTCACAGAGAGGGTGGTGGACACATAGAACAACCTTACTGAGGAGGTTATGGGGTCTAAAACTGTGGGAGAATTCAAGAATACATGGGACAGACATAAGGCAATTCTTGTGGGGGTTAAGAAGAAATAGGCTGTTGGTTAACTAGGATCTGCATCTTATCCTGTAGGTAGGGAAATGGGCAGACTAGGTGGGCCAAGCGGATCTTATCTGCCATCAATGTCAATGTTTCATCTGTCCAGGGTATTGGGTGGCCATCGGAATTTGTGACTGCATTGAGTCCACAATAGTCCACACAAGTGGGTACACCAATCAGGGTCAGCATTTACTCCGCCTCCCTCTTAATTTCCTTTTTGATGACCTCAGACAACCTGTAGGTTGTCCATCATATTGGAGCTTGTGTCCTCGTGTCTACAACATGGGTCGTTTAGGGGGTTCTTCCAAGCTTGGCTGTAAATAAAGGGGCAAAGTCCTCCATTACTTTTTGAGTCTGCCACAGGGTATGCTGGAGTAACAATTTGATTGTCTCCACAGAAGACTCCTGCTTGCTTTCCTCTAGCAAGTCCAGGAGGACGTCTTTCTTGTCTATCCTGTCCCAAGGACTATACACTGCAGACACCATGCTGGCCCTGTTTACATATGGCTTCATCATATTGACATGGTACACCCTATGGGTATGTCTCCTGTCAGGCAGTTCTACAATATGGTTCATGTCACTGACATGTCAGACTACCTTGTATGGTCCTGCCCCTTGGCCTGCAGCTTGTCCTTCTGGACTGGAATTAGTACCATTACTTCTTGACCTTCGCTGTACAAGTGAGCTCTGGCTCTGCAATTGTACCAGACCTTTTACTTCTGATGGGTAGCGCATCAAGTCTAGGGGCTCATGCACCCTATCTCCATATAAGAGTTATAAGGGGATGAACCCTATTGACTCTTGGGGCACCTCTCTATATGTGATCAACAGGTGGGGAGGATATGTCTCCCAGTCCCTCCCATGCTGTTCAGCAGATGCTTGGAGCATTGTTTTTATGGTACCAATGCATCTTTCTACAAGCCAATTGTCATGTGGGTGATAAGGTGTCATGAGTCTCTGCACCACCCCATACTTCTCCCACAAAAACTTCATCAGGTATGACATGAACTTATCCCTTGATCGGAGATAATCTTCTGCAGAAACCTAATTCAAGAGAAAATCCCTAGCAAGGTGTGTGCCACTTGCCTTATTTGTGAAGAAGGCAACCACCTCTGGGTATCAGGTGGTAAAATCGACCACCATCAGGATAAACTTTTTTCCTGGAGAAGCTTGGGTTACTCAAGGGTCCCACAATGTCCATTCCTACCTTCAGGAATGGCTCTTCCATAATGGATAAGGGAATTAAGGCAGCTTTTGTTTTACTACCTGCCTTCCCTATCTGTTGGCACGGGTGACAAAACCTGTAATATTTTTTTACCTGCTGGTTGAAGTTGGGACAATATAAATCTGAGGCTAATCACTGCTTGGTGTGAGTGATGCCCAGATTTTTGGACATGGGGATGTCATAAGCGATCTTGAGCAACTGCTCAGAATACCCCTGGGGAACAACAACCTGTCTGCTCATCACCCCTCCCTCTGTCCTCACATCCTGTATATACTACAGTCTGTTGTCCAAAATACCCTATGACTCATGTCATCTCCCTGTATCTGGTCAGATTCTGCACAAGCCCTCAGACTCTCCAAACTAGGTTTAGTCCTCTGAGTGGCTGCAAAATGTTCACATTTTCCTAAAGCATGGAACATGTCCCTCTCAGTTCCTAAACTGGGGTCCTGAGCTCTAGCATCAGAGAATTCAGAGTCACTGCCATCCCTAACTTTCTGACCATTGGTTATATCACCTTCACAGAGTAACCTTATATAACTGCTTGGTGAATGGCTACTTGGGGAAGTCTTACCTCCCATTCACCATTTTCTCTTTCAGGAGACACAGCCTGGGGAACCAGCCTCCTATTCTTTTCTCCTTTGGCTTCTGTGGGGTTCAGGGAATTACAAGCAGTCTTAGCCGACTGACTACTGGTAACCACACACATCACCTCTACTGGAGATTGTTCCCTATAATCACCTCCATGGTGAGGTTGTCTGCCACTGCCACTCCACTGCCACTTTTTGCACCCTCTTTCCTGTCTCACTCCAAATTAGGAGAACACTAGCTAGTGGCAGGGTTTAATCCTCCCCAGTACATCCTCTCACAGTTACAAACTGATTAGCCATAGGTTGTTCAGGCTCAACCAAATCCACTTTTACCAGGGTAAGAGATGCCCCAGTGTACCTTAACCCATAAGACTGCACCACATTTACAGTAACTGGGTAAATATGCTCCCTAATGTTTACAGGCATACTTTTAGGGCTACACAGTGCATCCACCTCCTTTTGAGGGACACTTCTTCTACTCTGCCTTTTCTGGACATTATCTAGCCAGATGCCCAACTGCTTACAAAACCAACATTCATCACTTTTTTCCCCCCCAAGACATCCCTTCTTGGTAACTTGGGGCTTCCCCCTTTGCATAGAGGCAGTGAGGGTTTCAGCTGCCCTGAAGGCATACTTGGAGAAAAAGGGAAAAGTGTGCCTTAAGGGCAGCTGAAACCCTCACTGCTTTTCCTCCTGTAGCACTTGCTTCCCCACTTTATTTCAGAGCAGGCCTACTCCTGGCACAGCCATCCAAGAGCTCAGCAGCTTACTGTGTTGTTTTAGGATTCCCATCCTCCAGCCAGGATTTTATCTCCACTGGGCAAGCCCAAAAGAACTGTTTCAGTAACACCACCTCCTTAATTTCTCCCACAGAGTTTGCTTCCACTCCCTCCCACCAACATTTCAAAAGCTGAAGTTGCTTTGTGGTGAGTTCCTCAAAGCTCATATCAGAGCTCTTATGGAGCTTCCAGAATTTCACTCTGTAGGCCTCAGCAGTTAGGTCATACTTGTTCAGTAAAGCAATTTTACATTTTTCATAGTCTTTACTGTCCCCATTGTCCATTTGGCCAAGCACCTCATACCCTTTGTCAGTACGCAGCAGGGAAGGATAAAAGCTCCAGGCCTCCTAAGGCATCTTGGCCTGGATACAGACATTTTCAAATGAATTCAGAAATGCACCCACATCCTCCCCCGCTTTAAATTTGCTATTAATTTGGAATTTAATTTATACTCCAGCCCTGGAGTTTCAGGTTTAGCTCTGCCACTTACCTGTTTTGTTGCTGGCTGTTGAAGCTTCAGTCTCTCAAATTCAAACTCTCTTTGATGCTGCTTTTCCTGCATCTCCATGTTGAGCCTTCTTTGCTCCAGGTCTCTTTCACACTTTGTCAACAAGCTCCAATTTCTTCAGCTCAGATTGTAGATTTAACCTCTCTAGCTCAGGGTCTGTGGTGGACTTCACTTGGTGCTGTGGTTCATGGTCCCCTCTGGTCTCACTGCCCTCCTCCCTGGGACTAAACACTATGATGACCACTTGCACCTCCATGCCCAAGGTCTGGTCCCTTTCAGTCACTGGCTGTGATTCAAGGTCCTGGGCAGTAACTTGCTCATTGGCTGCCACAAGAGCCTCCATGAGGTTCTTTTTGGTTCGCCCTTCATACTGGAGCCTTCTTTCCTGACACGGCTGCTTCAGTTCTTCTACATTTTATTTACTGTACTTGAAAGTCATCTTTCTTCACCACACTAACACTATTCTGCCTTTACTTGCAGCACAAAAACAAACAAACAAAAAAAAAGGTAGGCAACTATATCTTTTAGCCAATTTTCCCCTTTTACAGTTTCTGCCCACTTAATGTGTGGTTTGTTCAAACAGTTCACCAACAGCATGACTGCTCACCAAATCTGTCACAAGCCCACTCTGGTGGTGCAGGGATTCCCTGGGCTGCAGTGAATCCCTTTCTGATCAGGGTCAGGGATACCTCTCCTCTGTCCTTTTAATATGCTCAGTGTGTCACAGCTGAACGTATGCCAGAGGACCCCAAGGCTCCCTCTCTACATTTGAGGGGTGGAAAAACAGTCTCAAGTGTATTGTAATATTGTCCACCCTGACGTGGAACCTTTGTAAAAGAGCTCATGCTCAAAGGTCTGTACTAAATACTAATTAAACAATTCAAGTCTGTGTTTCTGGGAGAAAACCATCTTAGCCACAGCACAATGAACCAGAAAGCCACAGCCATGTATAGACCCTTAGGGAATGCCCTATACAGCCTATATGTGTCTTTCTCCAGAAAATGCAGACTGTTCAACCCCCTATGGACCCCTCTTGAGACCTTTTGTATTTCCTCCCCTACTTTCATTCACAGAGTCCCTTGTGGTACTTTACTTTGGTAGTGTATGGCCCTTAAGCAGCCACACAGGCATAGTATAGTTTGAACAAACTCTCCCAAATGGACACACACAAAATGCACCGGCAGCATTATCTTAATATAAGTCAAAGCCTTTAATAATTAATTAATAAATGCACTAAATAATTAAAAACAGATAATTTTAGACACTGGTTACAGGATATGGGAAATAAAATGGAAATATACAATAAAAACCTACACTTTAAAATTCTGAGGTTAGAGTTCCAGCTCAAGTCCTTGGTTGCCTAATTTCAAGTGCAAAGTGTCCTTAGAAAAGTAGTTGAATTCTTGGTTCTTGAGGTCCAGGAGTGTGAAGGTGTGGGTATAAGGATGACACTGGAGTCTAGAATAAGTCCAGCAATAAGTCTTTATTTACAAAAATAGGAAGCGAACTGAACAACCAAAAAAAAAAACAAACTAATACTTCCAAATGACAAAATAACAACACACTAGAAAACAGCTAGTGTAATTCCATCAATGGGATAGCAGAACACTAGTCCTATCGAGATCTGATCACAGAATGAGAAATGACTCCTTTTATACATACAAGTCATGTGATATTTGGAAGCTCCACCCCTTTTCTAGAAGCTAACTCTTAAACACAGCTAAATAAACATTGTATTTGTTTTTTACAACATAAATCCCCTTTTAGGCTTAATTAAAATATCATATTGGTAACCACACAAAATAAAATCCTGCCTAGAGTTATAAAGTAACATTACATAACTATCTAGACCCGTCCCCTTGTTTACAAACTATAAATAATGAAATAGAAAGGCTGGCTGTCTCTATAGGAAGAAAGGCAAAACAAACATGGCTTCCCCTAGAGCTACACCCTGGGTTTGGTGAGCACTTTTACACTTAGCTTTTCTCTTAAAACTTAATTTAACTTAATGTTATCAAGAATGCCTTTCTTTTAATGAAGAAACACACCAAAAGGAAAACAGAAGAAATAAACATAACTGTAGAATATATATGTCTGTGTTTTAGACCCTTTAGTTGTATCAGCTATAAGATTCAGCTTTACTAGATAGAGCTTATAACACTGTTATACTTCTGTAATCTAGCATTACAGCTTTCAAACAAAATGAATAAATCCTCCTTCTGTGATTTAGTGCTTTCAACAGTTTTTACTTAAGGTTTTAAACAGTTTTATTTAGGGTTTCACTACCTGAATGCGAGTAATTACAGCTTCCTTCTGTGGAAAGGAAGAAAGAAAACACAAGTATCTGGAGTTCTCTCCAGCAGAAATAGTGTTTCCAGAAGAAATCTCTAGCTGCTCGCTTCAGCAACACAGCAAACCCAAGGTAGTCCTTCTCGCTGTGGGGGGGGGGGTACAAAACAAAATGAACACTGTTTCTACTTTATATTTTAAACAGTTCCCGAAGAGGCTGGAGAGCAAGAAAGGTGGAAATAAATGAATTTTATCAGGGCAACACATAAACTTTATGTATTTTGGTACATTACACCAATATATGCATAGATGGCCAGTCTACACATATACCTTAAAGGGGCAGTGTACCTAAATACATAATGTCTTAAAATAAAACAAGAGACATGCTGTTGCAACAGACTGATCTAACATATAAGGCAAAAAAATATAGAAAAAGGGGGGTTAGAGAAAAAAAAATTATGGATGCCCCTATAAAACAGATATTACCACACTCCTCCCTGCCTAAGAAGAAAACTGTTTCCACAGAATTACTGTTTTCTGTATACCTACACAGATCCCTCTACTTTGAGGGATGGCGCTTCAGCCCACCCTCTCCCAAAGCTCCACCCCGGGGTCCCTTTACATAAACTACAAAAAATTTACTTAACTCAAGTAGAGATCCCTATCGATCTCTACTCCTATACATTCTTCACCCCGGGGTCTGTGTAGGTTGATGAATCATGTCCAAAACGGGACATGAAATCTGCATTCAGATGTTTCTTACCAGAACGATGTTCTACAGAGAAACGATAAGGCTGAAGAGCAAGGTACCATCGCATTATGCGGGGGTTCTTGTCCTTCATCACATTAATCCAACAAAGGGGGTTATGATCTGTTATAATTTTAAAGTTTTCCCCCCATAAATAAAATGTTAAAGCTTCTATTGCTCAGTGAATAACCAGACACTCTTTCTCTATAGTCGAATATTTGGACTCCCGTTCATGCAATTTGTGACTGATATGTATAACAGGATGTTCTTCACCACCATCAATTTGAGAAAGGACAGCACCGATACCATTGTTGGAAGCATCCGTTTGTACAATAAAAGGACGAGAAAAATCAGGACTATGCAGTACTAGATACGAACAGAGTTTCGCTTTTCAAGGCTTCCTCACATTCTGCTGTCCAGTGTACTTTGTCGGATTTTACCTTACGGGTTAGTTCTGTTAGTGGACTAGCAATTTCCGAGAAATTTGGGACAAATCTCCTATAATATCCTACAAGTCCTAAGAAGGCCCTGACATGCTTCTTCGTTTGGGGTATTTCGCTATGTAGAATGGCTGATATTTTAGATGATTCAGGCTTTACCATCCCATTACCTATAATGAATCCTAAATATCTTGTTTCTTGCATCGCTAAAGAACACTTGACAGGACTGATAGTCATACCCGCTTTAGTTATAGCTGTAAGCACTTGTTGTAAATGTGTTAGATGGGCATCCCAAGATGGACTGAATATAATAATGTCATCTAGGTAGGCTATAGCATAGGAAGTATGGGGCCATAAAATCTGATCCATGCATTGTTGGAATGTTGCCGGGGCCCCATGAAGGCCAAAAGGCATGGTAATAAACTGAAATAGTCCAAGAGGAGTAGTGAATGCCGTTTTTTCTTGTGATTACTCATCTAAAGGTATTTGCCAATATCATTTTGACAGATCCAAGGTGCTTATTTATTGTGCTTGACTCAGTCTGTCAATGATGTCATCGATGCGAGGCATCGGATATCCATCAAAGATGGATATGGCATTTAATTTGCAGAAATCAAGACAGACACGTACTCCTCCTCCTTCTTTCTTATTTACTACCACCATGGGGAAACTCCAAGGGCTTTTAGATGGTTTTATAATCCCCATTTGTTGCATTTTTATTATTTCTTGTATCACCTCCTCTCTTACACTGTCAGGCAAATGGTATGGTTTTTGTCGGATGGGATTTACCTGTGTTACTTCAATATGGTGTTTTATCTCTTTTACCCTGCCAGGAGTGACTGTAAAGTAAGGCTGAAAAACTTTGAGTACTGTATCTATCTCTTCTCTTTGATCAGGATGTAGTGTAGGATTTATGTTAATGTCCTTAAATGACCTTTTACTATCTAGTTTTCATGAGCCAACTCCATTTCATTCTCCTCACTTTCAGGTAGGACATACATACTAGGTTGACTTCCATCATACCATTTTTTCAATAAGTTAGCATGATATAGTTTCTTTTTGTGTCTTTTATCTGGTAATGCTATCTCATAATTAACGTTTCCCACAGGTTTTATTATGGTATATGGTCCTTGCCATTTCATTAATAACTTGTTTTCCGAACAGGGTAGTAAGAGCAAAACCCTTTCCCCAGGTTGAAAGGATTTATTACCTACTCCCTGGTCATACTTCTCTTTTTGGTAGTGTTGGTGTTTTAATGCCTGTTGATGTGCTGTATTCACATATCTAATCAGTTTGCTTCTAAGGTTAGTGATGTACTGTACCGCTGTTAAGGTTTTTGCCTCTGGATGTTCATCCTCCCATGCCTCCCTCACTATATCTAACATACCTCTGGGTTTTTTTCCATATAACATCTCAAAAGGGGAAAATCCAGTAGAGGCCTGTGGTACCTCTCTATATGCAAACATTAGATATGGCAGATATTGATCCCAGTACTTTCCTTCCTCTTGCGTAAACTTCTTTAACATATGTTTTAAAGTCTGATTGAATCTTTCCACCAAACCATGGGTTTGTGGATGATATATTGATGTGCATATAACATGAATTCCTAATGCTTGGTATAGGCATTTAATACTTGAACAGAAATTACTTCCTGATCGGTAAGAATTTCCTTAGAATGCCTACCCTGGAAAACATTTTTACCAGTTCATCTGATATTTTTTGTGCAGTTATGGTACGCATTGGTATAGCTTCTGGATATTTCGTACTGTAATCACAGATTACCAGAATAAAACGATTCCCCTTTGTTGTTTTTGGTAATGGGCCTACTATATCCATAGCTACATGCTGAAAAGGTTCAGTAACTAAAGGCAGAGGTTGTAGGGGGTACTCATCCTTTTTGGTAATAGGACACACTTTTTGGCAGTATTCATAAGATTTACAGTACTCCTTCACCTGCTTATGGATACCTGGCCAGAAAAAATGATATAATAGTCTATTCAAAGTCCTTTCTGCCCCCTAATGTCCTGCTAATGGTATATCATGTGCCATGTATAGTAAATGCTGTCTGTAGCTCTCTGGGACCATTAACTGGGAAACTATCTCCCCGGTCTTAGGGTTAACACATTCCCTATATTGTAACCCCTTTAGTAATACCATTTTGGGTCCTTCCCCAGCATCTTTCCCCACCTGTAGAAAAAATGGTTTCAGAGTTAGGTCATGCATTTGCTCAGTTCTAAAAGAGTTTAAAGAAATATCTTTTCCACTATCACTATTCATCCTTTTGGTATCATTATTTTTAAGTTCCTTTTGTATAAGTGTCCATCTATTCTTATCCAGTCTTCGTTCTCTTCTGGACTTACGAGACTTTCCTGGCTCTGTACACAGTTCATCTTCGAATGGAAAGATATCATATAACTCCACAGTCTGCTTAGTCTGTGACCTGGTGGTAAAGGCTCCCAACTGTGTGGCCTCAGACAACAAGGTATCAAAACTAGGATGGTCATGTCCAATAATGACTGGCACAGGCAAATGGGGTACTAGCCCGACTGGCATTTGCTGGAGAGGTCCCTGTATTTCAAGAAGTAAGGTTTTCACTGGGTAAAAATGGGCATCCCCATGAATACAAGTGACTCCAGTTACGTCCTCAGGTTCTGTGGTGCAGGGTACTAAATTAGCCTTTATCAAAGTTTGTCGACTGCCAGAGTCTAGAAGACCAGCTACTGTTTGGCGTTTACAGTGACTGATGTTAAATACTGTCCCAGTTGGCCAAAGCTAAATGTATAGGTGCAGTCTTTTCTTAGGACAAAATCTGGCAATATGCCCTTTGCTTGACAGATGTGGCATACTATATCAGCATTATATGGTCTCTCAGGTCTTACTGGTCTTACACCCCAACTGTATTATTTGATGTATAAGAAAAAGTCCTTACCGTAGGAGCTGGTGTGTTGGTGGAAAAGTGTCCTTTTTGTCTACGGGGTCTTGCTGCCAAGTAATCTTCTGCCAGACTTACAACTTTTGCAGCAGTCTCAGATCGATGTTCTCTGACCCATACTTGCACATCTTGCAGTACAATCCTCACAAATTGTTCTAATACGATAGTCTCAAGCATCTGTTCCTTAGTATTAGCCCCTGGGCACAGCCATTTGGTACACAAGTCCTTCAATTGTGTATATGCCTCCTGTGGGGTGTCAGTAGTCAGGAATTTTAAAGCTCTGAATCTCTGTCTGTACGTTTCCAGGCATATATCATAACATTTCAATATGGCCTCCTTTACAGCATTGTAGTTGTCGCTCATTCCACTGTCTATATGTCCATAAGCCAACTGAGCTCTTCCGGTCAAATATGGGGCAAGTATAATGACCCATTGTTCTCTGGGCCAATTACATGCAAGGGCGATGCGTTCAAAAGTAGTCGTGAATGTTTCTATGTCATCAGTTTCTGTAAGTTTTGTCAGTTTAATATCCTTAGGACCATCCACTGGTGCAGGAGGATGACCTGTTCCTAAGGCCTGGATGGCTCTTAAGGTGTCTGCCCACCTAGCCTCATTGCGCTGATTGTCCCTCTCTCTTTGTTTTTCTAAAGCCATCTGCTGCATACATAGCCATTGTAACAGTTCCTGAGAGTCACCCACAGGTGGACTCACCATTTTCTCTTCTTTCTGTACGATGTCTTCTGCCATCTCTCCTCCAATGGCACCTTCCTCCTCCTCCTCCGTCTTGGTCATTTTGCGCCTCACATCCCCCAATCCGGGTAACAAGGTTGCACCAGACTTTGCTGCCATGGTTCTACTGTAAACACCACTAGTCAGCTTTCCTTCCAGCATCCAATCCTTCAATGATACTTGTCAGTATCTCTCAGTCTGAATTATCAAACCTTATCCCACTTCTGACACCATATGTGAAGGTGTAGGTATAAGGATGACACTGGAGTCTAGAATAAGTCCAGCAATAAGTCTTTATTTACAAAAACAGGAAGTGAATTGAATGACCAAAAGAAAAAAAAAACTAACAAAATAAAAATAAAATAATTCCAAATGACAAAATAACAACACACTAGAAAACAGCTAGTGTAATTCCATCAATGGGATAGCAGAGCACTAGTCCTGTCGAGATCTGATCACAGAATGAGAAATGACTCCTTTTATACATACAAGTCATGTGATATTTGGGAAGCTCCACCCCTTTTCTAGAAGCTAACTCTTAAACACAGCTAAATAAACACTGTATTTGTTTTTTACAACATAACTCCCCTTTTAGGCTTAATTAAAATATCATATTGGTAACCACACAAAATAAAATCCTGCCTAGAGTTATAAAGTAACATTACATAACTATCTAGACCCGCCCCCTTATTTACAAACTATAAATAATGAAACAGAAAGGCTGGCTGTCTCTATAGGAAGAAAGGCAAAACAAACATGGCTTCCCCTAGAGTTACACCCTGGGTTTGGTGAGCACTTTTAAACTTAGCTTTTCTCTTAAAACTTAATTTAACTTAATTTACCTTAGTGTTATCAAGAATGCCTATATTTTAATGAAGGAACACACCAAAAAGAAAGCAGAAGAAATAAACATAACTGTAGAATATATATGTCTGTGTTTTTAGACCATTTAGTTGTATCAGCTTTAAGATTCAGCTTTACTAGATAGAGCTTATAACACTGTTATACTTCTGTAATCTAGCATTACAGCTTTCAAATAAAATGAATAAATCCTTCTTCTGTGATTTAGTGCTTTCAACAGTTTTTACTTAAGGTTTTAAACAGTTTTTATTTAGGGTTTTCACTACCTGAATGCAAGTAATTACAGCTTCCTTCTGTGGAAAGGAAAGAAAGAAAACATAAGTATCTGGAGTTCTCTCCAGCAGGAATAGTGTTTCCAGAAGAAATCTCTAGCTGCTACTTCCACAGCACAGCAAACCCAAGGTAATCCTTCTTGCTGTGTGTGGGGAGAGTTACAAACAAAAACGAACACTGTTTCTACTTTATATTTTAAACAGTTCCAAAGAGGCTGGAGAGCAAGAAAGGGGAAATAAATGAATTTTATCAGGGCAACACATAAACTTTATGTATTTTAGTACATTACACCGATATATACATAGATGGCCAGTCTACACATATACCTTAAAGGGGCAGTGTACCTAAATACATAATGTCTTAAAATAAAATAAGAGACATGCTGTTGCAACAGACTGATCTAACATATAAAACAAAATAAAATAAGGCAAAAAAATATAGAAAAAGGGGGGTTAGAGAAAAAAAAATTATGGATGCCCCTATAAAAGATATTACCACAAGGAGGATATCTTTAAAAAGAAAATGTCTCTGCTCTCTCTCTCAGCAGAACAGAGTCCCAAGTGCAAACAGTCCCTTCACATGTAATTTGAATTGGCAACAGGCAAAAAGGCACTAATGAAGTCTTGCACCCCTGTTTTGTGGGGTTTCTCAAAGGGCAGGTCCAGTGATACTGACTTTTCCTTTTTTTCCAATTGTTTAACCAGGAGAGACACACTAAGCTGAAAGCTTGTTTAAAGGTGTGACCTGGGAGCCCCCCACCTTGAAACAGGGAAGTTAAGTGACTTGATTGGGGTCACACAGTGTGCAAGTGGGGGCTGTGGAATTCAAACCCAGGTCTCCATATTTGCAGCTCAGGGCCTTAAACCACTGTGCCATACTGTCTCCCCACTTGCCCTGCTGTTGGCTACCATTCCATCTCCATGGCTATGCAACAAATCAGGTTTTAATATTTTATTACAAAAAACAAATCTCCATTTCTGAGCAGGGAACAAAGGGCCCAGAGGCAAACCAGTTTCAGACTAAATTCCTGGAGCAGATCCAGCCCCAAAATGGCTGCAATCAAGCTAAACCGAGCACAGCAATTTACCCAAATGCTAGTCCATACAGGTATAATTAGATTAACTCAGAGTACAGCTCTCAAGACAAAAGAGGCCTAGGACTTTCACAGGCAAATTGGGATACCTGACATCACAGGTATGCTTAATTATCCCTTTGGTTTTCTTTTAAATGGTTTAATGAAACTAGGAAGAATGACAGTCATGACTCAACAGCCTCAGATTTTGCATACTTAATAAATAAATAAAAATTCAGTCCAAGGCATGAAATAAGACAATTAATACCATCTCTTGTGTAACTTATAAATATGTTTGTACACCAGGAGGCACTATCCCTTTAAAAAAGTCTCTTGGTGAAATGTTAGGATATTTTCTGAGCTCCTGCAGGAGTGGTCATTTTGTCCAACCTGTGCCTTGAATAAAAGGTAAAACTTATGTCATGCCTAGGATTGAATTTTTATGAAGCTTGCAATATCTGAGTGTGGTGTGCTGTGACTGTACTTGTTCCTGGTTCTGGTTCTATCACAGGAGCCTGCCCCACTGAGTGGCTCTTTCTTGCTTCAAGGTTTAAAAAACCTCCAGTTCCAGACTAAGTAGCTAACAGTTTCTGTCCAGCACAAGGAATTTCATCATTTTAGGGACCAAGTTTTCTTTGTACCCATGATCCCTTGCAAGTCAGACTGGGCCATCATGGGCATCCCTGATATAGGTCACACATAAAATAACATGAAATATGATTAGAACAATAAGGTACAGGAATACTGCACAAGCATGTTCCTGGATTATGTTTTGATCCTTCTGGTGAACATGTCCCAATCACTGTTCCCACTACTAAATCTTCATCAGAGTTTCTCCA
Organism: Neoceratodus forsteri; assembly: GCA_016271365.2. Lineage (NCBI taxonomy): Eukaryota > Metazoa > Chordata > Ceratodontiformes > Ceratodontidae > Neoceratodus > Neoceratodus forsteri. Next base: position 82,603,752 of record CM028138.1, read on the forward strand.
AAGTCTTCAGGCTAAAACTAAACTCTAGTAAAATGGAGGTTTTCTTCTTGTCCAAACATGCCCTACTCATTTGTTTGTCTCTAGAGTCTCTGATGGTCACTGGAGGACATCACCTACCTGACGATTGTTCTCACCTCGGGCCTAAGTGAGATTTGCATACAAAACATGTCTCAATCTCCAGCCTACCAGTAGAGTGTGAATGCTAGAAGCAGCTGCATCTCTCAATGACTAGAAAGACTGCAGTCTTAAAGATGGTGCCAGTTCCTAAGGTCTTCTATGTTTTATCGTGTCTCCTGTTGTGGATCCCCCAGCAGTAATTTTCCAAATTAGACTCTTGGTCGGTAATTATTTGTGTGAGAGTGTAAAACTCTGTTACAGCAGGACTAAATTTCAACTATACTATGGGAATTGTGTGTCGGGCTGGGTATGGTGGGTCTTTAGTTATTATTTAGCCCTTTGTTGGGGCCCAGACTACTAAATGATTTTCTTCCCATTATGAACTTTCCCTTTGTTGATAGAGATGGAATCTTAATTGCCTGAGAATTCTCACCCAGTTTTCACCTACACTTCCCCTTTCCCTGGGACAAGAGTGCCTGCCTGACTGTTTCTGCTTCAGTAGCTGCCCTGGAGAAAAATGACCTCTTTCTTGTGGTTAACCTTACCCTGATGCAATTAACCTGTTAGTGAAGGAATCCTTGTCTGTGAATGAGGGATGCCCTGGTTGATTGGCATTGCTGGAAGCATAAGGGGATCTCCAGAGTTCATGATTTGTTGGTACTGGGCCCTGGCAGTTGCATTGCTTTGAATACATCCCAGAAAAATTCCATCTCCCTAACACTGATTTTTGGAGGCTTCCGGATTATGTTCCTAACCTATGTCTCCTCACACACTGTCACACTAGCACTTCTCATCTACCCATCTGGTTGTTCATGAGGATAAGCAAGGCTGAGTGCTTTTACAACTCTGTTAGGTATGGTATCTCAGTTAAGCCCTTGATGACAAAAGCCTTGTGGGAATCCTCTCTGCATTCAGTTAACTGAGTCAGGCTGGGACAAGTGTTTTTGGGTGATAGCTTTGAGGGCATGCAGGAGTAGTCGAGGCCTTCTCATAAAACAAAAAGGTCATGCATTGTGGCGTAGCACCTTGGCTGTGCTGAAATCAAAAAATGTGTGCTAAAGGACCAGGGCTGGATGTGTGGCTCCACCTCTGGGGACCTATTCATATTTTATCATACTGTGGGTCATACTACACCTTGTCCGGGAACTGAAGCCAAAAAGCCCATTATAGTTCCCATCACAGAACCCACAAAAAAGTGGATTCCTCCTGCTGAGAATCCATTTATCCAGTCAATTCTTGACTGTTATCTTATTTTCACTAACAAGTACGTCCAGTGGTAGGTTATTCCATACTCATATTACTCTCTGTGACAAAAGAACACCCTGTTGTTTGTGTTGTACTTAAATATCTATTGTTGCTGTGGGTGGCCCCTCATTTCCACTGCATCCTGTTTAAAAGAACATCCCATTTCTAGAAAAAAGATAGGGGCCATTAACAACATCCCATTGAAGCAACTGATCCTACCTTTGCCATCTTTTTTCCAGAGACATTGGGCTGGATTTTCAAAGCCCTAGGTATGGCACAAGGGACATATGCCAAACAACAGTGGTGCAAGGGAGTCTAGCATCAAACATTGCACCAGACCCAATTTTCAAAGGAGCACTGGTCAAAAGCAGTCTACCCTGAGACAAATGTGGCTGCATCAGCCTTGCACCATACAAATGGCAACGCAATTATTCAAGCCATTTTGCACCACAGAAATAGTGCAGGACCACACCTGTGGGAATTTCAAAGTTGCACCACTGACACTAAACATGTCAAAGTACCGTCAGCTGCTAGACCAGCCAGAGCTGGTCTAAGGGACATTAGAGCAAAGCAGGTGGTCAGACCTGACTGTGCTAATACTAAGGGCCAGTATTCTCCTGCAGGACTAGTTTAGAAAATTTTGGGGTGTAGTTTTGGCCATTTCAACCACCATTTTGTTTACTTAGCTAGCGTCATTCTTGCCCTTTGCGTCATTTGTTTGGCTCTGCTTGCACCATTTCTACTCTGTTTGCACTATGTCTACACAGTTTGCACCATTTTTCATCAGTATACACCATTTCTACTCATTTTGTACCATTTTTACTGTTTGCACCATTTTTCATCAGTTTGCACCATTTTTACTCAGTTTACACCATTTTTGTACTCAATTTGCAACATTATCATTCCTTGAGCCATTTTTCTGACTTAACTTGCACCATTTTTACTCAACTTGCAGAATTTATTTTGGTGCAGCTGACGTCATTCCATCCCTACCGCATGCGCTAATTGATTGACCTAAAAGCGTCATTCACTAAAAATACCACCAACAGCTTAATCTGGTTCAAGGTCAGTTGGCATTCATCTGTATCCGCCTTCCCTGGGTCATGCCTGAAAACAGGCAGGATTTGTCTAGTGCACTTACCCGGTCAACAAAAACTAAATAAATAAATAAATTGTGTTGCTTCAGTGGACCTCTTGCATCAGTTTGGGGGACTTTGTCACACAGACCACTTTTCTTGTAAAATATGGTACACAGTACAGTATTTGGTGCACCAAGATCTGATTCAAGCTGATTGTTTGACACAGCTTGCGTGGATCTCAAGACCCTTTGAAAATCCAGTCCATGAGGTTTAGAGATTCAAGTCAAGTATGGTAGTCCTTGTCCTTTAATCCCTTTATTTGTTTATTCAGTTTTCCCTGAATTTTTTCTAGTTATAATATGTCAATTTTTGTTATGGGGCAAAAGTTGGGATCAGCAATCAATGTGTGGCCTTACATAGGCTCAATACAGTGGAAGAAGGACCCTAGCATCTCTTGAAATAATGTTCTTTCTTATGATTCATAGGATCCTGTTTGCCTTATCAATGAGGCATTAGTCTGTTTGGATCATTTTAAATCATCTGTTATTAGTATTCCTAGATCTTTCTCCTGTGTTGTTATAGATAGTGTGCTGGCACCCAGGTGGTATTGGTGTTTATTATTTTTATGTCCTAGGTGCATGATCTTGCACTTGTTGATGTTTAGAGCATTACCCCCAAGTTTTTGTCCACTCAGTATTGTTATTAAGATCTCTCTGTAATAACATAATATTTTCTGGAGTACTACAGTTTTCCTGCAATTTCAGATAATCTTGGAATGTAATGTTATCATTGTTTATTTTGTCAATTAGATCCACAATAAAAACCTGGAAGATACAGGGTCCCACCACTGAGCCCTGAGGGACTCTGCTGGTGACTCCTAATTTTCCAGAATAGTGCCCATTTATGGTTATACTCTGGGTTCTACCATCCAACCAGTTGTTTATCCATTTTATAAATTCTTGTCGTACATTTCTCTGTGTCAGTTTTACAGTTATTTAGTCATGGTGTACACTATCAAAAGCTTTGCAAAAGTCAATAAAAATAATATCATAGGGTATCCTGTTATTGAGTTGTTTGCTTACTATTTTGGTGAAACATAGATACATAGATACATAGACAGTGTCGGCAGATAAGGGCCTATGGCCCACCCAGTCTGCCCATTTGAGCTTGTAAGTTCAGTTTATGTTTTCCTAGAAGTCTGTTGCTCTTTACCCCTGACCTCCAGAATTCCTTTATGTCTATCCCATGCATTCTTAAATCCTGTGATTGCTTCAGCCCCCACCACTTCCTCTGGCAGGGTGTTCCACTTGTCCACCACCCGTTCTGTGAAGAAATTCTTCCTCATGTTTCCTCTGAATAGTCCTCCCTCTAACTTCATCCCATGCCCTCTAGTCCTGGAACATCTTTTTTGCTAAAAATAGTGTATTCCTGCACCCTGTTCCTCCCTGTAAGATACTTGTATGTCTCTATCATATCCCCTCTCTCCCTCCTCTCCTCCAGGGAGTACATGTTCAGTTCCTTCAACCTGTCTTCATAGGACTTGTGATGCAATCCATGCACCATCTTTGTTGCCCTCCTCTGAACCTTCTCTACCCTGTCTATGTCCTTACATAGGTATGGTCTCCAGAACTGTACACTGTACTCCAGGTGGGGCCTCACTAGTGTCTTGTATAGTGGAATTATGACCTCCTTTTCCTGCTGGTGATGCCCCTGCCTATACATCCCAGCATCCTATTTGCTTTACCTGCTGCCTTGTCACACTGTTTCCCTACCTTGAGGTCATCAGAGATGATAACCCCAAGATCCCTTTCCTGCTTGGTGCATGCTATATCCTCACCCCCAACTGATATATTGTGCCAGGGTTTTTTGTGCCCCATATGCATTATCTTGCACTTCTTTGCATTGAATTTCAACTGCCAAACCCCTGACCATTCTTCAAGTTTCTGCAGGTCCCTTCTCATTCTGTCTACACCCTCTGGTGTGTCTACTCTGTTACAGAGCTTTGTGTCATCAGTGAACAGTGAAATTCTGCCTTCTAGGTCCTGTGCAATGTCACTGATGAAGATGTTGAATAGGACCGGTCCCAGCACTGATCCCTGTGGTACCCCACTGGTCACTCTTCCCTCTGTGGAGTGACAGCCATTTACCACCACCCTCTGTGTTCTGCCACCCAGCCAGTTACCTACCCATCACACTACTGTCCTGCCCACACCCATATTCCCCAGTTTGTGTAATAGTCTTCTATGTGGCACAGTGTCAAAGGCCTTGCTGAAGTCCAGATAGGCCATGTCCACTGCCCTCCCCTGATCCACCTCCTAGTCACCCAGTCAAAAAATTCAACGAGGTTGGTCTGACATGACCTCCCCCTGGTGAAACCATGCTGCCTTGGGTCCTGTAGTCCATTGACAACCAGATGTTCCACCAATCTCTCCTTCAGTAGTGCTTCCATGATCTTCCCCACTACTGAGGTGAGGCTGACTGGTCTGTAGTTCCCTGCTTCCTCTTTGTTCCCACTTTTGTATAAGGGGACTACATCTGCTGTCCTCCAGTCTTTGGGTACCTCCCCTGTTTCCAGTGATTGGCTAAACAGGATAGCCAGAGGTTCAGCCACCACCTCTCTTAGTTCTTTAAGGACCCTGGGGTGCACCCCATCTGGCCCCATTGCTTTATCAACTCTTATTACTTCCAGTTCCTTCAGGACCCTTTCTCGTGTAAAGGGACTTGTGTCCATTTCTGCCCATTCTCACCCCTTGTACTCATTCAGACCCATTACCCTCCTCTTCCTCAGTAAAGACTGAGCAGAAATACCTGTTCAATATGTCAGCTTTACTGTTGTCATCCTCCATGCAGCCCCCATCCTCCCCTTCAGTCTTACTATCCCTCCCTTTGTCTTTCTTTTTTCACTTATGTACCTGTAAAAGGTTTTGTCCCCTCTACCCACTGATTTTGCAATGTGTTCTTCTGTCTGAGCTTTGGCTTCCCTTACTGACCTCCTGCCTCCCTTTGCTTCTCCTGGTACTTCTCCCTATCCCCTTCTGCCTGTGTCTTTTTGTATTGCCTGAATGCAATCTTTTTGGCTTTCACTTTCTTTGCTACCTCTTTGGAAAACCATAATGGTCTCCTCTTCCTTTTCCTCTTGCTAACCTGCTTAATGCATATGCATGAAATGCAGCAGATTTATCAAGCATGATCTTTTTTTGATAAAACCGTGTTGAGTACTGTCTATGCTACCCAACTGCTGATCCAGACATTCTTTTATGATGCCTTCTAATATCTTACCCACCAAGGATGTCAAGATAATTGGTCTGTAGTTTTTGACCTTTGTTTTGTCACCTTTTTATGGCTGTGGGTGGAGCCTACAAGCCATTTGCTAGCTAGAAAATGGGATACCATGGAACACATTTTGGACTTTACAGTGTATCATTCCATAGCTGCAAATCACTATGGCAGTTAAATGAAATACTTCCTCCTTTCTGTTTAGAATGTTGAAGATAGAAATCCAGGCTTCTTTTCTCTGAAACTCCTAATGCACTGTGCAGAATTCTTATCAAATGTGCACACATTCCAAGCAAATCTAAATATGTTTAAAACTATTCAAGATGCACAAAAACAACCATGTGGAAGTTATTCAGGACAAAAAGACCTTTCACATGAGGGTAGTCACTAATCTAAATCATTTATATTTTATAAAATATGGTCTTCCAAACAGCCTAATTTTTTTTTCTCCCTGTGTGAACACAGTAGGTGCCATACTAAACAAATGTAAATATCTTGGAAAGTATACAAGTTACCAGTACACAACCAACATGAACGTTTTTCAGGACAAAATTACCTTTCAAATGAGGGTATTCACTGATCTGAATTTATTAGATTTTTTTTAAATATAGCCTTCTGAAACATGAAAATTGTGAAGAAAAATGCAAATTCTAGTAATCAGATAGCCATAGTTTAAAAAATATAATTAGTGCAGCTTAATGAACAGGCTCATTGGAAAGGTCTTTTAGTCCTGAACAACTTTCATGCTGGTTATTTATGTGTAACTCATATACTTTTAGAGATAGTTACAGGGTGGAGCGAATACAGAGAAAAAGCACTAATCACCCAGGATAAACTGAAATTATGGGAATACCACAGGAACAAAATACAAGTGGAAGGGGTATCTGAGGAACAAATATTTATTTTAAAAAACTCAGTGGTCAAATATACAGACCATTATTCCACAAGGAGAAACAAACTACATGTAACAAGTCGTTGCTACCAAGGAGCAAAAATAAATGATATAACAAAAATGATACCAAATATATTGAAACATACACAGGAGTCAAAAACTGTTTTTCTGCATGCAGGCACAAATAACCTTGGTAGTGGCACAGTAAAGGATACCATAGCAGAGACCCAAGAAATATATGAGGCAGTTAAGGCATGTAAATCTAAAAGCATATTCTCTTATGAACTGCCAGTACCAAGGGCAGGAAAAGCTAGGGCAGACTGCGTAAAGAGTTACAACAACTGGCTGCATAAATGGTGGCTGGAAAACAATCTAAAGTGCCTAACCACACATGAGGATTTTATTGATTGCTGGGACCTGTATAACTGTGATGGACTGCATTTAAATAAAAAGGGATTAGGAAATTAGGAAATATTTTTCATGACACAATTAATGTCAAAGTCACTAACCCAAAAAACTAAAGTATATGGGGTCTCGGGGCCCAAGTTAAAAAAGATCAGAACTGAACCAAATAGGAAAGAAAAAACTAACTGGGTGCAATAGTGAGCTAAAAATACTTTCAGCTAATGCTAGAAGTTTAAACTCTATAACAAAAAGCTGATTTAGAAACTCTAATGAAGGAAAATGAAGTAGATATGGCAGCTATCACAGAAATGTGGTGGAATGGGGAGATTCCTTTGACAGAAACAGAAGTGGTTATAGATTTTTCTTTAAAAATCAAGAGGGTAGAAATGGTGGGGGCTTTGCCTTGTGTATCAAACATAATATGTTATGCAAACAAGTAAATGAAGTGGTAAATGTAATCCAAGCCACTGACAGGCTGTGGATAGAGCTATGCATGAAAGGCAGGAAGAAACTATTATTGGGGGTAGTTTAAAGGTCACTCAACATTAATATAATTGAACACCTACAACTAATGGATTGTATAAACACCATGGTAGCAGATAAGGACATTCTGCTATTAGGAGATTTTAATGCCCCGGCATGATTTGGGAAATGAATACTGTATCAAACAGCCAGGAGCAATATTTTTGGGATAATTGCTTGGTAATGGATTAATCTAATCAGTAAATCAGCCTACAAGACATGATCATATACTGGATTTGATACTAACAAATAGGTCAGATAATATAAGGAATATCCAGATCTTGGAGCCACTACTAGGAGGAGACCATAATGTAATGATGTTTGGTTATAATACTAAGCCAAAAGTCATCCATGGCAAAACCACCATCAGGAATTATAATAGGGCTGACTTTAAATCCATTAGAAGGGTATTAAATAAATGGAAATGGAACTGGATAATGATACCGTAAATGCCTTATGGACAAGGATAACAAATAAACTAATAGAGTTCGAAAACAATATGTACCTGAAAAAGTGGTCTATAACAAGAAAGGGAAGTTTTCTATCTAGTATACAAAAAATATCAAGGTACCAGACACCGAAAAAGAGACAAGCTTACAGAGCCATGAAAATGGAAAACAGCGTATATAACATTCATAAGTATAAACAGCAATTGATGACAACAAAAAAAATTATCAAAAATGAAAAAAAGTCTTTGGAATTTAAAATGGCACACCAAAACGATAGCTGAAAATCATTCTTTATTTGCATAAATAATAAGTCATTAGGCAGAACCATAGGTCTAATTAGGAGTCTAGGTGAAAAGCATGAGCCAAAAGAAATGGCAGAAGCATTTAATGATTATTTTTGTTTGGTTTTTGACACCTCCTCAAAGCCTATTCAGCTGAACAATATAAGTTTCAACACTGACTATACAAAGTGTTTTACTAGGAAGGGCATAATCGATAAATTAAACAAGTTGACACCTCAAACTGTGCTGGTATAGATGGACTGCACCCAAAATTATTGAAAGAAGTTAGATCATGGCTTCTTAACCCATTGCATACATTATACAACCTGTCACTAGACATGGGGGAGTTACCCTAGGATTGCAGATTCACCATTGTGGTCCCAGTATATAAGCAGTGAAGTAGGGCAGAACTGGGAAATTATAGAAAGCCCAACATCAAATCTAGGGAAAATACTGGAATCACTTATAAGAGATAAACTGGATACTGAGTTGATTGACAGAGGTATAGTCGATAATACCCAGCATGGGTTTAAGAAACAAGCTCATGTTTGATAAACATGTTAACCTTCTATAACAAAATAAGTGACCTCTTAGATAACAATAAACCTACAGATGTGATTTATTTGGACTTAAGGAAAGCATTTGATAAAGTACCCTACAATGTAGTTGTATACAAAATTATGCACCTTGGGAATGATATCAAAATAATAGAATGGGTTAAAAACTGTCTTTCCCAGAGAAACCAATGGATTAGGATAAGAGGACACATCAGAAAATGGTTGGGTCTTGAGTTGAGTGCCGCAAGGTTCAACACTTGGGCCATCTTTGTTCTCTCTTTCTACCTTTTTGTCACTGATATGAATATAGACATCAGAAGTAACTGTATCAAGTTTGTAGATGACACAAAAATCAGTACATAATTTACTACAGACCAGCAAGCTGAAATATTACAGCAGGATCTATAAAGTTTGGAAGAATGGGCTAGTAGAAATAACATGGTATTCAATAGTACATCTTGGGGCTAAAAGCAGTGGACACGGATATATGCTAAATAATACACAGTTAAAAACAGTTGAAAAAGAAAAAGATCTGGGAATCCTCATTAAAAATGACCTATCCTTTACAGATCATTGCATTGAGGTGGTAAATGAAGAAAACAGGATTATTTGGGCAATTAGGAGAACATTTGCAACAAGACATAAATCATGCTTCCTACCATTATACAGAAGTTTTGTTAGATCATATATGGATTATTGCAGTCCTTTGTGGAGCCCATACCTGAGGGAGGATGTAGGTCTGTTGAAGAGGGTGCAGCAGAGATTTACTAAAAGGATACCTGGACTAGAACACCTGACGCACAAGAAAAGAGTGGCAAATTTGGGATTATATCCATTCGAATTGAGAAGACAGAGGGGCAACTTGCTACTTATGTACAAAAAAAGGAAAGAGAAGGAATAAATGGCTAGCCTTGACTTATTGCCATCAAACAGGGATATAAATTTAAGATACCATAAAAACAATTGAAACTAACCTATCCTAAGAGAAACTTAAGAAGAACTTTCTATACACAAATAATTATACCCTTGTGGAATAGACTTCCAGCTGAAGAAATAGCGTCAGAAACCATAGAAGTTTAAGAAAAAAAAAGACTGGACTCCTACCTGTTATGTACATAATAAGATATCATACACCCTAATGGGGAGACATGTTCTATGGGCTTTAAGCCTTCTACTTGATTAACTGAATATAGTACTAAGTATAGTACATTTGTTTGGCATAACTCCTATGAGAAATGAAGATTCAGATAATAAGATGGCCATAGTTCACAAAATATAATTTGCACAGCTTAATGAATAGGCACATTTGAAAGGTCTTTTTTGTCCTCAACAACTTTCATACTGGTAGTTTATGTGTAACCTGTATACGTTTAGAAATATTTACATTTGTTTGGCATAACTTCTATTGCACTTCTAAACAGCCTCATTTTTGTAAACCCCTATGCCAGTTAAATGAAATTCTAGTCTAGACCACCTTGGCTATCTATTGTCATGCCTAATTTAACTCATTCAGGCCCATAGAGTGCTTAGAATATTGGAGACAAAACACTAGACTGCTTTTCTTTGAGAATATTTGGCACTGTGCAGAATTCTTTTTAGCAAATGTGCACACATTCTAAATCAATCTAAATATCTTTTAAACTATTCAATGTGCAAAAAAAAAACAATGAACATGAAAGTTGTTCAGGACAAAAAGCCCTTTCAAATGAGGGTAGACACTAATCCGAATTCCTTATACTTATTAAAATTTTGTCCTCTTACTACCGGTATTTCCATTTTGGTTTTTACAAAATTCACATTGCTTATAGCTATTTTTAAAAAATTTATAAAGAATTTAGATTAGTGACTAGTATCCTTTGAAAGCCATTTTTGTCCTGAACACAAACATGTAATATAAATCACTTGGGGGCACAGACATCCAGAGGCACAGTACACAATAGGTGGAGTCTTATTGACAACATTAAGAAAGCACACGCCCCCCCAAAAAAAAATGTTTACATGCAGTTGATTACTGCTTAACAATATTGTGCATTTATGACCACCACTGTACATCATAGGCAAACCTATAATCGTGTTCCTCACTTGAATGGAAGAGGGGTGCATAACTGACTCCTTGTTTTTGTGTTTTAGGGGTCAGTTGTTTTACAGCAAAAAACAAGGAAAGGGGCATTTCTAAAATGTGCATACAAGCATGGGGCCATGTTTTTCAGAGCATGCCACCACCAGCAACTACCACTTCAAGACTGCTTCTACCCCCACCTACTACAATCGGGGGAACACCACACGTAGTCCACCAGCACTGAGATCGATATGGTTAAGGCACATTTACTGGAAATTACTGCTTAGAAAAGAATGAGAAAGTGACTGTGATGATGAGCAAGTCCCAGACCAGATCTTTAGTTTGAGTCTGATTTTTATGGCTATGTGGACCAAGCTCCACAGATGTTATGACATCATCAGATTTGTATAAGAACACTGTGGAAGCACATGACCGGACTGCTGTCTGATGTGCTGCTGCAATGCTCCAGCATAGTCTACAGTGATTCTGTTTATGCAGCCCTTCCCCGTTGCAGGCCACATAGACATACCCACTTCCCTGTGCACTACTTTTCCTTTCCGCCACTGTGGAAGTGATGGCCACTGTATGCAACATGGCAGCACTGACTTAAACTGCCCATCCATGAGTATCATGCACATGTAGTTACAGTATGTCAGTGCTGCCATGTTGTGCTCAGCTGACTCCGGGGTAAGCTGTGCAAGTGCAAGTATCACGCATCACGGTACTGTAATTTCTGCAGTGTTAGTTATGGAAGACTCCGGTGCAGTGAGAGCACTGCATATTCTTTTCAACACTCTTGCCGCTCCTAAATACACTCCACAGCCATACTGGCTCTGACCTGAACTTGTTTAAAAATTGGTGTAATATTTGCCATCCTCCAGTCCAAGGGTACATAGCCAATGTTCAAACTGCTTTCAAATAATCTTCTGAGTGGGTATACGAGGATATGAGGTGTTCGGCCATTATTTTAATCATTTTCCCTGTAATGTGAATCTTTTTCCCCTGTAATGTGGGCCTGTATGTCCTTGAGGCATTCCAGGGTGTGGACACTTGAACAGATGCATTTAATGAGTCAGGTGGCCATTTTTAAGTGACTTTACATATTTGGTTATCTGACTAACCTCAGTCTCCAGGCATATACTCTTATCTGGACACCTTTTCCAACTTCCACCTGGTGCCATCCACTAAATAAAGCCCAGTTCTCATCAAGGGACTTCCAGCACCACAAGCTATGGCAGAGCCTCCCTCTCTAGTTTGAATAGTGGTCTGGAAATTGAAGGTTCTTAGAAGGACACACCCACATGTGGGTCTGTACCTCTGGATTGGGTACTATAGTTTTGTTGGATTATTATGGGTGGGTACTGAGGGTGGGAGGGTACATCCTTTCTTTGACATGATGCCACCCACTTCTGGGCAGTATGCCATCGCTATGGTGACAGCTTTACCATAACCGACACTACAGTGACAACACTGCCAGGTTGCTGTAGTGTCAGTGCAGAACCCCAGCACTGCTTTCTGGGGGAGGTCTTGTACTCCCTCCCTGAATTAACTCTGACTCAGAGTTGATTAATTTAGTTACAGGGGGCGTGGGTGGCAAAGCCTCCCGCATGTGCGGTTCATAGGGTGAAGCCCCTGAAGAAAACACAGTTTGAAGTGACTGCCTTTATGCCGACCACAATTGCAGTCGACATAAAGCAGTCACAGTGATGTCGGTCGACAACAAATTTGTCAACTGACTGCAATGGATCCCTTCTGGGGTACCTGAGTGATGTCAGAAGGGGGGGGGGTGATGGACCTCCCTTTCATCCCATCCTCTTCTGAATTTCAGAAGGATATCACAGTACACCTTCTTTTTAGAAGAGTGTGGAGTTAGGAGAAACAACAAAAATGGTGTCTCTCCCTAAGGGGCATGTATTATTTATCAGTTATTGGGAGGCAATACAGTAGTCCCTCACTATGACAAATGAGTTGGGAGCCATAATGACCATTCTTTATAGTAACTCATTCTGTATGTTGAGGGACACTGTTTATACTGTATAGTGCATCTGATGATCAGTCAGAGGCTTGTGCTCTCTCATCTGCCCCTTCCCTAACACACACATATATACTGTATTCTGTGACTGTCACCCTGCTCTGCTGCTCTAGTCTAGAATAAAAATAAAAAGTTAAACTGCAGGCAGCTGTAGTCTTGACTGCAAACAGAGCTTGTGCTACTCCTCTGTCCCATACTATTCCCCTGACTCTGTCTCTCTCTTTCTACTGTAGTCTCAGCTGCCTCCCCCCATGCTGCTACCTTTACTAAGTTTTGACTTCTTTCAAGAAACAGTTTACTGTAGTTATATTGGTCAGCATCATTCCAGGTTGCTCACTCTCTACCTTTGCTGCTTTATGCATTGCTTCCACTCGCCTTGCTGATGAAGCAACTGACTGTGTGATTGGTGGAAATAATCAATTGGGGGCCTTGCCTCTTTTACTGGTATCCAGGTATGATTTGTACTGGCTCAATGACTCCTATTTTCCACATTTCCTCCTGACTAACTTGCCTGCAGCATGAATGAACATTCTTGAGGGAGAGTGACACCTCTGCTAAGGCTCCCTCAAGAACGTACAAGATAAAATCACCATGGTTGAACTGTGTTGCCACTGACACACTTAGTGTGTTGGTACTGCTTTGTAGGTTGTAGGTTTTATTTTAGTTACTACAAGGGTGCAAGATGTTTTCTAAAGAACAGCTGTTTCTTGTTGGAAGCCTCTGGAGCCACAGGAGTCCCTGTCTATATTACACACCCTGTTCATTATAGCCAGGAGTTCGCTATAGCGAGGTTTGCTATAGTGATGGAGCACTGTAGTATTCTTAGGAGCCAGGTGGGCAAACAGGCCAGACCTGTTATCAGGAGCATACAATACCTATGCATTAATAATATACAATGTAACCATCACATATTCTAACTAGTATGCTTTAATGTCTGATCTACGAACATACAAAATTTGCCAGCAGATGAAGGCCTAGAGGTCTATCAAGTCTGGTCATATGTGCAGCTTTATCCTTATCCTTACTCCTTATTCTGCAGCTGCCCCTGCCTTCCACCCTTCCCCTCCATTGACCCTCCCCCTTGTCCTGTCCCATCCCCTTTTGAAGCAGTCCACTGTCCTACTGGATACCACTTCTGCAGGTAACGCATTCCACCCAGCTACCACCCTCTCTATAATAAAGTGTCTCCCCATCTCCCTCCTGAACCTTCCTCCCTCCAGTCTCATATCATGGCCCCTGGTGTCCCTCCCCTCCATTACTTTGAACAGCCCCTCTGTATCCATCTTGTATATTCCTTTCACGTACTTAAAGGTTTCAATCATGTTCCCCCGTCCCTCCTCTCCTCCAGTGAGTACATGTTCAACTCCTTCAGCCTCCTCTCATATGATAAGTCCCACAGCCCCTTGATCATCTTTGTCACCCTGCGCTGCACCACCTCCAGTAACTTAATGTCCTTCTTCAGATATGGGCTCCAGTACTGCATGCAGTACTCCAGGTGTGGGCTAACTAATGACCTATGCAGTGGCAGAATCACCTCCTCCCTCCTCGAGGATATACCCCTTGCAATGCAATCCAGCATTTTGTTGGCCTTTGCAGCTGCCTTCCTACATTGTGCCGAGTTGTTCATTGACCCTGTAATGAGCACCCCCAGATCCTTCTCCTTCTCCTTCTCCTCCTCCTCTATCTAGGCTAGCTGCACTCCCCCCCCCCCAGCTGGTAACTCCTCCTTGGGTTCTTCACCCCAAAATGCAGCACCTTGCACTTTTTGCATTAAACCTCAGTTGCCATGTGTCTGATCATCCTGCAAACCCTGCCATACCCCTAGGTCGTCCACCACCGCTTCCATATTGGTATCATCAGCAAACAGACTGATCGTGCTCTTGATGTCCAATCATATGTCTGCAATGAATATCCCAAACAACACTGGTCCCAATACCAAGCCCTATGGAACACCACTCACCAGTACCCTTAGGCGTGAGAGCTACCCACCCACCACCACCCTCTGTTGCCTTCCCTGAAGCCAGTTCCCTACCCATCTCACCAGCTTTACACCCACCCCATGCCTTCTAACTTACTTCCCAGCCTCTCATGTGGCACCAAGTCGAATGCCTTACTGAAGTCCAGATACAGGACATCCACTGCATGGCCCCTGTCCAGTTGCCTAATTACCCAGTCATAGAACTCCACGAGGTTGGTTTGGCAGGACCTGACATGTATGAAGTCATTCTGTCTGCTGTCCTCTAGGTCTTTGGCCTCTAGGAGGGCCACCAGCCTCTCCTTCAGGATAGTCTCCATCAGCTTGCCCATGATGGATGTGAGGCTCACCAGTCCGTAGTTCCCCGGTTCATTCTAGGGTTTCTCTTGTGCAGGGGCACCACATGAGCCATCCTCCAGTCCAGAGGTATACACCCTGAGTGTAGTTAGGCACTGAACAGGTCTGTCAAAGGTCCTGCAAGGACCTTTGCCAGCTCCTTCAGTACCCTGGGGTGGATGCCATCTGGGCCTGGAGCCTTGTCTAGCCTCAGTGCCTTCAAACCCTCCCGAACTCTGCCCTCCATGATTTCCCCATCTGTCAGCCCCCCAACCCATTTCTGCTGTTCCTCCCCCCTTGGGTATAACCCCTCTCTTCTCCTTAGTAAATACTGAGCAGAAGTAATCATTTAGTGCTTCTGCCTTATCGCACCCTGCTTCCACTTAACCCCCCTCATTCCTAATCCTTACTATGAGGTCCTTACAGCTCCTTTTCTCCCTGATGTATATAAAGAAGTCCTTCTCCCCCTTCTTAATGCCTTGTGCCAGCCTGAGCTCCATAGATGCCTTGGCTCCCCTTAGTGCCCATTTCACCTCCTTCGATTCCATCAGGTACTCCTCCCTGTCCTCCCCCTCCCTGTTTTCTCATACCTCCTAAAGGCAGATCTTTTCCTCTTTACCTTTTCCATGACCTCCCTGCTCAACCAGCTCAGTTTCTTAGCCCTAGCCTTCTTGCTCTGGGCCTCACAGCAGGTTTTGGTTGCCTCCACTATCCTCAGCTTTATGAGCTCCCACATCTGGTTAGTGCCCATATAAGGTTGAATTCTTGCCTGGTACCTTTTTACCACTTCCTCCATCCTCCCAAAGTCAGCCCTCCTGAAGTCCAGCACTCTTGTGCCAGATTCCATGCCTTCCTTGGCCATATCCAATGTGAGCCATACTGAGTGGTGGTCACTCCCTGACAGTGGTTCTTCCACCGTGAGTTCTCTCACAAACTCCCCATTTACCAGCACAAGGTCAAGGGTATTCCCTAACCTGGTTGGTTCACTGACCATTTGTAGCAGGAAGCTGTCCTGGAAGGCATCCAGCAGTACCTGCTCCCTTTTATTCCTGGTTGTTGGAGTACTCCAGTCCACTCCTGGTATGCTGAAGTCCCCCACAATCACCACACTACCCTTCGCAGGTCCTCCTGATCTGTCCTGCTAGTTCCTGTCTAACTCCTCCATCTGAGAGGCACCCCTACACCACTCCCATTTTGAGAATCCTATTCCTGGAATCCTGGTTTGCATCCAAAGTGACTCCATACTACCCTCCGCCACTTCCTCCCTTACACACTTCAGTCCTTCCTTCACATATAGTGCCACCCCCCCTTTCCCAATCACCCTGTCCATACAAAATAGCCTGTACCCTGGTACAGACAGGTCCCAGTCATTGTATTGAGTGGCCCATGTTTCTGTGATGGCTGCAATGTCCACCTCTCCCTCTGCCAGGAGCACCGGTAACTCTGCAGTTTTCCTCCCAAGGGTCCTAGCATTAAGGGTAACCACCTTCCACTGCCCCCATCCTGCCCTCCTTTACTAGCATCACCAATAGTACTTGCCATTTGTCCTTTGTCACTGTTATGGGGGTAAGCTCATATGATTTCCCAACCTGTGGTCTCTGCATGTCTCTTGCCCACTGCCACCACCTGCCCTAGTTTAAATTCCCAACTTCCTCTATGTACTCCTCCATCCTCTGTTTCAACACTTTCTTTCCCTCCTCAGTCAAGTGTAGTCTGTCCTTGGCATAGAGACTACTGTCCTCTCAGGTCCCCCCCCCCCCAACAGCCCATACCCTTTAGCATGACACCTGTGTTGGATCCAAAGTTGTTGGTATTCTATATGGCTGTTGTCATTAATTGTTTTAACTGTTCGTGAATGTAGCAATTTGGATGTATTTTATAGCAGTCAATAAAAGTTTACTCCCTCCCCCCCAAAAAAAGGGTGGGAAGACAACAAAAGATCATTTTCTCTTGTCACAGGTTTATTTATATTCATTAAGTGACTGTATGTGACAGTTTTCTATTTGTACAGATATGCTGATGTGGAAGAGGGGAAACTGGCTAGCACATGTGTTAAGAGGTTGGGTTTACTTAAATAAAATGGTCACCAGCTTTGGGCACCTCTGGGTCAACTATATGGAGGTTAACTACTGGTTTGGGCAACCCAATGGCTAAATGAATGTATATGATGGTCACCATGCTTGGGCACCCCAGTGGCCAAATCTAGAAAGCAATGACCACTGGGCTTGTGACTTTGATAGCCAAATAAATACAGAGGGGACCTACTATCTCAAGAAAAGTGCTCAAGGGCCACTGGACTTTGACACCATGGTGACCAAACAAAGGTTACAAGGTTGGACAATGATTGTTTCCCTTTTTATACTTTAGGCCATAACTTGGCCATTTGGTGTCCAATTATCCTCAAATTTTCAGAGTGGGACTATTGGCACAAACAGAAATAAAAAAGCTGCTCCATCACTAACGCATGCTCAGTTTATAATATCACAGACACTGACCACAAGAACATTGACAGTCAGTACTACAGCTGTAAAAATGCATCCCTTTTATAGTGCAAAGCATAAATAAACGCATATAATATAGAATGTAAACTGACAGTTTTGTACAAACAACCTAAACAAAGTGTCAGACATTGACATGCTCACTACTAACCCTGACCAGTTTCCTGTACTCAAGCTTCCACAGGGAGACCA
Source organism: Neoceratodus forsteri (assembly GCA_016271365.2). Lineage (NCBI taxonomy): Eukaryota > Metazoa > Chordata > Ceratodontiformes > Ceratodontidae > Neoceratodus > Neoceratodus forsteri. Next base: position 82,621,667 of record CM028138.1, read on the forward strand.
GTCTATAATAAAGTGCATTGTAAAATATAGTAACATTTAAAGTGACAGTAATACAATATTCCTATGCAAGTGACATACTGTTTCGATTGCTTAAATAATAACCTTAGTATACACAGACACAATATTTTAAACCACATTTATAGTTCAGTTAAGCTGCAGAGTATACCATTAGGTTACATGGCTACTAGTGTGAGAGAACAGTGATACTGAGACACAGGAATTTTACTTTTACAATTTGAGTAAATGCTCCAACTAATTGTGCCCCATATGTCTCTCCATTTCAATCAAACACAGTCCCATACTAAAAATCCTTATAAAAGGTAAAGAATTCATATATCTTTTAGTTTCCATCTGGTGAGTAGACTGCAATGCACATTGTATGCTGAGATGACTTTCAAAACAAAATTAAAATTAGTGTTCTAATTAACAGTTACAAATGTGTATGTGGTTAATTTTAAAAGCCGTTGAGATGGACTTTAAATTGGTAAGACATGACAAATGAGAAAAATGATTTTGAAAATTTCAAAGACCAGCACGAATGACTTTTCTTACTCCAACAGGAACGGAATCAAAATGTTTGAAGCAGCAAAGCAGCCACAAAACATTTTCTATGTCCAATGTGAACATGATAATTAAAGCAGCAAAACAGTATAGAAAAATGTGTTGAGTTATTCATGAACAAACCAGTAAAAACAATTAGGGCATGAGGAAAGTCAGAATTCATGTTTAGATTCATGCAGAGCCTGCAGAACCTTGCACTAATCAAATTGCGACTCTCCTTTCTCAAAAAGTAAGGAAATGCATTGCCAAAAATATCAGTATATTACTGCATTGTTCAGGTATTTATTTCTTGTGGTCAGCTCGAGTCCAGAGGCTCTGGTCTTGGCCTATAACAAGACCATCTCTACAGCCCTGGACTCGATTGCTCCTATCCATGTTCGTCCTCTCCCCCTTTGCCCTCGGGCCCCTTGGTTTGATGGTCCTTGAGGGAGCTGCGGCAACTAAGATGAAGGTTTGAGCGGCGCTGGTGTAAATCCACCCTGGAGGATGACCACCTTAGAGTGGTACAGCATTATTGGACCTACCAATCAGCAATCTCCCGTAAGAAGGCAGAATCCCTGTCTGGGGAGATTGCTGCCACTCAGAACCAACCTGCTCAGCTCTTCCAAACTGTGGACAGGCTATGCAACCCAGCCTGTCTGCAGCTCCAAAGATCTTTCTTGCAAGTGGAGTGTGATGAGCTTGCTCGATTCTTTGCAAATAAGGTGGCAGACATCAGGTCGGAGAGCCTCTTGACTCATTCTGTGGGGGATGCTGTTGATCGGTGCTCGGTTACCTCACCTCATGCTTTCTGGAGTACCTTTGACCTGCCAGAGTTCACGGATGTCATGCGGATTGTCCAGAGTATGCACCCTACATGCTGTAGTTTGGATCCGGGCCCAACTTCCCTGATTATGGGTTGTTGTGATATTATCGATCTGGTCCTGGTACAGATAGTCTGGTGCTCTCTTGATTCAGGTGAGTTCCCTAGCTCCCTGAAGAAGGCGGTGGTGACACCCATCCTGAAGAAGGCTTCTTTGGACCCAGACTCTCTGGCCAACTACAGACCAATCTCAAACCTTCCCTGTATAGAGAAGGTTTTTGAGAAAGTAGTGACAATACAGTTGGAGGACCACTTGATCATCCATAACATCTATAAACCTCTCCAGTCCGGTTTTTGAAAGAGGCATAGTACTGAGACTATCCTGGTTCCAGTGCTCAATGATCTCCTTATGGTGAAAGATTGCAGAAGCCATTCTGTCTTGGTGCTCTTGATCTCTCTTCAGCCTTTGACACTGTGGACCATGGGGTGCTGCTTGGGTGCTTGAGGTCCATCTGTGGCCTGACATGTATGATCCTCAGGTGGTTTACATTTTTCCTCACTGACAGAACTCAGAGAGTGGTGACCGGGATTTTTTTCTTCAGACTCACTCCCTCCATCATGTGGGGTGCCTCAGAGCTCAGTGCCATCCCCCATGTTGTTTGCAGTGTATATGCTGCCCCCCAGAGACATTGTAAGGTGGTATAGGCTGAGGTTTCACTGCTATGCTGATGATACTCAGCTCTACCTGTCTTTTGCACCTGACCAGGATAGTGCTCTCTCAATATTTAACAACTGCCTTGCCGAAATTCAGGATTGGATGAATTCAAGCTGGCTAAAGTTGAATGCGGGAAAGACCGAGGTGATGGTTGTGGACCCGGGTCGCTGGATAGAGGGGATGAGGGCTGGTCAGCCCTCTGGACTTTATCTGGGGAGCTCCCAGATTCTTTCCTCTGAATGGGGACGAGACCTGGGGGTGGTGCTTGACGACGGGCTGACTTTACGATCTCAAGTGTCGGTAGTCATCAAGTCTTCCTTTTACCACCTTAGGAACATCACCAGGATCAAGCACCTTGTTCCATCCCGGGATCTGCCTACATTGGACCATACCTTTGTGACCTCATGCCTTGATTACTGCAACTCCCTGTACTTAGGGCTACGTGGGGTTGATATCCACCACCCGCAGCTAGTGCACAATGCTGCAGCACATTTGTTGATGGGGACATCTTGATCCTATCATATTACGCCTGTGCTGCATGAGCTGCACTGGCTGCCGATTCAGTGGTGGATCACCTTTAAAGTTGGTTTATTGACTTACAAAGCCCTACATGGACTTGGCCCTGACTACTTGAAAGAGCTTCTTGTACCCTACTGCCCTGAGCGACTGCTCCATTTGGCTGACGAGGGGTTGCTGGAGATTCCCAGGGTATCTATAAAATCTTCTGGGGCCCGTGCATTTATGTACGTGGCCCCTTTCCTCAGGAATTCTCTACCCCATCAGCTGTGGGAGTGCGCAACTGTGGGGAGTTTCAAATAGGCGTTGAAGACTTTTTTGTGGCGCCAGGCCTTTTATGGCATTGACTAAAGGGACTTATCAGACTACATTTATTATCTTATTACCATCTGCATTGATTTTATTATTGCTGTCTAATTTTATTGTAAAGCACCTTGACACTCTGAAAGGCACTTAAGTGAAATAAAGTTTTATTATTATTTATTATTTATTAATATTATTTCAGTTTGGGAATTACTACCGTTGAGCCATCATGGTTCTTTTACAAAGGCTCCAAGTTAGAAGACAAATAGCAATACAATATGAGACCATACATTACAATACAAGAACATACAGTAAAGAGGTTATACCTAATAATGCAGTTACAAAGTCATTAAATTGAGCTAGGGATTATCAACTAAACCGTGGACTATGAGACATCAAAATCTGGTAAACAGGTTTCCAGAAATAATCAGCAGACAGAAAGTTTCATTACTAAGTGCTAGATGTAGTTAGGTAGCAGCCAGAGAAGGCTTTGTCAAGAATAAGTATGTGCGGAGGCATGGGAGTGATTGGTGGAGGGGGAGCAACCAGAAAGGGTAAGTTGAGGGAGAGAAAAATATGTGGGGGAAGGGAGGGAGAGGGTGTGGCATATGGGGAGGTATCAACCAGAGAAGACTCAGTCATAGAATATGGGTAGGCATCATTTAAGCACTACAGTCACAGTGGTTGAGTTCAGCCAGAAGGTAAAGTTGCAAAAAATCAGTGAAATCAAAAGTTAAAGGAATAAGGGCTGAGATCTTTGCAGAATCCATGCTGTGCTGTTCCATAGGGTTTCAATGATCCTGAGATACAGCTTTGGCATTACCTTAACTGTGGTAACCACTATGCAAGCATTGTCTTTGTAGTCTACCTTTTCTCTCCCCTTTCCACCCAAACAGAATGAGATATGCACCATATTTTGGAAAAAAAATGGTCACATCCATGTATTTATTAAAACCTACAGCTCTAAGTCCAAAAATCAGAAGAGTTGCCAAAGTACATTCCAAAATTTTGCAGAAGTGAAATTCCAACTTTCTCAGTAATTCTGCTGCTGGAATATAATTTTTTTATCGCATACTGTATATAGGTAGGGAATGCACCATTTTGCCAGGCAACCTGCTTTCGGTAGTAAGCCTGTTCAAGCCTCCTAGTACAATAATAGCAGTTGCTTTGGTGAGTTATTTTCCAAAATTGCTTGAGAGTTCTAAGGAACTTTCCTGCAGCACTGGAAAGCCGAGAGCTTTTTGTCTAGGTATTCTTAGAAAATCTCAGGTGATAACCTGCTGAACTGACTACTACCATAGTATATTTGCTGCTCTTCAGCAACACAGGATAATGGAAATGGCAGTCTGCAGATGTGGCAGAATCCATACCAGGTAAGGAGGGTAGGAGATAAATGGGTTAGTTAAGGGTTTACAGTTCAATGGTACTAACTAAATGTTATAAAAAACTTGTAGCAAACATTTCATTGGAGAACACAGAGCAATAGGTAGCTACTATGGGCAATGAAATGCCCAAGCTGTATGCTGAGGTGCTTAGTCACAATTAGATGCAAAACATTACAAGTATGCTTTAGGAAAATGAACATCATTACTAGTCGCCCCCCTTTCTCTTCACAGCTACTCATTCCGTCTGCCCCCTGCACTCTAACTCTTCCTATGCCCTCCCTCTCCTACACACTTGGGATCTCGGTTCACTTAGCACGCCATCGCAATAAATTGGCCTAGAACTCTGTACTCAGGTCACTCATCTTCCTGTTCCTTCTCCTATTTGGTAATATCCACCCTAACCCTGGCCTACCTGTAACCTACATGCCAAACCATGTCCCCAGTAGTGGACTTCGAATTGCCACCCTCAATATCTGTAGCCTGCTAAAAAAGTGGGACTCCTTTCAGGGGTGGGACCTCCATCATCAACCCGATATCATTGCCATTAATGAAACCTGTCTCTCCTCCCTGACTCCACGATAGCCCCACCCAGATACAACCTCTTCCGAGCTGATCAGCTGGGAAAATGTGGAGGAGGGTGCGCTATCTACTTTGAGGACAAAGTGCATTGTCAGCTGCTCCCCCCCCATCGCTGGTCCTTGGCCCACAGGCCCTTACCCTCAAACTCTACCTGGGTTGCTCTCAAACACTCCCTTCTTAGCACGTCAGTTTACATTCCACCCAGAGACCAGAAAATAGCTTTCCACTGGATCCTGTCCTATCTCGCCACCCTCCCTCAACAAGTCAAAAAGATTATTCTTGGAGACTTCAACATTAACTGGCTGGCCAAGTCTAATACCCCACTAATAGATGCAGCCACAGCCCAAGACCTTGTGCAAGTAGTTATCTCTCCTACTTGTCTGGATCTCGCACTGGATCTTCCTCCCTGCTGGACCTAGTCTTCACCAACGCCCCATAAAATCACTAGCACCGAGGTCTTACCAAATATGTTTAGTGACCACTCCCACTTCTCTGCACTGGGTACTGCAAAATAACTAACCCCAAGATAATCTTCCAGTGCAAACTCTGCCCAGGTAAACTTGTCTCCCAAAACCCACCTCAGAATACTAGACTGGTCCCACGAATCAACACCCTCAGACCTGATCTAGCCCTCAGCCTGTTCATCCATCACTCCAACACCATCTGTGACAATTTTGCCCCTCTCACCAAAAGGATGGTCAAAGGCAACCTAGTCCCCTGGATCACTGACCACCTCCTGACCCTGATGTGCACCCACGACTCACTTTGGCACCTCTCCAATGAGACTGGCCATACAGCAAACAGGCAGAGATATAGAGAGGCCCAGAACAAATGCACATGGGCACTACGCAAAGCCAAGACTGAGCAATATAAAGCTGCCCTTTCTGCTACCTGGGGCTCTGAGTGCAAATTCTGGAATAACATCAAGGAAATCAGTGGCAAAGACCCTAGCCCCCCTCCAAACCAGATAGTTATGGTCAGGCAATTGATCTCTGACCCCTTTTGTATAACTTTGTCCTTCAATCGTGTTTTCACTAACCTCAACCATGTTCTCCCTCCTACCTTCTTTGATCCACCCTCTCTGATCCCCCAACTCCCCCTCCCTTTCACCTAAGATGCATCACCCTCAAGACTGCAGAGCACTACATTAAACATGATATAAGCCACTCCCACTACAGTAGTGACTCCTTGGATCTGAGGCTTTTCTGGCTTACCCTCCATGACGTACTCTACCCCCTCACCCATATTCTCAACTGCTCTCCCTGCCAAGGTAAATTCCCCTCCATCTGGAAATCTGCCTCCGTTACCCCGTATTTAAGAGTGGGGACCGTACTGGCACCAGCAACTACTGACCAATCTCTACCCCCACCCATCTAAAGCACTTGAACACATAGTCTATGATCAACTCACCAACCACCTTAACAAATATGATCTCCTCTGCAGACAGCAACATGGCTTCCGCAAAGGGCACAGTACTACTACAGCCCTTCTGGAGTTCACCACACAAGTTCGCTCCACTTTAGGCAAAGGTCACACCACTAATGCTGTATTTATCGACCTTACCAAAGCATTTGACACCATCAATCACTTCCTTCTGCTAGACACACTCTCCAACATTGGATTCTCCCAGGATGCCCTGTGCTGGTTCACCGACTACCTCTCAAATTGGTTCCAACAGGTCAAAATTGGCGCTACGCTATCCAATAAGCTCCCAGTTCTCTCAGGTGTCCCTCAGGGGTCCATCCTTGGTCCCCTCCTCTTCAGCCTTTACCTTATCTCCTTCCCTGCCTCCTGCCCTGGCAGCCTTCTGTTATACACGGATGACTCTGTACTTTACGCATCCAGCCCTGACCCTTTTTATGTACACCTAACCCTCCAGTCCTCCTTCAGCAAAGCAGAACAGTGGTTCTCTGACCAACGCCTTATACTAAACTACAAAAAGACCAAGTTCATGCTCTTCTCCCACCTTCGGAGCTCTAAGAAGGAACTTTGCCCCCAGATTCTAACAGTGGACTGAACCCCGCTTGAACAAGTGGACTCCTTCAAATACCTGGGCATCACCCTTGACCCAGCACTCAATTACCACCAGCACATACATCACCTGTCCTCTGCCATTAATGTCTGCATCAGCCTGCTCAATCAGATTAAACACTTCCTTACTTCTGACGTCCTCCGAATTGCTGTCTCATCCTCTGTCCTCTCCCTACTCGATTATGGCATTCTTGTCTACAGCGCTGCCACCAGCTAGGCCCTTGTTAGGCTCTGTATCTCCCTAAACAAAACCTGCCACCTTGTACTGAACTTTGACTGGCTCACTCACACCTGCTCACTTTATAACTCCACCAACTGGCTTAACTTAGACAACAGGCTCAAATTCCTCACCTGCCTAACAGCCAAAAAAAATCACCCTTGGCCCCCCTCCCGGTCTTACTACTGTAATCTATCCGACTACTACTCAAAAAGCAACCACAGCTCTAGCAAGAAACTCCTCACAGTTCCCCACTGTCAGACCTCCCAATTTCAAAGATCCTTCAGCTACAAGGCCCCTTCATGGATGAATGGCCTACTTAGCTTCATCACAAATGAAAATGCTATTGGCCTCTTCAAAACCCATCTTAAGGGGCATCTCCATTCCCTAAATAGCTAGGATTGCCACTGAGCCTGCTGTTACTCGCTCCTCCCCTGCACAGACAATGGCCCCTAGCTTGCTTGCCCACCTGCCCCCCCTCCCCCCCTTTCACCAATCATCGAGCATCTCAGCATAAATTTACATGCTCTCTGGTCAAAGTCTGTCTGATACTGACTGTGAGCCTTTAATTGTATTTATGTTATTATTACTGTGTAACCAACTTGTCCTGCTACCTATGTATGTAGTTACCTATTTACTGTTCTGTACCATTAATGTGACATGGAACCTTTGTCAATGAATTTCTGACTCAAAGGTATTTTCTGAATTCTGAATAAAGTAAATAAATAAAGTATACAACTTGAAAGCATTTTAATCAAAAAAAGAAAAAATATATTGAAAGCAAAAAAAACAAGGGAAGCTCAGAATCAACTAAAGTTTTTAACATAGCTCTTTAAATATGGCTGTGACTGAGACTTGATGAACATATTATGGGCATGATTTCTGATGTGAATAATCATCTATAGGAGCAGCTTATTAAATAATCATCTAGGTTAGTGTTTACAATGAGTGGTTAAAGTGACTGGCTAATGTTTACGTTACTCGAGATATTATCTACCGTATATTAGTGAGGCAGTGATTTCTATCTTTTTTGAAATCCAGATTATCTTAAAATAGATGCCAATTATGTCTTTTATTTTAATCATCACTGTCACTTTGTTCATTTTAAGTGTGGTTAGAACTGCTATGTAGTATTTTTGTTAATGGATCTCATGCTTTTTTTAGGATTACCAGAAACAACTACACAACCACTGAGTTAATGTTTCAATTTCACTTTTAGTGTAATTATTTGTGTAACATATATTGTGGCCAGTCCTTCTCTTTGAGTAATAGAAACCTTGTTACACTGGGGTAGGCTTCTGTAGCATAAATCGTACCTCCACAGGGATACTAATATTACTAACCTCTGGCATCATAGGAAACAATTAGAAGGAAACATACGAACATACGAAATTTGCCAGCAGATAAAGGCCTAGAGGTCTATCAAGTCTGCTCGAATGTACAGCTAGCACCCCTTATTCTGCAGCTGCCCCTCCCTTCCACCCTTTCCCTTCATTAACCCTCCACCTTGTCCTGTCCCATTCCCTTTTGAAGCAGTCCACTGTTCTACTAGATACCACTTCTGCAGGTAACGCATTCCACCCAGCCACCACCCTCTCTGTAAAAAAGTGTATCCTCATCTCCCTCCTGAACCTTCCTGCCTCCAGTCTAATATCATGGCCCCTGGTGTCCCTCCCCTCCCTTACTTTGAACAGCCCCTCTGCACCTGTCTTGTTTATTCCTTTCATGTATTTAAAGGTTTCAATCATGGCCCCCTGTCCCTCCTCTCGTCTAGTGTGTGTACATGTTCAACTCCCTCAACCTCCTCTCGTATATAAGTCCCCCAGCCCCTTGATCATCTTTGTCGCCCTGCGCTGCACCCCCTCCAGTAACTTAATGTCCCTCTTCAGATACGGGGTCTATCATGTTCATCTCTTTCCCTGGGAGCAAGTGTAGCAATCAGTAGCATGTGAACTGTCTCTAGTTATTATTACACTGGAAGGGCTCCCAGTAAATGTTATGGACTGTGGCACAGTGAAGAAGAGAATCACAAATGGACACTCTGGTAACCTGAGGCCAACATGTTGTCCTTTTTCTCCAATGCATATTGATCCTGTTATGATGTATGTTCCTTAGGACCCACACACTCCCCATAAGCACCCCTTCTTTTGGTTAAAGTCATTCTGCAAATCATTCTTGGCTACCTGACAGATCCCTATAAATACATGTTCTTAACCACCCCCATGAAACATGACAATCTGGGAATAAAACACAGAAACATAGAAAGGCAAGAAAATATTTGGACTCCATTGCATCTGTCTTTGGACATAAACTTTGGATGCTGTTATGCCATGTAATAGATGGTCTAACAGATTTGGATGCATTTCTGCTTTGGAAATAGTGGTGGACACATCTTGGGCATATTCTTTACTAATCCTGGCCACAAAGTCCATCCAATCTTCCCATGGGCCTTAACATTCTAGATTCAAGTTTTTTTTTTTTATGTATACAATCATCAAAGATAAATATGGTACACACATCATAGATTAAATATGTGTGGGAGAAAAATACAATCTTTATTAAATGCACTGTCACACTACAATAATTAAAATTCAAGCATCATATTGTAGAAGAGGACTACTGAATCCATATATGATGGAAGGAAAATCTAAGTTCAAAGGAGCCAGAACATCTTTCTGTCTTGCAGTTTGTAATAATTCAAACTCTATTTTGTGTTTTTTTTTCTGGGAGAGCTGTGTGAAATGAAAACATTCCAAAAGTGAGGAATTTTGATGGAATTCCGTAAAAGTCCATGGCATTTTGTTGGAATTTCATGGAATTTTTTAAAATTTATTAACGTTGTCATAACTAATCTGTCAATTGAGCTAGAGATCTGTTTAAACTAGCATGAGTACTTGTTGACAGGTGCTCTAATAGGGTGCCAAATATAATCCCAAAATTATAGGTACTCAAATTCAATCATTTTATTTCTTGTGGGAAATTTCATTAGAATGTTTGTCTGCATATATTTCAAGTACCTTTGGAGCTAGAAATGTGAAACTAGGTACGTATATAGTTATAGTCATAACCCTTTTACCTACAAAATGTTATAGGATTGCATGCTTTCAAAATTATAGTAAAATAACTAAAATCAACATTTTGTCCCAAACTTTGGCTGCCTATAACGCAGCCCCCTTAAAAGCTTGTTACTTAAAACCTGGCGTTCATACCCATGTTGCATGTTTCTCTAAATCCTAAAACTATGGAGAAATGCAGATAAGAATGTTTAAGATTAGATGGAAATAACTGAAAATAAAAAAAATTTGATTACCATGTTTAGCCACCCACAACTCATCACCTATAAGTCTAGGACTCTGAAAGTTAGTACCCTCACAAAAGCCATTAGTACCCATATACCTGCCGAATTTGGTATCATTTGGATGCATACTTTGTAAACTAGACCAAAATAACTAATATTTAAAACTTGGTGAAAGTCAGTGGAATATTTAAAAATTATTAATTTGGTCATAATAATGAGCTACAGATCAGAAATTTGGAATGATTGCTTGTTGATAGTAATGCCAAATAGCATGACATTAGGACACATAGGCCTGGATATTCAAACTGCGTCAGGCTGTGGCGCAAGCCTGGGCGCAGCTCATCCATGTTGCGCATGGGTGTGGCCTGGGCGATATTCAAAGGAGCTGTGCTATGGCGCAGCAACATAGAAACATAGACTTTGGTGGCAGATAAGGACTGCTAGGCCCATCTAGTCTGCCCATTTCCCTACCTACAGGATAGGCCGCAGATCCTATTTAACCAACAGCCTATATCTTCCTGCCCCCCACAAGAATTGCCTTATGTCTGTCCCATGCATTCTTGAATTCTCCCACAGTTTTAGACTCACAACTTCCTCAGGAAGCTGTTCACATGCATCCACTACCCTCTCTGGGAAATAATACTTCCTCACATTGCCCCTGAACTGCCCTCCTTCTATCTTTAAATTGTGTCCCCTTGTTCTTGCAAGTCTCTTTTTCTGAAAGATGCTACCCTCTTGGACTTTGTTGATTCCTTGAGGTACTTGAAAGTTTCTATCATGTCCCCTCTCCTTCTTTTTCCTCAGGGTATACATATTAAGCTCCTTTAGTCTCTCCTCATATGGCTTCTCTTGCAGACCCTGCACCATTTTAGTTGCCCTCCTCTGGACTGCCTCTATCCTGTCTATGTCCTTGCGGAGATGGGGTCTCCAGAACTGGACACAGTATTCCAGATGAGGTCTCACCAACTGTTTGTACAGAGGATAACAACTTCCTGTTTTCTGCTGCTGATGCCTCTCCCTATACATCCCAGTATACCCCTGGCCCTCCTTACTGCCTTCTCACATTGCTTGCTAACCTTAAGGTCATCTGATATGATTACCCCCAGGTCCCTTTCCTGTTTTTGTTGTTACTACCTCCCCACCCATTGTGTATTCTTCCCTGGGTTCTTGTTTCCCAGGTGCATTATTTTGCACTTTTTGCATTGAATCCTAGCTGCCATACGTCTGACCATTCCTCAACCTTGCCAAGTCCTTTTCATCTATCCACGCCTCCTTGTGTATCAACCCTGTTGCAGATCTTTGTGTCATCTGCAAAAGGCATACTTTCCTTCAGTCCCTCTGCAATGCCACTGATGAAGACATTAAAAGGACTGGACCCAATAAGTGAACCTCACGGTACCCACTAGTAACCGCCCTTTCTTCAGAGTGGACTCCATTTACAATTACCTTCTGTGTCCTGTTGTCCAGCCAATGTTTTACCCAGGCTACCACCCTGGGACCCACTCCAAGGCTGGTTAATTTGACTAATAATCTTTTGTGTGGGACTGTGTCAAATGCCTTGCTAAAGTCTAGGTAGGCCATGTCCACAGCCCTCCTGGTCTACTACTTTGGTCACCCAGTCAAAGAAATCTATTAGATTCTTCTGACATGACCTTCGCTGTGAACCCATGCTGCCTTGGATCCTGTGCTCCACTGACCTCTAGGTACTCAACTATTCTTTCCTTCAGAAGTGACTCCATCACTTTCCCTACCACAGAGGTCAGACTGACAGGTCTGTAGTTTCCTGCCTCTGTCTTGGTCCCACTTTTGTGAAGGGGAATCACATCCGCCTTCCCTCCAGTCCTCAGGTACCACACCATCCTCCCATGATTTATTAAAGAGTAGCCAGTGGTTTCACTAGTTCCTTCCTTAATTCTTTTAGAATTCTGGGGTGAATTCCATCAGGACCCATTGCTTTGTCCACCTTCAGTTTTAGGAGTTCTTGCAGAACCCTTTCTTCTGTGAAAGGACTGGGATCGACCCCCTATCAGAGTTGCTTCTATTAGTTGGATTAGGCACTTCCCCTCCCTTTTGTGAATACTGAGCAGAAATATTCGCTCAGTATTCCTGCTTTTCACTGTCCCCTCTGCCCACCCACCGTTTATTCTATTCAGCCTCACTATCCCTCCTTTGTCTTTCTACACTCGCTGATGTACCTATAAAAGGTTTTATCCCTTCTTAACTGAGTTGGCTATCTTTTCCTCAGTTTGGGCCTTTGCTATTCTGACTTCCTCCCTGCTTCTTTCTGCCTTAACTGGTACAGTCTCTGTCCTGCTCCTTCTGTGGTTCCTATACTACTGGAATGCTATCTTTTCTTCTGACTTTCACAGCCACCTCTTGGAGAACCATAGTGGCTTTTTCTTTCATTTGATTTGTTTATTTGCTTCACACAAGGCTTGTTGCCTCTGTGATGGCAGTTTGATAATTCCCATTGTTGCTCCACACCTCCTTCTAGCCTGTTTGCTAGTGCTTTTCTAGGCACTCTCCCATCTTGCCAAAGTAAGCCCTCCTAAAGTCCAGTACCCTCACTTTTGTATGACTGACTCTGTAGCTGAGTTTAACGTGAACCGCACTTGCTGTTTGATGGTCACTTGTCCCCAGATGGCAACCCACTTCTAGATCTGAGATCCTGTCACTGCCCCGTTTGAGAGCACGAGGGTCTAAGATTGCTCCCTCACAAGTGGGTTCCGAAACTAGCTGTCTAATGTCTGCTCACCTGTAGGGCGTCAAGAATGGCCCTGCTCTTGGATGTCGCTCAGCAAATGTGCTCCAGTTAACATCTGGCATATTCTGGTCTCCATCAACAGTATCTCCCTTTCTCTGCCATTCTAAGAATGCCTTCCATCATATCCTTGTCCATTCCTTCCCCTGGACATGGGGTCTGTACACAACCCTGTCGCGGATTGTGGTGCCTTTCCAGTCTCTCCAAGGTGAACCCACAGTGCCTCCTCTCCTCCCTGTTTACTCTTTTGTTCAGTTGCTTTTTATCCCTTCCTTTACATAGAGAGCTACTCCTCCCCTTCTCCCCTGCCTGTCTCTCCTGTAGGTTATGTACCTGGTATGTTAACATCCCAGTCATGGTTCTCTTGTACCATGTTTCTGTGACTGCTACGATGTCCAGGCATCCTCTTCCATTAAGGCCACCAGCTCAGGAGCTTGTTGCCCAGACTACAGGCATTGGTACTCATTCACCCTCCATTTCCTGATGGCCTTACCCCTTTGCCCCATCCTGTCCTTCTTGCCTTTGTCACTTTCTCCATTTACCCTGCCCTTCTCCCTATCAACACCTCCATGTTGGTGTTGCCACACTACTACTGTGATTGTTTGGGGCTAGGATTTCCTGCTCCTTTCCAGTGCCTCCCCTTGAGCTAGTTTAAAAGCTTACCAATGACATTTAAACCTATCACCCTAGGATCCTGGTTCCCTCCCGGACAGATGCAGCCCATCATGCCAGTATAGGATTGCATCACTCCAGGTGGACCCCCAGTCCCCAATGAAGCCAAATCCCTGAACTCCACACCAGTTTTTCAACCACTGATTGAATCCCATGGTACAGAACACCCTAGCCTCTCCTATGCCATAGATGGGTAGCACCTCCGAGAAGGTTACCGTGCGTGCTACTTGACTAAGGCCCCTCCCCAATTCCACAAACTCTTCCTGCACTTCTCTAATCCCTTTCTTAGCCAGGTCATTTGTCCCTAAGTGGACAATGACATCCAGCTCCCTCCCCTGTGCAGCTGCTCCAGCAATCCTGAGGATTCACTCCCTGTCCCTCCAAGCCATGGTGCCAGGCAGGCACCTTACCTCCCTCTCCCCTTCCTTGCCCAGTTCTACCTTCCTAACAATGGAGTCCCCCACCAGGAGTTGTTTCCTTCCCCTGCAGGGTCCCCTGCCACCCTCCTGTGGGTCTCCTTTGTGGAGGTTCCCAGCATCCTCCTTGGTCTCCACTGTAGGTGCCTCCATAGAGGAACCAAACTTTGCCAGAATGGCATAGGAATTGTGGAGAGGTACAACTGGAGGGATGTGCCTCTGTTCCACCACCCTCACCCTCCCTGAGCCCACTGTGGTCCAACCGCTCCTCTTTCTTGGCAACTTCTGAGGCAGCGGCAGTGGCCCTGGTGGTCCCTGGATGGAAGAGGAGGTCCCACAAATCCTGGCCATCTCAGCCTGGAGATGAGCAACCTCCCCCTCAGCCCATAGAGGTGCCTGCAGATGGGACAACACCGATCCTCAGAACATCTCCCGAAGACTGCTGCTCCACAGCCACTGCACTAAACCACTCCAATCATGTCTTATTTCTGCCCCCTTAACTATTTGCAATCCTTACTCTTTCTCTGTTTTTTCTCTCTCTCTTACTTTCTGCCTGTGCCCTTTAAGCTCCTGATTGTCCTGTTCTGAGACAAGAATATCCTATATTTCTCAGTAGACCGCTTACTTGTTCAGAGGCAGACCTCCAGCAGCTAGAGGGGGCCGGAGGCTACTCTCCTCCCTTCTAGGATGGTGGGTCCTTGGTGGTTCTGTGATCACTCATTTCCTGCCCCTAAACAGGAAGTTCCTGTTGTCAGTCAAATCCTGTGCCTATAAAAATAGAACTAGCTTTGGGTGGAGGGAAGGGAAGGAGGGCAATATAGTCCCAGTAGAGAAGTTCAGTCACACAGCAGTCCTTTCTCCTGTTGTCTTCTGCCAAGCTATTAGCACAATCTTTCTAAGGCAGTCTTTAAATGTAGCTTCCTTCTAGCTAAGCCACTCCCCCTACTTACCAGATCTTTCTACAAGTAATTTAAACCTCACAACAGTTAAGTCCTTTCAGTCACCTGAGATTTACACCTAGATGACTTTTCAGTTACCCATTCAGTTCAGTTAACCCAAACACACACTTTTTTTTGTTTTGTTTTGTATGTTAGTTTTTTTACCCTAAATTAAAGGTCTAAATACAAAAGTTCTTCTAATTTAGTCCCAGCAGAGAAGTTCAGTCACACAGCAGTTCTTTCTCCTGGAGTCTTCTGCCAAGCAGCTTTGAATATCACACCCTGGCCACCCCCACTGTGCATGGTGCAGTGGTACTGTGCCAGCACAAGTGGCCAGAGTGGAGCATGGAGATGCGCTGGTGCAAGTGCCATTGCACCATGCACAGCACCTGCGATATTCAAAAGGGCACATGCAATGGGGCCATAATTTATGCAAGGCACATGGGGCTATTTAGATCATCGCAGCCCCATTTGCATGCCATTAGCATGCAGGGTGCTGATCCCGAGGACTTGTGCCTGGCACCTGCCGGTGGCAGCCCCATCGGGACCGACACCCCTGCAGCCCGATCATAGGCATTCATGTAAAAACAAAACCATCCAACATCCCTGGTGGTCCAGTGGACCTCTATGTGCCCGATTGCAGGCATCAGTATAGTCCCTCTCCAATATCCCTGGTGGTCCAGTGGACCAGTGATGCCCGATTGCGGGCATCTGTGCCCTCATCACATGCCCCTAAGACCCTGGTGATCTGAGTGCTTGCCCCCACCACCCCTGCAGGGACCCACCACCCCGCTCCCCCTGTCAGCCCAGTGGGCGGCAGCACCGCCCTGCAAGCCCCTGACTGACAGCTTTCGTGACAAACCACTTGCCCAGTTCACAATGTGAGCCAATGGGCGTGCAACCACTCACCGTACTCAGTCTAGATGTGAATGAATTCATTCACATATCTGGACTGAAAAGTATTGCAATATGGGCTACATGCCCATTACCACGCCAGAAACCAAATGGGCATGCAGTCGCCTGAGCTGTCAGTCGCGTGGGCGCAGGTGGTAAGGTGCTGCCGCCCGCCGGCTGACAGGGGAGTGGGGTGGTGGAGGTCAGTGGTGGGTGGGGTGGGGGTACACTGAGACCACCAGGGTCTTAGGGGCATGTGATGCGGTACAGATGCCCGTGATCAGGCACTAATCGGTCCACTGGACCAGGGATATTGGACTTGGGGAGATTTCTACATGGATGCCCATGATGGGGCATGGGGGGCACTGCCAGGTGTGGCAGGAACTTGGGTAGCCACCCACAGGTGGCAGCTGCTGTGTTGCACCCTGCAATGTGGCAGCTCACCTGTGGGTGGCCATCACTTGTTCCTTTTTTTTGTGGCGTAACTTTGTGCAGGACAGGTAGGGGTTGCACATGCATGACTCTGCACATCCCGGGCTGAATATCGGGCTGTGCAGGTTATGCATGGGCACACCCCCCCACCTGTTCCTGCATACATTACTGATGCGCTCCGGCACATCAGGATTTGTGCAGCGCACTTTTCCCTTTTGAATATCGCGCCAGGCGCATCAGTGGGTTGTGCATGGCACAACACTGTTGCACCATGCACAACCCTTTTGAATATCTGGGACATAGTCTCAAAATGATAGTTTATCAAAATTGGTCATTTTATTTCTGGGGGAAACTTCATGACAATGTTTATCTGCATATAGCTCAGGCACCTTTGAAGCCAGAAATATGAAACTGGGTACACATATAAATGTAACAATAACCTGTACAGCTGCAACATTTTATAACATTTTGATGAATTCTTTCAAAATTTTACTAAAACAACTAAAATCTAAATGTTGGCAAAATATTTGGCTGCCTATAGCACAGCCCACTTTAAAGCTCGAGACTTAAAACTTGGTGCACATACCCATGCTGCATGTTTCTCTAAATCCTGAACTGTGGAGAAATTTGGACAAGGAATTTTAAAATTAGATGAAAAAAAAATGAAAATTAAATTTTAATTAAATGTTTGACCACCCATAACTGAGTTCTCCTTTGGGATAGGACTCTGACATTTGGTACACATACTGTACATAAGTGGTTTGTACCTGTTTAACTGCCAAATCTGGTATCATGTTGATATGAACTTTGAAAACTTCATCTACATAACTGAAGTTTAAAATTTGACAAACCTTTACAGAATTTTCAAGCAAATTCTGTGAAATTCCATGGAACTGGAATAGTAATTTCACTAGCATTCTGCTGGCAGAATTTTGTTTGCTGCACAGTTCTATTTTCCAATCACCAGTGAGACTGCATGCAGAGGACTGCCATAAATAGAAGCAAATCCTTGTAACTGGATATCTGCAGTAATTCTACTGGGATCAGTCCTAGGACCCCTTCTTTTTTCTTTTTAATTATTTATTTAGACATTTTTCCTGTTTTCTTGCACCCTCATGATCTTGGCGTGAGCACACATGTGTGAAGACAAGTGTACATCAAGCACGGTGGGATGCACCACCCTACTGGTCACTTCTGACCCATCTGTGCCATCACCAGACCTCCACCTGGAGGTGGTGGGATTGTGGAAGGGTGACCCCCCTCCCCAGGAGAGGAGAGCTGCTGTTAGGCAGCTTGATCCTCCACACACCATCATCCCCATGCTGGCTCCCTGATGACCTGAGTCTGTTCCCATACCTTGGTCGACAGCATGGTGTGAAGTAAGGCATCCAGTGCCTCAGCATTCTGCACCACTGGGCTGGCAATGTCCCTTTTTATCTTTTTCTGAGAGGCTTGAGGGATAGCCTCAGAGGCATAGACGATCACGTATATGCAGATGATGCAGTGGTATGTGCCACAGATGCTTCCATGGCAGTGGAGCTGTCAAAGCTGCTGAATGGCTGTGAAGGGCTTCAGACCAGCTTTGAAGCTTCAAGACTGAAGTTAAATTCAAACAAAACTAAACTGATGGTGTTTGGGTCCCTAGCAAAGCTTCAAAAAAAGTCCTGCACAGTAATTGTTGGTTATTAAGGCTTTAGGTGATATTCAAAATGCTCAGGTATGCACTTATAAATACTTACTAGATAATGGTTCACCAGTGGATATCATTTACTTGGACTTCAAGAAGACATTCAATGCCATGACTCATTCTGAGCTGGTTTCTAAACCAGAGATGATAGGACTGAGCATGCATTTAGATGAGTGGAAAATTGGTTTTCTAACAGAACACAGCAGGTAAGAGATGATTGACATCTCTCAGGTAAGGGCATGATCACTAGTAGGGTCCGCCAGGGTTCAATCCTTGATAGAGGAGATAATTCCATTTTCTCAGATAGAAAGGAAATTATTTTCAAAAATCTTAGTTAATGTGCCAGTTAGGGTAACTTAATGCTACAAAAGTAAGGAAATGTGGTTGTGCGAAGAATGTCCTTTCTTTCTGAGATAGTGGAATAGTATCCTCATTCATGCAGGTCCCTTCAGGACCTGCAAGGACAAACCAGATGTGCAGAGCCCTTTGGGCCATGCACCATAGGAAGATTCTGTCCACCAACAAAAGTGCAGAGCCTGGTACATTTACACATTTATTCTTTGCATATTCACTCTTCACACAGTTACTCTTCACATGTTCGCTCTTTGCACATTCACTCTTCACACATTTGTTAGTGTTAACCTTAAATGTTCAAGATAATCATTTTATGACTTCCCTTTATAAAGAGGACATGTAGCATTTATGGTGTGTCGGCTGAAACCACCAGGTGGGTGACCTGGAGGGAAGGGGGAGAAAGAAGTGGCATCAGGGGTGAATACCCCAGTCAATTTAAAGGAGGACAACATTGATTTCAGGTGACCTATGAGCATGCAGCTAAGAAGAATAGTATCTGTGGCTACTACTAATAGGGTTGTATGTGCTGGCAATGTTCATTTCAATTTTGCATCATATAGGTAATGACGCATATCCTGACCTGCTGTGAAATATCGTAATTAAGAAGTGATGTAACCTAATAATCCTGACCCAATCATAATTTGCAAAAGCTGAAACCCAATTTCATTTTAGTTATGTGAACGTCTGAATGTTATTCATACAAGTACAACCTCTTTTTCTGAGTTGTGAGCAACACAGTAAAGACTGTAATAAAGCAGAGGTTAAACTGTAAGTTAGCTTCCTGATTTCTATGAATAGTGCTTAGTCAGAGTAATGTTATATTTTATACTTATAATATTTCAATCAGTGTTTCTATTTTAAGTCATAGCATATTGATGTTGGTTCATCAGTTTTAATTTTAGTGACAGTTAGGGTGGTTAGTTATGTACTGTAACTGGGATTCATATAATCAGCTCACAATGCCTGTTCTACTTCAAATTAATAATGCCAAAATGCAGCTTTCATTTTTTTAATTTTGTAGCAATGCTCTCTTTTCACTTTGTATGGTATTCTGCAACAATGTTAGCCTTAATGGATTGTTTTTTATATGTCATAAACTTACCATTTGAGATGAGTGCCACTGTGTGACATGGTTTATGCGTACATTTGTATGTGGGGCGTACGTGTGCAAATTTCTTGTTACTGTATTATGATTGTGATTGCTGTTGTTACACAGATTGCACATACTTGATATCTGCAGCCTATTATGATATGTCAAAAATCTTGAGATTATTAGCAAAATGAAAGATTTATTTTTAGTGTCCTTATACCAGTAGCCGCTGACTGTATTCTGGATTAATAATGGTTAAGTTTAATTACATTA
The DNA here is from genome assembly GCA_016271365.2 of Neoceratodus forsteri. Lineage (NCBI taxonomy): Eukaryota > Metazoa > Chordata > Ceratodontiformes > Ceratodontidae > Neoceratodus > Neoceratodus forsteri. The sequence continues at coordinate 82,641,591 of CM028138.1, forward strand.
AATTAATTTAATTAATTTTTAGTTCTGAGCATGCTCAGTAGGATATCAAAAATCTATCCAAAAGGCCGTACTGAGCATGCTCAGAATTGAAATATTAAATCCTTATAACATGGGACCAGATTAATACTTTTTTCACCAAACACAGGAAAGGCACCATTCCGGGGCAAGCCTTTTCTACCCTAAAAATTTCAGACCAAAATTTCAACTGTCTGGGATGTAGATGATGAACAAAATAGCAAAAAATAAAAAATCCTAAAAATGATCTATCCAGATCTAAGAATCTGCACATCTGACTGGAACAAAACTTGTAAATCAAGAGAACGTGCCTCCAATTCTGCATGCAAATTTCATGCAATTCTTTTGAAAGGGGCAAAGCTACTAAGGTACAAATTTAGGGTTTAACAATAAACAGCCAACTCAGTCCAAACTATAGTGCTTCTACCACACCACTATAATACTGTATGTATGTATGTATGTATCTAGCTAGCTAGCTATATACTGTAAATAAACATATTAATAGCTTTGTCCCCAATTCAATGGAATTGCATGAAAGTTTGCATACCCTGTCTAGGGAGAAAGATGTCTTGATATGTCATGTTTCGTTTCAGTCAGGTATGCAAAATTCCAAGATCTATATAGCATGTGTTTATAAAAAATGTGAGTTTGCTGTGATTTTGTTGTTGTTTTTTTTTCACCTACAGTCCAGCCAGTTTGGAATTTGGTGTTAATTCTCGAAGGTAGAAGATTACAGAATGGTGTTTACTGGTTTGGTGAAAAGATATCCATTCTGTTATATGATTTGAAATTTTGGTTCTGAGCATTATCAGTAGGGTATCAAACATCTATCCAAAAGATCCCACTGAGCATGCTCAGAATCAAATTAAAAATCCTCATAACTTAGGAATGGATTAATATTTTTCACCAAACAAGGAAAAGCACCATTCTGGAACAGGTTCTTCTGTGGCACGCCCATTCTACTCTAAACATTTCAGAGCAAATTCCAAGCTATCTGGGCTGTAGGAAATGATAAAAAAGGCAGCCCCCAAAAACCTGAATTTTCCTAAAACATGCAGTCTAGATCTTGGAATTCATGCATCTAACTTGAACAAAAAATTGGCAAATCAGAGACCTTGCCACCCCACCCCCAATGCTCATGCGCAATTTTGTGCAATTCCATTGAATGGGGGCAAAGCTACTAAGGGTGAAGATTTAGGGGTTTAATATTAAACAACCAACTCATCCCTAACTATAGTGGTGCTACCTCACCACTACAAAACTGTATGTAGATATACAATCTGTATATTATAGATGTCATGCCCCTATAGTTAAGGTTCATTTTTATTTATTTATTGAAATGTTTCACTAGGAAAGGCACACTGAGCAACAAGATGCTCATCTCACAGTGCAACCTGGAGGGGCTGGGGTGTTGCAGATGGAGAGCAGTTGCACACATTGATACATAGAATAGGAGTTACATTGTACAAGGAATTACAATGACATAGAGTAAATTAGGTTACATACCTAAGGTTATCTTCAACAAAAGGGTTCAACATGGATTAGGATAGCACAATACTATGTTTGACAGCCATAGTACTCTATGGAGAACACATTGGACAGAGAGAGCAAGGCTAGAAGTGCAATAGAGGGCAAGTGTGGAAGCTGATGGCATATGCAAGCACTCATAGCAGTAGCTAATGCCACTGGTCATGCCTCATGGGATTGGTGAGGGTAGGGGGAGGTAACTCAGTGGGAAGGGGTCGGGGATAGTGGGAAAGGGGAATTGGGAAAGGGAAGGTGTAGGAGTAAAGGAGCCAGAAACATGAGCAATTTATCACATAGAAGTTAGACAGGGCAGAGGATAGAGAATACCTACAGGAGGGAGTGATGGATTTGGACGGTAGGTCATTCCAGAGTTTGAGAGGTAGTAGGAGAAGGTAGCTTAGCCCAATGAGGTCTGTCAGTGAGGGATTAACAGTAGCCAGGAGTCAATTATAAGTGGGAGGTGGTGGAGATGATAGAGAGGAGGCAAGGTAGTGTGGAAGGGACCTGAGCCAGAATTTTGAAGCAAATTTAGCACTATGGAGTTGATGCTTGCTGTCAAGGAAGGGGGAAGCCAATGAATGGTAAAGCTCACAGTTATGGGTGCAGGGGGAGCATCTAGGGCAAAGTGACAGAAAGCATTGAAGAGGGATCCAGTCTGGATAGGATAGACTTGGGGTGGCACTGTAGACTATCGTACAGTAGTTGAAAGTAGGCAAGATCATTTTCTGCACAATTTCACATCTCACAGGTAACGGGAGGCTACTGCAGTTCCTGTGAAGAGCACCAAGCTTGGGACACAGTTTTTTTCAGGATAGTGTCCACCTGGGCAGAGAAGGATAGGTGTTGGTCAAGCCAGACCCCTAGGTACCTAAAAGTAGTTGCATCCTCAAGGACTGTCCCATCAGGGGTGTGAAGGTTTGGGATGGTGGTGATCCTAGATAGTCTCTGCCTGGAGCCGAAGATCATGGAGACTGTCTTTTTGGCATTGAGGGAGAGTTGGTGGGAGCTAAACCAGAGCTGAATTTTACTGAAATCAGCCTGAAGGTTTGTAGCAACCTCCTTAGGGGTCTGGCCAGAGGTAAATAGGACTGTGTCATCTGCATATATGTGAATGGAGAAAGATGAACCGATTTGTGGCAGGTCATTGAGAAGGATGTAAAAAAGGATAGGGACGAGCACTGATCCCTGAGATACACCAGTATCTATAGGGAGGGGAGGAGAGGTGGAATCAGCAGTTCTTACAGATTGAGTTCTGCCTAACAAGTAAGCTCTGAACCAGTTAGTGGCAGACTCTGATAGACCAGCTGCAGAGAGGCAGGTTATCAACAGAGGATGGGAAGTGGTGTCAAATGCTTTGGCTAAGTCGACAAATACGGCTGAGGTGATTAGACCTTTGTCCATCCCATAGAGGATGGTGTCAGACAGCCTTATTAGGGAAGTGGTGGTTAAGTGGTTATTCCTAAATCCAGACTGGTAGGGAGTAAAGAAGTTGGATTCAGAGATGAAGTTGGAAAGTTGAGAGAGCACGAGGAGCTCATTCTTCACTTCTATGCTAAACTCAATATTTTGCATGTTAAGAACTTCACTGCTGGCTGTTCTTGGAATTCACTTGAAATGTTGCACGCACCATCAGAGACAAGATTTGTTGATGTGGCAAGTTTCATTCTGGTCCGATGTGTGGGTGCAAAGATACAAAGTGTCAAAAAACGTGTAAATTACTGTTTGTTTTTTTTGTAAAATTCTTTGTCACACCGCTGTGCAAAAATGGTGTGGAATTTTGGTCTGAAATTTCCATGGTCCAAAAATCTTGGGTCACAGATGTGCCTTTTAATGATTTTGTGAAAAAATATTAAACCATTCCAATGTTATGAAATTATAATTTCCCATTATTTTCAAAGGGAAAAGTTAGATTTTCACCTGAAAAAGGATTCAATGTCACAAATGGAGAATTCTCTATTGCAAATGGGAAATTCTTTTTTATGCTGTTGCCATCTTGTTTTCATTTAGAGGTTGCAACAAAATGAAATAACTAAGAAAATAGAGGGCTTTAGTAAACTCCAGTGATTGTGTTTGCCTAATCAGTGCCTGTATAGTCCAATTTTGGGCTCAGTTTTTTCATATTTTAGTCGACAAATGCACTTTCTTAACATGTCAAAATCCTTTGTTTTGCAAATTGAACAAAAAAATAAAGAATCATGAAACGGGGTCTTCTTTTGCAATTGCAATAAAAGGATTGTTCTTTTGCCAAGAATTGTGAAAAACAACTGCAGAAAAGGATTCTGAGCCATGGACAAGGATTCTTTGTCACAAATTGTGAAAAAAGGAACCAGAGAAAATGATTCTTTTTTTTCTTTTCTCTCTTTGAATTGTTTAACCAGGGGAGAGACACTGAGGTGAAAGCTTGTTTACAGGTATAACCTGGAAGCACAGAGAAGTTAAGTAAGTGACTTGCTCAGGGTCATACAGTATGCAAGTGGGGGATGTGGGATTCAAACCCAGGTCCCCAGATTTGCAGCTCAGAGCCTTAAACCACTGCTCCATACTGTGAAACAAAGACTGCCCAGTTGGTCCCTCCACTGATGTCCAGTTCCTGTCCTCATATAAAAAAATATATTTCCCTGGTAGTCCAGTGGTCTCTTTCCCTCTTCTATTAACCAGCCGCTGTCCCCGTATAAAAAAATGACTGTCCCTGGTAGTCTAGTGGTCCCTCCCCATTCACTGATCATTGTCCCCATATAAACAAGCATTTGTCAATGCCGAATGTTGTCGCACTGGCATTGGCTTTGGTAGTGCAGTGCGGAAACACATTTTTGGCAGGATGTGAAAAATGACAGCTGTACTGTTCATAAGGAGGTGTAAACAAATGGCAGTGTTGAAAATGTGGCATGTAAATATTGTAAATTTGCAAAGTTAAAAGGGTGCATGGGAAATGCGCAACGCACACTTGTAACACAGTCATTTTATGGAGTTTCGGCACCACATTTTCAACATAGGCATTTTAGCACCTCTGCTCATGTACGGTGTCACAGTAATTTCCTCAAACTGCCCCAAAAAGTGATTTTGCACAGCGACCGCGCTATTCTGCGCCGGACGTGCGAAAACAAATTTCAGGCAGGATATGTAAAATGACAGCTGTACTGTTCATCAAGAGGTGTGGAAAAATGCCAATGGTGAAAATCCAGAGTGAAAATATTACAAATGCACAACATTATGAGTGTGTGTGCAAACTGCGTAACGCACGCTCGTAACATAGTCATTTTATGGAGTATCGCCACCAAATTTTCAACATAGGCATTTTAGGACCTCTGCTCATGAACCGTGTCGCCGTCATTTTCATAATTTGCCCTGAACACTGATTTCCCACAGCGACCACTGTATTGTGCGCCGGAAGTGCAGAAACACATTTCTGCCAGGATGTGACAAATGACAGCTGTACTGTTCACAAGGAGGTGTAGAAAAATGACAATGTTGAAAATCTGGCATGAAAATATTGTGAATTCACGAAGTTATGAGCGTGCATAGCAACTGCAAAGCACGCACGTAAAACAGCCATTTTTTGGATTTTTGCCACCAAATGTGCAACATAGGCTTTTTGAGAACCCACCTCAAGAACACTGCCACTGTCCTTGCGTTAATCAGTCCTGAAAGGTGATTCCATACAGTGACTGCAAAATCACCTTTTGGGACTGATTAACATCATAACAGTGATAGAATTCAAGAGGAGGGGTCCCAAAAACCCCATGTTGAAAATTTGGTGCAAAAATTCCAAAAAATGCCCTAGATATGCATAAAAGTTGAAAAAACCTATTTATTCCATTATACAGCTTACTGGCATTTCCTCAGTTTGCGGTCGGCTTTGAAGAGTGAAGACGTGTTCCCGGTCCACCGAAGATCATCAAGCCGAGCTCCGGAAGTAAGTATGGGGTGAGGGGGGTGTGGGGAGGCAGAGTGCACTGTCGGTGGGTGCGGGTGGTGGGGTAGGGAGACACGAGGACCGCTTTTCTGTTTACAGGTAAAAAAAAAAAAACATTGCGGGACAGGGTTTCTTTTTACAGGTGGTTTCTTTGGGGGGTTCAGTAGCTGATGGGGGATTGGGCACCCTGTCAACACAGAAGAAGTGGGGATATCAGCTGACGGGAGTGGGCCTCTGCTCAGCACATTAAAATGGAAAGGGGGACGGATGCCCAGGGATTGGGCACCCTCGCCAGCAAACAATGAAAGTGGAGGGGGACACATTTAGCTAACGGGAGGGGCCCCTGCTGGCACATACTTGAGGGCAGGGTAAGCCAACCAGGGGATTGGGCACCCCCGAAGTCAGCAGTTTAGCGGCCACTGTGCTGCCACGTTTCTAGCTGGCGAAGCACGTAAGAAGGGTCTGCTGCATGTGACGAGCTTTGCTTGCATTGCAGCAGACCTTTCCTTAGATGTGCTTGCACATTAGTATGCATGGTGTGGCACCGGCATGGAGGCTGATTGGGGAATGAGGGTCGCACCTACGGGTGCATGCCCTGCATTCACCCAACAGCGACTGTGCCTCCAAATCTGCACTACCACAAGATGTTGGCTGCTCAAGCGCACCAACATAAAAATGTCTGTGCCTGGTAGTCTAGTGGTTACTCCCTCCTCCCCCAATGTCCCATCGACATTTCCATATAAAAATATTTAATTTCCTGGGTGGTCTAGTGGATCATTTCCCCACCCCACTCTTTGAGGTAGTGATCCAGCACCCCGCTCCTCTTCTGATCCCAACTTCTAGCCAGTGACCAGCACAGTCCTTCTCTCACTACTATGTCTGGTTGCTGACTGAGCTGTGAATGAGCACATACTGTATATAGTATGCGCTCACCATAGCCTCCAGACAGTGGCCAACTGTGGTGGTGAGGATAAGCTCAACGGATGGAGTCAGATGGGGAGTGGGGTGTTTGGTGACTATGTGACAGGGTGGGGATGCCCTAGACCATCAGGAAAATGAAATATTTTTATCGGGATATCCAATCAGATATCGGGGGACCACTAGACTAGCAGGGAAATATATATACTGTATTGTAAGAAAGGTACCTGTGTAGCCGGCACACACCAAGGCCTGGAGTCCTGTGAAAAGGTCTTCCAAATATACCATCAAGCAATTCAATTCATTCTTCACCTCATCAGAAAAAAGACTGCCAACTTTCAGGATGGAACAAAAAAATCCAGCTTTTTAGCAAATCTGAGTCTCAGGTGAAAGACTAAAACAGGATAAAATCCCTTTCAGAGGATTCCAGCAGCACTAACTGATCAGTAACTGCTTCGGAACTTCTCTGAAAAAGAGATATATTTCATTTTATTCTTTCACCAGACTGGATTTATTAAAGTTGGATTTTTGCACTATCCTGAAGTTGGCAGTCTTTTCCTGATGAGGTGAAGAATGAATTGAATTACTTGATGGTATATTGGGATTTCAGATCTTGGTGTGTGCCGGCTACTCAGGTGCTTTTCTTATTGTTATTATTTGGCCAGGCACCACCTGCTCCGTTGTGCAGATGTCACAAGTAACTCTCTTCAAATATATATTGTAACCTATTGATGTGTTAAAACCTTGTACTATACATTTGTTATTATTGCTCTGACAAATGCTCACCTGAATTGCCTGTAACCAAATTATTTGTATGTATTGACAAATGCACTTTATGCTGCCTGTTTATTAATTTGTATGTTAACACTTGATGTGGAACCTTTGCAAATGAGCACATAGCTCAAAGGTACTTGGATATACAAATAAAATATTTTTATATGGGGGCAGTGATCAGACATTGGGAAGCGGGAGAGAGCAGTACAGTACCAGATAAACACATATATTTTTATATATGGGCACAGCAATCAGACATTGGGGGGGGGAGGGACCACTAGACTACCAGGGAAACATTTTTTTTATACAGGGACAGTGATAAGTGAACGGGGTAGAGGGAGGGACCACCTGACTGCCTGGGAAATTGAGAAAGAAGGGTAAATGTGGTTCATTGTATTTCAATAGGGTTTTCAACTTTGGTGAATGACTGTCATTTTTAAAGACTTTTACCCCAAATTTTCAACATATCTTTTATGAGACCCCTCCTCATGAACAATGTTGGTCTCAGTTTGTAAATCCTGATCAAAAGGTACTTTCCTGGTCAGTTGGCAAAATCACTTTTTGGACTGAATTCCAAAATGTTCACCATACTTGTTCATAAGGAGGTGTCATAAGAAGGGTATGTTGAAAATTTGGTATAAAATCTTTAAAAATGACAAAGTTATGCACCAATGTTCTGCACATCTGTTGACATTTTGCTACACTCACTTTTAACTTTCATAATTGTCATTATTTTCAACCAACTTTTTAACATAGCCATTTCTTTACATGACCTCATTGATTGTGACAGTGGTCAGTTTTCAATTGCTTTCCAAAATGTGTTTTCTTACCTGTGGCATGGAATCAAGCTGCTGTGGCACGGAATGACGTTTCTGCAGACATTTGAAAATTCTCAGAACAGCGTTCATGAGGTGGGATAATAACAAGGCTATGCTTAAAATGTGTTTGTTGTTTTGGCTCAAATGCTACCATGTCAACAAATATGTATGCATCTTTGGAGATGAGGAATGCAGGACCTGGAGGACCTCTGCTCCTAAACAAAAAATATGATCATAGTTCCTCAAAAGTATAGGAAATTCTTTACAAAAAAAATGTTGTCCATGCATCACTTAGGGTCAACAACAAAAGCATGGAAATGTAGTGTTAGGGTTTCTAAAACCAAAACCCCACCCCTCACCCTGCATACACACAAACAGGTGTCGGGGGTGTCTTAGTCATCAGTCTTAAAGCTCACCTCATTCTCCCATACTGTACCATATCTCACCTTATTTACTTCTGGAATTGGGATGAGCATTAGGGCTGATAACCCCAAGGCACCCTCCAAATGCCTGTTTGTGTGTGCAGAGTAAGGAAATGGGGTATTTAGTAACCCTAACATCACATTCCAAGCATCTCTAGTATAATCTAACTTATGCATTAACAAATGTTTTGCAAAGAATATAGAAATAAAGTACAGAGGTGGTGTGTTTATGAGAGTTTACACACCGAAGGAATTAGATGCTTCATAAACCCAGAGAGCAAGGTTTTAGGGTTTGTGCAAATCATCTAATTTTCAAGGGTGTGTGTAAACCTCGAGTTTAAACATTGACTACCCCTACATTTTATTTTATGTAATTGATGGTTTTCCTTTTGGCCACAGCAATTATATAAAATAAAATCCTTAGTTTTGTGTGCTACTTAGCATCTACTTTATTTTTCATCCGGTTGCATTTTCATTTTTGGGGACTTCACTATTTTTTTTTAACAATGCTGAAAGTCCCTCATCTGTAAAAGCAGTGCCCATTTTTATTTTTAATATTTACTCACCGCTGTGTTTCTTTGGTGAGCCGTTGAGAAGCATGAGCCAGGAAGGGAGGCGGATGTAGGCTCATGCGCAGAGGGAGGAGAACCGTGCACGTGTTTGCTGTTATAAACGCTCCTTTATAACGGCAAATTACACCATGGTCTTTCAGTGGCAAAAGGAGAGCCATTAATTATAAATATGTTAATCACTTTGCCCATGATCAATGGAATTTGCATGAAATTTTGCATGGACTATCTGGGGGTAGGTGGTCTTGAATTTGAAATTTTGGTTCTGAGCATGCTCAGTAGGGTATCAAACATCTGTCCAATAGACCCTACTGAGCATGCTCAGAACCAAAATTTCAAATCCTTATAACTTGGGAATGGATTACATTTTTTTTAACAAAACCAAAGAAATGCACCATTCTGGGTCAAACCCTTTCTACCCTGAAAGATTTAGACCAAATTCCAAACTGTCTGGGCTGTTAGCAATGACAAAAGAAAAGTAAAAAAAAAAAACACGTTTTCCTAAAACACACTATCCTGATCTTGGAATCCAGACAAACCAACTGGAACTAAATCTTACAAATCAAGAGACCTTCCATCCACTCTGAGAATGCACATGCACAATTTTGTGCTATTCCATTGAACAGGGGCAAAGCTATTAAGGTGAAGATTTTGGGGTTGACATTAAACAGCCTACTCAACCCTAACTATAGTGATGCTACTGCACCACTATAATACTGTATGTAGATATATAATCTGTAAATAAATATTTTAATAGCTTTGCCACCATTCTGTGGATTTGCATATGCTGTCTGGGTGGCAAGGTGTCTTGAATTAATCAGGAGAGTGCATTTTTAGGAAAATCAGGGTTGTTTTACTTTTGGTTTTGTTTTTTGTCATCGCCTACAGCCCAGATGGTTTGAAATTTGGTTTGAAATTTTCAGGGTAGAAAGGGCTTGCCCCAAAATGGTGCATTTTGTTGGTTTGGTGAAAAAAGAATATTATTCTATTCCCATTTTATAAGGATTTGAACTTTTGGTTCTGAACATTCATCTAAGCAGCATTTAAATCTCCCTCAGTGTATTGTGGTCCCCATTCTGGAAGGATGCAAGCCATCTCCCTTATAGAGGCCCATATTCTTACAGGTTGGCTCCCAGTCATCAGTGTAACCAAAGCCCTCCTCCATGCTCTCTATGGAGTTTACTTCAGATATATAAGTGATAGAAGGAAAGCAAAAGGAAGGATAGTAATGGTAAGAAGTGATACATGGGGAGACTGTGCAGAAGAGAACAGAGAAAATGCTACCATCCTATTTGATATATTATTTATTTGAATTTTGTTAACAGATTGGCCCACTGAGACATTGGGCTCAATTTTCAAAGGTTGATGCAGGACTTGCATCAAGCCTTGTGCCAACTCCAGTGTTTACGATGGACACATGGAGGTGAGAAAGAATGAGCAGAGATCTTGAGGAGTGGTCAAGAGCATGGCAGCTGGGATTTAATGAAAAAAGTGGAAAATCTTGCACATAGGGCACAGGACCCTGGAGCTTCATATAGGATGGGTGGGAGGTATTGACAGTCAATAAACAGGAATGGAACCTTAAGGTCATCATACTGTATCTGACAAGCTCAAAGTGGCAGGGCAGTGTGACAAAGCAGTAGGCAAATCTGGTGTGATTCCTGGATGCATAGGGAGGGGTAACTCCAGCAGGAGTAATAAGGTTGTGTTGCCACTGTATCTCTCACTGGTGAGACCCCACCTTGAGTACTGTGTATGGTTTTGGAAGACACATCTCAAAAAGGACATAAAGAGGGTGTTCGCAGTTCAGAGGTGGTCAACCAAAATTGTGCAAGGGTTACATGAGAAACCCAGATGAGAGGCTGCGGGATCTCAACATGTACACCTTGGAAAAAGGAGAGTGAGTGGTGACATGCTAGAGACCTACACATACCTCACATGGGAGCTAAGGGTGCATAACTGGAGTCTCTTCAAATGAGTAAGAGCACCAGGACCACAAGGCATGCAGTGAAACTGGAGGGAAGGGGGAGTTTAAGAAACATGTAAGGAAATACTTTTTCACTGAAAGTGTGGTACACACCTGGAGCAGACTACCAGCAGAAATGGATGGATAAACATAGGGGTACTACATATTAGAAAATAGGCAGGAAGGATTGCTGCAGACCAATTAGGATCTACAGAGACAGATTAGCTATAGATCATCTGAGCAGACTGGGTGGGCCAAGTGGTCTTTTATGCCAACATATTCTGTTTTTATGTTTGTAGGACATGTTTTTAAGTGACATAAACTACTATATCAATATTAAATCTTTCTCATCCAGATAAAAACTACCTTCCTCCTATTTTGTTAAGTCAAGTTCAAGTTTATTTCATCAGGAAAACTCCACTGAGCAAGCTCATTTACAAAGATACAAGAGAAAGAACCTCTATGCGCAAACCCTGAGGCAAGGGTTACCCCAAAGGGCATTTGGCTGGGAAGCCAAGTTTCAAGAAAATACAAAATCACACATGCCCACACAATGCAAAGCATCATGGGCTGCATATGCAAATCACCACAGAATGTTATGCTGGTTCAACTTTAAGCAGAATTGCATGGTGCCAAAAGGCCTCTCACACAGTTTGCAAAGGGTGCTAACAGATGACATAGACACGTGTTTCGTCCTACTAGGACTCATCAGTATGCCTCGTCTGTTTGACACCCCAGTGGAATGAACCAAGTACCCTAAGACAGTCTGTCTGGGTTATGTTGTGGTGAACCCATAAAAATAAAAAACTATTTAAAAGACAAAGAACCTCTGTGTGCAAACACTGAGGTACAAAGATGTCCTGCTAAGGACAGCACAATACAAACAATATACAATGGCAGTGCGGAGGTAAAACAAATGATGGATCTGAAGTGCACGACATACAATGGAAAATGTTTACATAAGTAACAGCAGAGTGGTGTAAGAACAGCATTTATGACAAGTCTAAACAGTTCTACAATATACAATTATACCTGATTTGAGAGGCAGAAAGAGATTATTGCTAGGTAAAATTGCACAGCGCATCAAGAGATGTTACAAAATAAAATTTTACCAGTTAAATTGGAAATTTTGCCACTTGACATATTTTGTGAAGTGCACATATTCCACACAATATTATGTGGGTGTGAAATGCAAAATTTTGCCTGACAATTATGAGGTTTTCCCCGAAAATTGAGATGTTTCACCCAAAAATTGCAACATTTTGCATTTCGAGGCAAAATTTTGATGTTTTCAGGTGAAATGATGCAATTTTCAGGTGATATTTCTCAATTGTTGGGTGAAATTTTGCATTTTGCACCTGAAAAATATTTCACAAAATGTGTGAATTTTGTAAAATATTTCAAATAACAATATTTCTCAATTTCTCACAACACTAATTATGACACACTAGCTAGAATGGCAGTGGCAGACTTCATTGAGATGTTTGCAAATTAAGGGTTTGAATTTATTATGCTATCTCATGCGAATTATTCAAAAATAAAATTTTTCCTATATTAGTGTATATAATTTATCATATAGTTGTCAAACTCTCTATGCCATATTTTGAAAGGTACGAGATCTTGCAGCAAAAGAAAGTGATGCAAGGGGCACCTTGCATTAGACTTTGTGGTGACTGCAATTTTCAAAGGTGGTTTGCAGCAGCACTAGTACACCCCCATGTCAGACCACCTTGTGCAATGCTCGTGGCAGCTGCATGGCTGTATCATGGTGGTAGGATGCTTGAACTGCATCTGGGCTGCCACATCCCTTAAGTCGACATTCCAGAACCCCCCCAAAGTCCACATTGCCTGCTGGAGTTAGGCCAGCCTGGAGGTGGTCTAATGGCTTGTGTGCCATTCAGAGTGCTGTGCAGGGTGGGAGGTGATCAGTGCTTCCCATTGCAGCCACTGCCAGTGGACTTCTGTGGCCCACTACAACTGGACAAGAGTTGCAGCAGTGGTGGGGCCATGGCTGCTGACTTCCAGGGATTCCTCCTGTCACCAAGCATGTGACTGCACCCCCAGTCCCTGGCACCAGGCATCCATGCCCTCCTCATCCGGGGTCTGTCACCACCCACCACCCAAGCCACCCTGGCCAACACACCACAGGTCCAGCCAGCTGTTGGATGCATGGTCAACGTGTCTCCACCATGGCTAACACAGCTGCCTGACAGTGTCACAGCTTGTGTCATTCCCTTCCCATACACCAGTTGTGCAGAGCACAGAGTGACTTGCAGTAAACCTGGGGGGTTTGGCACCGGAACCTCACTTTTTTCAAAATTCAACACAGGGTCCCTGGTACATCCGAGTTTGCTGTAGTTGGGATTTTTGCACACAAAGCACTAATCTAAGGGAGGAGGGGGTCTACAATTCGGCTTCCTATATCATGTCTGCACACCATATAACAAAAAAAAAGGGGGGGGAATCCACAGGAAATTAACTGTCCTTTTAAAAGTACTTGAAGGGGTCACGTGATGCAGTGCAGCTAGAGGCAGCGTTCCCGCAAAGCTCCCGTTACCCACCCATCTTTAAACTATTTTCAGCCTACAAATTCGACATCTAAAGTCCTGTTTGACATCTGGAGTATAGATAACACTCTTCGGTACTTGGCAACATCTTGTTTTGTGCATATTAATACACTTGAAGGACGATTGAGATGGAAGCGGAGATGAGGCCTGCTGGCATGAAGCACACTCCACCATCCACACCCGAGAAATCGTAAAAAAAAATCTAAAAACCAGAATTCGGGGCCCGCAGAAAAATCACCCCCTTCCAATACTTCACCAACTCCTCTTACTGAGGATCGTTTCTTACAAGAGCTCATACCTTTTAAGGAAACATTGGATGATATTTCTACTGAGCTGAAATCACTAAGGAGAGATCTCAGCGCCCTAACCACCAGAATGGGAGATTCGAAAGCCAGAACTTCCTCTTTGAAGATCTGGAGGGAGAGGATAGACCCAGAGGTTATTCATCTCAGACAACAGATCAGTAAACTGCAACTCAGAATGGAGGACTTAGAAGGAAGGATCCGAAGGAACAACTTGGTGATCCTGAGCCTCCCCAAGTCCAAGGAGGGCCCTGACATCAATCTTTTTCTCCAGAAGTTTCTAAGCAAAGTTGTTGGGCCTTCCCCTCTCAATCCACAATATCATATTGAACTTGCTCATCGCTCTCTTAGACTGAAACCTACCGTTGGAGCCCCGCCAAGACCTATAATTATCAAATTCCTAAGCTTTTTGGAAAAACAGCATGTATTATCAAAGGCAAGATAATTACAAGCAATTCTATGGAGTGGTTCCAAGCTGTGTATTACTCAAGATCTTCCCTACGAGACGAGGCAAAAACGCTCAGCGTTCCATTCTACAGTCAGCAAGTTGATCGCAGCGGGCATTCGCTACAAAATGAACTACCCTGCCAAGCTACAAGTTGCCATTGATGGTTCTTTGTACTCCTACAAATCCCCAGACAAAGCGGCATCAGATCTCTCTCTCAAGTTACCTAACCTGTTTAAACTGGGCTGAATCACTGAGGCAGTGCCAAGAAGTTACCTCCTGCTATATGCTGCATTTCTGGACTCTCATCTTTTGTTTTTGATTTCTCTCTTCTCTCTCGTCTGGTTTCTCTGGTGGCTGGGGGCGGTTTTGGGGTAGACCGTTGTGGGGTTTGGTGGGCTCAGTCTGTGTGATAGTTCGTGGGGCCTGCTCACTGGGGGGATACTAACTTGGGGAGTGGAGGCGGTTTCTACACGATGCAGGAGCAGTGGGACCTTCTGGTCCCTCTAGGACCTATTGCTCCCCCGGTTCTTCCCGTGCTTCCCCAGCTCAGGTAATTAGGTTCAGTTAACTTTACAGCAATTTGGATAGGAGCGGTCACCAGGAATTCCTTGAATATTTGTAGTCAGTTGTGGATGATGGGTTAGGGAGGCCTTTTGAGAAGGGGCGATGAACTAGGCTGATATTGGGCAGTGAGGATTGTGGCCCGCTATTGTGAACGTTTTAGAGGGGGGTTTGCAAGACGTCAGTATGACTCTGCTTGAGGCCTAACATACTCCTACATTTGGAAGCACAACCTCACTGCTTAACGGTTTTGATGGCAGCAAAGCTAAGTTGGCCCCCTGGCTGGAAGCTGATCTCACCTCAGCACTGCCATTGGAGTCTCAGGGTTCTACTCCCCTATCCTATCCAGCTTGAAACTCATGTGTGTAGTGTAGCTCGGTTATCCTCCTTGAGGGGTTAAGGGGATTAGATGGCAGTCGGGAGGTCAGAGGCATGTGATGACCCAGTCAGTTAGCACTTCAGTCAGGGGCCATTTTCTCATGGCGAAGACTGGAATCCAAGGAGCCCTGTGGGGCTGTCACTCTCAATTGAGGCCTGGTTGCACCAAACCCGGATTAATGATGCTCTCTCCGAATAGATTCATTGAGTATATTCCACATGTATTATTACACTCCTTCTCAAGTTATGAGGGTATAGCATGTCTAAGGTTTAGATAATCTTGAGACTCTGGTCAGGTTTTCAATTCTCTCAGGTCTTTTTGTAGGACTTATTTAGACTCCTCTGGGGGCTCCACAGGAGAATGCGGCCTGGTCTGGACTGCTAAGCGCACCAAGGGAGAGCAGCCCAGATGGGGATACTTTGAGTCAAGGAAGTTCTCAGTGCTCACGAGGGATTACTTCCCTCACTTAATAGCCAATACTCTCATGGTACCGGTTCATGATTATTTTCTGGGCTCTCCCACCTGGTGGTAGCTTTAGGGCTTTGTTCCCAGACCCAAATATAATCACTCTCAGTTTCTCTCAGGATGCAGCCAGAGAACATTTGTATATAGTTTGAGGGATGGAAGGGGAGAGTCTCTCTTTCTTAGCTCAGGACCTGGTAAAGGCTGTAGTACCACATCTGAAATTTATACTGCTCCAGTTTCTTTCTATTGGTTTTGAGAGGGGGTGGAGGGGCGGGATTTGGTCGGTGGTTGGTCAAGGAGGAAGGGGGTAGGGCAGGATGTGCCTTCTAGGGTGGCCTAACTTTTCATGTTTTCATATTCTATTGTTGCATTGTATATTTGACAATGAGTGTTACAGCACTTAAAATTGCTACATGGAATGTAAGAGGTGTCAGAGACCTAACTAAAAGGTACCAGGTTCTCAAAACTGTGCTCTACTGAATGTTGAAATTCTCTTGATGCAAAGAAACCCATTTGCTCTCATCAGAAGTCAATGGGCTTACATGAACAATTACCTTCAGGTTTTGCCTCAGGGGGTCATCCTCTAGTAGGTTGCCATTCTGGTTAAGAAGCATATTCCCTTTCTGGCAGAAGAGCTTTTATTGGACCATGAGGGAAGATTCATTATTGTGAAAGGTTCACTCTATAATGCGAAGATAACATTAGGGGCAATTTATGCCCCAGTAGAGGGGGACCCAGATTTTCTCATGACCTTGGCTGAAAAGCTGAGTGAACTTTTACCCTCAATGTTAATAATTGGGGGGGGATTGGAATATCACTCCCTCTCAAGATTTGGATAAATCTTATAGACTCCTGAAACCACTCTCCTCTTCACAGCTGGCCTTGAGGAACTTTATGGACCTACTAGGCTTATGTGACCCTTGGCGCCTACTTAATCCCACAAGACAACTCTTCTCTTATTACTCCCAAGTACACAAGATGTGGTCCAGAATTGACCTAATCCTAGTCAGCAATAATTTTTTGTCTGGAGTACTCCAGTCTAGTATTGAGCCCATAGTAGTGTCAGACCATTCGGTGACGTGGATTCTGGTCTCCCCGAACCCACAGGTGCAAAGAGACACCTCCTGGAATCTAAACATCCAGCTTCTAAAGTACAAGGGTATAGTCTCCCATATTAGATCTCTAATCACCTTATTTGTGGAGACCAACACAGGCTCAATCGAGAGGGAGGATCTGCTTTGGTGCTCCCTTAAATGCTTCATCAGGGGCGAATTTATTAAACTCGCATCTAGAAGGAAAAAGCAGAGGGAGGCTAAGATCATGTTATTGTCGAACCAAATTAGATTGGCAGAGAATAAGTTATCCTCCTCATCTTCCCAAGCTGATCTAGAAACCCTAATGAAACTTAGAAATGATACTCAGACTGGATAAGAGACAAGGTAGAGTATGCCCTCCTTAAAACAAAGGCCCACTATCTCGATCAAGGGGAGAAATTGGGTAAGATGCTAGCTCTACGTTTGAGGGAGGTAGAGGGATCGAGATGGATTCCCTCATTATTATCTTCTGATGGTTCCCTTAAAACCTCTCTCAGGGATATCTCACGAATTTTTGAGTCATTTTATAAGGAACTTTATGGTAGTGGTTCCTTTCACCTCTCTCATTCCCTTGTGGATCAGTTTCTGGAGGGCCTTCCCCTTCCTACCCTCCAAACTCACCTAGGAGATGCTCTGATTACTCCTATCACGGTAACAGAGGTGGAGGAGATGATCAAGGAATTTGCTCCGGACAAAGCTCTGAGACCTGACAGTTTCCCCTCTAATTTCTATAAAACTTTTGGGAAGGAACTTGCCCCCCTCCCCATGAAATTATTTGAGTACATGTTTACCGCTAACACCCTGGACCCTTCCCTGCTGGAAGCCACTATTGTTTTGATACTGAAACCAGATAAGTGTCCAATGGATCCTGTTACTTACCGCCCAATCTCACTTCTTAATTACGACATTAACATTCTAAAGAAATTCCTATCCCTTAGACTCAAACGGGTCTGGTTCAACTTGTTGAGTCCTGAACAAGTAGGGTTTGTGCAGGGCAGATCCTCTATAGACCATCTGCACACTCTCTCACATATTTTTCAGGCTGCCCAGTACTCCCAAGTCTCTATGGCTCTGATATCATTAGATGCAGAGAAAGCCTTCGATAGAGTCCACTGGGAATTTCTCTGGATTATATTGGAGAGAATGGGCTTCCCAGAGGTCTTTATTCAATGGATCAAATAAGTCTACCAATCCCCTACTGCCAGAATTTATTGTAACAGGGTTTTTTCTTCTCAATTTTCGTTATTTACAGGCACCCGGCAAGGCTGCCCCCTGTCACCTTTCCTGTTTAATTTATATCTGGAACCTCTCCTTCTCAGTATCAAAAACTCTCCACTGGTCACGGTATGTTTTCTTCAGCAACAGTCTCTGGTTCTCTCGGCCTATGCTGATGATATCCTTTTACACTTGACTAACCCTGAAGCATCTCTATCACACATACTACACATTATTGCCCAGTTTGGCCAAGTGGCTAATTAAGTTGAATTTAGTTAAATCAATCATATTCCCGCTAAACGTTAATACACTTCAGGTCAACTTCTCCCAGTCTGGCATGAAATGGGCCCCTTCGTCTCTCAAATATTTAGGCATTTACCTCACTAAAGACCTTGAACTCTTCAGGAAACTTAACCTAGATAATCTATTGATTAAAATTCAACAAGACCTTCAGAGATGGTCTGCCCTTCCTTTAACGCTGTGGGGTTGTATTAATATTGTTAAGATGAATGTGTTGCCTCAGGTTTTTTACCCACTTAGCCTAATGAACCTTTATCTGCCGATGTCCTATTTTTATCACTTTCATAGGTCTATCTCTAAGTTCATTTGGCAGGGTAAGCATCCCAGGAAAGCCTTTTTAAAACTTAATTTACCCAAAGAGAAGGGGGGGCTTCGTCTTCCCAGTTTTATGCTCTACTACTGGGCAAGTCACATGTCGAAAATTGGGAAGTGGTATGACCAGAGGGCAGATGAATATCTATCAATTTGGCTACAACTCGAGAAAAAGGTTTTAACCAAGTTTGGCCTCCCCCCATCCAGAATCCTCTACTATAGCCTATCCACTCTGCCTCCACTCCTACAGGGGAGCGTCATTGGTACCTCTGTTAAGGTGCTAAGTCAATGCTGGCATTTTTTCAATCTCTCTCCTAGGAAAGACACTTCCCAACCTCTTACCCTAAATTTAAACATTAGGATTGGTGGTCTCCCACTTCCCCTAGACTGGCTTCCTCAGCTGAGAGATTGTTGTGTGGATTACTTATTCCTGAATAACTCTCTTCTATCCTCTGGAGAGGTTCTGACCAAGTATAACATTCCTTAGAAGCATATTTTTAAAGTCTTTCAGTTACGACACCTAGTGGCTTCCAGCTTCGGGCCCAATCCCATACCATCTCAATTTAAACCCTTTCTAAATCAGATACAGGAACAGGCAAGCAAGACCCATAGTATTTCTAAGCTTTATTCTTTCCTATTGGACACTAAATTCCCTGACCCCCTGACTTGCTCCAAATGTTGGTCCTCTCTTCTGCCAGACACCCTCCTAGTTTGGGATCAGATTTGGGCAAACACATATCGGTATCTCTCTCAAGATAGACATAGACTCACTCAATATCATATATTGAATAACATGTATTACACCCCAGTTAAACTGGTTAAATTAGACAGATTATCTTCAACTCTTTGCACAAGGTGTGGCATAGTGGAAAGGAACCTGGTACATATCTTCTGGCATTGTGAGAAAGTGGCTCCGTTATGGCAGACCATCCAATCTAACCTAGACCCTCTTCTGGGCCTAGGTGATTTATTTACTATAGAAGTTTGCATGTTAGGGATGTTTTCCAATATACAGATTATGGAGCATAGATTCCATATGGCTTTAATTTTGATGGTCGTTAAAAGATTGGTTCTTAGGCATTGGATGGACCAATTGGTTATCTCATATGCAGAATGGATCAGTGAAATTTCTCTCTGCTTTAGGACTGAAAGGTTAACAGCTAGTTCTCAAAATTGTTTGGCTTCGTTTGAGCGGAAATGGGGAAAATTATACACTCTTTATTTGAATTAATGTCTTGTTGGATACACCTCTAGCTACCTTGGCAGCTGGTACACCTTTATGCATCTTACATGTATCAGGATCAGTTCCCTTTCTTCTTTTTTTTCTTTTGAAGAAGGCACATCCTGGGAGAGTGGGAGAGAGAGGATGGGGGTCAGGGGATTTGGGTTAGGGAGGGTGAAGGGGTTCATTGTTTTACCAGAATCAGGGATTCCTGCAAAATGCTGTATATTGTCACACTGTAGCTATCATACATTTTATGTCATTGGTCATAATGTGTAATCCCTGTACTATTCGCTCAGGTATTTTACCTTTATATAAAATAATAAAGAAATATAATCTGAAAATAAAAGTACTTGAAGCAGCCTCTCCTGATGTGAAAACAATGCAAACAGTCTCTGAGTCAGAATGGGGGTGGGGGCGCTGAACAAATATTGCTGCAGACGATTATTTCTGATGTTCACATTATTTTCCTTTTATTTTAACTTCGGCAAATGTCTCAATGTTTCACCTACAAAGCAGGCTTTTTCAAGAGATGCCTTCTATAAGCTTATTTACATAAACCAAATGATTCACTGTATATTTCTACACTTAATTAAACAGATCCTTTGCTGTTGTTTTTATGTAATTCATTCATTCAAGTTGTCCCATCAGGCTCAGATAGCTTTTTTATGTTGTTACGCCAGATGCTGAATTCAAATGTTCAGTGGTCCCTTCCCCCATTCTGACTCAGAGACTGTTTACACACCATACACAGCTGAAACCCTTTAAATCCACAAACACAATGTAACTTATCAGTGAAGGATGGCCATAGAAAAAAAATGAGACAAGTTATAGCAATGTTTTTGATAAAATACTATGCAAAAATTAGACTACTGAGTGTATTAACTCATATATTCCTGCCCTCAACAATATACAGTATCACTATCCAGATCCATTTATCCATTTACTATCATTTATTCTGGAGGGTTAGAATTTTCTGTTTCACATTCCAGTCTTTTCATATTAAAGACAATGTGTACTCATCCCTTATATGATTATTTTAAAGATTAATATAAGGATAAAAAAGTGAACTGCTGGATTATTTTAATACATGTCTGAAATAAAACAGATAAATTACACCTAAATATTGTAGTGTGTATGCATCGATTTGCTTGATATGAAGTGTGCTATGATTGTGTATCTGCCTTACCAACCCTAAGCATGCAGTGACGAAGATTAAATCAAACTGTTCCTACAAATATGATTCAGGCAAATCCTAAGAACATGACTGAATTCTCTTGTCACACTCTGACAAACATGAACTCTAGGTTTTCTTCACAATTTAATAGGATACAGTAACTGTCTAAAGAACACACTTGTTCTCACCTGTATCACTACAAAGAGATAAGATTGAAGAGGCAGTAACATAACCATAATGCCCTTTACATCCACAAAATGGATGCCCCATATTGCTGTTAAAAGTGTAATGTTCAATGTTTTATTAATGTCAATGCCAATACTAATTTTATTCTTATGGCACTCAATCCAAAAGTCTCTAAGCATCTTACAATAAAAAATATTTGACCTGATAAATAAAATTTGACATAAATAAGTTAATAAGCCAGGCCAAAATGTAAATTACAATATTAAATTTTCAGTAATGATTTAAAAGCGGCCAGCGAGGAAGCCGCCCTGCACACTTAATGGGAAAGGGCATTCTACAGAATCGGCACTGCTACATCAAATGTCCTGTCACCCAATGATTTCAAACATGATTGAGGAACAGAGAGGAGGTCTGCCTCCAGTGGCTACAGGGCATGAGCAGGAGCATAAGGAATCAGGATGTCTTTCAGACAGCTTGAACCCAGACCACGTATGTTTTTTTTTTTTGGTTTTTTTTTTGGTTTTTGTTGACTGGGTAAATGCACTAGACAAATTCTACCTATGTTCAGTCACAACCTGGGGAAGGGGGATACAAATTAATGCCAACTGACCCGGAACCAGATTAAGCTGGTGGTATTTTTAGTGAATGGAGGGAAATTTGACCAGGGCACCGGAGAAATTCCAGTACTCTTTTCAAGGAGTGCCACGGGATATTTAACATCTACCCGAACTACCACTGGAACAGGCAGGTGAAACCTCAGTTTGATGTCTCACCCATAAGATGGCATCTCAGGAGTGCAGCACCTCCCTCATGCTGCACTGCAGCGTCAGTATTGGGTTTTAACCCAAGTGCCTGGTGTGGGGACAGAGCCCACAGCCTTCTGCTCTCTTAGCCTCAGAGGCAAGTATGCTACCTGCTGAACCACTGACACTGACAAATGTTAACAAGCAAACTTTGAAACTGACTGATTACCTGAACAGATGCCGGTGGAGATCATGGAAAACTGGTGTGATATGCTCAGAACGGGTTGTCACAGCCACCAACTGGGTTGCCACATTCTGAACCAGCTGCAATGGGTATATCAGTTTTGTGGATAGTCCCAGGAAGAGAGCATTGCAATAGTCCAGTTTAGATGAGATAAAGGCATGCACTAGTCATGAGGTGGATTGGCTAAAGATAGGACCTGATCCGTGCAATGTTGTGGAGGTGGTAACGGACAACAGCCAACACCTGGGGTTCCAGAGTCAACTTAGAGAACACAATGACCACCAGATTCTTAACTCTATCTGCTGTGCAGATGGTCACTTATCCCAGTAATGGAAAGATAGTGCCTCCATGTATCTCGGAAGAACAGTGTTGACCTGGCTCCACCAATAGTACCTTTGTCTTAGATGGATTTAGCCGAGTCAGTTAGCCACCATCCAGTCCTGGCTATCTTAAAGTAATTTGCTCAGCACCAAGATAGCTGCCACATCATCGGGGCAGAAGACACATACAGCTGACTGTCATCAGCATAGCAATGAAACACCAAGCCATAGGACTTAATGATCTCCCTTAGGGACAGCATGTACACATGGAACAACATGGAAGCCAGACTCACTCCTTGAGGCACTCCACAGCAAAGTGCAGCACTGCTCATGTATAGAAGCCAAGTGCTACTTGCTGTGTTCTTCTGGTTAAATAGGACTCCAACCACTGCAGAACAGTGCCTGAGATTCCCACATAGTACCTGAGGCAGGCCAAAAGTATGCCATGGTCCAATGAACAAAAGTCAATGAAAGGTCTAGAAGGACAAGGACATTGCCCACTATGCCTTGATCAGAGGAGATCATGGAATACCCTGACTAGGGCAGTCTCTGTGCTGTGGCGAGTCTGAAATCCAGACTGGAAGGGTTCATGGATGTCATTCCTCACCAGGTGCTGTTCTAACTGCAATGCCACCACCTTCTTTATCAACTTCCCTACAAAAGGAAATGTTGAGACAGGTCTGTGACTGGCAAGATGATCAGGTTCCAGAGAAGCCTGCTTAAGAAGAGGCCTCACCATTACCTTTTATAGGGCAGAAGGAATGACATTCTCAAGAAGATAATGACTGATCTCTGCCACAGTTGGATCAAGAGAATTCCAGCACTCTAGAAGTCTGGTTGGCCCAGGGTCCAGTGCACAGTACATGGGCCACAGTCTAGAAACCACCCATGAAATATAATCTAAGAAAACTGGCCCAAACTCAACAAACAAAGGCAGAGTGCCTATAACCCACACAGACCGGACACTATCAACCATTTATAGGCTGCTCGGGTGATCCCAGCAATGTAAGGCTGCTATAACTAGGGCTGTGCAGAATGTGGAATTGCATCATCAGATCTGATAAAGAATGGCAATTCTGCTTCTGAACTGCTTTTTGGACTTTCTTTCTAAAATCCACGGAATTCTGAAAAGCATTGCTTTTGTAAACCTGCAGAATAATTTTCCATGAATCATGTGAAACATGGAATATTTTTCTTCAGACTGCAAAAAAGGGTATCTGCACTTTATGTAAACTGTGAATTAATTATCTGCAAAAGCAATCTCACATTAAAAAATGTTGGAATTCTGCTGCCAACAGAATTTTCTGAAATTTTGTGAAATTCCATTCCACTAGAATGTCAACATTCTACAAAACCCTAATGATAACTCAGACCCCGGTTACTTTTAAACACATAATAGAGGATTGTGTATGATCACCCATACACAACAAGGGTATTTTTCACTCAAGAGGTTTCCATGGTAATTGGAGACCGAGAGTGCAGCTCGAGAGGTCTCATTTACCATGTGAAATCAGTTTAAAATACCCTTGTTGTGTATAAGCGATCATACACAGTCTTTTATAGTGTATGGTCACTCGTACAAAGACTGTGCTTAGTTTCTTGCTGGTTTATGTGGTAATTTTCACCTCCTCTGGCCTGTTTCACTGCCATGGCCGTTCTCAGAGGATCGCCGGTGGCTCGATTGTGCATGCACACCCACTTTCTCAGTGTTATGCTGCACTTGCTATATAGCTAGTGCAGCACAACAGCTACGATGACATGGCTAGTGCAGCCTAACAACATTGTTGAAGGGATGGATTTCCATCCACAACAATGTTCCACCATACACTATATAACCATTCTTTTTACATCTCATGGTAACACCCACAATACTTGACTCCCAAGATCTGACTTTCAAGCTGGATTTTCAAAGGGGATCCGTCATAAATCCACCCACCCTATTTTCAGTGTGGATTTACATCCCCATTGGTACACTGAATTAGTTGGGCTATGCAACCCTAGCAGCATTTTATTGTTAGATGCAGTATTCCCTCACTCGCATCAGTAATTGAAGCAAATGGCTACAAATCTCGAGTTGCATCTTTTTTTAATGCAGTGAGCAGCAAATAACAAATGTTTGTATTTTTCAGTCACTCTTTTGTATCCATATGGACCATCCGAAGGAGACATTACTAACCCAAAAAGTGATGATGGTGGATCACCTACAATTCCCATCTCAGCAGTTTTCCATTTTTGAAACATCTTACACATCCGTCTATGTGAGTTACATTTCATCTGTTTCTTATAGTCTATAACTACAGTTACATACAATGTATTTGGTCAGTTGTGCCATCCTTCTGCAAGAATGAATAAATATGCTTTACAAATGTAATAATTTATACGGATTTCCATACTTGATCTACTACAGTGTGTACACTCTGATACCTTTAGTAAGCAGAAATGTGTCCAGGCTTTCCTTTAAGTCCTTTACTACCAAAGACCTCTGTTTGTTGAATCTTTTTGAGATTCTTGAGCATGAAGGAGACTGAGATCATGTTCTTTCATGGCTTTCATTATTAAAGAAGAATATGTTGATGGCCATGAGGCTGTCCTTATAGCTCCTCTCCACTCCAACCCTGCTCATTTTGGTAACCTGCACCTGCATACTTTTGACTGACTCAATATCCTTGTTGTATTAAGGAAGCTAGAACTGCATACAGGACTCCAGATGGGGTCATCTCAGGGCCTTGTAAAGTGGCAGGATTACTTAACTGCCCTGCTGATCACACCCAATTTAATGCACCCCAGCATTCTGCTGGTGCTCTATGCTCTGCTTGCCATGCTTCATACATTTGTCTAGAATGACTCAGAGATCCTTTAGCTTTTCCACTGCAACAAGGGGGAGCCACAAACAGTGTATAGGTCCTGTATCTGTTTTTCCTCACCAAACATAGAATCTTACATGTTGATACATTGAATCTGAGACTCCAGGGGCTTGATTTTCAAAACTGGACATTTGGTGCAAGGTGTCTGTGCCAGAAGCAATTGACACAAGTGGCACCTTGTACCAAATGTTGCTGTAATCCTGATTTTCAAACACACGCTGCATCAAAAGCAGGATGCTGTGAACTGAATCCTGCCCACACCATCAGCAGAGGTGGTGCACTAGGATGCAAAGGGGCTTGCACCATGTTAAGGCTTCAGCATCCCCTTATTTTGGATTTTGGAAGCCCCGCTGTGGTCACCAGTTGGAACTGAGCTGGTCTAAGGGCCCTGTGCTGATGCTTTGGAGGATGGCATCTGTGTGGGGACCTACAAGGTGAGGAATCATGGCATAGGGACCAGTGGGGGTGCCGAACTGAGTGACAAGGGCACGGTGGCAGTGGGAGAGTACAAAGGTGCCACTTGGCAGTGGTGCCATGGACAGTGGGACACAACCACATAGAATGAGTCACACAATAGTAGCCATGCACAGATCCTGTCCCAGATCCCTGAGACCATCAGCCTGGCACCTTCCCATTACTGGCACAGTCATCAACATGCAGTGGGTGGTTTTGGCTGTGGGGTATGAGGTGCAGTTGGTGGATGGGGATGTCCCCAGGCACTGCAACATTCCTCTGCTATGCAGCCCACTGCATGGAGCCATGCTGTTTCCTGACTATACCATGGGGACTGTGTCACTGATGGAGAAGGGACCAGGACTGCTGGCATGAGGGGGTCCAGGACAGGGTCTGTGCATGTGCCCTGTGTACTCCATCTATGCAGTGTGTCCCACTGTCCATGGCACCACCACTGTGGGGTGCCACTTCTGTATCCTATCACTGCCACCATGCTCTCATTGCCTAGGTCAGCACCCCCCAACTGGTCATTATGTCCTGGTTCCCAACCATGTAGGCTTTTTCTCCCCACAACTCTGTAGCTGGACCAGAGTTGCACTGGCAAGGGGGGCATGATGGAACCCTCCATCAAACCCCTCTATTGTGCTACAGGTTGGCTGCAACACTGTGACTGTGACAACTCTCTGGACATTGGTGTAGGAACACCTTTTTTTCTGAAATAGGGCACAGGGTCCTTGATGCACCCAGACTTTGCCTCAGCTGTGGATCAGTGCACTGATCTAGCAGCTGTTAGAAAATTGAGCTGCAGGTATCCAACTAATCAACCAGATTGTTCAGGTACAGTGCTGCCAGCCAGGATGCAACATAATACCTTGATATAATACTGCAAATGCTGTACTGTGCTGCAACAATCAGAGTAATGCAATGGCAATTCAACTCTTTTGTCATGCAGTATTTCATTATGTCATTTACATCAAGTTACTGTGTTGCATACTGACAGGCTCCACTGCACTCCTGAAGTGTTTTTCCAAACTCAAGGAAGTCCATAACCCTGGTCAGCCCAGTGTCATAAGTAAATTTAAGCAGCCTGCTGAAGAGACCAGCTTTCAGATCATTAATTAAAATGTTGAACAGTCATTGCCCCAGCTCTGAGAAATGCTCCTGAGTACCATTCTTCACTTGGACTAGTGCCCATCCATCACAATCCTCTGCTGTCTGCCACTGCTCTATTTAGCAATCCACCCTGTGAATACAGTAAATTGTGTATATCATCCTAGTGTACAATGCTTAGAAGCTTGTCATGCACCTCAGTGCCAAATGCCTTGCAGAATGCCATCTAGACAACATCTATGGACTTGCCCCTAGACTACCTCCTTGGTCACTTTGTCAAAGAATGTGATCAGGTTAACTTGCTATGATCTGCCCCTCTTTAAAACATGCTGATAAAGACAAAGCCTTGGTAGTACCTTTTAGAATCTTGTCTAGCACCGATGTCAGGATGACCTGCCTATAGTTTCTTGGTTTTAATTTTGCCTCCTTCTTGAAGATGGAGAACACATTGGCCACTGTCCTGTTCTCTGAAACTATACCTGTTCAGACTGACTTCTCAGAGATTACTGAAAACAACACAACTAATTGTTCCTTTAGCCCCAAAATGATCTAACAATATATCAAATCTGTCACATGGGACTTACCTAGGTTGAGCGTCATCTTCTTGTCAGACACCTGCATGAGTGTTGTATCTGCAGGCTATATCATGGCTACCCATCACACCATGGGTCCTCCTAATGAGCACCTTCCTCCCCAGGGCCCCTTTGTTGAACACCATAGGGAAGTATTCATTCAGCATCTTAACCATCTAACGTGACTCTTTCACTGGTCCCCCTTCCTGATTCCATTTTCACGTGCCCATTTCTTTCTTCACTCTTGTCCTTCCATTTACAGTATGTACTTGAAGAAGGGTTTAGTATTGTCTACTGCTCCTACTTCTATCCTGGTCTAAAGCCCCTCCTTGGCATCCCCAATTCTAGTTTAAAAGACCATCAATGCTGCTCTGTGCTCCCACTGGTCTGGTGGCAACTTGACTCTGTCCAGTAGTCATGGGCCTTTTTCACATACCAGTAATTAGTTGTCCTATGATCCTATTGACCCAGGAGGCATGTCTTGAACTATTACCCTTGTTGCTTACAGGGATAGAGATCTCTGTACCTGCTTTGAGTATCGTCTTAAATGGACATAAAATATTTATTTATTTATTTAGTCTTTGTTAACCGGGTAAGGCCCACTAGGCACAAAGGCCTGATTTCAGAGGCTACCCGGGAGCCTTGGGCTGGTCAAGTGACTTGCCCAGAGTCACACAGTATGCAAGTGTAGGTTTTGGGAATCAAATCCATTTCTGCAGGTACCAAGCTCATTTACAGATTATTACTCTAACCTCTAGGCTATACTGCCAGTCCACTATGGTCTGCATTACAGTCCTCATGCAGTGCCCTAAATCATTGGACACGAAGACCTTTATTTTGGTAAAGTCAGTCTGTCTGAGCTTAAAAGTCCTGGTGGACAAGTCCCAGCTAACCTTCCCTATCACCAAGAAGGCTACCCAGTTGGGATCACTGCCTCCTGTTAGATCATACATGTTCATGCTGAAGATGATCCCATGCCCACTGCTGATATCAAGGTTAGTGTTAGTCTCAAACATAGCCCCTGTTTGTCAGGCTTCTATAAGATGCAGTTTTTGAATGTGAACAGGACTTCTGCTTGCCCTGTTGTTAGACCCCTTGAGATGCAAGTCTATGTCTGGGAGGTTACAGTCCCCTGGGTAACCACAGGATCCAGTTTTGACTGCTTTCAGGATTTCTACAGCTAGCTGAGCATCATGATACAGTAAGCTATTTGCAAGCCTGTCGCACACCCCAGGAACTCTGTGGAATTGGTGTCTCCCCCGATGTCTTCCTTCTCTTGTACAGTGATCCCATCTCTTATGAAAAGAGCCACCCAACCCCCTCTTCAGTCAAGCAATTCTCTTCGAAATAGTCAATATTCATCTATCGTGGTATCCCAGTCATCTGCCCCCCCCCCCCAACCAGGTCTCTTTGAGTCCCAAAAATGTTGCAGTAATTTTTACTGAATTCAAGTATAATGCAGGATTCATGGTTGAATGGGTGGGCTGACAGTTGAATATAGATATACTGTAGATACAGATACAGATATATAGATATAGATACAGATACAGATATAGATATAAACATAGATATAGATATAGATATACTGTAGATACAGATACAGATATATTGATATAGATATAAACATAGATACAGATATACTGTATATACAGATACAGATATATAGATATAGACATAGACATAGATATACCTGTAAGTTCAGTTCTTCCTGAGAAACAAATATCTTGAACTGGTTGAACTATTCTCATGGCCTCTAGTGAACTTTTGACTACATTTAAAATTGTTATGACTTGTTCAGTTGGTGCAAACCTGTTCAACTTGGTGGAGTTTGAGAACTCTCCACACCTTGCCTCTGTGCATGCGTGTGCATGCACACACACACACGCACGCACACACTTTCACCCCACCCCCATGGACCCATGGTCCACAAGTCCACAGTTTGGGGTGATAGAGTGACAATATACACCAAGCTAACTCAGTTATCCCCTCCCTCCCCATTCAGTGTAAACAAAACATCTCGCCAGCTGCCACTGGCAATAAGGCAGAAGTTGAGTGTGGGAATCTTTTTCCCTCTCTAACCCACCCCCAGACCCCAAATTATCTAAACTTAAATGTTAAGGTCCCTCCTTCTCTTGATCTCAGATCCATGATTAAGGGGGAGGGTCTGGTGCCTATGATTTTTCCAGCTAACTTATTCATCTCCCTCCTCAGTACACCCCTTCCATTCATCAAGTAAGTATAAATTCATGTGGCAAGTGGTGGATGTATGACAGGTTGGGAAGGAGTGGAGAACCAACAGCTTTTATTATGCTAAGCAGTCTGATTGGTCAGTCTGTCTAGCATCATCAAAGCTACAGCAGCATCCCATCCCTTCCTGGTCATGCAGCTACTCACTTTATGAATGAAGCAGATGTTTGGGGGAGTGAACTGAGTTACTGTGGCATGGAAAATCATGTACATTGCTCTTCTTCAAAACATTATAGATCGGCAGTCAAGAATGATGCTGCAACTCTAAATGTAGGTACTTTGGATCTTGGGGAGTCTGGGTTAGGGAGCAGGGTTTAAAATTTCTTATGATTTTGGTTCCTGACTCTGTTCCAGGGAGTGAGCATGATTTTATACTTTTTATTTATTTAATTATTGGAATTTCGGAAACAACCTTTGAGTAAGAACTCTTTTACAAAGGGTCAACATCCATTAAACAGTACAAATACAGACATAATCGAATTCACAGTACAAATACTGACATAGCTGAAATATCAGTACATAACTGAATTCACAGTACAAATATAGACATAGTCAAATTATCAGTACAGGAAGTAGCAGAAACATAGAAAACAGCTAAGAGTTTCTTATGAGTTTCATTAAGGGTTTAATACTAAGTGCTGTATGGCAAAAGGAAATATATGAGAGAGGAAAATGTAGGCTAGGGAGAGAGTGGTTAGTGAATGGAGTGTGGGGATAGAGCAGCTCAGGAGGAGCATTGTCACATTGCATTACAACTTTGCAGCTGAGGAGCTGGGGATAGTGCATGGTGAGAGTGTGTGGTAAGGTGTGAGAAGGTGGTTAGAGAGAGAGCGAGAGGGAGAGAGGGAGGGAGGGGAACAGAGGGGAAAGAGAGAGAGACCAAGTGGGGAGGGAGGTATCATGAGGTGGAGATTGATGGAGAAAGGGGTGGGAGGAGGGTGTAGAGAGTGAGAGAAGGGCAATAAGGTGTGAAAGAGAGTGCAATCACTAGCAGAACAAGAGCTACAGAGCATGAGGTGCCACAGTGTGGGGGCAGGGGTATGGAGTGGGAAGGGGTGGCCCGTGTGAGTGAGTCCATGAGTACTTGCTGGTAGGCAGGCTTGGTGCAGGCTGTGGAGACCCGCTCTGAGCAGTTTAGCACTCACAGACATTCTTTTGCAGTAGAAACTGCTTATATTTGACTTTGAAGGTTCTAGGGTTAGCAGCATTTAGAGTGTTAGCTGGGATCTCATTAGGCCACAGTGGGGCACGTAGGAGAAGGATCTTTGTCCAAGAGCTGTCCTTCAGAAAGGGACACAGAATGGGTGTAGTTCTTTATTCCTGGTCCTGTACATGGAGTTGGTTAAGGTAATCAGGTCAGTGTTACAGGGAGAGCCTATCATGGCTTTCCTACCTAGTAGGCACATCTGGTATGAGATTCTATTCTTGAGGCTTAATATGTTTGCTAGAGAGTACACAGGTGTGCATCAGCCGGTCAGCATCTAGGAAACAGTATGCAGGCCTTCTTTAGAGCCATGCCTACCCTCTTGAGGGTGGTATCAATTTCTGCTCTGTAGGGCACCAGGCCGTAGTCAACCACGGAGATAATGGAGCTGTTTATGGAGACCCTGAGAGGATTGGTAGTGAGGCTTTTCCTGTGCCGATAAAGTACCTCCAGTTTAGTATTTACTGCCTTCACAACCTGGTCAACATGCTGGCCATATGAGGGAGTATCATCTATTATCACTCCTAGGTATTTAAAGGTAATAAACCTGTTCTAGAGGGTCTGACCTGTTGTCGATAAGTGTTAGTATAGGGTACCTCCTCTTTAGCTGAGGGCTTGAAAGGAACATGGATTTGTTTTTTTTGTAACCGAGTAACAGCCTATGAGAGCTGAGCCAGACATCCAGTTTTTAATTTAAATGGGAAGACAGGGGGAAAATGATAGAGTTTGCCTGGTATGGAAAATAACATGGGTCTTCTAACTCATCAAGGCTAAACACTTAATGTACTTGTTAATAAAAAAATTGAAAATAAGCTTAATGCAGGTACATTGAGATGACTACTTTGTGAACTTAAACTGAGAAGGCACACACAGAATTTATAAGACTAGAGCTTATCTTTTTATTCAATACATCACTTAATAATTTAACTAATAACAAAACTTGCTTAATACCTTATTTGAGGTCCTAAAACTGTAACTCTCACCGTTTAATATCATTCTGACATGTATAGGAATATGGATGGCTCAGTGAATTCATAGCAGGTTAAGGAGCCTTTCACCGCTAAACAAAAAGAAAATAACTTAGGCCCACTAATAGTAAATGGTATGGAAGTAAGGGGACCTTCCAAAGTAGCAGATGCCTTTAACAACTACTTTGGGTCTGTATTTCCCCCAAAAGAACCATCTACCACTAAAATCATGCAAGCAAACTCTGACTATATTAATAAAACAGGCGATGAGGTGAAAAGTGCGATATCACTTATGAAAAGTAAGATATTGCCTGGTCCTGATACAATCAATTACTTTATTAAAGAAACATCTCACAATTTAGTAGCCCCCTTACTACTCTTTTTAATAAATCCTATAAAACTACTGCGGTGCCAAAAGAATAGAAATCAGCATTGGTGGTACCAATACATGAAAAAGGCAGTAAATTATCAGCAGAACATTTTTGACCCATACATCTAACATCCACAGTTTGCAAAATACTGGAGAGAATCATAAAAAGTCGCTTAGACTTAGAAATTAATCAGAAAGGTCTTAAAGACACAACACAAAATGGCTTCCAAAAGGGATGTTCATGCACAACAAATCTAATATCCTTTTACGAAAAAGTAAATGAAAGCTTGGATAAAGGAACACCTGTGGATGTCATTTTTCTTGACTTCAGGAAGGCATTTGACTTAATTCCCCATGCCCTAATTAACAGACAAAATGAGCAAACTAGGTTTTGCCACATACATTATCAAATGGGTTGAAACATTGCTCGAGAGAGACTCAATGATTAATTGTATCAGTATCAATCTTGAGGAAACCAGGGTGATTAGTGGGTTCCCCCAGGAATCCATCTGGGGCCACACTATTTGGGATATTCATTAAGTGACCTGCATGAAAATGTACAATGCAATACAAGTAAGATCGCTGATGACACCAAGATAAGCTCTGAGATAGACAGCCCTGAGAAGATTAAAATGTTTGCTAGTGATCTACGTCATATTGAGACGTGGACAAAGAAAAATAAGATGAAATTTAACGTTAGCAATTGTGCAGTCATCCACCTGGGCAAAAAGAATAAAATGACCACATGCACATTAAATAATGCCTCTATAAGTCCAGTACCTGAACAAACTGATCTGGGGATCCTAATCAATAATACCCTTACCCCTGGCCAGCATTGTAGAAACAGTGCCCTAAATGCTAATCAGATACTCAGGTCCATTAAAAAATCCATTGTAACAAGAAGTGAACCTTGCATTACTCCCTCTATAAAGTTTACATTGGACCACACCTAGACTATACTGCATCTATCTGGTCCCCTCATCTTATAAAGGATAAATGTCTACTTGACAATATAAAAAGGAAAACTGCAGAGCTTATACCTAGAATGAGTGGCATGCATTATCAGTTTAGAGCCCAATACTTGGAGCTGTATGACCTACAATTAAGAAGGGACAGAGGAGACTTATTAAAGTTGTTTAATATCCTAAAGGACCCCATGCTAATGGAAGAATGTAATATAATCATGACATCCAAACTATTAATCTACATTGCCATGATAAACAAATACTAATATCAAGGGCCTTTACAAATAAAAGACAACATTTCTTCACACTAAGGGCAAGTAAGTTAAAATGGAATGCACTTCTCAGGCTATTGTAAACATTACCTCATTTAATAGTTTCAGATATGTACTGGATAAATTCCTGATAAGAAAAACTGGTTAAAACACCCCACTATATGTGGGGATGGCAGTCCCGATGGACCTGGTGCCTATTTCTGCCATTATGAAACCGAGTAATCTCTAGTTAACTGGTTCAAATCCAGCACAGGTTGCTAGTGGCTAAAAGCCATTATCATTCGAAGGCTGTTCAGCTGCCAATGTGAAGTGAGTTATAATGATCTCAGTCCAGTTCCCAGTGAGCAGGTGTCCACATCACAAAAAGAAACACTACCACAATTAGTACTAATTGGCATCCTTGTTGGCAGAATGATATGAGAGGCCAAGGATTGAATGGGCCTGAGTCTGAACTACCTGCTCACCTAAGTGGTGGTCCTTCTATGGCAGGTTTGAGGTAAATTGATGGGGCAGTGTGAAGAAGCTTGCATTGTGATCACCGTGCTGTTCCTTTTTGTGATTAAGCACTGGACTTCAGGTTCCAGTGTGGTCAATCTAGTACTTTTCACCAGCACTAAAAAAACTTACCCCAGAAAATAATAAAAATCTAAGAAGCATTTACTGCACATACAGTGTTAAACTATTCAAAGTGAGAGTGACAGCATACTGGCCAAATTGCCCTGATCACTTAGTGTCTAGTTCTACATTGTCTTCCGGACATAAGCCAGGCCCTAGAATATTTAATCAACACTTTCACCTCCATCCTTGACCTCCATGCTCCCTTCAAGTTGAGAAGAGAGGGCCAGAATTAATTCCCCTGGCTCTCCCAGAATCGGCTCCTAATGCACTCAGAGATAAGGTCTAGCGATCCTACAAAAATGGGGCTCCTCACAGACTGGAATTCCTACAGGCAGCTGTGCAATGCCTGTAAAGCTAAGGTAAACAAGACTAAATGGAGCTATCTACAATCCCTACAAGCTAGTAACCTTGGTGACCCTAAATGCTTCTGTATGCAAATCAACGTCCTCCTTAAAGGTAATGAATGAAAATGACAAGTCATGAACATGAAGAGCACAGAACTATCATCACCCTCTGAGATCGCTGCAGGAATAAATGAGTTTTTCACCAACCTTGATGTCTACAAGGTAGGCCTCCCAAATACCTGCCCCTCACTGCAGTCCCCTATGCAGAATCTCATCTACCCCACTTTCACTTAAAGCTTACCTCCACAAAAGAGTCCTTAAGCTTTTAATGGACTCAACCCCAATAGCTCCACTTGCTTTGACAGCCTGCCCCCAAATTCCTTAGGATTGGTGCCACAACACTAGCTCATCCAATCACACTGCTTAACCAATCCTTCCTCATAAACTCCATCCGGACAAATGGAAAACCACCACTGTTGTCCCTGTGCACAAATCTGCCCTACTAACCTCGTTGAAAACTACAGACCTACAGTATTTCTATCTCTGTGTTCTATCACAAACATCAAGAGAGTTTGAAACCATTTGATTTTGAAAGCAGCACAAGGAAGTCACAGAGTTTGGAACTGTTTGATTTTGAAAGAAGCACAAGGGAAGTCACAGATTTTGGAACTGTCTGATTTTGAAAGCAGCACAAGGGAAGTCACGGAGTTTGGAACTGTCTGATTTTGAAAGCAGCACAAGGGAAATCACAGAGTTTGGAACTGTTTGATTTTGAAAGCAGCACAAGGGAAATCACAGAGTTTGGAACTGTTTGATTTTGAAAGCAGCACATGGGAAGTCAAAGAGTTTGGAACTCTGATTTTGTAAGCAGAACAAGGGAAATCACAGAGTTTGGAACTGTCTGATTTTGAAAGCAGCACAAGGGAAATCACAGAGTTTGGAACTCAAAGCTTTGGCTTCTCAGAAGGAACTAGAAGGGGGACAAGATCAGATCTACAGTACAGTAGCTTCTTGTTGTTTTACATTGTTTCTTGTGGATTCTACTTGGTAGAAGGTTATTTCTTTTTGTTCTTACTACTAAGGGGCTAGCAGGGTATTGTTTGGGGCTGTTGGAATTTTGAAACCTGTTTTGGTAGCTATAAGTGGGCTCATTTGTTTGATTCGCTGTGTGGCAGGCTGCAGTTGTAGAGACCTATTTCTTCTGTTTTAAAACATAATTGGTGTGATTTAACTGGGTCTGTTTCTTTGAATTGGAGACATACATCTTCTAATTCCAAGACTATTTTGATGTGTTGTTGGTGATGCTGTTTGAATTGGAGTCCCTGTTTCTTTGGGTATGAAACTTATTTGGGGGCTTTGAGTAGAATTGTGATTCATTGTTGCTAGCTTCACTAGCAGCAAAGTTTGAGTGCAGAGTGGGGAAGGGTGCTAATGGTCTGACCAGAGCTTCAGCCTACCTGATTGTTTCTGGAAGATTTGGGCTCATCCCACCCTTGGTCCATTATTTCCTTTATACCAGGGGTTCTAACATCACTTCCTCAAACAGGCAAAGGATATGCACCTGTCATAGCAAAAAGCAGACATCCAGGAAAGGAACAGCAGCAAGTGAAGAGGTGACTCTCTCTCAGTGGATCAGTGGAAGGGAAGTAAATGCAAATCTAAGACTTTCATTATTACTTCTTCACATTGATATTGCATTGAGAGAAAGGAGGAGTAGGAGTTTGAAGAAGGTTGTGCAACGGCTACTTAAAGTCTGTTTTGAGTGTGGATAGGAAGGATAGGAATATAAAAAGCAGTTGCTCAATATATCTAAACCATGTGCAACAAAGGAGGTAAGGAAATAAAAAGAAAATGTTTTGCACTGATAGTAGAGGGAGAGGGAGACTTGGGGAGTGTTTGGTATCCTACATCTGGAAGGATGGGGGTCACTGGTGGGCAACGACAGCAATAGGTAGGGTGGTAGGCTGCAACAACTGTGGTGCACCAATCTTTCTAAAAATTGCCTGGAGTGTGGGAGGATGTTTAGTGTGCAACCACATAGAAAAAACTTAGAAAGGAGATTGAGGGTCTGCAGGAGGAACTAAGACAGGCAAGGCAGATTGAGGGTGGGTTTAGCCCAATACTGGAGGGAGGAAGAAGGGGAGATGAGGGAGGGTGATTTAAGCCAACAGTGGTGAGGAGAGGGTCAGAAGAAGGGAAGCAGAGACAAAGGGGCCCAGGCCAGGAAGAACAATTGTCGGGGAAACCCAGGTCAGGAGACAAAAGACAAAATGTAAGGAAGAGATAGGGACTGTGAGGGGAGGCAAAGTTAGAGGCAAAAGTCATGGAGTGGAAAGGAGAGACCAGGTTACTATGAAGAGAGAGAGGGGAGCGGGCATTTGTGAAGGGCCTTCAGAAAATAGTTGTGCACTGCTAGAGAGGAAGAAGGTGGAGGAGAGAAATGATGAAATTAGAGGAGTAATTGATAAATGCCTGGACCAAACTGGAGCAGGGGAAGTTCTGCTGGGAAAATTGCAACAGAGGTAAGGGGAAATAATGTGCAGGAGGAAGAAGAGGGCTGGAAATGAGAGAGGGAGATGAATGGAAGCAAGCAGAGAGTAAGGGGTGGAATCTAGTGCTGGGGGACTCAATACTAAGAGGAGTTAGGTGGGGTAGCAAGGAGAGAAGATTAGTCGCATTTGGGTGGAGGCTATTCCAGGAATGACAGCGGAAAGGGTGGGACAGTCTGCTCTGAAATATGCTAGAAGGGGTAGGGACAAGCCTCATTTAATTATACATCTTGGGACAAACGACCTGGCTGACAAGACAGTAGATACAGTCCAGAGGAGGTCTGAAGAACTAGCACAATTATGTGAGGGAGCAGGAAGATCAGTAACTTTTTCAGAGACACTTCCTATGCCAAAGGCAAGCACAACAAGAAAGCTGAGAATAGAGGAATTTAATGGATGGCTAAGAACCTGGTGTTGTGCTAAAGGGTATGGGCTGTTGGGGTGGAGAGGGACCTGGGAGGACAGTAGTCTCTATGCCAAGGACAGACTACACTTGAGTGAGGAGGGAAAGAAAGTGTTGAAACAGAGGATGGAGGAGTACATAGAGGAAGTTGGGGAATTTAAACTAGGAGTGGGGGGTGGCAGTTGGGGAAGAGATATGCAGAGACCACAGATTGGGAAAGTGTGTGGAGGGCGGGGAGCTCTGCTCACTGAAGTGGAGCTCTCCCTTTTAACTGTACGACCACTGCATTTTCAACTGCTGTCATAGACAGCTGCAGCAGTGATTGGGGAACTGGGGCCGCGCCTGCAAACACACTGAAAGGATTGGAAGACGTGTGCCACACCTCCAAAAACTCGGGAAATCATATGAGCTTACCCCCATAACAGTGACAAAGGACAAATGGCAAGTACTGTTGGTGATGCTAGGAAAGGAGGGCAGAATGGGAGGGGAAGGGTGGAAGGTGGTTACCCTTAATGCTAGGAGCCTTGGGAGGAAAACTGCAGAGTTACAGGTTCTCATGGCAGTGGTAGAGGTGGACATTGCAGTCATCACCGAAACATGGGCCACCCAATACAATGACTAGGACCTGTCCATACCAGGGTACAGATTATTTCGTAGGGACAGGGTGATTGGGAAAGGAGGGGGTGGCACTATATGTGAAGGAAGGACTGAAGTGTGTAAGGGAGGAAGGGAAGGAGGGTAGTACGGAGTCACTTTGGATGCAAATCCAGGATTCCAAGAATAGGATTCTTAGAATGGGAGTGGTGTACAGGCCACCATCTCAGATGGAGGAGTTAGACAGGAACTAGCAGGACAGATCAGGAGGACCCCAGAGAAGGGTAGTGAGGTGATTGTGGGGGACTCAACATGCCAGGAGTGGACTGGAGCACCCCAACAACCAGGAACAGAAGGAGCAGGTACTGCTGGATGCCTTCCAGGACAGCTTCCTGCTGCAAATGGTCCAGTGAACCAACCAGGTTAGGAAATACCCTTGACCTTGTGCTGGCAAATGGGGACTTTGTGAGAGAACTTACAGTGGAGGAACCGCTGTCAGGGAGTGACCACCACTCAGTATGGCTCACATTGGATATGGGCGAGGAAGGAGTGGAATCTGGCACAATAGTGCTGGACTTCAGGAGGGCCAAATTTGGGAGGATGGGGGAAGTGGTAAAAGGGTACCTGGCCAGAATTCAATCTAGTATGGACACTAACCAGAGGTGGAGCTCATAAAGCTGGGATAGTGGAGGCAACCAAAACTGCTGCAAAGCCCAGAGCAAGAGGCAGGGCTAGAAACCGATCTGGTTGAGCAAGGAGGTCATGGGAAAGGTAAGGAGGAAAAGAGCTGCTTTTAGGAAGTGCAAGAAAACAGAGAGGGGGAGGACAGGGAGGAGTACTTGACAGAATCAAGGAGGTGACAAGGCAGTAAGGGGAGCCAAAGCACCACGGAACTCAGGCTGGGCACAAGGCATTAATAAGGGGAGAAGTGACTCTTTAAGTACATCAGGGAAAAATAGCTGTAAGGACCACATAGTAAGGATTAGGAAGGAGGGGTTGGGTGGAAGCAGGGTGCGATAAGGAGGAAGCACTAAGAATGAGTACTTCTGCTCAGTATTTACTACAAAGAGAAGAGGGGGTAACACCCAAGTTGAAGAAATGGCATGGGGGAAGTGGTGACATATGGGGAAATCATGGAGAGCAGAGTACAAGAGGGTTTGAAGGCACTGAGGGTGGACAAGGCACCAGGCCCAGATGGCATCCAGCCCAGGGTACTGAAGGAGCTGGCAGAGGTCCTTGCAGGACCTTTGGCAGACCTATTTAATGCCTCACTACATTCGGGTGTGTACTCCTGTGACTGGAGGATGGCTCTATGTGGTGCCCCTCCATAAGAGTGGCCCCAAGGATGAACCGGGAAGCTACAGACCAGTGGAGCCTCACATCCATCGTGGGTAAGCTAATGGAGACTATCCTGGAAGGAGAGGCTGGTGGCCCTCCTAGAGGCCAAAGGACTACAGGACAGCAGACAGCATGGCTTCATACATGGCAGATCCTGCCAAACCAACCTGGTCGAGTTCTATGACTGAGTAACTAGGCAACTGGACAGGGGCCATGCAGTGGATGTCCTGTATCTGACTCAGTAAGGCATTCGACCCAGTGCCACATGGAAGGCTGGGAAGGAAGTTAGTAGGCACAGGG
Organism: Neoceratodus forsteri; assembly: GCA_016271365.2. Lineage (NCBI taxonomy): Eukaryota > Metazoa > Chordata > Ceratodontiformes > Ceratodontidae > Neoceratodus > Neoceratodus forsteri. The sequence goes on from CM028138.1 coordinate 82,681,219, forward strand.
GCAGTGCAAAGGTGGTGAGATGGGTAGGAAACTGGCTGCAGGGAAGGCAACAGAGGGTGGTGGGTGGGGAGCCTCACACCCAAGGGCAGTGACGAGCGGTGTTCCACAGGGCTTAGTGTTGGGACCAGTGTTGTTTGGGATATTCATTGCAGACATATCATGGGACATCAAGAGCAAGATCAGTCTGTTTGCTGATGATACCAAGATAGGCGCGGTGGTGGATGACCTAGGGGATGGCAGGGTTGCAGGATGATCTGGCAAAGCTTGAAACCTGGTCAGACACCAGGCAACTGATCTTTAATGCCAAAAGTGCAAGGTGCTGCATTTGGGATGAAGAACCCAAGGAGGAGTTACCAGCTAGGGGGAGTGCAGCTAGCCCAGACAGAGGAGGAGAAGGATCTGGGTGTGCTCATTACAGGGTCAATGAACAACTCGCACAATGTAGGAAGGCAGCTGCAAAGGCCAACAAAATGCTGGGTTGTATTTCAAGGGGTATATCCTCAGGAGGAGGAGGTGATTCTGCCACTGTATAGGTCATTGGTTAGACAACACCTGGAGTACTGCATGCAGTACTGGCATCCAGATTCGAAAAAGGACATTAAGTTACTGGAGGGTGCAGCGCAGAGTGACAAAGATGATCAAGGGCTGGGGACTTATCATACGAGAGGAGGTTAAGGAGTTGAACATGTACCACTGGAGAGAGAGGAGAGACAGGGGTGACATGATTGAAACCTTTAAATACATGAAAGGAATAAACAAGACGGGTACAGAGGTGCTGTTCAAAAAGAGAGGGAGGCGTACCATGGCCATGATATGAGACTGGAGCAAGGAAGGTTCAGGAGGGAGATGAGGAGACACTTTTACAGAGAGAGAGTGGTGGCTGGTGGAATGCTTTACCTGCTGAAGTGGTATGCAGTAGAACAGTGGACTGCTTCAAGCGAGGATGGGACAGGACAAGGGGGAGGGTTAATGAAGGGGAAGGGTGGAAGGGAGGGGCAGCTGCAGAATAAGGGGTGCTAGCTGCACATTCAAGCAGACTTGATAGACCTCTAGGCCTTTATCTGCTGGCAAATTTCATATGTTCGTATGATCAGCTGTACTCTTTTCTTGACCAAACCAACGCCCTTACGATACACCAACATGACTTCAGAAAATTGCATGGGACTGACACTGCCCTCCTGAAGGTCACCACCGACATTTTTCATGCCGTGGATCAAGGCCGTGTCACAGGAGCAGTCTTCATTGACTTCTTGAAGGCTTTTGACCTCGTTAACCATTCACTCCTCATCTCCAAGATCCAATCTATAGGTCTTGATGCCAACTCACTCTCCTGGATCTCTAACTGTTTATCCAATTAGTCAAATAGGCTGGTGCACTCTCCCCTCTATCTCCTGTCACAGATGGGGTCCCCCAAAGTTCTATTCTTGGGCCTTTACTCTTCTCGATCTTTATTAATCACTTGCCTCTTAACTGCAGGGTGGCTTCGAACCAGCTCTCTGCAGATGATGCCATATTATACCGCATGGCACTGTCGTCCACTCTATTCAACTGGACCTGGAAAATGACTTTCAGCACTTGCAGAACTGGTTCAAAAGAACCTGCTGGTACTGAACACTAAAAACAAAATCTATGCTGTTCCATCACACCTCCTTTGACCTAACCCCCCAGACTCCTCTGGTTATTAGTACACCCTGTGGTCTGCCATAGAAGGAGTAAGAACTTTCAAATACCTGGTTATGCCCCTCGACGAACATCTATCCTTTGACCAGCATGTAAATAGCACTATTAAAGCCACCAATCAGAAGGTTGGACTCCTACATCACACTGCTCCCCCCCTTTTTTTTTCAATTGATTAACCAGGAGTGGCACACTAAGCTGAAAGCATGTTTATAGGTGTGACCTAGGAGCACAGGGAAGTTCAGTGACTTGCTCAGGGTCACACAGTATGCAAGTGAGGGCTGTGAGATTCAAACCTAGGTCTCCAGATTTGCAGCTCAGACCCTTTAATCACCGCACTATACTGCCTCCCAGATTTGTGACAGGATCAGCCCCCTGTCTTACTTCTTGTGCCAAAAAGATCATTGCCTCGGATACTCTCCTCCCTAGTTTATTCTGTGGTGCTACCATAACTCCCTCAGCTAGGACCACATCATTGGCTAAACTCAAACAAGCCTCCCATAGGGTGGCTTGCTTCACAGATGCAGCACCTGCTCTGGCCCATTACTGTGACATTCTCAAGTCCCTAGGCTGGCCATCTTTCGAACCCAGATTGGACTTCCCAGTGCTATGTACCACCTTTAAGCTCACCTACCTTTCCCCTCCACCCATCCTCTCTGTTCTGCTCACCCTGAAAACCTTTCTAGAACACTCCGCCACTCTCATCTCCCGGTACTGAGCCTTCCCAAAGTTCGCCTTGCCATCGGCAAGCAGTCCTTCACTTTCTCAGCACCACAACAATGGAATTCTCTACCTCACAGCATACTTCCTGCTTGTCTCTTCCCCTCTTTAAAAGAAGCTTCAGGAAATCTTCTTTTCCCCTCCCATATGCAACAGCAATTGTACTTAACCCACCTCCAACTCCTGTGCACCCCTCCCTCTCTGACTATCCCTTCCTCTCCTAAATCCTTCTCTTACTCAGTCTTTTCCCAATCCTCTCTCCCCCACTCCCACACTTTCCCTACTCTTACCTGTTGTAATTACAACATTTTGTTGCTCTGAATTTATATTGTTGCAACTACTCCCTAGAAAACTCACTCGCTCCAGCCTTATGGATTCAGCCTACTCAAAGGATAATCGACTCAGTACCTCCCCAGTCTGGAATTGGAATTCTTCATCTTGCTACTATGTAACTGACTCTCTGCCCACTGCACCCCTTACTGTGTATATATATTTTGTGTGTGTGTGTGTGTAACCCCCTTGTTACCCGGGGTTACTAGAATCCCAGTAAGACCTAGTGGTAGGCAGGGAAGGCAGCTTGTGAAACTCCAGTTAAATGGGTTTCACACTGTCTCACTCTGTTCTCAGTCTCGGCTGAGACTGAGGGATGACATCACTAATAGAACTTTCACAGCTGCATAAGCCACATTGGAATCTGCAGCAAAGGGAGTTAGATAGAACAGTGGGAGTTTTTAAAGTGTGAGTCTGCAGTTTGGTTGGAGAGAGTGAAGTTGGTACTCAAGTGATAGAGACCGCTGTTTTGGGGTCTCAGTGCCCCCTCCCTCTGGGGATGTAAAGATTCCCAGCAGATTCCTGGGGCAATCTCCTTAATCCTGCTAGTGGAAGAAAAGCTGCCTGTTTAGTCCAATATTATTTTGGAAGATGGAAGATTTGTGAGTCAGCCTGTGGGGCACCTGCAACTTAGGGTGAGTGTCTGCTCTGGCTAAAAGAGCATATGTTTTCTTCACCCTGGGACTTGTGTGAAAATCTAAGGATTGAACCACATATTGGAAACCTAGAGAAATGGGCCAAGCAAGTAAAAGTAGTGTCAAATCCCAGAGTTTTGTGAGATGCAAATAATATGTAGAGGAGATGTGACAGATGTCTCCCTTAACTCACATTTAGGAGTTTAGCAAAGGAATTGTTCAGTTTTCCAGAGAAATGGCGGTATGGGCTGGGAGCTGGAGGTGGGTGGCCCCCATCTTTAGTAACAGGAGTCCACCTCTAAGATTTCTTCTGTGGTTTCTACTTTGCCTCAGGCACTCTGGCCAGTAATGGGGAAAATCCAGATGTGGGATTGTAAGGAAAATTCTCTCTAGGAGTCGCAGACTCTAGTGTGGTGTGGGGAGCCATGACAGGATAATTGGTTCATTCTTCCAATGGACCGTGAATGGGATAATTGGTTCATTCTTCCAATGGACCGTGGATCAAGTGGCTGGCGGGGGAGCCGGGCCCGTGGGGAAAAATCAGGTGTGTACAAGTCAGGCTGTGTACTCAATGCTGCATGCAAGTCTGGGCTGTGTGCTCAGTGGGTTCAGAGCCTGAGGGCTGGAAATGGTGATAAAGTTTCTGTAGTCTCTAATCCTGCATTACCAGGAAATGAAGCCCATGGGGTCCGTCTGTGCTTTGTTTGTTCAACTAGTATGTGAATAAAAGCCACACTGAAGAATCCCATTCCTGGTTCTGGACATTACAGTTATTGCTTCCTGTGTTCGGATTTACTTGGATGCCCCTGTGCAGAGTAGCCAAACCTAGGTCTCCTGCGCCGAGTAACCTCATCCTCCCCAAACCCAGGTCCCCACCAGGTACTGCTGTCAGTTTCAACAGCATGCCACCTGTCGATTTGGCAAAAAAGGCAGGGGTGAGGGGTTACGTGTGTATATATATATATATATATATATATATATATATATATATATATATGTATGTGTTGTATCTTGCCTCTGTTTGTACTTCATATTTAAGTTTGCATCCCAATGTGTTATGTACGTGGTCATGGAATTATTTTCATTCCCGGGTCACCCCTGAAAAAGGGACTTGTCTGTCTCAGTGGGCTTACCCGATTATCAAAACTCAAATAAATAAATAAATTCACTTGGGAGCTTAAGCAACAGGTTGGTAGAAAAGAGGCCAGGAGTTATATTTTGTTTTAAACTGAAATATTTGAATAGTTTGTTAGTGAAATTAGTTCTATGTGTAAAAATTATTACCTTGAATTTGAACTGATACTTGAGCCGTGATATTGTAGGTTTAGGGATAGATGTTTGCAGGGAAAAATTAGAAGGTAATTTAAATGTGTTTGCCTGGTGTTTGGTAGAGCTTCCACCCACCCTGTTTGTAGGCTTACTTAAATACTGAAAAAGCCACTGGGGTTGGGATTGAAGGGCTGAAGTAGTTCTGTTTGGGACTGAAATTTTGAAGCAACAGGAGTTGGTGGGCCTGTGACATCCTCCACGGTACCTGGAGTCTGCTTACACACTGTTGAGTGGGACTGAACACATACTGGACTGTATGTGTTTGTGAGACTTGGGAACTTTGTTGGTGGGGTTGAAATTGGGTTTGTAAAATAACTACAGTCAGTATAGAGGAAACTGTACTCAGGGAAAGGGACTGAGAAAAGGGGTGTGCTATTATAAACAGAGGGATAATCAGGGTGACCATATTCCACCATGGCAGAGCATCTTCTAGGAAGGTATGTAGGCTGCAATACAGGCCAGTGGGATGGCACACCCCTAAAATTGGGCCTGGAGAGAGGGAGGCTGCCCACCTGTAGACAGCCATCTTGTATTAGGATGGAGGTATATTGGTTAAGGAGTAAGCTGTGGGAGCTGGGGGTGTCCAAGGATAAGGGGTGTGGATATGGGCAACTAGAAGGGTGGGGCTGAGGGAGGCTGGGGCAGCCTCTGAAATTACAGGACATTATGCACACAGCAAGCAGAAGGGGATAATAGGGACAGAGGACCCTTAGATAGGAAGTTGATGCTAAGGGAAGCGTACAGGTGAAAATTCTGAACAAGAGCTGGAGGGGAAAAGGTCAGGAAGGGCTACTGTTGTGCAGGAAGCTAAAACAACGAACTGTGGGAAGGGAACTCCTAAGGTGAACAGTGCAAGAGAGGAAGAAGAGGTCAGTTTAGAGATGCAGTCAGGAAACTGGGTTACTTGATGGAGGCTGACATAGAGTGTCTAATAAATTTGAGATACTAAGCATCCTAGAGGAGGAAGGGGTTGGTGGAAATGAGAACTTATACAGAGGCGGGAGGAGTCAGATACCCATAGGGCATCACAGAACAGCTATGGAAAGGATAGACATAGTCCCAGAGGAGAGAAACATATATCTTCAAAGCAAACAGGAGATGCAACATATTCCAGACGCGAGGAGGGAGAAGCATGATTGGAGAGAAACTGGAGACAGGAGGGTGGGAGAGGAGCCCCTTCAGCAGGGAGGTCAGTACCAAGGATGGGGCCTAGCTAAGGAGCCTCTGGAGACAGGGGTACTATTACAAGGGGATGAGGAGGGGAAGGGAAGCCATCAGGGCCAGGATAAATGGTTTCAGAATAAGAAGGTTCAAGGAGACACTATTCAGAGGGGTTTGAGTTAAGTGGGCAAAATAGCAAGGAGGCAGAAGGGAGGGTGACAAGGGTCTCTAATAAGGCAGGAAGACTCCCATGAAACTGTGATCATAGAATAAAGTGGGGGAGGGGGGGCTGAGAGGGCATAGTGGAGGTAACCGCGGGATGATGGCGGTGTTAGGGTTCATTGCTGGGAGACTCGATGATTAGGGTATCCATTAGGGAGGGACAGGATGGATTACTGTGGAGTGAAGGTAGTGAGTATCTCTGGGCTGACAGTGCACAGAGCAAAGTTCATAGTGTATGAAATAGTTAAGATTGTGGAGGGAAACCGGATTTCCCAGCATTTGGGAACCACGATCTAGAGGGAAATAGCATTGTTGGAAATCTGCCAAGGTTCCAAGAACTTGCCAGAGTCTGTCGGGGATAAGGATGCAACATTTCCCTTTTCGGAGATATTGCCAGTACCAAAAGGCCTCAGTGGAAAAAAATAAACTCACAGAGGTTAATGAATGGCTCAGGAAGTGGGGTGAAGAGAATGGGTTGGGGGTGTTAGGGAACTGGAATGGAGTTTGGGAGGATAAGGGACTATATGCCAAGGACAGGTTTCATCTTGCCCCATTAGGGAAGGAAGTCCTTAAACAGGGGATGGCTGACTACATACAAGAAAGGTGGGGTTTAAACTTGTAAGGGGAGGGATAAGGGAGGGGCTGACCAGAAGCCCTCCCTCAGATGAGGAGTAGCCTTCAAGCCCAAGGGGAGGGAAACAGACTGGAGGTGGAGGTTTCAGGAGAGCAGGGGAGGATGGAAGTATAAGGAATCTGGGTGGGGTTCGACAAAAAGGATCAGGGATAAGGGTGGGGTTAGTGTTAGTAAATGCCAGGAGCTTGGGAAACAAGTTGCCAGAGTTCCAGGCCATGCTGTTCGGGTGGATGTGGCGTGTCACGCAGGACGTGGGCCAACAAAACCATGACTGGGACCTAAAATGGGGGGTACACTATGCTTAGGAAGGATAGAAAGGAGGGCAGAGGGGTGGAGTGGCTATGTTCATTAGAGATGACATAGAAATTGCTATGGTAGAAGAGGCAGAGGAAACGTGGAGGCCTTATGGTCACCTTACGATCCCCAGCAGGAGATAAGGTCAAGCTGGGTGTAGCATATAGGCCCCCCGGGATGAGTGATGTTCTAGAGGATGGTTTGCTGGACAACATCATTGCCCAGTGTGGTCCAAAAGGGGAAGGAGTGGTGTTGATGGGGGACCTTAATATGCCAGGTACAAACTGGGGAACCATGTCCTCTAAGGTGGCCAAGGAGCAGAGGCTGCTGGATGGCTTCCAGGATGTGTTCTTAACACAGCATGTGATGGAGCCCACAAGGGAGGGGCATGTCCTGGATGTGGTTCTGGCAGATGGGGATCTGGTAAGGGACATGGTTGTACAGGACCCCCTGACTGGGAGTGACCACAATACTGTCTGGTTTCAAATAAGCATTGGGGAGTGGGGGTGAGATCTAGGACACTGGCAGTGGACTTCAGGGGGGCAGACTTTATGGGCATGGGAAATATTCTCAAGGATCACTTGAAGGGGATTACCTCAACAACAAGTGTGGAAAGGAGATGGGAGGTCATAAAACGGGGACTTCATGAGGCAGTCAGGATCTGCGCTAAGTTGAAACGTAAGGGAGCAAGGTCACATAAACCATGCTGGTGGTCCAGTGAGGTCCAGGTAGCAGTCAGAGAAAAGAAGGCGGCCTACAAAAAATATAAAACAACAAGAGGGGATAGGGATAAGGAAATGTACCAGCTTGCATCTAGAAAAGTCACCCGTATGGTGAGGGGAGCAAAGTCCAGTAAAGAGCAGCGGCTGGCACAGGGGATACATGGAGGGGAAAAGGGGTTCTTCCGGTACATTGGGGAGCGGAGAAAAACTAAGGGCCATCTCAGCAGATTGAGATCAGAAGGAGGGTGGGTGGAAGAGGCGAGGGACCAGGCAGAGGTATTTAATGAGTACTTTGCCTCTGTGTTCACTAGGGAGGGGGATGGGATATCTACAAAGCAAGGCACAAAGGGATAGAAGCGGCAGGAGTGGGATCAGGGCAACAGAAATGGAGCAAAGGAGGAGGAAGGTACCCCAGGGTGTCACATCTGGATAAGGATAAAAAGACCAGTAAGGTGGAGGGACGGATGATGCCATCCCACCAAAGGGTGTGGTTTGCCCTCAAGGCCCTAAAGAAAGACAAATCTCCTGGGCGGATGGCATTCATCCGAGTACTATGGGAATTGGCGGACATACTGGCTGCACCCTGGCGGAGCTTTTCAACAGGTCACTTGAGACAGGGAGGGTACCTAGGGATTGGCGAGAGGCACATGTGGTACCAATCCATAAAGGGGGGTCGAAGGAAGTACCAGGAAACTATAGACCCATCAGTTTAACCTCGGTGGTGGGAAAATTAATGGAGAGTATACTAAAGGAACGATTGGGGTTTACTTGGAGGAGGTGGGAGGTCTGGATAGTCGGCAGCATGGGTTTGTGCCAGGTAGATCATGTCAAACCAACCTTGTGGAGTTCTATGAATGGGTAACATCAGAACTGGATAGGGGTAAGCCTGTGGATGTATTATTCTTGGACTTCAGCAAGGCGTTTGACTCTGTCCCCCACAATGGTCTGGTGGAGAAACTGATGGGGTTAGAGTAGGCCCTTTGATGGTCAGATGGATTGAAAACTGGATAGCTGGACGCACTCAGAGAGTAGTGGTCTGTGGGGAGCTCTCAAACCCTACAGAGGTTGGTAGTGAGTACCACAGGGCTCGGTCCTGGTCCAATCCTGTTTAATGCATACATATCAGACATCAGGGATGGTATAGGGTGTGAAATGAGTCTCTTCGCGGATGACTCCAAGATGGGAGCAGTAGTTGAGGGAGAAGAGGGAGGTTGGCCCTGCAGGGACCTGGACACCCTGGAAAGCTGGGCTCACACATGGAAATTAAATTTCAATATCACCAAGTGCAAGGTGTTGCATCTTGGTCGGAAACCTAAACACAGGTACACCCTGGGAGGAGGTGCTGGAAGCCTCAACAGGGAAAAAGACCTAGGGGTCATGGTGGATACATGTATGAATAACACTGAGCAGTGCAGGAGAGCAGCTAGCAAGGCAAACAGGATGTTGGGATGCATCGTGAGGGGATCACCTCTAGGAGCAAGGAAGTGATTCTGCCACTGTACAATGGACTGGTTAGACCACACCTTGAGTACTGTGTACAGTACTGGAGACCACACTTGAAGAGGGACATACAGCTCCTGGAGAGGGTACAGAGGAGGGCAACAAAAGATGATACGAGGGCTAGGGATTTGACTTACGAGGACAGACTTGAGGAGCTCTGCCTGTTTTCATTGGAGGAGAGGAGAGAGACAGGGGACATGATTGAGGTCTTCAAGTACCTCAAGGAATAAATAGGGTAAACATGGAGGGATCTTTAGACTAAAGCAGGGAGGCATCACCAGAGGGCATGGTTTGAAGTTGGAAGGTGGAAGGGTGAGGGGAAAAGAGGAGGAGGTTTTTCACTGAGAGGGTGGTGGACCCTTGGAATGCTCTGCCTGGGAGCTGGTTCAGAGATCCACAGTGGAGAGCTTTAAGAGAGGGTGGGACAGACACAGAAAGTGGATGTATCAGATGATGGCCTGTCCCGGGGTGGGGATGGATGATAGGGGTTTCTGGAGCACAAGGGATGGGAGGGTCTTGGCACCAACTAAGGATCGAGGTTCGAGCAGACTTGATAGACCATAAGGCCTAATCTGCTGGCAAATAGTATGTTAGTATGTTAGTATGTAAATGTTGCACATATTGCCTGGGGCTTGTTATTCTATTACACACTGTACTAGGATCATGGAGGTCAGATAGACCACTTCCACAAAACTCTTCTAATTTCTTTAAGGAGGCCCAGCCAACAAGAAACAAGTTATTTATTTATTTGATTTATTGTTAATTTGAATTTTGTAACTGGGTGGGCCCACTGAGATATTACAGTACCTTTTCTCAGGGGTGACCCAGGAAGTGCAATACAATAAACAGAAGCAAAGTAGTTCCAGTAGTTACATTTCCATCATACACAGATCCACAAAATTACATTATTTATAGAAACACTTATGACTTACAAAATTACATATAGATAGGCAGAACAGTACTATGACATTCACATGACAAATTTCATGGTTCTTACATGACAGTTACTGAGTATTAACTGCATCTTTCATAGATTAACTTTAGCAAGTACATAGGGTGGGGATACATTATACTTAGAGTTTGGCAAGCTGGAGCAAGAGTCAACAAAAGCAGATACAAGATGAAGGGGCAGAAAGGTGGGCTAACAGGAGGATTGGAAATTGGCAAGTGAGAGCAAGACAAGACGGAGGGTGGGAGTGAGTTCCAATCAGACACCACCAGTGAGGCAATGATCTCTAGGCCACAGCTAATCACAGTTGGGCATTACTAGAAGGGGAGGGAGGTAGATCTTGGCACTTACAGTGGCTGCTAGAGCTGAATGAGTTCACCAAGGCAGGGAGGGTGTGAGGTGGACCAACATATGTATTAGGCCCAGGGTGGCATACTGTAGTTTAGATTCATAAGGTAACCAACCCAGCGAGAAGGAGACATCACAGGGTGGTGGTGGCGGGCATTGACCCCAGATCAAACCTTCCCACCCTGAGATAAGCCTGTCTGAGGTGAGAGATATGATGATGATGATTTTATTTTTATACAGGAAACAAGCTTTAGGGACAAAGTCCCTGTTTACAAAGAATGCCCTGTACATATTACATAAGACATACAACAGTGATACATGAATACATATGATGGAAGCTGGAAATTATGGTTGGCATCAGTAGAACTGATTTACAAGACATTCCAAAACATTTCAAACTCTAAGCTATTCTTTTCTTCACTATTAATCATGTTTGCATTCAAACTTAATTTCACTACCTTTAACTTCATTTATACCTAAGACGAGGCTGAAGAAGAAATCATAATCACCTGCTTGTGACATCACAGTCCGATACTGTGGCAATAACTGTGATAAAATAACTGGCTAGTGTTTTTTCCATAAGGAAGACCCACTTATAATTTGCTGTTATAACCAGTTAGTTATAGAGGCAAACATGCGCTGGGTTTTCCACACTCCACGCATGCGCCAAACTCTGGTCTTCCTTTCCTCAGCCAGCTGCAATAACTTACTACCAACACTTCATGGCAACTCGCACTCGGTGGTAAGTTAAATTTAAACAAAAAGTAAATGGCTCTTTAATGCACTGCCTCCACTACATAACCTGCATTAAAAAATTAAAAAAAGAAAAGGGAAACTTTCCAGCCACTTCCGACTGTGGGCGGTGCTGCATCCCTGTCGGACTATGGCTGACAACAGATGAATCTTTATTTTATATAATTGCTGTGGTAAAAAAATGCTTCCCAGCAATGATATAAAATAAAGGATGGGTAGGTGTGTACAACTTGAATTGTACACACACCCTTGGTGTGGGATGCATTTATAAGCCCCTCAAGGTTCTCTCTCAGACTTTATGTGTCATCCCACAACTTAGGTGTGTGAAAAATTCTTATAATAACTGGGGAGCATTTTCTCCCATATGGAAACCCAGTTATAATTCACCATTATAACTGTGAACACATGCCAGGTTTCTAGTGCTCCATGCATGTGCCTGTCTCCACTCTCTCCGGTGCTGGACACTTCACCAGTTGACTGGACACTCGGTGGTACAGTAAGTGAAAAAGAAAAACAACCTGACTTTTCAGATATTTGACTCCTTGGTCCTCGACTCCTAAACTGTAAAAAAAAAAAAAAGTTTCAGCAGCTGCTTGACTGCAGACTGTGTTTCCTCCTCTGCTTCCTCCACACTGGACCGCGGCTCAGCTGTTTTAGTTTTATATAATTGCTGTGGTGAGAAAACGCTCCCCAGCAATTATACAAAATAAAACATGGGGTGGTGTTTTTTTAACAACATTTTACACATACCTCTCGGTGTAAAATCTCATAAAACATACCACCCCATGCATTATCGTATATGTTACAACTACCTACTCAGCCACTATTCTATAAATAATAACTGGGCCACGTTTTTTCCCATGGGAAAATCAGTTGCAATTTGCTGCCATAACCAGCTGGTTATAATGGCAAACACATGCCACTTTCCCTATGAGAAAAGCATGAACCACACAGCGGCTCACACTACACTGCCTTTGAAAACACTTCACAGAAAAACAAGCATTTGTCAATGCCGAATGTTGCTTGCTTGTATGTGCTGTTTAGGTATTTGGAAGTGATAGTTCCATGCCTTCCTCCCAAGACATCCACTGCGTCTTTCCATTCAGTATTCACAGAAGAGTGGGAAGAGCAAGGGCCACAGCAGTACAGCAGTTGCCAAGGGGGTGAAGAGGTGGGCAATAGTCCATTCGAAGGCAAAAGAGTCCTGCAGGAGTTCACTAAATTGAAGGGTGGACAAAGCGATGGAACCAGATGGCATACACCCAAGGATATTAAGAGAACTGCAAAGGGAGATAGAAAGCAGTACCTCTGGCAGCCATGTTCACTGAGTCATTCAACACGAATGAATTGGAGGAGGGCACATGTGGTCCCTCTACACAAGTCCGGCAGCAGGGAGGAGGCAAGGAACAATAGGCCATTCAGCCTCACCTCAGTAGTGGGGAAGATCATGGAGACATTGCTTAAAGAAAGGATAGTGGGGCATCTAGAAGCCATCGAAGCCCAGGACCATAGACAACATGGATTCACAGTGGGGACATCATGTCAGACAAATCTGGTTGATTTCTTTGACTGAGTGACAAAGGAAGTGAATCAGGGTGGGGCAGTGGACAATGCTTACCTTGATTTCAGCAAAGCCTTTGACACCATCCCATATAGGAGGCTGATAAACTAGCTGGGTAGGCTGGGCATGTGGGGAAAGGTAATGAAGCTGGGTTAGAAACAGCTGCTAACAGACAGGAGGCAGAGAGTGGTAAATGGTGTGTAGTCTAGGGAGAGGGGGTGACCAGTGGGGTGCTGCAGGGATCGGTACTGGGGCCAGTCCTGTTCAATGTCTTCATTAGTAACATTGCAGAACATCTGAAGGGATTTTTTTCACCAAATTTTCAACATAGCCATTTTAAGACCTCTGCTCATGAACAGTGTCACTGTGATTTTCTTAATCTGTCCCAAACATTGATTTCGCACACTGAATGCGCCATTGTGCGCTACATGGGCAGAAACATGTTTTGGGCGAGATGTGAAAAATGACAGCTGTACTGCTCATAAGGAGGTGTGGTAAAATGGCAATGTTGAAAATCTGGAGTGAAAATATTGAAAATTCGCGAACTTACGAGCGTGCATAGGATCAGTGCAACAAATGCTCGTAAAACAGTCATTTTAGGAATTTTTCACCAAATTTTCAACATAGCCATTTTAAGACCTCTGCTCATGAACAGTGTCACTGTGATTTTCTTAATCTGTCCCAAACATTGATTGCACACACCGACTGTGCCATTTTGTGCAACATGCATGGAAACACATTTTGGGTGACGTGAAAAATGACAGCTGTACTGCTCATAAGGAAGTGTAAAATGGCAATGTTGAAAATCTGGAGTGAAAATATAAAAAATTTGAACTTACGAGCATGCGTAGGAACCTGCGCAACGCTCATAAACAGTCATTGTTAGGAATTTTTTCACCAAATTTTCAACATAGCCATTTTAAGACCTATGCTCATGAACAGTGTCACTGTGATTTTCTTAATGTGTCCCATACATTGATTTCACACACGATCTTTGTAGATAGCGCTACATGCGTGAAACATTTTGGGTGAGATGTGAAAAATGACAGCTGTACTGCTCATGAGAAAGTGTGTAAAATGACAATGTTGAAAATCCGAGTCTAAATATTGAAAATTTGCGAACTTCTGACATGCGTAGGAACTGCCTTCACGCTCATAAAACTAGTCATTTTAGGAATTTTTTCACCAAATTTGCAACTTAGGCTTTTTGAGAGCCCACCTTAAGAACACTGGCACCGTGGTTTCGTTAATCAGTCCCAAAAAGGTGATTTTTGCAGTGACAGCGAAATCACCCTCGGGCCCGATTAACGCCCGTGACAGTGACAGAATTCGAGGATGGGTCCCAAAACCCCATGTTGAAAATTTGGTGCCAAAATTCCAAAAAATGCCTGAGATATGCAACAAAGTTGAAAAATCCTATCTATCCCATTATACAGCTTACGGCATTTCCTCAGTCGCGTTGGCTTTGAAGAGTGCAGGCGTGTTCCCGGTCCACCGAAGATCATCGTGACGCCAGTCCGGAGGTAAGTATGGGGTGAGTGGTGTGTGGGGAGGCTGAGTGCGCAGTGGGTGGGTGCGGGTTGTGGGAGGGGGCAGGGAGAAGCGCCGAGGACAGTTTTGTATTTGCAGGTTTATTTTTTAATAAGGCGATGAGGACGTTTGCCATGCTGGGGTGGGCTCCCAGCATGGCAGCTGAAAAACTGTTTGGGGGGGCTGGAGCCAGCGAGTTGGGCACCCGTCGGCTCTTTCATTTTGCCACCTTGCGGTGGGCTCCCAGCATGGCACCTGGATGTTTTGGGGGTGGCATGGAGCAGACAGGGGATTGGGCACCCCGTTGGCCATAACACATTTTGCCACTCTGGGGTGGGCTCCCAGCATGGCACCTGGAAGCTTTGGGGGTGTGGGCCGATGGGGATTGGGCACCTATGCGCCCATTGCAGTGTGTGCATAGGGGGGGAGGAAGAGCAGCATGAGCGTGCGATGCTGCGTGCATCTATGCGTGTGTGTGTGTGTGTGTGTGTGTGTGTGTGTGTGTGTGTGTGGAGGGCGGGGGCTCTGCTCACTGAAGTGGAGCTCTCCTTTTAACTGTACGACCACCTGCATTTTCAACTGCTGTCATAGACAGCTGCAGCAGTGATTGGGGAACTGGAGTGCGCCTGCAAACACACCGACTGAATTGAAGACGTGTGCCACACCTCCAAAACTCGGATGATGGCACTATGTTTCATGCACATGCGCACAAGCAACATGAAAAGTGACATATTGCTTCACATCAGGCACTGTTTAAAAGGATCAGTCTGACAAAAATCACCAGTCATACCCTCTCATATTCATTCTCTCTCTCTCTCTCTCTCTCTCTCTCTCTCTCCCTTTCTCCCTTGCTTTCCTTTCTCTCTCTCTCTTGCTTTCCTTCTCATCCCCCTCCCTCTGCAGGTCATAAGAGCAGGATCACCAAAGAAACCAAGAGCACCATAGCAACAGAGCCTTTTTTTTTCCAAAGGCTTAATAGTTAACGGTTCTGTAGATGTTTCCTGGTTATTTCATTTGTAGTTGCAGTTTCCTTATTGCCTATTTTTAAAACAGTTTGCTTCTCCATTCAATCTTACCTGTTGATGGTTCTCAAAATAAATAACTTCATGAAAAAGAACCTAAGGTTGTAATCGTTGTTACCAATGAGTTACCACATATTTTATGTAATTGCTGTGGTGAAAAAATGTGACCCCAGCAATTATATAAAATAAAACATATGGTGGTGTGAAAACTTGAATTTTACACACACCCTTGATGTTGGATCCTTAGATAAACCAACATCTAACGTGTGTGTGTGTGTGTGTGTGTGTGTGTGTGTGTGTGTAAAATTCTCATTAAACACACTACCCCATTTATTGTCTGCCACACCTGCATGCTGCGAGCTTATTGCTATGAGTAGTGTGTGAGAAAACTTCAAAAGAACCAGCTGCCAGACAGCTGATCGCTGTTTGGTCATGGAACAAATCTGTATGGAATGCAGCCGACTCTGCACATGCGCAGTAGAGCCACTGCTTCTGCGCATGTGTGAAAATGAACAATGCAGGTATTTGTGTCTGTGTTTGGGAGGTGAGCATGATGCGAGGGGACTGGGCACCCCTTGGCATATGGATTCTTATAGGATATTATGCCGACAGAGTTGGGCTCCCCATTGGCAAATTAACTGGAGTGGGCATGCTGACAGGGGATTGGGCACCCCAATACGTCAGCTTTCTGGGGACTAGAGGTGGGCGGTGGCAACCACCATGTTTACTGGAATGAAACACCAGGCAGTAGCATGCCCCGCAATGAGGGGGCAATCCCTCATTGCAGTGGTGAAATGTTTCAAGTTGGTGGCATCGTTTTGCACTGCTGTCATAGACAGCATGCACATTTATTAGTGCCACAAAGATAAGCCACACAAAGCAGTAGGGGCATTGGCCACAAAGCGAACATACCTCCACAACCTGCTACTCTAGCAAGCTATCACAACATGTTTCTTGCGCATGTGCGCAAGCAAACATAAAAAGTAATCTATCCAGGAAGTCTTTCAAATAAATGAATTTGGATGCCCTGTGAAGCTTGCAGGAAGTCCTGAACAGAGCTTAACTTGCAGTCACCAGCAAGAGCACATTCAGCCCAAGAGCCTTCAGACACTAGTGAATTACATCACCCTCCTTTGCTTTATGCTACACCTGTAATTCCATGAAATTGCTGAGCTAATCTTTCTCCAGGCTGTCAACCTTCCGAGGGATCAGCTCTGTGAAACAAGAGTTAAACTAAAAGATTGTCTAGTCTTAACATCTAACAGTGAGGAGACCTCTTGATATCCTAGCCTGAGGTATTTGAGAGCCAAGAGGAGAAGAGAGGCACACAGCAAACCTCCAGAGTCAATGAGTCTGCAGATCAAACACTTCCTCTTCTTGTTTACCAGTACTCTATCAAGAGCTTTCAGCACAACATAGGGTCTACAGGGGGAAGTGTTTTGTACATTTAGCAACCAATTAGCAAACTAGGTACAGTAACTGATTGTTATTTAAAGTAAAGGATGTGTGGTACTGTTGTCATTAAAGACCTTTTCTAAATTCTCATTTCCTTTACTTTCATGTCCCCACCCCTGCCCACCTCAGCACTCACAGCACCACAGTATAGCCATAAGTGGTCAAGCGGATAAATGGTATGGTATTCTCAGAGGCAGATATCAATGCCTGCTCCTGAATGCAGGTCTTTCTCTCTCATCGTGCTAGGTAGCGATGTTGCAAAGTTTTACTTTGCCAACAAAGCTGCACAATTTTCCTTCACAAAAACATAGGAACTTCCCACTTTGCAATGAGTTTTCCTGGGGAGTGACACTTTCTGGCAAACATCAGGTGAGGTCATGGCAATGTTACAACTCTGCCAAATAATTTGCATGACTTTGCTTGAAAAATATCACTTCACCTGCTGAAAACTTTACAAAGTCTGCACTTTATAAACATACGAAATTGCCATCAGATACAGACCTTCGGACTATCTAGTTTGCTCGAGGTTACAGCGCATCAGTCCCTTAGACTGCAGCTGTCCCCACCCATTTGCCATCCTCCTCCCTCCCTGTCCCCTTCTTGGTTGTATTCTCCCTTTGAATCTGTCCCACCCTCTCTAAAGCTCCCCACTGACTGCAATGAGATGACTTCCTCTGGCAGTGCGTGAAACCCTACCACCACCCTTTCAGTAGAATAGTGTCTCCTCTTTCCTCCTGAATCTACCCTCCAATTTTAGAGAGTGGCCTCTGGTTTCCCTACTGCTCTTTAGAGTGAACATACCTCTGTTGTCCAGTCTGTTCATCCTTTCAGATACCTGAAGGTCTCAATCATATCCCCTCTCCCTTCTATCTTCCAGGGTATACATATTGAGCTCTCTGTCTCTCCTCGTAAGGTCTATCCCCTAACCTCAGGATCATCTTTGTTACTCTGCTCTGCACCGCCTCCAGCAGCTTGCTGTCCTTTTAAAATAGGGTGCCAGAACTGCACGCAGTACTCTAAGTGCAGTCTACCAATGACCTGTAAAGGGCAGTATGACCTCACTACTTCTGGAAGTAACCCCTTGTTATGCACCCCAGCATCCTGTTTGCATTGTTCGCTGCTTTCCTGCATTGTGCTGAGTGGTTCATTTCACCAGTCATCAGCACCCACAAATCCTTCTCCTCCTTGGATGTGGATAATTGGACACCCCCAACCAG
This sequence comes from Neoceratodus forsteri, assembly GCA_016271365.2. NCBI lineage: Eukaryota > Metazoa > Chordata > Ceratodontiformes > Ceratodontidae > Neoceratodus > Neoceratodus forsteri. The sequence continues at coordinate 82,699,278 of CM028138.1, forward strand.
TAACTGTGTTCCAGGTTCCTTGCTCCCAAGTGCATCACTTTACACTTCTTGGCATTGAACCCGAGCTGCCAGTTGTATGACCATTCCTTCAGTTTTGCCAAATCTTCCTGAAGTACTTTTCCCCCCTTGCCCCCGTCCACCTCAGTACAGATCTTGGTGTCATCCGTAAAGAGGCTGATCTTATTTTTGATCCCTACTGCTATGTCTGCGATGAAAATTTTAAACAGCACCAGTTCCAGTTCCGAGCCCTGTGGGGCGCCACTTGTCACTACCCTGGGCTCTGCTGTCTCCCTACCACCACCACCACTACCCTCTGTTGTCTATGCTGTAGCCAGTTTTCAGCCCATCTGCTCATTTCTTTCTCATTTTTTTCTCCCCACTCCCAGTCTCTCTAGTTTGCAGATCAGCCTACCGTGTGGTACTGAATCAAAGGCCTTACTGAAATCCAGGTAGAATACATCTACCACATGGCCCCTGTCCATTGCCCTCGTGACCTAGTCGTAAAAGTCAATTAAGTCTGTTTGGCAGGATTTGTTAGAGACAAACCTGTGCTGCCTGTCATCCTGCAGGCCATTGTGCCCCAGAGATTATACCAGCCTTTCTTTGAGGATTGCCTCCATCATTTTTTCCAATGGTTGAGGTAAGGCTCACTGATCAGTAGTTCCCCGGCTCGTCCTTGGGCCCACTCTTATGAGGAGGTATCACATGTGCCTCCCTCCAATCCCTGGGCACACACCGTGTGTTTAGAGAGGTGTTGAACAGGTCTGCCAATGGCCCTGCTAGGACCTGTGTCAGCTACCTCAGCACCCTGGGATAAACTCCATCTGGCCCCGGTGCCTTGTCCACCCTCAGTGACCTAAGGCTCTCCAGCACCTATCCTGCTTTGATTACCCCATCTGCGGTTGCCTCATCTCCCTCCCCTTCCCCACCTTTCCCTTCAGGTACTGGCCCGTCCCTCTCCCTTGTGAATACTGAGCAGAAGTACTCATTGAGTACTTCTGCCATGTCATCCCCCTTATCTATCTATCCACCCACTGCCCTTCCTGATCTTAGCTATTTGGTCCTTGCTATTTCTATTTTCCCTAATAGAACTAAAGTAATCCTTTCCCCCTTCTTTTATCCCCTGAGTCAATCTCCTTTCCCTGGCTACCTTTGCTGCCCTTACTGTTCTGTTCACTTCCCTGGATTTCCTCACGTCATCTTCTCTGTCTGCTGCCCTTTTGGTTCTCTAAAGGTTTGGAATGCCTTTCTCTTCTCCTTCACCATCCTCACTACCTCCCTAGTCATCCAGCTTGGTTTTTTTGGTCCTGGATTTCTTACACCTGTTCTTGATACAATCTTCTATGGCTTTGGTCAGTCCCAGCTTTATGATCACCCATTTCTGTTCTGTGTCCATGTCTGGGTGAATGCTATCTGCATGTTTACTCAGTATGCAACCCATCCTGGCAAAGTCAGCCCTTCTGAAGTCCAGGACCTTAGTTTTTGTATTGGCTGCTTCTCTCCCTAAGTAGACTGAGAACCACACTGTCCAGTGATCACTATCCGCCAAGGGTTCTTCCACCTGTACATTCCTGACCAGTTCCCATCATCCAACACTAGGTCAAGAATGTTCTCCTCTCTTGTTGGCCCTGTCACCCTTTGGAGTAGAAGCTGTCCTGGAATGCTTCCAGGAGGATCAGCTCCCTGGCACATGTGGTAGCTGGGATGCTCCAATCCACCCCTGGTAGATTAAAGTCCCCAGCACCACAGTGCTCCCCTTGCCACTTAGTCTCCTTATCTGCTCCCCTAGTTCCCTGTCCATGTCCTCTTTCTGGGTTGGGGGTCTATAAACACCCCCTAATCAGATCTTAGCTCCCATCTGGACCTGTAGCTGCAGCCAAATGACTTCCGGACTGCCCTCCTTCCCCTCTTCCCTAATACATCTGATTTCTGCTCTAACATACAGTAAATGGCTACTCCATTCCCCTTCCCTTTTTCTCTGTCTCTCCTAAATAACTTAAATCTTGGGATGGCCAAGTCCCAGTCATGGTTTTGAGTTGCCCAAGTCTCTGTAATAGCAGCTATGTCTATCCCATCTGCCATCAATGCCTGCAACTCAGCCATCTTGTTCCCCAGGCTCCTAGCATTTAGTGATAACACCTTCCACCCTTTACATTTCCCTGTCACCTCTTTACCCTGCTTTCCTCTCCCAACCTTAGTCAAACTTGGTTCCATTCTTGCTGCAGGGGGAGGTCCCTTGGACCCCGTCTCCTATTTCAGTCCTCCTCTATGGCTCCCCCAGATAGTTTAAATTGTATCTTTCGCTGATAAACTCCCCCCGGTCTCTGCTTTAACACCTGTGATCCTTGCTTACTGAGGTGTAGCCTATCCCTTGCATACCAGTCCTTGTTCTCCCATGTGCTACCCCACTCTTCCACCAATCCATACTCCATGGACTCACACCATACCCTCAGCCACTTATTGAAGTCTATGATTCTGCACTTCTTATCTGTACTTGCTTGTGGCATTGGCAGGACTTCTGAGAATGCTGCTGTGTTTCCCCACTCATTGCATAGCTCTCCCACAACCCTGAAGCTATCCTGAATATCCTCTAACCTTCTTCCTTCTAAGTTGTTTGTTCCCAGGTGCACAATAATGTGTGGTCCCCCTCCCCCACCTTCCTTATGCATCTAGCAATATGCTGGCCCATGCTTTCTGCTGTCATGCCAGGCATGCACTCCACCCAGATATTGCTTTTTCTGGTGCCCCCCCCATCTTACCCCTTCAGTACTGAGTCCCCAAAATTATGACTCTTTCATGACTATGATGATCTCTTTTCCATGTTGCTTTGCACTATCATGTTCCCTAGCTTGATCCCTCCACCCATTCTCCCAGTTAAGCTCCCCTCTATCTTCCCCGATTCTATTCACTAGCTCCACCCATCTTTCAACTGTGGCCAGTGCTTCTGCCTCCACATCTAGACCAATCCCTTTGTGCTCCCCCACCACATTCCTTTTTTTAACCTCCTGCCACCCTGCCTCCCCCTCCACTACTGTTCCCCTGTGCCATCCCTGTGTTACTATTTCCTCTTACTTGTGTCCCCCTCATTGCCCCAGCTACCACCCCTCCTGGGCCACCTGCAGCTTTCCCCTCCACATTATCTCCTTGCTTATCTAACCCTGCTGGCATTACTGCATTGCCCCCATCCTGTTGCTTCTTGCATCTATGGGTACTTGGGCCACCGTTAGCTCCTTCTGGGCCTGTGCTGCAACTGTTATCCCCTGCGGTGCTCTCCCCTCTAACTGGCTTATTGGCTGCACAACCTGCCTTCTCCTGCTCCTTCAGACTAGCGAGAATTTAGAATCTATTTGCGCAGGCAAGTCCCCTTGCCTGGTTGTGCACTGTCCCGCCTCCCTGGGGCTTATAACCCTGCACTGACCTTGTGGCATCTATTTTCCACTCTCTGACACACCTCCAATGATTGGTTCCAGCCTGTGCTTGCACATGATTTTGTGTGCCACCCCTCGCTACCCCTAGTTTTACCACTTGATGGCCTGATGCTGGTTGTAATGGATGATTCATTGGGTACCCCACGTGCCTGCCTACATCTCTAATAAGAACCTCCATGCCTCTAGCTCCCTCTTCAGTCACTCAATGTCCTTTCTAAGCTGACCTACCTGCACACCATGCAGCCCCCTGCCCTCTATGCCATTCTCAGGAAATGGCAGATCCACATCCTGGCAGCATACCACCCTCCCTAGCCCCTGGCCTGGTTGACTACCTCTTGCCATTCCCCCTACCCATGAATTGGTGCTGTTCCACTCCATGTTACTTTTTCCCCAGGTTAAACTTTGCACTTCATGAGTTTAGCTAAACTTTGCAAGTTCATTTCGAAGTGAAGCTTGCCAGTTTTGCACATCTCTATTGCTAGGTCTGCCCCTCCCCAAAGTTGAATTCATACTTCCATGAGACTTCTTTTGCTCAGCCCCGTGCCCCATCCAAAGAACAGAGTCACCACAATTGCAGCTTCCTTGATGAGGGTGGAGGGTGAGTGGTTGTCTTCACATCTGACACCAGTGCTGCTCTGTGATGGCCCAGCAGGGCCTTGCCTATCCTCCCAGGGACATGAGTGCCCCACATTCATGCTGCCCTCAGGATCAACCAGCCTCAGAGTGGGATGCACGGACTTGTTCATGAACCATAATCTCCCAGCAGGAGGCAGTGCAAGGCAGTGTTGCCAGCACACTGGATGCTTGCATTTCTATAAAAGCACTACACTGTAAACCATCTGCCTCTAAGGCCACCATACTAGAGTGTCAGCATGGCTCTGTTGGAACCATATCAGCCTCTGGGCCAGAAGGTTGTGGGTTCTAGCTCCACACAAGCTAATGGGCTCTACCACAAATGCTGGCAGTACAGGACTAAGGGGATGCTCTGCTGTCAGGGTGTGCTGTCCTTTGTATAGGATGTTAAACCAAAGTCTTGTCTGCCATTTCAGGTGCTTGCACAAACGGACATTAAAGATTCCCATGGCACTTGTCAAAAGAGTAGGAATTTTTATTACTACAGACAATCAAACAGAATTATAATACAATTATTTACGGGAAGAAAAAACATAAACTTTACATCTGGACCAAACATGGAAACGATGTGTTCACAACCACAAATTGATTCCTAGGTGTACGCAAGTCATTTCCCACTGATATATGTAAAATATATACAGCCATTTGTCAATTCTGAATGTTTGCTTGCTGATATTAGCATTGGGCACGCAGGAGTTAGACAGATGCGAATAGGAATGGCAGTGAAGTATTGAATTCATGCCAACCCCACCTCCACCCTGCAGAGATGGACAGGCATTGTGATGTGCCTTTGGGTCATCGCTCATACGCTCACACCATTTCACCTCACTCTATCCTGTAGACACTGACAAGTGTAGAGTTGTGCTTTGGGGTGTTCGGCTTCACAGTCACCCCATTTCATAAGGACATACACTGAAATGGGTGCAGTATAGAAGAATGGGGTGAAGTCTAGGGCCAAAGAGTCCAAGGTACACCTCAATGCCTGTCACTGGCTGCAGGGTGGGGTGGAATGGTGTGAGCATTACAGCTGGCAGTCAAAGGCACACCCTGATGCCCATCACTCTGTACAGGGTGGGACATTATGGTTGGAAACATTATGTGCCTGGGCGTTTGTTGGTATTTGCACTACAAATTTTCAACATGGCCTTTTGTGACCCCCACCTCATGAAAGCATTTGGGACTTCTGCTCATGAACAGTGGCAGTGTGATTTTTGTTAATGTGTCCTGAACTTTGATTTCCTACAGCGACCGTGCCAGTCTGTGCCAGATGTGTGAAAACACAGATCGGGCAGGATGTGAAGAATGACAACTGTACCATTCATAAGGAGGTGTGAAGAAATGGCAATGTTGAAAATCTTGAGTGAAAATATAAAAATGCTCAAACTTCCTTGTGTACATGGAAACTGCGCAATGCATGCTAGTAACAGAGTCATTTAGTGGAATTTTTTCACCAAATTTGCAACACAGATTTTGAGAGAGGCCACCTCATGAACAGTGGCACTATCATTTTGTTAATTGGTCCTGAAAGGTGATTCCACGTAGTGACCACGAAATCACCTTTCAGGACTGAATAACACCATGACAGTGACTGAATTCATGAGGAGGGGTCCCAAGAACTCCATGTTGAAAATTTGTTGCCAAAAGTCTAAAAAATGGCCAAGATAGCCACATAAGTTGAAAAAAACTTATTTATGCCATTATACAGCTTACCAGCATTTCTTCAGTTACGGTGGGGCTTTGAAGAGTGCAGACATGTTCCCAGTCCACACCGAAGATCATCAGCTGAGGATTTGGAGTAAATATGGAGTGAGGGTGTGGGGGGAGGTGGAACGCATGCAAAGAGGTGGGTGCGGGTTGGGAGGGGCCATGAGAGACAGCGAGGACCATTTTCTTTTACAGGGTAAACAAAAGACAATGGGGAAATTTTGGCATGCTGGGGTGGGCTCCCAGCATGCCACCTGGGTGTTTTTTGGCAGGAAGTGTGGATCTGATGGAGACTGAGCACCCCTGTTGGCCATACAGTGTGCTTGTGGGGGAGCACATGAGCCATAGGGGGATTGGGCACCCCCGGCACACAAAAAATGGGGAGGAGCACATTATGCCAACAGGGATTGGGCTACCCCATCAGCAAATGAACTGGGGAGGGGGCATGCCGACAGGGGGATTGGGCACCTCTGTCAGCTTTAACCAGGACTGTGAGAGGTGGTGGCTGTCCGTCATCTTCAGTGGGGACTGTGAGAGGCCAATGGAGAAGTCACCGCTGTGTTTATTGAAAGGAGACATCACACAATGCAGCTGTAATTCACTGCTGCAGCTGGGAACCACCCCAAACAGCTGATTGCTGATGACAGGGCACTCTATGATTGCAGTGGCAAGTTTGTTTCAAGTTGGTGGCGATCTACGCTACTGCTGTCATCAACAGCGTGATCTTCTATTGGTGCCACACAGACCAGCCCCAAAACGGGCTGCTGGCATTGGAAGCCTAACTGAGCTCTTTGATCTAGTATGCTTACGTTTTTTAAAAGAAATAAAAAAAGGGAAGGAAAATGTTTTGTTTCACCAGGCTCTGGCACCAGCTGTGTCCCACTGAATCGCGTTGAAACCCGACCGGACCAACTGCACAGGGAGGTGTGTTTATTTTATATAATTGCTGTGGCAAAAAAATGCTTCCCAGCAATTATATAGTTGAAATATGGTGATAGTTGACTTGAAGATTTTACACACAGTTGAGGGTTGGATGCTTAAAATAAACCCTTGAGCTTTGCTCTTGGAGTTTATGTAGCATCCAATACCTCAAGTGTGCAAATCATTGAACACACCACCCCATGTATTATTCTTGCTACATGACATTATGACTTTTGTCTCTAAATAAGCCTCAGCTGTAGATATACAGTACATTAAAGAGCAAACTGCTGTTTTCAAGTAAATGCCCTTATAAAATGGATTGGATCTAGCATGCAATCTTATTTGTCAAACTGATCACAAGACTGCATTACGTTCACATCACCGTATGGTTCAGATTTTACTTTTTTTCTCTTGTTTAGGTTTAAAACAATTTTATGATGCAATAACACACTCCAAGGTGTGGGGTAATGCCATAAATGACCACACTTCCTTGGTGGGTTGAAGGCACTCTGCTGGTCCTCGTGCTGCTTTGTGCATCACAACCTACCTGGGCACACCCTGTCATATGTTATCGCCTACTTTGTAATGAATAATGAAATGGTATGAAATTCAATTATTTCGGAATGTGGCAGTTTTATATAAATTGTAACAATTTTGGCACATTACCAAACCTGCTGTTTAAATCTGTGTTTGACCATTTTCAAATAAACAGTAGTAGCAGTTTAATATTACACACCCATGATACTTGTCTGTTATATCTTCAACAAATCAGAATATTTATTAGGTATCACATGAGAAACACAATGCATCTTTTTATTTTTTCAGGTGAACAATAATGGAATTATTTCCTTTGAAGTATCTGTGACACAGTACACACCTGCTCCATTTCCACTGGCAGATGGGCGAGCCTTTGTCACTCCATTCTGGGCAGATGTAGACAACACACGGTATGGCAATGTGTACTACAGGGAAAGCACAAATGCCCAGCTTCTTACACGGGCCACCTCCGACATCAACAGATACTTCCCATATCTGCCTTTCACTGCCACCTGGGTATTTGTGGCCACCTGGGACAGAATAGCCTATTATGGTTCATCATCAACAAAGGTAGGAGAATAAAACAATCCTTGCCTTCTTTGGGTGTATGGTAACCTGCCATTTTAAACATGGAGTACATTATTATTAGTACAGTATTACTTTGTGAGCTTACATCATCACTGGTGAAGTAAAATGTTGTAACATTTCTACTGCAGGGTACAGTATAGCAAATAAGAGGAGAATAAAGCAAAGTCATTATGACTGCAAACCAAACTGGTTTCTTCAGCTGGAGAACTTAGTGGGACTTCTGTACCATCAATGCTTGTATTCTGAATGGGTCCCAGCCATGGGTTTGATATTTCATTTGTATCACAAGACCATAGTTACCAAATCTACTCAAATTAGTAAAACTAGCTAGTTATAGAATTTGATAAAAGCAGCTCAACTGCATTAAACTAAGTTCTACAGATGTGAGGTCTAAGGCACAAGCATATTTGATTATTTTCTCAAGGACACTCAGTAAGTCAATGCCTAAGCTAGGTTTCAAACCATGGTCTCTTTGTGCCTCTCTCTCTCTCTCGGCTCAGAGTCCTTTATGTTTTCCTTAGCTGTAGGACTTTCTCAAGGTCATGGTGTGAATTAATAGAAACACAGAAACATAGACTTTGATGGCAGATAAGGACCATTTGGCCCACCTAGTCTGCCCATTTCCCTACCTATAGGATAAGCTGCAGATCCTGGTTAACCAACAGCCTATTTCTTCCTACCCCCACAAGAATTGCCTTATGTTTGTCCCATACATTTCTTGAATTTCCCACAGTTTTAGACCCCACAACCTCCTCAGGAAGGCTGTTCCATGCATCCACCACAATCTTTGTGAAAAAATACTTCCTCAAATTGCCCCTGAACCGTCCCCCCTCTATCTTCAAATTGTGTCCCCTTGTTCTTGCACATCTCTTTTTCTGAAAGATGCTACCCTCTTGGACTTTGTTGATTCCACTGAGGTACTTAAAAGTTTCTATCATGTCCCCCCTCTCCCTCCTTTCCTCAAGGGTATACATATTAAACTCCTTTAGTCTGTACTCATATGGCTTCTCTTGCAGACCCTACACCATTTTAGTTGCCCTCCTCTGGATTGCCTCCATCCTGTCTAGAATAAGATTGAAATACTCTAACATATTGCATTTCTATCCTCGTATTTAGAGAAAACATGCTCTACTGTAAATATTGTTCTGTATCACTAAGCACTAATGGGAAACCACAGTGGTAACACTGAATAAATTGATATAATGGAGGGGACCAATAAGCATAAATCAGTATCCATTGCCCCAGTTGACACTGCTGAAAGGAGCTGGAAAATTGTGTTAATGTTATTTAAGCAATAAGGCATGTAGTAGTGAGTAGTGTTATTGCAGTAATCACTCCTGGGTGGCTGAAGCACCTAAGCGGGGTTGCGCTTCCACCACCCCAGGAGCAACATTATTACACAATAACACACACCTTGGAGTGCCTTATTGCAATTATACCATGGCTCAATGTTATACAAAATAAAAATAAAAAATAAAAAAATGTTTTTAGTAGTTTTTTTGTGTTTCTGAAGAGACAACAGCGATCAAAAGCTCCAACAAATCAATACAGTGATGTTGTTATGTGTAATAACATCACTGTCTCAAGCACCACTGACCAATCAGAATACAGGAAATGTCCTTGCTATTGTATAATCTATTTTATTACCCTCCTTTATTCTTCATTCTATGTTTTTGAAAGGGTTCTTGGTTTCATAATTAGCCAAGTTGTTAAAAGCCTAACAACCAATGATTAGGTGACCCTTTGTAGATCACATACTAGTTCTTTCAATTTTAACATGCCAATATGAGTTGTGATCCCATTTCACTCAGTATCTGTGTTACATATGAAAAGCACTCTCTGGCTTCATTTTTAAACAGACTGTTGATCTATATGTAGCTCACAGAGTGCCAGTGGAAAGCACACTAAATAGAGAGATCGCGATGATCATTTGGCAAGCAAGCACATATCAAGATCATTCCTGGCTCACCAACTGAGTTTCTGTCGCATTTCTTAAACTTTGTTTAACTTTTTAGGAGTGCTGCTGGTACAGTATATGGTCAGTATCAGAAACAAACAGTATTCAGTGCCCCCCAAACATGTGGCTCAAAAGAGATTGCAAATCCTTTTTTTCAATTATTCAGTTTTCTTATTCACTTCCTTTCTTTTTCTCCATGATTATAACAGAGTTCTTCATTTCATAAATCAGCTGAGTTTTGACAAGCATGCCGTCAGTAACATTTCCACCCCATAGGTAAGATACCTACTCTTTCAATTTTAATATGCCAATGTGGGCTGTGATTCCACTGCTTCTCTATTTGTCATATGTAAAGATCTATGCCAGTCTCTGCCATCATTTTTATACAGCGTATTGGCCAATAAGGGGCTCACTGTGCTGACCAGTGTGGAGTATGCTAAATAAGAAATGGCCACAGCTCTCCTGATAATTTGGTAATTAAAGATATAGTAAGCCCAGCCCTGGCACATCTACTGAGTTTTATCACATTTCTCATACATTTTTTAAATGTTTGTAAGGGTGCCATTAGTGTGTGGCCAATTGAACAGGAGAGCTATGTCCTTCTACTGTTCAGCATGCTTCCCACTGGCCACCTGTGAGACCCTTATGGGCCAGCACTTTGTTTAAAAAATGAATCCAGAGAGAGAACTTTACATATGACTAAAAGAAAAAGCAGTGGGATCACAACCCATGCCAGCATGTTAACACTGAAGGAGTAGAAACCTGACCTATGAGAGTGTCACCTTGTCATTCTTGGGCAGGCGTATCACATCTCTGCAATTTTATGAAACCAAGAACTCCTTTCAAAATAATGGAATAAAGGAAGAAAGTGAGTACATTAAAATGATATGCAGACTCTTTTCGGCACTGGTACTGGGCTGAGTGTGCCACCAATGATGAGGAGTGGTGAGAGCTTAGAACCTGAACTAGAGGGTAAGGCAGTTGTTTCATTATTTAGTGACATGATGGAAGTTTCACCAAAATGGAGAGGTAGGAAGCACAACTTATAAAAAGTACCAGTTTATTGAGCAACTGAACCACAGAATTCCAAACGGGGAAAGGAGTGGAGAACAAAAGTGTTCACTTCTAACCACTCTAGTACCACTAAAAAAATACTTGAGGCTATTTCCTCTAACTGTAACTAATAAAATTGCTATTACTATAAACTTTACTAAGCACTATTGCAAAGTTTCTATGGCTATAAATTTGTACATTTTTTGCCCCAAGATCAAATGGGTCTGCTGGACGTCAGAAATGATGTGTTGCAGAAGAAAGCAAACTGAGAACATTTTGTGCATGTGCTTTCCATTGGCCGGCTTGTAGAGTAGATAAAAAGCAAGGAACTTGGCCATTGGGTGCCAAGATAACCCAGGGATATGAACAACACACTTGTATTCCACAGAGGACCACTAGGCCATTACAGTGGACTCTAGGAAAGAACAGAGCAATTGTATTTCCAAGGACTTGTCATGCACTGAAGCACTTCTGGGCCATCATCACTGACCCTGGGAAGAGATCTAAAGAGCTGAAGTACTGATGAAAGTAAAGATCTGAAACACCTCCAGGCTGTCACCACTGACCCTAGGAAGTGATCTGAAGAAATGAAGAACTGGAACACCTCCAGGCCATCACCACTGACCCACAGGAAGAGATTTGAAGAACTGAAGAACTGAAACACCTCTGGGCCATCACCTGGGAAGAATCCCTGGAGAGCTGAACTCCTGAAACAAAAATCCCAACCCACTGGGAATCGGATGCCTATTTGTGAACCAGTGTAGTTCCCTGCGCTACCAAGCTCACTGTTCATAAGGGCTTGGTCTAAGACTCTGAAGAAAACAGGTGCCAGGGAGTTTCTTAGCTGACTGTGTTACTCCTGTTCTGATGACTGGCCCCAAATTGTCAGTATATAGCTGGGTGAAACAGTCTCTGGATCATGCAGGAGAGATTGTGAGCATGAGTTAGGCAGAAGTACAGTGTAATCTTTACATGAACTGTCTTTTCAATTGCTAGTTGCTGATTTCAGCAGTCTTTGAATCAAGCAACCATCAAAACGATAATTAGCAACAGGTAGTAGTTCAATAACATGCAGGGCAGTTTAATAGCATGCAGGGCAGTTCAGTTAAATGCAGGGCAATCCACAAGTTCTTAAAAGGCGCAGTCACTTTTGAAAAGGAGTTCACATCATGCAAGGGTAGTATCTCTGTCTTGAAGCACGAGGGTGACCATGATGGACAACTTAAAGGTAGTATAAATAGCCTTGGAGCAAAACAAGGCAAACGGGCAAATCTGGTGCATACAGGGCAGTTTTACAGTCTCAGAGAATACATTTACTTTGGGGCTGTCCTTTAAATAACAGTCTGATGACACAACAGTTCTTGCCTTTTAACAGCTGATTGCATTCACTTTGTCACTATCACTTTAAAATGTTTATTCCATATTCATCACAGTGATTCAGAATAACATTTGCACTTGGGCAGGGATTGCATAAGGCAAACCTGTCTAAATGCTATATATACTTAGCTACACAGGGACCATGGGTTATATACAGTAATCCTTCCCATAGACATATGCTTGGGTTTTCACAATAAACATCAGTTCCATCCTATTGGCTGAGATCCATTTGACTAAGCCTATGTGTTAGGGGTCTCATGCTAACTGTCCCTCCTTTGCTAGGGGACTCTGGGTCAGTTACAGACTTTTAAACTAAAAGTCATTAGCCCTTGGCTAGGGCCATGGCAGCTATGCTACTGAAGTGGCTAACCGGCTTGTCCATTTGCTTGGTAGGGGCTCTGGGTCAGTTACAAACTACTGGCTGGTGGCTACCTGGCTACTAGCCCACCTTTGTTGCCCTTGGGTTAAAACAGGGCCTGCCTTGCCCTTACTTGGCCCCTCCGGGCAGTAATGTTTGTCTTTTCTTTTGTTTTAATAAGGGCCTGCCAGCCTCTTCCCTGATCACCTGGTGCTAATTTGTTTAAAACACAAAAAGGAAATACATTTGGAGTGGCTTGCCTTTGCTCATGTAGCCCAACAGGGCAGTCTTTTATCTAGACTGGGGCTTTGTCCTTCCCTTTTGCTCAATTGCTGGATCCACTTTAACAGTTGAAGTTGAACATGCTCTGCCCTCTTCTCCTGCTCTGGAGCTTTATAGAAATTGCCACCAGCCCTCTTGCTCCACCCTCTAGATGGTCCCTTACCTAGAGGCCTCTGCCTGACCCCACAGTCTCAGCTGCTATGCTGTCCAGTGCATTAAGCATTTTTTTAAATAAAATAATGTTGCTGGTGATCAGTATCTTCCCTCTGATGCTGCCACTGACTCACCACCCTGACCTGGGGTGAAGTTAGCATAAGAGAAGAGGTTTGTTGTTGGCTATTGATTGAGGATGGCTGTGGTGGCTGTTCTCACTGCTATGGTGGTGGTGCTATGGAGGTTCTCTAGGCTTGATGCTACACCCTGACGCTCCTCTTTATTGGCTTGACTCATGATGCTTCTCCTGCTCTGACCTGCCTCTCCCTGCCGTAGCCCTGTCACTGGCATTCTCTCTGATGTGATCCCACTTTACTCTGCTGCCAATGAGGGACCGTAACAAACAGGGCTGAGCAGAGCTCACATGCAGCTGCCGAACGAGCTTAAAAAAAACAAAGCAGACTTTAGCACAACTGTGCTCCCAGGAACTGCCATACTACCAAGGGGACACAGACTGCTGAGGAACGCTGAAACTGCTGACCACCTGAAAAGGCATGAGAGAATGAGAGCAGGTAAACCCCTTCTTTACCATGCACCTGTGTCCTTACTCCTCCTCGCTCCGTATCATTGGGTCTGACTGCAATACTCTTCAGAGTGCCTGAAAGTGCTTCCTCTCTCTTGTCTCTCAAACTCACACACACACACCAGTGCTGGCCCTCATCTGAACCATCCTTATATCCCCCCAGTGTTTGGAATGCCAAGTCCCTGATGAAGCTGATGGCAACCAGCAGTCCAGCACAAGCTGAACATTTCAAAAGTGAAACAGGCTCGTGCCACTCTGATTGGGGACAAGACAAAAAAGAAAGTTTTAAACTGCAGGCAGCAGCTTACTGAGTGTGGCCCCTGTCACTACATTCACTTTTCCCCTGACACCTTGCATTATAAGGGCACCTAGGCTGGGGTACCTCACTGTACTGGGGACACTGGGGCACCACTGGATTTTATTGGTGGCACTGGGGACACTTGGGTATCTGTTTTGTCATATCACCAATTTGTTTCTGATATTGTCCACACACCAATAGCACCCTTGACAAAATGTTTAAAAGCAGTATAAAAAAGTGATTTAAACAGAGTGAATATGCGCGGAGCTTGCTAATGTAAGTCCTTTATTACCAAATGAGCAGGAGAGCTGTAGCTATCTTCTAATCAGCATGCTCCCCACTGGCAACCTGTGAGCCCTTTATGGGTTAGCAGTCTATATAAAACTGAAGCCAGAGACGGGTCTTCAATTACAACAGCTAGAGAAAGCTGTGGGAGAACATATCACATTGGCATGTTAAAATGGAAAAAGTAGGTGCCCAGCCTATGAGGGGGTCACCTGTTTGTTGGTGGTCAGACTTATCTCAACTCAGTTGATTTATGAAATGAAGAATCCCTGCTGGCCCGCTGGCCAGCAGCAGGGTGTCCGCCTGACGCCAACTACCGGGTTCAGGAACAGACCCAGGAGCTGGAGGGCCAGCTGAGGTGGAGAAAGATTTAGTTCTGCCCGGCAACTCTCTTCTCTGGGGAGAGGAGCGAGCATTCGGTACATCTGTGGCCCCTGCAGAGGCTGGGAGCCACAAGTACCGAGGCCACACGTTACAGTAGGTAGGACAGACAATAGGTGCACCTGTTTAATGTCATTGCATGTCTCACCTCAAGGGGAACTCTAGCATTCAAAAAAATCTGGCCCCATGGTTGGCGCTTCTGATTTCACTGCCACTCCTGCGCTAAAAGTTCCACGGGGGGTTCATGCTTCCGTGGCCTCATCCTGGGGGGTAAGCCAGAGCTAGAGACCAAGTGTCCTGGGAGGGGGCATGCTTAGGCTGGGAGGTGGTGTGCGTGGAGCTGGTGCTGAGGAGCCCTGCCCATCAGGGAAGGTGCTGCGGGGACCCAGCAAAAAAAAAAAAAAGAAATGAAGAATCCCTTCTAAAAATCATGGAATAAAGAATAAAATGAGTACAAAAACAGAATAACAGGCTTTTTGAACAGTACTTTTTTTTTGGGGGGGGCGGCTTGGATTACTGTTTGCTTCTGATATTGGTCACACACCAGTAACACCTCTAAAAAGTTAAAAAAATGCATAAGTCTTTAAACTCATTGACTGAGCCAGGGCTGAGCTTGCTATGTCTTTTAATTACCACATAACCCAGTTCCAGCCATGAAAAAAATGAAAGCAAAAAACAATGATGTCCCAAACTGAGTTACTGAGTATTTGGTGTTGTACTGTAGTATATAGTGCTCAATAAATAGAATTTAAGTATTTGGTCAATATGCTTAACTTATTAGATCATGTTGTCAGAATTCAATGATCCTCTTGCTAATTCAGTCATTCACTTATGCTTGACAGGCAAATACTTTCCAAGCAGTTCTGATCACAGGTGGATCTATCTCATTTATTATCCTAAACTATGGTGAGATAGAATGGACCACTGGCACAGTAAGTGGAGGCAGTGCAGCCACAGGATTGGGTGGAACACCTGCACAGGTATGAATACCAATTTCAACTATAGAAAAAAATCTGTGCTTCTCCTGAGTGAAAAATCACCTGTATCTTCCTAAGTACCATAGTTCCACACTTTGAGACCTTATATGTGGTATTTCAGTACGAATATCTTGGGTTTGCACTTTGTAAAATCCCTTGACTTCTCCTTTTATATAATGTCATTCATCAGCAAATCTTACAAGCTTGGTACCTTCTATAGAGTAACCAATTACCTTTCCAAAGGTATGTGAAAATATGTAGTTGAACATGATTGTACCCCAAATTAACTGTTGTCATATCATCCATGCCACTGCTTCAGAATGTTACCTGTCAAAATTGGACACTTTTGGATGGATTTTCAAAGTATCAGGAGTGATGCAAGGTGTATGCATCAGAGAAATCATGCAACGGGTTCCCTGCACCCCACCTTAAATCATTCACAATTTTTCAATGCAGCCTTCAACAGTTGGGGACCTGCCTGAGCCAGCTGAGCTTGCACATTCCTTGCAGCAGACACACTGGTGTGCCATAGCGGAAGAGGGCCTGTGCCAGGCCAGTGTTACAGAATCCCCTACAATGGGATTTTGCAATCCCCACACAGGGCACATGGTCCGCTACAACTAGACCAGCCTGAGCTGGTCTACAGCCCATACCCACCCCCCAGAACTGTCACTGACTGGGAGGAAAATGTGCCCCCTCCTTGGAAGATGGTCGACTGCTGTATCCTACACCAACACAACACCCAGACACTTGCAGACCACCAGTGGAGGGCCATCAGTATCCCACTGTGGTGGGTACATGCCCTCATGTGATTGCACCCCCACATAGACCTGCAGTGTCTCGGTGGTGGTCATGCAGTGTCCCCTGCAGGGGTCTGTTGCTACCCCCTCCTCCATTCCAGACTTATACTCCCCTTCATGTCACCTGTCCACCACAACCCTGCCAGCCACTTGGGTGACAGGCAGGTCTCCATCACTGGCTGCTGATGCCACATGACCATCCTGCAGCTTGTGGTAATCCCTTCCTATGTGCCACATGTTTGGCACATGGGGGCAGTTATGTGGAGTTTGGCACCAGGATCCCCATTACAGAATTTGGCATAGGGTCCCTGATGAACGTGATCACGAATGTTGCTGTTTGCCACAGCTTGCTTTGATCTAAGGACTGCTTCTCAAAATTTGGCCTCTTGTATTGTGCCACTTTGTTCTCCACTGCAACCCACTGACCAGTCCACCTGTGCACTGTGAGTGTAGACAACTGCCGGTCCACCTTGAGGCACTATGCATAGTGCTATATACTATCTTCATGAATCATCACATGTTCATCCAGAAATCATGTTTTCTTTTTATATAAACACAAAGTACATTTACAGCATTAAAAAACCTTTATATTAAATTACTATCTACTCCAAAATTGTTATTGCCATGTCACTCATGACATGAGGTCATGCTCTGCTGCACTTCTCTGCTAGTACCTGCACAACAACCTGTGTCCTGGCAACCCATTTCATAGCCTTTTGTGGAGTGTTGATGGCTCTTTATCATCATCCATTTTCTCTCGTAGAAGACACTGGCTTCAGAAGATTCTTGTATGAGGAACTGAAGCACAATTAAAACATTCATTCACACTTCACATTGTCTAGGATTGCCAACACCATCCAGTATACAGTACATGGTGTGTGCTGCAAAACTTATTTTGACTTCTGTGACCACATGAACAGGCCTTCAAAGTGTACAATAAGCAACTCTTACCATGGTCATTCTGATAGTGAATCCACTTGAATGCCACACATATCACTACTTATGATCTTTTATACTAACCTGATAAAGCATATTGTACTTCAACTTTTTTCTTAGTATATACAAATAAAACATAAACATTGTTAAAATTACATTAAAATAAAACTGCAGAAGTTAACTAGTTCTTTGAAACACAAGATATTCATAATCAAAAATCATGTTGTCCTGTCATATAAATTAAAAAAATTACATAAGAATTAATACAAAGCATATTTTACTTTATATTACTTTTTTCCTCATATTAATATTTATGATTGAGTATATAAAACAAATAAAAAAAAACAGAATAACAATATAAAATAATCATAATACAAAACTATCACTGTGATCTCTATAGTACTGCAGGGAGAATATTAGTGCTGTGCAGATTGTAAATTCTGCTGGCAGATTAGAGTGGAATGACCATTCTGCCAGTGGAATTTCTGTTGAAATTTCACTGGTCCTTTTGGAAAATTATTCACCAATAATTTCTGCAGAAAAAAATTGAGATCTTTAGAATTAAATTCTACGGAAATGTACTGGAAAACCCATCCTGAATTATTCTGCAGCAGAATTCAGCTGTTCCACTTCCACAGACATTTGGCATAATTCCAGTGGAATTTTGAAAATCCCACAAAATTCCATTCTGCTGGAATTTGAATATTCCACACACCACTAGAATATAGTAACTGACATGAGGAAAAGAGGAGAGGGGCAGTATATACCTTGAGGTCAGCAATGAATATTAAGTATTATTGTTCCCACACTGGGACATTGGAGTCTTAATGTGTTCTGCACTACAAATAGAACTCCAAATCAAATGCATGAAAACAGCTCCAGCCAAATGTAAGCAACAGTTATTAATGTTCATTGCTGACCTTAACCCTTCCCCCACTAACTATTGCTGTTAATCAGCTTTATCATATGCCAATTCCTGAATTGTGTACTGAAGTGGTTTGCCAGATTGGAAAAGCGTAAGCAAGTTTTCAGGCCCCAATTCAAAGCCGAACTGAAGCTGGCTATGGCCCTTCTCTCAGCTTTACTCATCATAACACCTTGACTGGCAATCATCTGTCTAATGCAGCTACTATAATAATATATGAGAGGGCATATCAATATTATAGTTGAGTGTCTCTCTGAAATCACTCAGATTGTTGTCATTAGCATATTGATATTGCATTTAGGGTGATTTCTCTGAGATATCACACTATAACTATCTCAATACACCCTATCTGGTATTTCACAATAGTAGTTGGATTAAATAGATGGAGGTTGACTGGAGTGGTGTGAGGTGTCTACACTGCTCACCATCTAGGTGGTAAATAATGTTTCTCTTAAGTCAGCCCACTCTAGTGCTAGGCGGGCTGAGGAGAATGTTTTTTTTTTTGTCTAGGACCATGAAAGGAGGTGGGGTGTTGAGTGCTAAGTTGATTCAGAGTGAGGTGCATTTTTATGTTGGCTCACGCTACCGTGACAACATATTGCACTAGTAGCAGATTTGGAGGCACAGTCACTGTTGGACTGCAGGGCATGCATCAGTAGGAGCATCCGTCATTCCCCAATCAGCCACCATGCAGGTGCCATACCAGGAATACATAATGTGGCGAGCACATCTAAGGAAAGGTCTGCTGCAATGAGAGCCAACCCGTCACACAGTGGCACCACCGGCGTGCCTTTCCTGGTGAAGCATTGTAGCAAACATGGCAGCTATGACTGCCACCACGCCTGCCACAATGCCAACTTCAGGGTGCCCAATCCCCTGTCGGCATGCCTGACCCAGTGCATGCGCTGACTGGGAAGCCCTCTCCCCATTGGCATATTGCCCCCACATCTGTTGTGTGCTGAGGGGGTGCCCATCTCCCTTCGGATCCAGTCCCCTCTTCAGTATGTGCTGATGGGGGTGCCCAATCCCTCATCGACTAGCCCCCACAAACACTCAGGTGGCATGCTGGGAGCCCACCCCAGTGTGCCAAATGCCCCTGTAAAAAAAAAAGTCCTGCAATGTTTTATTTTTTTTTAAACCTGTAAAGGAAAAAAACAGTCCCTCTCGGTCTGTCCTGCTCCCTCCCTCAACCCGCACCCACCCCCTGTGCACCCTACCTCCCCACACCCCCCTCACCCCATACTTACCTCTGGAGTCTGGTGCAATGATCTTCGGTGGACCAGGAACACGTCTGCACTCTTCAAAGCCAACCACAAACTAAAGAAATGCGGTAAGCTGTACAATAGCATAAATAGGGTTTTCAACTTTGGTGGATATCTTGGGCATCTTTGGAATTTTTGCACCAAATTTTCAACATGGTGTTATTGGGGCCCCTCCACATGAATTCAGTCAGTGTCATGGCGTTATTCAGTCCCAAAAGGTGATTTTTGCGGTCACTGCATAGAATCACCTTTCGGGACCGAGTAACAAAATGACAGTGCCACTGTTCATGAGGGGGCTCTCAAAAAGCCTATGCTGCAAATTTGGTGAAAAATCCAAAAATGACATTTTACAAGCGTAGTTGCACAATTCCACACATGCTCAGTAACTTCATGAATCTGTAATATTTTCCTTACAGATTTTCAACATTGGCATTTTCCCACACCTCCTTATGAACAGTACAGCTGTCATTTTACATATCCTGGCCAAAATGTGTTTTGCACTTCGGTGCAGATGCAGAATAACAAGGTCGCTATGCGAAATCAGTTTTAGGACAGTTTAGAAAATGACAGTGATACTGTTCATGAGCAGAGGTCTTAAAATCGTATGTTGAAAATTTGGTGATGAAAGTCCATAAAATGACTGTGTTACAAGCATGCATTCTTGCCAGTTTCCATGCACCTTTGTAACTTAGGCAATTTGCAATATTTTCATGCCCGATTTTCAACACTGCCATTTTTTCACACCTCCTTATGAACAGTATAGCTGTCATTTTTCACATCCACCCAAAATGTGTTTTCGCACCTGTGGCGCAGAATGGCGTGGTCGCTGTAGGAAATCAACTTTTGGGACAGATTAACAAAATCACAGTGCCACTGTTCATGAGGGGAGGTCCCAAAATGCCTATGTTGAAAATGTGTCTCTTCAGGGTGGGGGTGAGGATGGCATCAGTTCAATACTTCACTGCCATTACTATTATGCATCTCTAACTCCTGCACTACCAATGCCAGTGAAACAACATTTGGCATTGACACATGCTTGTTTATATAGCATTTAGGCTATGAGGAATGTGAGATAGTTGGGTTGATCAGTGGGTTGAAGGAAGGGAGGCATTTCTTTTACTTGGGTATGGGGATGAAAATATATAAGGTACTGTGAGGTTGGTGAGGTTTACAATTTTGTTTGTGTTTATTCACTCACAGAGTTCACCACATTTTGCAGAAAGCCCTGTGGGTGATTAAAAGTTAAACTTTGTCATGTTTTGTAAAGGTCTGCATAAAGTGCCAAATTTTCTGGCATTTCACTCCACCTTCTCAAAGAGTAAACTTTGCCATCTGGCCATATCATTGCTGGAGAAGTTTTACTTTTCAATATCCTTAACATTAAAATAAAATAATATCAAACCAGTGTTAATGTTAATCAGTACATCACCAAAGTGAATTAGTACAGTTCAACAGTATATCAATACAGTGTAGAAGTATGTTAACAAAATATAAAGCACATTGATGAGTATTTTGCTTGACATTTAAAAAAACAAACTTTTTTTATCTTTTTTCTGATTTTTGGTTCACATTCAGATCCAAAAAATAGCATTCAACCAATTTGCTATATTTCCTTAGCTACAATTGTATCACATCAATTGCAAAATTATTCAGTAATGTTCAGCAATTCCATATCTTCAAATATGCTGAACTTTAGATTTTTCTGGACATGGTTTAGAAACATAGAAACATAAACTTTGATGGCAGGACCGCTTGGCCCACCTACTCTGCCCATTCCCTACCACAGGATAAGCGCAGATCCTAGTTAACCAACAGCCTACTTCTTCCTACCCCCACAAAATTATTATGTCTGTCCCATGCGTTCTTGAATTTCCCCACTGTTTAGACCCAACAACCTCCTCAGAAGGCTGTTCCATGCATCCACTACCTCTCTGTGGAAAAATACTTCCTCACATTGCCCTGAACCCCCCATCTTTAAATTGTGTCCCCTTGTTCTTGCATGTCTCTTTTTGAAAGATGCTACCCTCTTGGACTTTGTTGATTCCACTGAGGTACTTAAATGTTTCTATCATTGCCCCTCTCCCCCTTTCCTTAAGGGTATACATATTAAGCTCTTTTTAGTCTCTCCTCGTTTGGCTTCTCTTGCAGACCCTGCACCATTCTAGTTGCCCTCCTCTGGACTGCCTCTATCCTGTCTATGTCCTTATGGAGATGGGGTTTCAGAACTTGATGCAGTACTCCAGATGTGGTCTCACCAACTGTCTGTACAAAGGGATAACAACTTCCTGTTTTCTGCGGGTGATGCCTCCTGTGCATCCCAGTATACCCCAGCTCTCCCTACTGCCTTCTCACATTGCTTGCTAACCTTAAGGTCATCTGATATGATTACCCCAGGTCCCTTTCCTTTTTGTTTTGTTACTACCTCCCCATTGTGTAATCTTCCCTGGGTTTTGTTTCCCAGGTGCATTATTTTGCACTTCTTTGCATTGAATCCTAGCTGCCATACTTCTGACCATTCCTCCAACCTTGCCAAGTCCCTTCTCATCCTGTCCACGCCTCCTTGTGTATCAACCCTGTTGCAGATCTTTGTGTCATCTGCAAAGAGGCATACTTTTCCTTCCAGTCCCTCTGCAATGTCACTTATAAAGACATTAAAAAGGACTGGACCCAATACTGAACCCTGCGGTACCCCACTAGTAAACCCTCTTTCTTCAGAGTGGACTCCATTTACAATTACCTTCTGTGTCCTGCTGTCCAGCCAATGTTTTACCCAGACTACCTCCCTGGGACCCACTCCCAGGCTGGTTAATTTGACTATTAATCTTTTGTGTGGGACTGTGTCAACTGCCTTGTTAAAGTCTAGGTAGACCATGTCCACAGCCCCTCCCTGGTCTACTACTTTGGTCACCCAGTCAAAGAAATCAATTAGATTCATCTGACATGACCTTCCTGCTGTGAACCCATGCTGCCTTGGGTCTTGTGCCCCACTGGCCTCTAGGTACTCAACAATTCTTTCCTTCAGAAGTGATTCCATCACTTTCTCTACCACAGAGGTCAAAGTGATAGGTCTGTAGTTTCCTGCCTCTGTCTTGGTCCCACTTTTGTGAAGGGGAATCACATCTGCCTTCCTCCAGTCCTTGGGTACCACACCATCCTCCCATGATTTGTTAAAAAGGCTAGTCAGTGGTTTCACTAGTTCTCCCCTTAATTCTTTTAGAATTCTGGGGTGAATTCCATCAGGCACCATTGCTTTGTCCACCTTCAGTTTTAAGAGTTCTTTCAGAACCCTTTCTTCTGTGAAAGGACTGGATCGACCCCCATCCAGAGTGCTTCTGTTAATTGGATTAGGCACCTCCCCCTCCTCTTTTGTGAATACTGAGCAGAAATATTCATTCAGTATCCCTGCTTTTTCACTATCCCCCTCTGCTCACCCACCATTCATTCTATTCAGCCTCGCTATCCCTCCCTTTGTCTTTCTATGCTCCTGATGTACCTATAAAAGGTTTTATCCCCCTTCTTAACCAAGTTGGCTATCCTTTCCTCAGTTTGGGCCTTTGCTATTCTGACTTCCCTCCCTGCTTCCTTCTGCCTTAACTGGTACAGCTCTCTGACTTGCTCCTTCTGTGTTTCCTTATCTTCCTGAATGCCTCCTTTTCTCCTTGACTTCCCGCCACCTCTTTTGAGAACCATAGTGGCTTTTTCTTCCATTTTGATTTATTTATTTGCTTCACACAAAGGCTTGTTGCCTCTGTGATGGCAGTTTGATGATTCCCCATTGTTGCTCCACCCTCCTTCTAGCCTGTTTGCTGTACTTTTCTGAGGCACTCTCCCATCTTACCAAAGTCAGCCCTCCTGAAGTCCAGTACCCTCATTTTGTATGGCATGACTCTGCAGCTGAGTTTAACGGAACCACACTGTTTGATGGTCACTTGTTCCCAGATGGCAACCCACTTCTAGATCTGAGATCCTCTCACTGTCCCATTTGAGAGTACGAGGTCTAAGATTACTCCCTCATGAGTGGGTTCCGAAAGTAGCTGTCTGAGGCATGCCACCTGTAGGGCATCAAGAATGGCCCTGCTCTTGGATATGGCTGCAGCAAGTGTGCTCCAGTTAACATCTGGCATATTCAGGTCTCCCATCAACAGTATCTCCCCTTTCTCTGCCATCCTAAGAATGCCTTTTATCATAGCCTTGTCCATTCTCTCCCCCTGACCTGGGGGTCTGTATACAACTCCTGTGCGGATTGTGGTGCCACTTCCAGTCTCCAAGGTGACCCACAGTGCCTCCTCTCCTCCCTGTTTACTCTTTTGTTCGGTTGTTTTTATCCCTTTCTTTACATAGAGAGCTACTCCTCCCCTCTTCTCCCCTCCCTGTCTCTCCTGTAGGTTAAGTACCCTGGTATGTTAACATCCCAGTCATGGTTCTTTGTGTACCATGTTTCTGTGACTGCTACGATATCCAGGCATCTTTCTCCCTCTTCCATCAAGGCCACCAGTTCAGGGAGTTTGTTGCCCAGGCTATGGGCATCAGTACTCATTAACCTCCATTTCCTGATGGCCTTACTCATTTTTGCCCCATCCCTATCCTTCTTGCCTTTGTCACTTTCTCCATTTACCCCTGCCCTTCTCCCTATTGACATCTCTATGTTGGTGTTTACCACACTTACTACCATGACTTTTTGGGGGGTTAGGATTTCCCTGCTCCTTTCCAGTGCCTCCCTCCTTGGCTAGTTTAAGTACTTGCCAATGAAGCATTTAAACCTATCACCTAGGATCCTGGTTCCCCTTCTGGACAGATGCAGCACATCATGCCAGTATATGCTTGCATCACTCCAGGTGGACCCCCAGTCCCCAATGAAGCCAAATCCCTGAGCTCTGCACCAGTTTTCAACCACTGATTAAATCCCATGGTGTGGAGCACCTAGCCTAAATGCATAGACAGGCAGCACCTCCGAGAAAGCTACCGTGCATGCTACTTGTCTGAGGCCCTCCCAATTCCACAAACTCTTCCTGCACTGCTCTTTACTGTTGTTATGTATATAAAGTTAGTTAAATCGTTACAAACAATATACTGTTAGTTCAAGGAGAACATTGAGGTCACATATTATGTGTTGCTTAAGCAATAAGGCTTGATTAAACAATAAGGTATGGGGACGTTATGGTGGAATAACAGTGCACCTCGGTGGGTTGAAGCATGAGGCAAAGCTGAGTGCTTCCACCAACTGAGAAGGTCATAGCCTACATAACACTCCCTCTCATGCCTTACTGCAATTATGAAACTGCTCCTTTTGGTAAATTTAGTGTATTGTTTAAGCATGTGTTTGTTGAGTTACTTTTAGCTCAGGCTATTGTGCTGTGATAATGACCCAGCTGAAAGTACCTCTTAGCCAATCAGGAGCCAGCATTCTTTGTACCCATTTCATAATTTCCAATAACAGCATAATCTGGTAAAATTGTTATACACAACATAAAATAAACAAACTCCTTTTAATAATATGACATAAATCAATCAATCAATCAATCATTCTTTATTTGTAGAAAGATGCCTTTCTAAAACCAAGGCGTTTGTACAAAGACTAATTAAAACACATCAATGAATAGACAATACAAAGGTAAAAACAACAGTTAAAATACATCAATAAATACACAATACAAAGGTAAAAACTAATAAATACAGCAGAGGCATTAAAAATCAGAAAATGGTAGGCTAAAATAATAGGTTTTAAGGACAACTTTAAAACTTTGGATGGTCAGGCAATCTCGCTCCTGATGAGGTAGAGAATTCCACGGGTTGGGACCATAAAACTAAATGACCTTGCCCCAGATGTCTGTAAATGAACCCTGGGAATCTCTAGCAATCCTTTGTTGGTGGATTGGAGAGGGAGGAGGGGACAGTAGGGATGAATATCTTGTAGGTAACTAGGTCCCTGATCGTGTAGGGCCTTATAGGTCAGCAAACCGACCTTGAAGGTGATCCACCACTGTACTGGCAGCTGGTGCAGCCTGCGGAGCACAGGTGTTATATGACTGGTCCTAGAAGTACCAGTCAAAAGCCTGGCTGCTGCATTCTGCACCAGCTGCAGGCATCAGATATCAACCCCCAGTAGCCCAAAGTAAAAGATGCTGCAGTAGTCAAGGCAGGTGGTAATGAAGGCGTGGACCAAAGTCAGAAGATCATTGGGGGGAACCAGACACTTTACATAGCGATGTTTCTCAGATGGTAAAAGGAGGTTTTGACAACTGCCGACACCTGTGATTTAAGGGTCAAGCAGTCATCAAACATAACACCCAGGTTCCATACCCGGTCTGAGGTAGTTAGCTGGACACCTCCAAGCCATAAACCTGAAGGTTAACCCACCAACAAACCCACCTCCCGATGACCTGTGTCCACAACCAACACCTCAGTTTTCTCTGGGTTAAACTGCAGCCAGCTCACATTCATCCAATCCAGGATCTCGGCTAGACAGCTATTAAAGACTGAAACAGCATCATCTTGGCCGGGCACAAAGGACATGTACAGCTGAGTGTCATCTACATAGCAGTGAAAACTCAAGCCGTACCACTTAATAATCACTCCTAAGGGCTGCATGTACATCGCAAACAACGTGGGCGCCAAGATGGAGCCCTGTAGCACCCCTCAGGATAGGGAGAATGGAGCTGATTAAAATTCCCGGACACCACCTTCTGAGTCCTACCCTCGAGGAATGATTGAAACCATCTGAGGACCATCCCAGAAAGTCCACAGATGAACCGCAGGTGCTCCAACAGCACACCATGGTCTATGGTGTCAAATGCCACAGGAGATCTAGAAGGACCAAATGGAATGGGTCTTTTGATATCTTGCTATTAGGAGGTAATTAAGTACCCAGACAAGGGCTGTCTCAGTACTATGTCTCTTCCTAAATCCAGACTGAAGAGAATCATAGACATTGTAGCTGGTCAAATGGTCATGCAGCTGCGACGCAACCACCTTCTCAATAACCTTACCCACAACGAGTAGGGCAGAGACAGGTCTGTAGTTAGCCAGACAGTCCAGAGGCCTAGGAGGGGTCTGAACCAGGGCTCCTTCAGAGGATCTGGAAAGATCCCCTCCAAAGACATTCAGACTATCTCAGCAAGGACCAGGCCAATTTTATCCACACAGACTACTAAGAGGAACATGGGGCACAGATCCAAACTGCAATTGGTCAGATGCAGCGACTGGATGACCATCACAATGTCATTGATTGTGGGCTGGCTGAAGTCACACCACACAAACTGGACATCCGACATCTCCTGCTGACCACCGCAACTCCTATTAGAGAGAGCCAGGTGGACCTCGGACCTGATAGTGGTAACCTTATCTGCGAAGAATCGAGCAATCACCTCATACCATTTTTGTGAAAAAGCAGTTCCAGGCTGGAGACAGATTGGATTGCACAATCTGTCCACAGTCCAGAAAAGCTGAGCTGGTCGATTCTGCACTGCAGCAATTTCCCTGGAGAGGAATTTTGCCTTCTTACGGGTAATTGCTGATTGATAGTCTACATAGTGTTCCATCAAACTAAGTCTGTCACACTCCAGGCCTGACTTCATCAGCACCTCTCTAGCCTTCATCCCTCTCCTCAACTCCCTCAGGACCTCATCAAACCAAGGAGACCTGGGGCGATGAGTCAGAGGATGAACATGAACAAGAGCAATGGAATCCAGGGCCACCATCACTGCCCTATTATAGGCAAGTACAAGGTCCCCTGGATCCATGAATTCACTCAGTACACCCAATAGGTCCAGCACTGCCATCAGGCCATCAGGGGAAACACCCTTCAAAGGGCGGTACTGGACTATCTCCGTAGGAGCAGACCTACTAGGGGGCCAGGAAACTGAACCCAATGGTGTGATGGTTAGACCACCCAACTAGTTCCACCACCAAGTCAGATTTCTCCATCCCCAGGAGAAACACCAAGTCCAATGAATGACCACCAATATGGCTCGAGTAGGAAATAACCTGTGTGAAGCCCAGTGAAATCATTAACTGGAGGAAGTCCTGACCAAACTGCGTAGAGTTCATCATTGACCCAGGCATTGAAATACCCCAGGATCAGCCATCTGGGGGATCCCAATGTCAGGTTGACAATGAAGTCTGTGACTTCCCATAGGAAAACATTCCCTTCTCCTGGTGGACGGTAGACGAGAAGGATCCTGCACCCCACACCCTCGCCCAAGATACATTCAAAGGTGTTGGTGGTTCCCACTGGTACCCCCATCAGGTTCAGTTCTGCTCTAAAACAGATGGTAACACCCGCCCCTACAATCCATCCTCAGGTGGTGTATCACCGAGTACCCGGACAGAATTGCTGATGCCAGAACAGGAATCCTGAGGATTAAGATACATATTTTGTCATGGATTTGGCATGGTATTCTTTTGCCATAACTCATTCTAAGGGCAATAGGAGCCATCTTTTCTAATTCTGAAAAACTACAATTTCCACAGCAAACTGTCTCTGAGCATATTATTCCTACAAGGACTAATATTTCCTGTTTGGTACATGTTTGAAGTTAAGACACCACTATACTTTTCATTTGCCATTATGCTATCAGATAAAATACATGCACCCAAAATATTTCACAGACATGTTGTGTATGTATTGTACTTGGGATGTGTATAACTATTGACTACATTGGCATATTCAAAATTCTTATTCTCCCTCAGTATACAAACTTCCTATATTTAACATGTAAATCAAATATGAGGAGTGATATAGAAATAGCTAAGCCAATAATCCTCTTCATTTTGGCAGCACCTCTATGTGCAGACAATGCATTTATTAACTACATTACATGGTGAAGTCTCTGTGTAAACACTTTAAAATATACATGATTAAAATACATCACCCACATAAAAAGGTTAACTCTCTCGCCCTCCATAGTATCAATACATTTAGGTGTTGCCAGCCATGGGGCCTATGCTCAGCTGTGTGGAGTGGCTATGTGGTGAGCATTCCCAGTGCATAGCCACCCCACACCCATTGTGTCCCCCACACATAATGCACAAAATGGGGCATGCAGCCCATACGCACCTGAGCCCCAGCCGCAAGGATAGAAGCATGCCAGGGGTGGGCAGGGGTGTGCCAGCACTATGCAACATGCATGACAGCATTTAGTGCAGCCCATGGAAGTGTGGAGGAGGGCACAGGGTACACCAGGGAGAACCCTGCTGTAAGTGCCCTATGTGTCCCATGCACACAGCCTACTGCCTGGACATGGTGGTAAGCCACCATCCCCCACTATCAGGTGTCCAGCACCAATCCTCACTGACCACCTGGTGCCACCCACTCCTCCTTGTGCTTGTGATCCACTCTGCCAGGGGCATAGTACAAAATGGAAAGAGTGGTACTGATGACCACCAAGCAGAAAAGAGACATGGGGGTGATAGAAACATAGAATATGACAGCAGATAAGGGCCACTAGGACACCTAGTGTGCCAATTGTTTAACTTTCATTTTTTGATCATATCAGATGATCGAAAACTGGCCATATAGGGTGGCAAGGCAGTTTGGAGGACTAATTGGATACTGGGGTGCATAGGGTGGGGTATCACCAGCAGAAAGAGGGAAATGGTATTGCCTCTGTATAGATCACTTGTAAGACTCTACATAGGGTACTGCGTCCAGTTCTGGAGACCATATCTCCAGGTGGACATAGAGAGGAGGTGGTCCAGAGCAGGGCAACAAAAATGATGCAGGTTCTGCATCAAAAACCTTACAAGGAGAGACTAAAGGACCTAAATATGTACACCCTGGAAGAGAGGGGATATGATAGAGACCTTTTCAATATGCTACAGGGATAAATAAGGTATAGAAGGCAAGTATTGTTCAGAAAAAAAGGTGTCCAAAGTCAAGGGGACACAATAAGAAGCTGGAGGTGGTCAATTCGGGAGAGATGTGAGAAAGTTCTTCTTCACAGAAAGAGTGGAAGATTTCTGTAACAGTCTAACAGCAAAGGTAGTGGGGAAGAAAACAGTGGTGGGGTTCATGAATGCATAGGATAGGCTTAAGGGGATCTTAGGGAAGGGTAAAGGGGTGGTAAACTGGCGGAGATCAAGCAGGATTTGCATTACTACTATAGGCAGTGAAAAATGGGCAGATTAGGTGGGCAAAGCAGTCCTTATCTGTGGACAACTTCTATGTTTCTAAGTTTGTAGTGCTGGATACTGGTTTCTTACACCTTTCTCGGCATTACATGTTTGGGCTATACCTTTTTCTAAGAGACATACCATCTTAAGGGGAAGTAGTGAGTATGTTCCAGAATTAATGGCTTTCCCCCACCTCTGGGACCCTTCCCCAGATGTCTATTATTCAGCCATAAATTTAAGCACTCTCAAATTCATTACCCTAATGCATACACACAGACAATTTAACATCACTGTGTTATATCTGGTATGCCAAGGTAATTAACACAAGAATACAAATGTCATATAATCAAGAGCAGAAATAATTAGTTTATTTACAACTCTGGAGAAAGTGTGTCACAATGGGAAATTGATGTTTTGAGACCTTTAAGGTATGCTGCCAATTGCAAAAGCAGCCGAGATGACAATATGCCATCAATTTTGAAGGATGCTTTTTTGATTGGTGAAGTGATAAATGCACTTCCACTTTGTATGCACGTGGAGTCAAATGAGTTGCTGGACGGTAAAGGACCCTTATGTCCCAGTGCTCCAACTCCACCAGGAAAAGTTGAATTGTTTCAGGGCCTGAACCACAAAGCAGCCCAGTAGATGCATGATTTGAGGGTTTCCTGGCAAAATGCTACAGGAACATGATGACTATTTGCCCCTGATGACAAACACAGACCTTGAACACACTCTTAGAAAGGAAGTGTTAAATTTGACTACAAATTAGTTAATTTTTAACACAGCAGTTAGTGTGGTTAGGGAAAACACAGTGTGTATTAAATTTAACACATGCAATGTGTTAAATAAATTTAACACAGTGGTTGTAAACTGGTCAACACACAAATGTGTAGCTTTTGCTAACACTGGTGTGCTGAAATTTTAACACATTTATGTGTCACAATGTCCATATTGAATGTATCATTTCAACACACGTGTGTTGAATTTTGAACACATTTATGTGTTGTAATGTCCATATTGAAAGTGTTATTTCAGCACATATATGTGTGTTGAATTCTGAAGTATTTTAATCTTGCATTGAATGGAAAATATCATTGCTAATCAAAAAACTCACAAATCATTGTGAAGAATTTTAACTTGAGTGTTTACAGGCCTCATCATATAACCAACAAAGCCAAATGCACAACACTCCTACACAGGTAACATGCCCTTGTTAGAGCTCATCAAAGTGCTGTATTTGCATCAAGACCTAGTGCTTGGGAGCCCCGGGTGTACTATGAGGGTATTACTTTTTAATGTTATGGGGAGCCCATAGTAGAGAATAAAATAGCTACAAAAGAAAAGAACCCCAGAGCAAATTGTCTGGGACAAAGGTTACCTTGGAAAGGTATTGACCATGCAGCCAAATCTGAAAGAAAAACACAATTGCAAACACCTAATTAGCAAAGCATCATGGAAGTATATGCAAAGTGACGAAGGAATTTACACTGGTTCAACTCTAAAAAGTATACATTTTAACATGTATAGAAACATTGTTAAAGCTGAACAATAAAATATAAATCACAATATTGCTTGCATAAACATTTTAATTCATTACTGTAATACAGCAAAATATAATTTCTGGGTACAGTTGATCAACTAAATTAAGTGTTATTTTGTTAACACATTTATGAGTTAATATTACACACTGGGTTAAACTGTTGTTACACACTTACAGTGTAAAAATAACATTTACTGAAGTGTCATTTTTACACTAATTGTGTAAATCACTGTTTTCATAAATACGAACACAACTGTGAGTTAATGTTACACACTTGTGTTAAACAGTGATTTACACATTCACAGTGTAAAAAAAAGTAACACTTCATTTCTTAGAGTACACAAACAAGGAGTGGAGCTACCCAGAAACTGAAAAAAGGAAGACCTCACTGTTAGGTCATGATAAAAAGTATATTTATTTGTTCTTCATAAAAAAACAGCAGCACCCCCAGTCGCCAGTATTTCATGTGATACCCAATGCATTTTCAAGGCATGGCTACCATACATAATACCTCTCATTTAAAGCCCACATTTAATGTGATAGTGCAATAAATGCTATATAATTCCATGCAGTGCAAAATATCTAAAATTACTCAAAAATGTATATCTAAAGTGCAAAAAAATATATATATACACTCAAGTGTGGCTTTTATCAAGGTAGCAAAGTATACCAAATAGGATCCAATGCAGTGCAAAAACAGTGAAAAAGGGAACGATGGGAGGAGGGAAAGAAGGGAAGGGGAGGGATAGGAAAGAAAATATTGCTAATATACAAGACACCTAGTTCAAATGCTATATATGAAGAAACAATGTTATGGAAGATAATAGCCTTTAAAAATAACATTCTGTAATTAATAAATACATATCTAAGACACAAAGAACAATTGAGCAGATCGAGTAAATCAAAGGACCAAAACTGGGACAATATTAAAGAAGTGTATGTCCAAGAAATCAGCTGCAACAAATTATCTCTTTTTCAGAAATGGGGTCAGGCTGAACATAGAATTAAGACCATTGATACCATATGTGCTCAGCATAAGCTGCCATCTACTTTCTTCTTGAAGTAATTTGTTATACAGCCCTCCACTCTGCTGGCACAGCTGTGCTGGACACTGGGCAGCCAGTCGGATGCCTGAACAAACTCCTAAGCCCCATGTGGATCAAGGGCTGGTGGAACATGGCAGTCCTTCAGTGACTGCCATACCCCACTGGAACCACATTTTCTTCACTGATAGTACTGGTGGTGCCAACATGTCCTCCCCACACTCCCTAACTGCACAGAGGTTTAGGGGCAGGTGGAGGAGCTGATAAGGCCCCCAAGGAGAGTTATGTGACTGGGCAGAGGGGGCATGTAGGCACTATGACAGCCCCTTCCGCTTCATTAACTTGATCCCCTCTGAAGACCCTCCGTAACGTGGAGAATCTGTGGTGACTTGGGTGCATGCTCCCCCCACCCCTCACTCAAACTGACCCAGCTGGTAAAGAAGCATTGCATGTGGCTCAGAAATGGTTACAGTGGGAGTGTGCAGCCAGGACTGGGTGTTTGTGATGGTTTCTGTATATGAGGAGCAGGACATCGGCACACCACTGGCCCACACAGGCACCCTTTTATGTGTGCAAATTACTATGTGGGTCAGTCTCTTCATTTAATATTCCTGGGGGAGGTTAAAAGACAAATTAAATGGAAGATAATCTTTAGTCCGATAGCGATGGTTCCTTTGATTTCAGTGGGGCATTTTAAATGTCACCTGCATTGTTTTATGTAATATTATTATGTATTCATTGCACAAAGCTGCTATGCATGTAGGCATCAGTTAGGGTTACACCTAAATGCCACAAAAGTAAGGAAAAAGAAAATTCCCCTGAATCTTGTGCATGGCAGACTGACTCTTGGATAAACAACAGGGACATTACCACTCTTTTCATATTCAGTACTGCTAGGGGATCATTGACAACCTCTTGGACAGCCACCAGAGATTTTATGAAATCTAGTTCAATGTCCTTCTAAGTAAGGATGGGAGCACAGACTTTGTGTCAGGTTAGAACCCACCAGAAAGGTCCACATTGACCTGACTGTGAAAATCAGTCATCTGCGATACAACTCTACTTTGGCTCAGTTCAGTCTCTTGCCCAGGTTTGCATTTTCAAGTGACCCAGTTTTGACCTTGTCCTGATAATGCTGGTGATTTCAGAACTGCATTCCTTTTACAAATGAGAACTTGGCTGAAAAAAATTAATAAAATGTTGAATATTAATTGACATAAAGAAAAAACTGATAACTAGTGTGAAGGGGTAACCTTACTCTATCCTTTGACCATATCTGGATCTTACCCTGACCTGGTTCTGCTGCAGTCTGGAACATGTACCTTCTTTGGCACATCGGTGTAAATCAAACGTTTTTTGGAAACAGATCAGAGTCAGAATTGAAACTGGGTCAGAACTGACCCTCCCACCCTTAGTTCAAAGAATGACACATCCAGGAGAAGTGAACCTCAGTGTCAACGCTACGTTAATAGTCCAGGATGCATTATGAACTCGTGATCTTCTGAATCAGAGGTGAGACAGACACAGTGATAGGCACAAAATTGAGACTGTAACACTAACATTTCTCATTTTACTTAACAGGCTGGGTTTAACAGTGGAAATTCAAATGATTACTTCAGCATCCCTGGGTCCCAAACAGCCAGTATCGTGAACATTTCATCAACAAGCAATGTAAACAATCCAGGACGCTGGGTTTTCAGAACAGACACATTCAATGTTGCTGGAGGGTGTCTGTATAAGGGTACTGTATGTTTAGTGTGCCTTTAATTTGACTGTCCTTTATCAATGATGTAGAGATGTTGGTATTAAGTTACATTTCTGATTTAGTGTATGCAAAAGATAAAGTATTGATTGAACTGAAAATAACATTTTTGTGTCTAGTCTGAGGATTGTTCCGCTGCTGGTGTATGGCATTATATGTATCAGACAAAGATTCTGAACTTGAAAAGTTATAATGAAGTTGCAGAATTGGTGGCTCAGTAATTAGTACTGTCACCACTGGGACTGGAAGATTGGAGGGTGCTGGGTTCTAACCCCATGCCAGGCTGTTGGGGCAGGACCCATAACTTACACTATAGTGCAGTACAAGGAGGGCACCATACTGCTGAGGGCCATCCTTTTTCTTAGGCGATAAACTGAGGTCCCTTCTGCCCATCTCTGTTCACTGTCCAGGCAGAAGTAATAGATCGCATGGCACTTGTTTTTTTTTATTTTTTAGTGAGGTATTATATTACTGTATGTTATGTTACTTTATGTTATGTTATGTTGTATTACGTTACATTACATTATGTTATGTTATATTTACATGTTCACTTACAACAAACCAGTCATGCCAAATAACTCTCTGAACCAGGCCGGAGCCAAAGTTCCATGGAGTACAAGCTAGACCATAAGTACAGAGATACATTAGCTGATAGCAAGGGTTATGAGTATCCCACAATGACAACCATATGATGACCCAATGTCCTTTCCCTCTGGACTGGTTACAGTGTTGTAGACCATGACAATACATCGTCTGAAACTACAAGAGAAAAACATTACAGAACCAAATTGTACACAGAGTTACACTACAATTCAAGAATGCTTTGAAATATTACATTAAAATGAATAACAGAATAAACTCTACATGAGACAGAGTGATGAGAAGGGAAGAGCTACAGTCAACTGGGATAAGCTCTTAAAAACAGAGATGCTGATAAAAGATAACCATGCCGAGTCAAGTGGTGGTGCTGGTGGTGGTGGTGGTGCGGTTAGGGGGAATAATATCCCTTGTCCACAAATCAAAGTTTATCTTGAGTGACCAGGGGTATGAAGGGAATATACTCTCTCTTCAACACAAAAAGCCAGAGAAAACTTAAGACAGATATGAGCCCCACACTATGATGCAAAGTGCTGATTTATCAGCAGCTATTATTGACAAACGTTCAAGGCCAGCTAGTTTATCCATATTATCTTCCCATTCATCGATGGAAGGTACATCTTCTGACCTCCATTTCCTATGTATGAAATGCTTAGCTTCTGTAATAGCCACCATAAACCATTGGAGAAGGGGTTTATGCTGAGTTGGGAGTATGTTAGTATTGCCCAGGACCATAAGGGATGCATCCAAAGATATGTGCCATGTGGCACTGCATAAAACTCAACATCCGGGCCTTACAGTCGATTACACCAGACCATCAATTTAGGGCAGGACCACAAAATATGAAGTAATGTTCCTTCTGGCTAATGGCATCTCCAGCATTCAGAAGAGTCCTGGGTGGAGTCTGAATATCTGCTTCAGAGGAGGAGAAGGACCTGGGAGTGATGATCACTAGTGACCTGAAGCACTCCACACAGTGCAAAAGCAGCAGCAAAGGCAAATAAGATGCTGGGATGCATATCTAGGGGATCAGTAGTAGGAGAGAAGAGTTTACACTGCCCTTGTACAGGTCACTGATAAAGCAGGATCTCTAGTATGGAGTTTAGTACTGGTGCCCACACCTCAAAAACAACATTAACCTGATGGAGAAGGTCAGAGGGGGCTACAAAGATGATAGCTGGTCAGCATGGTGGGCATATGAGGAGAGTTTGAGGCATTAAAAATTTACTCCCTGGAAGAAAGGGGGGATGTGGTTGGGACCTTCAAGTACTTCAAAGGAATAAATAAGATTGATAAGGAGAGTCTCTTTAAGCTGAGTGGCAACCATAGCATGAGGGGGCACAGTCTTAAGCTGGAGGGTTGGAGGTTTAGTAGTGAGGTCAGGAAACACTTCTGCACAGAGATGGTGGTGGACACTTGGAATGTGCTGCTGAAAAGGTGATCTTGTTGAAGACAGTGGCCATCTTTAAGAGAGGCTGGGATAGGCATAGGGGAAGGTAAGGATCATGGGTAGAGAGGATGGGAGGAATGGGGAGGGAGGAGAGGACATTAGCTCAAGCTGTGGACCCTGAAATATGAGCAGACTTGATAGAACAAATGTCCTTCTGCTGGCTTCTTCGTATGTTCAAAAGAATCAAATAGATTCATCTTTTTCAACTGATCAGGTGTTCTATACAACAGGTGTAGTGTTTTAATTGCATAAGTCACCCTGCATCCCTACAGGATTTCTGGACAATAGACCAATAACAATCCCAATTCTTTCTCCTGTAAATGACAGCAAGCATCGTCTCCCATCTAATTTTCAAGGCTTCTGTTGAAGGGGTACATTCCTGCAGGAGACTTTTGTAAATATGTGGTAGTTTTGGGGGGACTTTGATTAAGCTTTCCCCACCAGCCAAACCAAGAATATCATCCCAGGTGCTCCTCGCTGGCAATTTGAGCTGAGAGCCCATATAGGAGGGAATTAAATGGCAGATCTGGAGATGTCTTCACAGATGAGACTGTGGTAGGGAGGACTGAGACTTGATTGTTATGAAATCTTTAGAGGCTGGAATCAGAATGAAACACATCCACCACATAAGTGATACCCACTGTGGCCCAGTCTCACCAAAATATAGACTTGCCCCCTACAGATAATTTGGGACTGTTTCATAGTGGCCACTGCTGCAATGGTACGTGCCATGGGGAAGTGATTACCTACTCCCTTTCAAACCTTAAGGGTATATTCATGTACAGGGTAGCCTTGACTGACCTTAAATGAATCCCACAGAATTACTTCAGGCACCACTCATTGCACTAAATGTTCTTCAATATTAATCCATCTGGCCAAGTCCCTGCACCAGTCAACACAGAGCCACATCCAGAGCTGTCAAAGACAGGCTACCAAGTAATACTCTTTAAAACACAGGAGGCAGAAACCCCCTTTAGGCCATGGGACAATCATTCACAATAATGATAATCTGGGTTTACCCCCCTCCCATAAAAAAACATCTCACCAGCTTGTCTAAGGATTTCCGAAGTGCAACTGGGATGTGGAGGGGTAGGTAGCAAATAAGATATAGAATCTTAGGGAGCACTATCATTTGCAGGAATTGGATTTTCCCCCAAAGTGAAAGATGAAGATGCCTCCATCTATCAAATCATCTTGCAAGGATTTCAACAGTGGAGTAAAATTAAGATGGACCCAATCATTCCACAGGGGATGAGAATGCCTAAATATCTGCCTGGATAAGCTGTCAATAAAAGCCATGAATCCCGAGAGGGTAAGCAGTACATTTCAAGTTTAAGGCTATTACTTAAGTTTTGCCCAGTTATTTTGTACAATAGACTGGACAATTCCATAAACTGGTCTAACCAAGTGATTAAGGTGGGTATTGATTTACCCAGATTTTAAGCATAAGCAGAATATCATAAAAAAAAATAATTGGGTTTATACACTTCTGAACCTAGAGTGATCCCTTGAATGTATGGAGATTGCAAAGCTTTTGAGCTAGCAGCTCAAATGTCAATACAAACAGAGCAGGGACAGGATGGTCCTTGCTAACCTTATCTGCTGTCAACTTTAAGGTTTCTATCTTTCAGAAGGCACCCCTGCCTCTGCCCAAAGGAAACCAAGCCAAAACAAATCCATCGAAGAGGACTGATGCTTGTGGAGCAGAATAAATTGTCTTATGAAATGGGCATCAGAATTTAGGCATCCTGATTGGTGCATACCTGTGTGATATTCCTTCTTACGACAGGAAAAAGTACCAACACTGGCCAGTGGGCATTGATATAGGTGATGCTGCCCACTTCAGAACCTTGGCAAAACAAAATGCAGCCATCTTGTTTGTGCCATAAATGGTGCCAGCTGACCTGTAAAAAATACAATGAATACATCTGACCTCCTGTTCATATTGCTTCAGTCTGTGAAATCCATGGATGCAGCATGAAACAAACAGCTGCTATCTCTCACAGCCTACCCACTTGATCATGTATAAAAAATTAAAAAAAAAAACAGAACAGCTGTGATCTCTCCACCAGCCCAAGCCACTTGCTCTTTAAGGTCTGTCTTTAATTTTAATAAAAAAGAAATGAACAGCAGTGATGTCTTCTCCCAGTCTGCCTGCTCTGCTCATCTATTTTAAAAAAGAACTGAACAACTACAATCTCCCTCACCAGCCCACCTGCTCACTCTACGTACCTCCTCAGCCATCTCTCTCTACCAGTCTGCCAGCTCAGCCTTGAAGTTTTGACTTTAATTAAAAAAAAAACAGCTGCAATGTCTCTTACTTGTCTCCACACTGCATTGGGGTGAATACTGCCATGACAACCAGACCAAAAGTACAGAAGGCTTTGTAGGACAAAATTCCTTCAGTCCAAAAAAACACACACAGGACACTTAGGCGGGGAGGAACTATTTTATTAAAAGTGACACAAATATACAAGTTTCTTCCTACTTAAAGTTGGAAATTTAACCTGCAAATGCACTTGCACTAAGATAGCCATTTTATAAGTAAACAAGCCACTCCAGGGTGTGTGTTAGACACTTTAACACACGGCTAGGAAGCTGGATGTACTCAGCCAATGGCCCCGTTCCTCACTATGCCTCCTAGCCATGTGTTAAAGTGTCTAACGTACACCCTGTTGTGGCTTATTGCTTACTTAATCCATCAATATGTTTTTTTGGGACACCACCTCATGAACAATGGCAGTCAAATTAGGCAAATATGTCCCAAAAGCTGATTTTGCAGTCACTGAATGAAATCACCTTTCAGGCAGGAGTTGAAAAGTTTCTCTGCCCTTGTTCATGAGGTGGGACCATAAGAAGACTATGTTGAAAATCTGTAGTAAAAGTATTAAAAAAACAAAGTAATGAGCCTGATTTGAAATTTACAAATACAGGCTCATAACTTTCGTAATTTTTAATATTTTGACTGCAAATGTTCAACATAGCCATTCCTTCACAGCACCTCATTAATGTGACAGCTGTCATAGGATACGTTATGTGGGGTCATTAGAAGGCTATGTTGAAATGTGGGGGTAAAAACAGAGAAAACAGCAAAGTTATGAGTCTATGCTGCAATTTTTCAATGCACGCTAGTAACTGTAGTCATTTTCAATATTTTGACCCCAACTTTTCAACATAGTCATTGTTTCCCACCATTCATGATATGACAGCTGTCTTTTCAAATCCTACCCAAAATGTGTTTTAACACTTGAGGTGCAAAATGACTTTATGGCCATTATTTTTAAAATGACACCTGTCATACTCAGAAGGAGTGATCATAAAAAGATTATGTTGAAATCTAGGGTAAAAATGTGAAAACCCCACTAAATTATGAGCAAACAAATGGTTCAATTTACTCGTAACTTTTTGAAGAAAGTGGCCCCTAATGTTCAACATTTCCCTTGTGTTACCCCACCCCCTGAACATAGCAGGTGCCATTTTTCAAATCCTCTCTGAAACTTATTTTCACAGTTGCACATCAAAATCACTTTTCAGATGGGATTTTAAAAATGCCACCTGCCTTGAACATAATATCGGGTCATAAAAAGACTGTCAGACATTTGGGGTCAAAATATGGGAGCCCACTTTAAAGTAAAATATTGCCTCTCAGCTGGCTCATCGGCACAGAGGTAAGGCATCCGTCTGTGGTGCCGACATCCCAGGTTCAGGAATGGACCTGGGAGTTAGATGGCTGGCCTGGGGGTGACAGACTGAGCATCCCACAGACTGCTCCCCCTCTCTGTGGGGAGGGACTTGAGTGTCCAGCACACTAGGGACCCCTGGCAGAGGCCGGGGGTTTACAAGCAGCGCAGCCACTACGTTCGGTGGCAGGGCAGACACTGGTCATCATTGCACATCCCCTCCACCAGGGGTTTCCTTACTGGCAAAATATCTGGTCCCTGTATATGACGCCATGCTGCCACAGTGCCTCACTAGGCCGCCATTGTCCCCTGGAGGTTCCGCTCCCATGGCCCCAACCAGGGGGTAAGCCAGATCTCACCACCGTTGTCCACCAGGAGGGTGCCACCCAGTGACCCCATTGGGGGAAGCCTGAACATGGGGAATGGTAAGGCAGTGCTGACAGAGGTTACCACGGGTACAGGAAGAAAAAAAAGACTATTTCCTCTCAGCTGCCCTATCCTGGGTAATTACATCTAACAATGTGTCAAAGCAGTACACCACTGAAAATGAGATATTGCATGTCATCTGCTATATCCTGGTAAATATATAGTAAAATGTGTACAAGCAATAACTGGTAAACAGCAATACTAATGGTGAACATTCGGCATTGACAAATGCTTGTTTATAGATGTATTAAAAAAGGTCTTGTCACCTTCCTGACTCCTACACAATTCTCAATTCAGCTGCTGCTTTGGCCTTTCCACTTCTTTGCAAGCTGAATTACATTGGCCCAAATAGTATACTCTGCCTTCCTTTCTCTGAGCCTTACTGTATCTCTTAAGGAAAGCTCTTTTTTTTCCCACATTACTCATACTACCTCCCACGTGCACCAGTGGGGTTTCTTGTGTTTGTTCTTACCCTTCTACTTGATACAGGTGCTAGTGACTTACTGCCCGTCTTTCCTAATGATGAACCATTTCTCTTCTTCCCCTTTGCCCCACCCCCTGGAGCTCGGCCACCCGCATATTGTGGTGTATGCTGCCTTTTTGAAATCAAGAACACATGTTTTAATGTTCATGATTATCTTCCTCATATCAAGCCAACACTGCACTGAAAGGTGATTGCTACTTTCCAGGAACACAACTAAACTGACGTTCCTCAAATAATTGCAGTTTCAGTACTAGGTCAAGGATCTCCAATCCATGGTTGGCTTACTCACCCGCTTGGTTAAGAAGACTGCATCCAGGAGTGATTGACTTCTTAATCTTCTACTACTGCTGGTTTTAGGGATGCTTTAATCTATATCAAGCAGGTTGAAATCATTCACTAGTATAACCTTTCCCTACATTGAAGCCTTCCTGGTCTTCTTTCCTAGTTCCTGGTCTGTGCCTTCATTCTGATTTGGAGGTCTGTGGACCACCCCACCTTAATCCTCCACCCTGCTTCTGTTTTGACTTTGAGCGGGACCAAGCTCATCAATGTACCCATCCCACCCATAATCTCCCATGTGGCTGTAATCCCTTCCCTAATATATAGGTACACCCCCCCTCCTCTTTCCCCTGCAGTCCTTCCTGTGAAGGGTGAATCCCTGAAAGGAGGGATCTCAGTTATGGGATGGGGATGTCCAGGTCCCAGTAATTGCCACCAGATCCAATCAGCCCTTTGTCACAAAGTCTAGGGGTCATCCATCCTTTTCCCCAGACTCCTATCATTAACTGAAAGTACACTCCATGATGCCTGTCACTTCCTCCCTCCTTCTCTCATATTTATTTTCTTTTCCTTACCTGCTGTGCCAATTTCCTTTGTGCCAGGCCTGTATAAACTTCTCCTCTTTCTATTCAATTCCTTCCTCCCTCCCTCCTCCCCAACCTCTCATTCATCGTTCTTTTTGAGCTTGCCTCTCTCCACCCTCCCTCCCTCTGCCCCCACCCTTTTGTCTTCACTCCCACACTTCAGCCTTATCCACATCCTGGTTGTTTGATCTGCCATCCACTCCATGGAAAAACTTGCCTCATTTGACTCCTGCTTAGTTTAAATTTTGCTTTATGTATGCCCCTAGCTTTTTATCCTTAGTAACTGGGCAGGGTGCATGGGGCACATGGCCTGTTTCAGGGGCAATCCAGGAGCAGTGAGGAGGTTAAGTGACTGCTCAGGATAACACAGTATGTAAAATGGAGGATGTGGAATCAAACTCAGGTCCACTAGATGTACCAAGCTCATTTACAGCTCATTACTCTAACCTCTAGGATAGTCTTCAGCCCTTAAGCATGTTCCTTAATATCCTATGTCCCCTTGGTTAAGTGCAGCCTATCCATTGACTGCAGGGTTTTCCATCCAAACTCCACCCCAGCCTCCTACATAACCATAGTCCTCCTCCCTACATCACTCCCTGAGTTATTTATTGCAGACTGAGATTCTCAGCTTCATATCCATACAGGCTCTGGGCTCCTGTAGCACTTCTAGTAATGTAACCAGTTTTGCCCACTTCCTAAGTTTCTTCCCAAGCAACTTGACTTGACCAACTCCACCCTGCATCTCTGCCAGGTCATTCATACCCATGTGGATGACCACATGGAGCTTCCGTCCCCATCGGTTAAGGAGTATACCACAGGCATGATTTTTCAAGGTTCCATGTCATGATAGTGATCACAACAGAGTGATTGGTATCATACTGAATGTATATAGCCGAGAAAGCATTTGGTGATATACAAACCCAAGAGATCCAACTTCCATCCATATAAAGTGTTTTTTGTGGGGTCTGCACCACCCACACCACTCTCATGGGGACTTCACCCCCCCACACACCCCTAAATTAGGATTGTTAACCCAGGGGTGCATGTTGAGGAGGGGCAAACATGGGCAGCAAAAAAATAAACAGAGAGCCACAAGCAGTGGCAAAACAATTGCCCCTAGCAGGTCCTGAACCCACTGCCTGCTGCACCATAGCCAGCCACCCTCACCACCACACCACTGGGCTGGCTTGGCTGCAGCATGATCCCCTACCCATATAAATCCTCTCTCCTCTCCTTCCCGTACACCTCCTTATTCATTCCCTTTCTGTCACTTTCCTTGTGTCATCAGCACTACCATTGCAGGGTAGCTGATGATGATAGCACTATAAATGAGTCGCTATTTTAACAGTCACTCATTTATAAATGCTATCATCATGGTGTACCATTTTCAACCATCATACCTAGGAGGCATACTACAATGTCTTTTTGCTGACCAGATGTCACAGTGGCCAGTGCATTACCCTTAATATCGAGTCCCCCAGTACAAGGAATCTGTTTTTTTCCCTCCCATTTGAACTCCCACCACCCATGGTCTGACTCTGAATTCACAAATTTTCCATCCCTGCAACCTTACCTTCTGACCTATTTAGCCTAGTGTTGCCACTTCACTTCCCCTAACCCTAATTTCCTACACCACTGTGGCTTGGTCTTCCACCTTACCTCCATCCTCAACCATCTCTTTTTGGGTAAGCTGCCCTCTTCCGCCCTTTCGGACCACAAATCTCCCCATATGCCTGGCATGGGCTGTTTTTTTGCCACCTTATCTCCACCTTGTCTTTAATCACACCCCTTCCTAGTCCCCTTCTGTTGTCCTACACTACTGTTACCTTACTTGTCTTGTCTGTCCAGTCTTTGTCTTGTTCCTATTCTCCCCCACCTCCCCACTGTTCCTTTTGTTTGTATTTCCCCTCTTATTTCCCTCCCTGTCACCTTGACCCTCATGCTCCATGACTTCCCAGTGCCCCTCTGTCTGCCCCAGTATAGCCTTAACCAGACCTGTGCTATCCTTCCCAATGCTACCCCTTTCCTCTTTGGGATGTTACCTCTTTATTGCTGACCCATTCCCACCTCCCTCCTAGGTGTCCATGGGTGTTGTCCCTTTCAGGAACCCAAGGACCTGATAGTGATTCTGTTCTGCTACACCTAGGGGTTACCCAGTTTTCACTCTCACCTTTCCAGTCCCCACTCTTTTACAGCCAGCCCTCCTGGTCCTTTTGGTCCTTTGCAGCAGGGAAGAGGGTCCAAGAAATTAAGATCCACTGAGCATCCATTAGCTTGCTAAATTCTGCAAGGAGCTGGTGCACTTCCACCATCATGATCTCTAGCCTCCTACAGACTAAGCACACTCCTGAGTCCCAGAATGCCCCCACAAAGACGGCTGTATTGAACCTCCTCCAGTTTACATGCTGCCCTCCACCTTTTGCCCATGCAACTTGGAAATCTGGAAACATTCTTTGTTGCATTGCTTCTTAAAATGATAGAAATAGTCTGGAAGACATTTAAGAGAGACCAAAAGGAGCATCAATCATAGATCGATGTATACAAAGGACTCTATTCTCAAAGGGCCCTTAGATTGATGCAAGCTGTGGCAAAATGCAACTTGCATCAAAGCCCAGTGTGTCAGTGACCCTGCACCCAATTCTCTGTTGGGTAGGGTCCCAGGGGCAAAGTTCCTCAGCTTGTGGCAACTGTGGTTATGCAGTAAATGGAAGTACATTTGGAGGGTTTTGCCATAAGCTGTGGGGCAACTGTGTGACACTCTAGTATGCCCCTGGTGACTAGCAGCATCCCCTAGCCCCAATCTGCCCATAAATTAAAATGTTAATATCAATCATTCCCTGGTGGTCTAGCAGTCCTGCCAGCCCCAATATGCCTGTATATTAAAATGTTGAAATAAATCATTCTTTGATGATGTAGTGGACCCCCATCCTCCCAACCCTGGCAGGTAGTGCCCACCACCCTGCTCATCCCCAGCCTGAACCCCAGCCAGTGACCAGAACAACCCTACTCTCACCACCACAGTTGTCTCACCGACTGAGTTGTCACTGAGCGCATACAGTATGCAGAAACATGCTCATTGATTAACAGTTCAGAGTGAGCTGTCAAGTCAACAAGTGCATACTGCATAAAGTACACACTCAGTGTTAGTTCAGTTGGCAGCCAGCCATGTTGGAGAGTGAAGGGCAGTGCTGGTCACCAGCTTGGTCTGAGCTGGAGGAGCAGGAACAGGGTTTTAGGCACTACCTGCTGGGGTGGGTGGGTGGGGTCCACTAGACCACCAGGAAAAGACTGTATCAACAATGTAATATATGGGCATATTCGGGTGGGGGTCCACTAGATCATAAGGGAATGATTCTTTGTAGCAGTTTAATATATGGGCATATCAGGGCTAGGGGGCAGTAGACCAACAGGGAAGGAATTTAAGTACCCTTAGACCAGCCTAGGCTGGTTTAAGTGTACTTAGAATTTCACCATCTG
Organism: Neoceratodus forsteri; assembly: GCA_016271365.2. Classification (NCBI taxonomy): domain Eukaryota; kingdom Metazoa; phylum Chordata; order Ceratodontiformes; family Ceratodontidae; genus Neoceratodus; species Neoceratodus forsteri. The sequence continues at coordinate 82,744,148 of CM028138.1, forward strand.
GGAGGGTTTTGAGAATCCTGATTTAAGAGATGTGGCAGCTTGCTTCTGCCACATGCTCCCTAGCCCCATGCTGCAGCTCATTTTGTGGTGTAAGCACCCTTTGGTGAACACAGTCTGCGGTTGACACAGACTGCCTTTGTGAATCACTCCTGGTGCATCTTTTGGTGCAATTAGCACTTTGCACCATTGTTTGTGGCACAAGCTCCTTGTGCCATGCTGAGAGCTTTGAGAATCAGGCCCAAAGAGTCGTAATGCCCTACATTTAGAGCAATTAGATAGTAGCAATAGAACTGATAAATCATAAATCAGTCTTCAGAATTACAGTACTCTCTCTCATGTAACTAAATAATCTGACATTTGGCTGCCAAAATACTTCTACCACTAGTACTGATACACTAGAATTGCCTAGCCAGAAGAATATTTTGACACAAAAGTGGTCACATTTTAGTTATTAGGGTGATACGACACGTTTTCTAAAAGACCTGTTTGAAGGCCAGACTCACCACACTACTGATGCAGTAACAACTACTGAAGCATAAAATATTACTTACCTTACTAGTAGTTAGAAAATGTTCATTTTGAAAAGTCACCACCTGAGAAGTCTGCATATTATGAAACACAGGTCCATAACATATTTGTAGATAATTCCCACCACCAGAGTAGGGAGGAAAACTGATGTTCTCCCCTGACGATTGTAGTGGGAATTACTCACAAACACAATGTTTTCAGACTAGTATTGCCTGATATGTGCTTATCTCAATTGGTGGCCTAGTAAAACAAATGGTTCCTACTACTGATGCAGTAAGGTGAGCAACATTTGTATGCTAATGCACTTGTTATTTCTCTAGTAGGGCTGAAGTGACTGCAGCCTTCAAGCCTATCTTTTTAGATATGTGCTGCTTCTAAAGCCAGTACTGGATTAATTCTCCATATACAGTAGGAGTGAGCCCCAACAACTCTGAACTGCATGTATTACTCCCATTTTCTTTCTGTTGTAAGGTACTGATCCTGTTTTATATTATTGCAAAATAACACAAGTGTTTTTTGGTTTATAGGAAAGTTTCTACAACTGGTGACATATTCTGGGCAGACAGTAGCTGCCAAATGAAGTGTAGCTGCTCAGAAAACAACACAATCCAGCTGCCAGAATGTAGGTTGTACCATCAATGAACGATGCAAGCCCTCTTCCTGGTATTATGTTTGCCAGTCTGTTGACTCAAAGACCTGCTCGGCATTTGGTGACCCTCACTACTACACCTTTGATGGGAACCTCTTCCATTTCAAGGCACTTGTACCTATATTTTATCAAGTCATGTCAAAACCTTAATCTCACTGATTACAGAGTTGAAGTCAAAAATAGAAAACCGGGAAATGCACTGGTGTCCCGGACATCTACATCACCGTGATTGCTATGGAAATGAAATCACAATGACTAGATATAGTAGAGATCAGGTTATGGTAAGTCAACATGTTTTGCTGAAGGTTTTTTCACTGACTACTGTTTACAGTTACCCTGTTGAATTTTTTTTTATGTTTGACTCAATTTTTTGCAACATAATAGCTCTCATAATAGCATAATCTCAGCTAGAGAGATCCGATAGTGTACTCTGCATATTAAAAGTCCTTGCAGTAAACAACAATATTAGTGTCCCACACTATTGAAGTATACTACTCTTCCTATGTAAATATGATAGTTAGAGATGTCTAGATAGTGAAATATTACAGGTATCTCCCTTGATACTGATCAGAAAGTTTTTATCAATTGGTAAAATTTCCACCTCTTGTTCACATTCATTCTAAATTAAAAGCTGAAATGTTCTAAATGGTCCTTGTTTCCTCCCTTTCACAAAGTGAATCATTGTCATGTAAGCAGTCTATACTGATTAAATGTTATTTGCAGTGACAGTGAAATGATGTGTGATCCTCCCTCCCACCGATCCAGCCCCCATTTGTTAATCCTTTCCCACGCCATGCTCCCTCCACCTCCCAGCTCAGCAAGGCTTCCCTCTTGTTTTGTTATGTATATTTAGTACTTTTCAGTAAGTGTAGGGTGTGTCCAGCCCAGTACTGCTTTGAACTAGCCCCCTCTCTGCCAGGTCACCTGCCCACCCCAAACACACAGGTAGTGATACCTGTGCACCTATCCCTGATGTCAACAACAAATTGTAGTCACTATGGTGCCCAAATCACCAGTGCCTGTCCTTCCCTGTAAATAAAGGAAAACTGTCTTTTGCAGTCACTGCGCAAAATCACCCTTCAGGCCTGAATAACACCATGACAGTGACATCATTTATGAGAAGGGGTCCCAAAAACCCCATGTTGAAAATTTGGTGCAAAAATTCCAAAAGATGACTGTTTTACGAACGTGCGTTGCGCAGTTCCTACGCAGGCTTGTAAGTTCACAATTTCAATATTTTCACTCCAGATTTTCAACATTGCCATTTTACCACACCTGCTTATGAGCAGTACAGCTATCATTTTTCATCCTGTCCAAACGTGTTTCCGTCATGCTAGTGCACAATGGCGCGAGAATGGTGTGCTAAATCAATGTATGGGGCGTGATTAAGAAAATCATGGTGACACTGTTCATTAGCAGAGGTCTTAAAATGGCGATATTGAAGATTTGGTGAAAAATTCCTAAAATGACTGTTTTTACGATGCATTGGTAGTTCCCTACGCATGCTCATAGGTTTGCAATTTTCAATATTTCTACCCAGATTTTACATATACATAGATACATAGATAGTGTCAGCAGATAAGGGCCTATGACCCACCCAGTCTGCCCATTTGCGCTTGTGTTCAGTTTATGTTTTCCTAGAAGTCTGTTGCCCCTTACCCCTGACCTCCAGAATTCCTTTATGTCTATCCCATGCATTCTTAAATCCCGTGACTGTTTCAGCCCCCACCACTTCCTCTGGCAGGGTGTTCCACTTGTCCACCACCCATTCTGTGAAGAAATTCTTCCTCATGTTTCCTCTGAATCGTCCTCCCTCCAACTTCATCCCATGCCCTCTAGTCCTGGAACATCTTTTTCGCTTACAAATAGTGTATTCCTGCACCCTGTTCCTCCCTGTGAGATACTTGCATGTCTCTATCATATCCCCTCTCTCCCTCCTCTCCTCCAGGGAGTACATGTTCAGTTCCTTCAACCTGTCTTCATAGGACTTGTGATGCAGTCCATGTACCATCTTTGATGCCCTCCTCTGAACCTTCTCTACCCTGTCTATGTCCTTACATAGGTATGGTCTCCAGGACTGTACACTGTACTCCAGGTGGGGCCTCACTCGTGTCTTGTATAGCAGAATTATGACCTCCCTTTTCCTGCTGGTGATGCCCCTGCCTATACATCCCAGTATCCTATTTGCTTTACCTGCTGCTTTGTTGCACTGTTTCCCTACCTTGAGGTCATCAGAGATGATAACCCCAAGATCCTTTTCCTGCTTGGTGCATGCTATATCCTCACCCACCAACTGATATATTGTGCCAGGGTTTTTGTGCCCCATATGCATCATCTTGCACTTCTTTGCATTGAATTTCAACCACCAAACCTTGACCATTCTTCTAGTTTCTGCAGGTCCCTTCTCATTCTGTCTACACCCTCGGGTGTGTCTACTGTATTACAGAGCTTTGTGTCCTCAGTGAACAGTGAAATTCTGCCTTCTAGGTCCTCTGCAATGTCACTGATGAAGATGTTGAATAGGACCGGTCCCAGCACTGATCCCTGTGGTACCCCACTGGTCACTCTTCCCTCTGTGGAGTGACAGCCATTTACCACCACCCTCTGTGTCCTGCCACCCAGCCAGTTACCTACTCACCACACTACTGTCCTGCCCACACCCATATTGCCCAGTTTGTGTAATAGTCTATGTGGCACAGTGTCAAAAGCCTTGCTGAAGTCCAGATAGGCCATGTCCACTGCCCTCCCTGATCTATCTCCTAGTCACCCAGTCAAAAAATTCAATAGAGGTTGGTCTGACATGACCTCCCCGAGAAAACCATGCTGCCTTGGGTCCTGTAGTCCATTGACAACAGATGTTCCACCAATCTCTCCTTCAGTAGTGCTTCCATGATCTTCCCCACTACCGGGTGAGGCTGACTGGTCTGTAGTTCCCTGCTTCTTCTTTGTTTCCCACTTTTGTATAAGAGACTACATCTGCTGTCCTCCAGTCTTTGGGTACCTCCTTGTTTCCAGTGATCAGCTAAAGGATAGCCAGAGGTTCAGCCACCACCTCTCTTAGTTCTTTAAGGACCCTGGGCACCCCATCTGGCCCCATTGTTTATCAACTCTTATTACTTCCGGTTCCTTCAGGATCTTTTTCATGTAAAGGACTTGTCCATTTCTGCACCATTCTCACCCTTGTACTCTTTTCAGATCCATTACCCTCTCTTCCTCAGTAAAGACTGAGCAGAAATACCTGTTCAATATGTCAAGCTTTACTGTTGTCATCCTCCACGTGGCCTCTATCCTCCCCTTCAGTCCTCACTCATATCCCTCCCTTTGTCTTTCTTTTTTCACTCTATGTACCTATAAAAGGTTTTGTCCCCCACCAACTGATTTTGCAATGTGTTCTTCTGTCTGAGCTTTGGCTTCCCTTACTGACCTCCCTGCCTCCCTTTGCTTCTCCTGGTACTTCTCCCTATCCCCTTCTGCCTGTGTCTTTTTGTATTGCCTGAATGCAATCTTTTTGGCTTTCACTTTTTTGCTACCTCTTTGGAAAACCATAATGGTCTCCTCTTCCTTTTCCTTTTGCTAACCTGCTTAATGCATAATTCTGTTGTTCTTGTAATCCCCATTTTAAATACTGCCCACTGTTCCTCAACGCCTGATTCCTGTCCCATTCCCCTTAATGCCTCTTTCAAGTATCTCCCATTTTCCCAAAGTCTGCCCCTTAAAATCGAGGATACATGTTTTTGTGTGGTTTGTTCTTGCTCTTTCTGTGATTTCAAACCACAATGACTGAGTGGTCACTGTTCCTGTGGTGCTCCCCACTGTTACCCCATCACTCTATCCCTGTTTTGTGAGCACAAGGTCCAGTATTGCCTTCTGCCGAGTTGGTTCCATGACCAGTTGCTTGAGGAAGGCACCCTGAAGGGAGTCCAGGATAAATCTGCTCCCAGTTGATGCTGCTGCTGGGATGCTCCAGTCCACATCTGGAATATTGAAGTCTCCAACCAGTACTACCTCACTCTTGTCTGCCATCCTTTGGATGGCTAGTATCAACTCCCTATCTGTTTCTTCCTCCTGGGCTGGTGGTCTATAGACCACACCTGTGCGATGGCTGTCCTATTTTCCTTTCCAGCTTAAACCACAGTATCTCTCCCATTTTGTTCCTCCTGGATCTCTGTGGCCCTTATATCATTTTCTCATACAGTGCCACCTCCTCCCTTCCTGCCTGCTCTGTCCCTTCTGAATATGTTGTAGCCATGGTATGGCCATCTCCCAGTGTGGTTATCATTACACCAGGTTTCAGTGATGGCACAATGTCCAGGTCTGACTGCACCATGACAGCCTCCAGATCTTCCATCTTGTTGCTAAGGCTCCTGGCATTTGCACACATGGCTTTCCATGATTTGACCTCCCTAGACTGTTTCACTGTTCTACTCCAGCCCCTTCCTTGGTTGTCCTTTATCCCTGGTTCTCCTTGCTGTCTGCCCTTCTGTTGAATTTTGCCCCTTTTCTGCCTATCCACCTCTTGGGCACTAATCTCCATCTTTTGCACACTGCTTTGCAGAGATAGCCACTCCTCTGGTTCACTGGTTCCACTGCTAGCTGTGGGGGGTGAGCAAGTAGGTGCCCTCCTTGCTGGCCTGCCACCCCCCTTTGCTAGTTTAAATGCTTGTCAATGTAGCATTTAAACTTATCATTGAGTGCTTGGATTCCCCTCCAGGATGGATGCAGGCCATCAGGCTTGAACAAACCTCCATTCCTCCAGGTGGGTCCCAGTCACCAATGAATCCAAACCCTTCCTCACAGCACCAGTTCTTCAACCATGAGTTAAAGTTCCTGGTGCATGCACTCCTATGCGGTCCCTTGCTCTCGCAGGTAGTACTTCCGAGAAAGTGACAGAAGTAGCTACTTGCTTGAGACCCCTCCCCAATGAAACTTTTCCTGAACTTCCTTTGGCTTCCCATTTGCCAGGTCAATAGTACCTAGGTGGATAATGACATCCAGCTCACCATCCCGTCTTGCCTTCCCAATGATCCCCAGGATCTTCCTTCCATCCCTCCATGCTGTGGCACCTGGTAGGCACCTCACCTCCCTGTCCTCCCCCTCCTGTGTTCCTAGCTGGATCCCTCTTATGATGGAGTCCCCCACCAGGATTCACTTCCTCCTCCTCTGGGGTCCACTGCTTTCCCCACTGAGGTCACCTCCTTGGCTAACCTCCACATCCTTTCCTTCCACTTCTCTGGGTACCTCTATTTGGTTGTCCTCATTTGCCAGTGTGGCATATGAGTTCTTGAATGGAATAGGATCTAGGATGTGCCTCTGCCTGACCACTCTAACCCTCCCTAAGCCCCCTGTCATCCAAGTGCTCCTTGTTCTCGGCATCCTTTGAGGCAGTTGCATTGGACTGGGTGGTCTCTGGATAGGGTGATGGTACTCCTGACTCAGTTTACTTCCACTCTGAGTCTGGCTACCTCATCCATGATCCAGAAAGATACCATGCAGATGGGCAGCACCTCAGTGTCCAGAAGGTCTGCCTGAACATGGCTGCCCCAGCCACTGCGTTGCTCCACTCCCCACATTATGCTGCAATTATACTGCTATTCCACTACTTGTCTGCTACTAGGCTCTCTAGTTCCTTTTATTACTTTATGTCCTAAAAATCCTGCGAATGATCCTCAGATAATTTTCTTTAAAAAAAAAAAAAAGAAAGAAAGAAACCAATAAATAAATAAATAAATGATTCAAAACACTTGTGCTGAGAGTGGCTTCTTCCCCTTATGCCCTCCTACTTCACACCCTTTACTATACCCTGTGTTTAGCTCCTGTCAATCAGATTTAACAGGGCATATAATTAAGAGCTGGGGGAAGGGGGGTGAAAATTTGCAGCACTTAAAGACAGCACAGAATTACCACCACTACATTTTAAATTTTCAACAGCCCCAAAACAATTCTAAATAAATACAACAAAGAAAGTACAGTGTCACTAAAAGCCCACAATCTAAGTTTAAAAGAAAAATAGCAATTACCAGTTACTCTAAAGCACCGAATTGAATATGTTTCCTTCCTTCCCCTTCTGGCTTCTTCTCAACATTGCTATTTTACCCACACCATCTTATAGGTAGTACAGCTGTCATTTTCATCTCACCCAAAACATTGTGTCCGTCTATGCAGCACAATGGCGCAGTCAGTGTGTGAAATCAATATATGGGACACATTAAGAAAATCACAGTGATACTGTTCAGAGCGAGAGGTCTTAAAATGGCTATGTTGAAAATTTGGTGAAAAATTCCTAAAATGACTGTTTTATGAGCGTGCGTTCTGAGTTCCTATGCACCGCTCACACATTTGTAATTTTCAATATTTGCACTCAGATTTTCAACATTGCCATTTTACCACACCTCCTCATGAGCAGTACAGCTGTCATTTTTCACATCCTGCCCAAAGCGTGTTTCCGCCCATGTAGCGCACAATGGGCGCAGTCGGTGTGTGAACTCAAAGTATGGGACACATTAAGAAAATCACAGTAACACTGATCATGAGCAGAGGTCTTAAAATAGCTGTGCTGAGGAATTTGGTGAAAAAATTCCTAAAAATGACTTTTACGAGTCTGCGTTGCGCAGTTCCCACGCACGCTCATAAGTTTGTGAATTTTCAATATTTTCACTCCAGATTTTCAACATTGCCATTTTACCACACCTCCTCATGAGCAGTACAGCTGTCATTTTTCACATCCTGCCCCAAATATGTTTCCATCCATGTAGCGCACAATGGCGCAGTCGGTGTGTGAACTCAATGTGTGGGACACATTAAGAAAATCACAGTGACACTGTTCATGAGCAGAGGTCTTAAAATGGCTGTGCTGAAAATTTGGTGAAAAAATTGCTAAAAATGACTGTTTTACGAGCGTGCTTCGTGCAGTTCCTATGCTGCGGCTTGTAAGTTCTTGAATTTTTCTACATTTTCACTCACATTTTCAACATTGCCATTTTAATACACCCTTACATGAGCAGTGCAGCTGTCATTTTTCGCATCTTGCTCAAAACATGTTTCGCCTATGTAGTGCACAATGGCTGAGTCGGTGTGCTAAATCAATGTATGGGACACAGTAAGAAAATCACAGTGACACTGTTCATTAGCAGAGGTTATAAAATGCCAATGTTGACAATTTGGTGAAAAATTCCTAAAATGACTGTTTTGATTAGCTGCATTGCACACTTCCCACAAGACGTCAGAGGTTTGCAAATTTTCAATATTTCCACCAGATTTTCAACATTGACATTTTACCACACTTCCTTATGAGCAGTAAAGCTGTCATTTTCACATCCTGCCCAAAACGTGTTTCTGCCTATGTAGCGCACAATGGGGGTAACAAAAAGGTCATGCTGAAAATTTATTGTGCAAATACCAGCAATCACACCGGGCATTAGGTTAAAGCACCATACATGCCAAACACCACTGCAAATACCTGCAAGCGAACGTTCGGCATTGACAAATGCTTGTTATTTATTGAAATGTTTCACTAGGCGGGCACACTGAACAACAAGTTGCTCATCTCACAGTGTGACTTGGGGTAGAGGGGTTACATTCAGTTTAGAAGGATGATCAGTTACAATAGTATGTGAGTAGTACAAACAATACAACATTGTAATATTCTGCAACAGTTGGAACACACAGTATTGTACTGTAAATAGTAGTGGAAGATTGGGTAAATTACAATACATGTACAAAATCATAACAAAAGAATGTATAAATGTACAAAACAGTAATAATGTGATAAAACCATTTATAGTGCATGAGTGCACCAGGAGCACGCTCAGACAGTACGCAAATGCTGCTGGAGTAAAAAGGATGAGGTTAGGTTGTGCACACTGGTGACCCAGAAGGGCAGGTGGAGAAAGAGAGGGAGGCAAAAACTGAATATGAGGAGAAAGGGGTAGCCATTTCCTGATTTTCCCCTTCAGGATGTTGAGAACCCTGCCAGGGGGTCATGGTAGGAAGGCAGAAACTGGGGATAGGTACTAATGTGGGTTAAAGCAGGAACAGAGCATGGAAAGGTAATTGTGTAGGGCAGAGGCAAGGGAGTAGTTGGAGAAGGAGTTTCTTATTTTGAGGGGTGAATTCCAGATTTTAGGGAAATTATGGGTGAAACCAGTCTGACCAATGAGGGTGGAGTGGTGAGGGACCATCAAGGTATGGGCATCATTTGATCTGAGAGAGTGGGTGGGGGGAGGTGGAGTGGAGAGAGAGGATGAGAGATAGGAGGGGAGCCCCCTGAACCAGAATTTGAAGGTTAGTTTGGCACAGTGAGAGATGCATCTGTGAGATAGTGGAAGGAAGATTAGAGAGCAATAGAGAGGAAATTCCTTAAAAAACTACATTAATGCACCAGTTATGGTTCAACTTACCATACAATGGATGGGAAATGTGGTGTTAGGGTTTCCAACCCTAACTCCCCAACCTCAAGCAGCAAAAGGACAGGGCCACACAAGCAATCACAAACAGATATCATCAGGTAAGACACACAACATACAACTGTTTCCAGATGACACAAACGCAGTAGCACTGGCATGTTACATTTGTGAATTTGCTTCTACAACTACAACTATGTGTGTAACTCTTACAGTATGCATGAATATCTGTGGTTGCAAAGTACTGGCCCCACAGGACCTGCGCTTTTGCAGACACAAGTGTTGTTGTAATTTGGGTATCATGGGTTTCTATATGCAGCTGTGAAAGTGCAGGCCTCAAAGAAGCTTGTGCTTTTATAGCTAAATGCTGGTGTGTCTATCTTACACATTTGGCTGCAGAGGCACAGGCCCCTCAGACTGCAGTACTATTGCAATTTTGGTTTTATACATTTTGTGGGTCTTGCACTTCTACAGCCAGAGGTTGGCGTTGTGTCATACACCTGTGGCTGCAGAAGTCAATCTTCAGAGTCTGCACTTCTGCAGGCAGAACTGCATGTACATATTGCAGTGTGCATGAGTACATTTGGCTACAAGTGCTTCCACATAGTGGCCTGCACTTCTGCAGACAACATCTGTGGCTGCAGGGGCCTGTGCTTCTGCAGACAGAAGTAGTGTTGTGATTTGAGTATTGTGGATTTCTATCTGCAGCCAGAGGTGGTTTTATATGTCTTGTTATGAATGTAAGTCAGATACAAATCCAGAAAAGTGGCACATCACTGCTACAGGTGTATCCATACATACATTCAGATAATTCTAGATATTTCCAGATATTTCACAATATAGTAAACAGTCTCTTTCTGGTGGCCCATAGTGATACTACAAGCAGGCAAGGAATTTCTCCAGAGATCTCACAGAAGTTTCTGGAAATACTTGACCATGTCTATGCAACTGTACTTCCTTTGTTTCATCTGGAAAGAACTGTATGTTGTTTGTCTTACTTGATGATAGCAGTCTGGGTTGCTTGTGTGGTCTTGTCCTTTGCTGCGGGGATTAGAGTTAAAACCCTTATGCCACATTTCCTACTTTGGGGCATTGAGCTGAACCATAACTGGTGCATTAATGCTGCTTTTTCATAGATAGATAGATAGATAGATAGATGGGATACACAATGCCCTAATTCAGAATTTGTCATTTATCTTCATGAGTGTTGGGACCAAGAGCCAAGACAGTGGGAGAATGCCTCAGGCATGATCTGGCAGGAATAAGGATGCTAGGTAGAGCTGAGGACCAGTGGGCAAATATTAAAAAGGGCATCAAAAGACCTACAAATAGCTATGAATCTCTGTGTCAGGCAGCTCTGTAAGAGCAGGAGGAAAATAAGACCAATATAGTTCTCTAGAGAGCTAGCAGAAACAATAAGGGTGAAAAATCTGGCAATTAAAAAATACAGAACTACACAGAAAGAGGAGGATAGGTTAATTTACCAGGAGAAACAAAACGAGACAGGAAAGGCAGGGAGAAGAACAGAGGCATAGAGGGAAATATTGCCCAATTAATAAAAATGGGGATAACACCTTTTTTAGATATAGTAGAAAGAAGATAAAGATCAACTGGGGATATAACAAGAATAAAGGAAGAAGGGGAATCTGTGAGGAAAGGGACCAATGGAAGGCAGACATATTGAACGGATATTTTTGCTCAGTATTTACAACAGAAGGGGAAGGTGATGGGCCAAAGATAATGAACAGTAGCAGAATTGGTAGGGAGGTGGATACTAGTCCTTTCACAGAGGAAGAAGTGCTCAGAGTACTAGCAAAATCAAAAAGTTGACAAGGCAATGGGACTTGATAGGGTTCACCCTAGGATACTTAAGGAGGTCAGAGAGTTGCTGGCTGCACCACTGGCAGTTTTGTTCAACTTATTGCTGAATACGGGGTAGTTCCAAGGGACTGGAGAAGGGTGGATGTGGTCCCACTTCACAAAAGTGGGAATAGAGAGGTGGCAGAAAACTGTAAACCTATCAGCCTGACTTCACTAGAGGGCACGGTTATGTAATCACTATTGAAGGAAATGATAGTGGAATATCTTGAAACAAATGGATTGCAGTATCAAAGGCAACATAGCTTCATGGCAGGGAGGTATTGCCAGACATATCTGATCAAGTTCATCTTATGGGTGACCGCAGAAGTGGGTCATGGTTGAACGGTAGAATTGGCATACCTGGATTTCAGGAAGGCCTTCAACATCATTCCACATAGAATACTGATGAACTAGCTGGCCTGTATAGGAGTGGGACAGAAAGTAATAAACTGGGTAAGAAGTTGGTTGAGCAGCAGAAGTCAGATGGTGGTAGTAAATGGAGTCCACTCGGGAGATGGCAGGGTGACAAGTGGTGTGCATCATTGTCAGTACTAGATCTGGTCCTCTTCAATGTCTTTATCAGTGACATTTCAGAAGGGCAAAACGGAAAGTATGCCTGTTCACTGATGACATAAATCTGAAAAGTGTGGGCACACCAAGGGTGTAGAAAAAATGAGAAAAGATTTACAGAACTTAGAACAGTCAAGTGTTTGGCAACTGGTTTCAATGCTAAAAGTGCAAAATCATGCACTTGGGGCACAAGCCAGGGGACTACATACCAGTTAGCAAAGGAGGTACAGGCAACCACCAAACAAGAAAGGGACCTGGAGGATAATTATTGCTGATGACCTGAAGGTAGCCAAGCAGAGTGAAAAGGCAGTGAGAAAGGCTAATAGAATGCTGGGGTGCATAGGAAGGGTATCGCCAGTAGGAAGAAGGAGGTGTGTATCCTTTTTATAGGTCACTGGTAAGACCACCTTGAGTACTGTGTCCAGTACTGGAGGCCCCACCTCCAGGACAGGGATAGGAGTGAGATGTGGGCAGCAACAGGCAACAAAATGATGCAGGACTGCATCAAGAACCATATGAGGAGAGATTAAGGGAACTGAATATGTACTCACTGGAGGAAGTAAGGAAGGGGAGGATACAATAGAAACTTTAAAAATCCTTATCTGCCATAGAATGCTGGAATCCATGTTCCTTCATCAGCAAACGATTATGAGGTGGGCTCCTCAATCTGAATACCCCCTCCCCTCAATGATCACTGTAGAGACAATGGCTGCCTTGGGACCTTCCTTCTGCTGCCTATTTCTCTCAGGCAGTCTGTTCATGCTGGGGATGGGTTTCTATTTTCCTTTAATTTCTGGCTGTTGTCTCGTTGGCCTCAGCAGTTGGCTGACCCGTTAGGGGCCATGGAATAAGGGCATCTACCATGAGCATTGTCTGTAGTGATAGCTGTCAGTTAGAGAGACTGCTCAGTTACTTCCAGAATCCATGACAGATCCTATATCAGATGCCTGGCTCAAGATGTCCTTCCAGGTGAAGGTCTGCAGTACATCAGGAGACAAGGGAAACTGCCCATAGGGGTCAACTCAGGAGGCAGCTGGTGCCACACAAACTGATCTAAAGGTACCCAAGAGCTTGTAAGCTCAATTTAATATATAGCACCATTAAATAAACAAATTGCCACCTGTACTACCTTACACTTAGTGTTACCCCTCATTGTATTATATGAATCACTGTGGGGTTTAAATTATATAACTATGTGTCATGGTCTCTTTAATCTCATTTGCTGCGCTACGCCTGTCAGCTTTGTATAACTTTCTATACTGGTAGCTACCACTCTCATTTTTAGTTGTAGCTGTTTAACTGTCCCTGCACTATTCTGTTACCAAATACCAATTGCTTACTCCTTGATATACCCTATCTGGATGGATGTTAGTTAAGCATAAAAGTTCATAATTAAGAGAGGATGTGCTCTCTGATATTTCTAAATGATATTTGCATTGTTTAACCAACTTCAATAGGTACCCTAGCTAAGCCAGCACTACTGCCTCTTTTACATACATACAGTATATACCCTAGTGGTATTGCTCTGTTAAGCCTGTTCGAAATTACGAATCCTTCACTACTTATTTGAAATTACACTGATTTTTTTAATTGAACCTAGATATGCCTCATCTGAGTGGGGGTTACTTTCAACGTATGAGTAACTAGTTAAAAGAGGTTGTGCTCCTCTGTTCTGTATTACACTTGCACTGTGGTCTAATAAGCAACCTAGCTGATTTAGCACTTCCTTCATATTTGTGTAACCATATAGCACATTTGACACTGCTCCAGTTAGCTTGTTACCACTGTCTCCCAGTCTGGTGTAATATTTCTACCATAATGTGAGCATTGGGGTACTGAACCTCTTATGTTGCTAGACCATATCACTACCTTCTGGCTGTGCCTCCCACAAGCCTCCTATATTGTCTTATCAGAACCTCTCAGGGGCTCCTGGCTCACTTTGGTGCCATAATACCATAGTTTTCACCTCTCAACTAACCTCTGCAAATCCTATTACCATGATGGCTCTCCTCATAGTATTTGCTTCTTATTTCAGTAAGTTACTCTTTAGTGCTCCTTTCACAGACACCAGTATTTGTTTTTTTTTATGGAAACACTTTATTCAAAGTTTGCATAAGAACCTGTACAAACAGAAAAGCAAATGAAAAATGACCCAGTGCCATAACAGCAAAATTACAAACATTCCATGACATCAACAGGGAAATGCAGTAAACTCAAGAACAATATAAACAAGACAAGAGAGCCTATGGTAACCCCCCTTCCCAAAATCAGAAAAACACTTCTCACTTTCTGTACAATTAAACTAACAAACAAGTGAACCGGGACAGCCACCTTCTCCTCTCAAATATGAGAAAACGATCAACAAGCTATGCATTTTAAACAAAAAAAAAGACAAGAGTTCTTTTGGGGATGATACTATGTGTATTTTTTACTTAAATTGTTTAACTTGTTGATCATTTTCTCATGTTTGAGAGGGGTAAGTGGATGTCCTGGTTCACCTGTTTGTTAGTTAAATTGTACAGAAAGTGAGATAACTAAGTGTTTTTCAGCCACCGGTATTAAGACCAAGGCTAAATCCTTAAATCAAAGTCTACTTATGCTAGCCTTCATGTGTGCAAAAACATGATTCTAATCCTGCTATTGTGGTCTGGTAGTGGGGAAACAAATCCAGGCCCACCCACCCAAGTGCTTTCCACGATAGAATTTACCTCACTTTAAAGGTCTAAAGATTATGTCATTAAATGTGAGAATTACTAGGATTACTAGGAATTGAGGACACAAGGGAGCCCATAGGCCCATCGTGAATGTCCCCCAAAAATGTGGGAATAGCTGTACCAATCATTGGAAGGAATGATAATGTTTTTCTAACTGAGTTTTGAAAGTATCAAAATTTGATGAATCCACAATTCTCTGTGGGAATTTATTCCATGCCATAATTGTTCAAACTGCATAGAAAAAAATTCCCTTTGTTAGTGTTGTCTTTTGGAACAACTAACTTTTTAGTATTTGATCGTAGATTATCTCTTGTATTATTAATTTGATTTCCACACTCAACCATGAGATCAGGGGATTGGAGTAGTTTGAAGAAAAATAGGAGATCACCCCTCTGATGATGTGCTTCTAGGGAATGTAATTTTGTACAATATAATCTCTCCTGATAGGTTTTTCCCTTCAAATTAGGTATAGTATTTGGGTCATTATCCTCTGCACTCCTTTAATAGCCTTTATATCTCTGATAATTTGTGGTGTCCAGAGTTGTGACCCATAATCAAGAATTGGTCTAACAAATAGAATAATAGATAGGCGAAGTGACTATTGCAAGGGAGTAACACCATCGAGAGGTTCCCTTGTCTTCAGAACCTCGAGATGGTATTACTCCCAAGTGATAGACACTGGCCTATTTTCTATTTTTTATAATATATGGATGTAAGGGATTTTTTTTGCCATTTATGTGGTGCTGTGAGGCTAGGTTCCCACAGCAGTGAGAGCTCACTCTTGCCATGTACACCCCACTCACTCGCCTGCCCACCCACTAGCTTGGTTTGCCTTATGCCTTTTCTTTGGTAGGCTGTCTTACCTTTAGTTATTTTCTTGTTGAAGCGTATAAAGGACATGTAGGAAAAAGGCATGGATACTGAATTAAAGGAATAATTTTCTCTCACTATGCGAGAGACGCCCGCCATGTTTTTTTTAAATAATTGGGCCACCCACAACGAAACCGCATCCAATCAGGAGGTGTGGTTTTAGGAACGTCACCATGCACAGCTTTGGTGATGTCAGGAAGAAGTCTACAGTCTTGAGTTTGCGCTCTTAAGGTTTTGTGATAATACTATCGTTCAGAGCTCAAATGATAGTATTACGAGCTCCGAACGATAGTATTATCACTTGCCAATGATAGTATTATCACTTTGGCTCTGGTGTATTAACAGAAATTTTTTATATGATTTTCAATAGTATTATTTTAAATATCCATATATTACATAACTTTTATAGATTGAAATGAATACCTATTCTGATTTACAAGTAAATTATTTTTTAATTTTATTCACTAGATTATTTGTCTTGCCAGAAACTGATAATTATATCTAGATGTTAATTTATTATTCACTATAATTCCTAAATCATGTTCTTTTACTGAATTTTTTAGTAGACACTGGTTCAGAATGTAGGTATGCTCTGGGTTACTAGCACCAAAGTGGATAACAGTACACTTGTCTACATTTAAGGACATATCATTAGCTAACGCCCAATTTTCAATTTTTGCCAAATCAGTCACTAGTGATAAATGTTTCCCTAGGGTATCGACCTGTTCCCCTAATTTGGTTTCATCTGCAAATTTGATTATTAAATTTTTAATACCCTTATTCATGTCACTCATGAAAATATTAAACAAAATTGGTCCCAACACGTAACCCTGGGGGATACCACTTCCTACAGATCTAAGAGCTGAGGTACTCCTTTGTATATGTATAAACTGAGTCCTATTGAAAAGTCATGCCTGGATCCATCTAGTAATATTAGTCTGTATTCCTAGTTGGATTAATGTATTAATCAGGATACCATGTGGAACCTTATTAAATGCTTTTGCGAAATCTAACACAATGACATCAGTAGGAACTCCCATGTCTAATTTCTCACTGATTTGATTATAAAATAACATGAGATTTGTAGAGCATGATCCTTCTTTTTTGAAGCCTTGCTGGGTCTTATCATTATTTCTAATTGATCTACAGTTGCTTCTAAATTATTCTTAATAATCTGTTCTAATGTCTTACAGCAGTGAGATGTTAGACTTATTGGGCTATATTTTTTTATTTTACATTTGTTCCCTTTTTTGAAAATTGGGATAATTACTGCTGTCCTTAAGTCATTTGGAAATTCTTCCAATTTAAGGGATAAGTTGAATCGAATCTATAGTGGGTATGTCAATGATTTAGTAGCGTGCTTCAACAAGTAGGCGCTAATATTATCTGGACCACAACTAGCAGTTGGATTTAATTTTATTAATTCATCCTAAACCTCAGACGTATTGATGTAAAGATCAGGTCCAAACCCTGGATTAAGCTTTGTAAAATTCACATTATTCTTTGAAAATACAGAGCAAACATATTTATTGGATTTGTCAGCAATTGTTTGATCATCCTCTGTGATAGTTTTATTTTCCATAATTGACCCCACTTTCCTTGATGTATACTTAAAGTTTGAATTAATATATGAGTATAGACATTTACTATCGTTGCTAAACAAATTGGATGAAGTAAAAATCTAGGCTGTGCATATTAAATCAGACATTTCCTACTCACTGAAACATGGCTAAAAGGGTCTGTGCATTCACTTGAGACAGCCATTCCCTCCTTTAACCTTTATCAACTGGACAGGCTCTCCAGGTGTGGTAGCCTGGCCCTATATATCAATTAATGGTTCAATTCAGATACAAACAGCTGCCATTTGGTAAAAGATGAGTTCAAATGTCTGGTGGTCAAGACTTTCCTATCCTGAAATGAATCATTAAATGTGATTGGATTCTATAGACCACCTAAATGTGGTTCAGATCTTTAGCAGCATATTACCAGCATTGTAAGCTGCTGCTCAAACTTAAGTCTAGTCACTGGAGATTTAAATTTGGTTTGGCACTCCCACAAATCTAATGATCTGAAAAAGTTATGTGATGATCTTCAGTTTGTACAACTTACATTTGAACAAACAAGGCCTAACAAAAATAACAATACTAATGCCTCTGTGCTAGACCTGATTTTTCCTAACAGGCCTGACAAATTCACTCAATTTGCAGTTTTATAAAATGGCATCAGTAATCACAATGTGGTTGCTTGCTCTGGTGGGGGGGGGGAGGGCAAAAGTTCTATTGCCCTAATCCAAATTCATACTGAAAAGTCATGTTGCCAGTTTCAGTGTCATGAATTACCTAAATGAGTTAGCACCTGTGATGGTGCGGGATACAAAGACACAGCAACCAAAGGTAAAGTGCATAAAAAATGCACAAGTGCATTTATCAATTTATTTTTGATAAATAAAAATAACAAAATAATACTGAAATAAAAATAACAGTTGATTTGTTCAGCACAATAATTCAACCCTCTGCTTTCATCAACAGAGGCTGTGGCTTTACTTCAGCCAAGATAGCCTAAGTGTAATTCCTTCTTACACTTCTCAATTCTGGTGTGGAAACAGCACACTCCACAAGAAGGTCTTTCCCTGCTCACCGTCAGCACTAGACTAACTCGACTACCTATGGTTGCGTAGTGGTGAGCCCTATTTATACCCTAGGGATTGCATCACACTTTGTGGGGGAATTCACATTGGCTGCAACATTACATAATGTGGAGTTTCCATAGGCCATGACATTACATAATTGGGGAGTTTCCATATCATCCCATGCTTTAACATGCAGGGGCTTTTTATTTGGCCTTTTTTGCCCAAATATAGTTTATTTCTACAGGCAGCCCGGCAGAAACTCATTTTCATATTTCATTTAAATTATGGGACATTACGGGGCTTTTTATACATCTGCCCATAGTGTCCCACTAAACGGCAAGTGGAATTTCTTTAACCAGAGTAGTGGTTTCTCCTAATGCTTTGGAGCAGGTTCTATGTAATAATGACAAATGCCTAAAGGTGATCACTGTTATCGCACAGTCAGAGTGCTGAACACATTTGTGACACTCTGACAACCCCGACTTACAGGACAACGGCACCAGGACATATATTTTACTGCTTTCTGTGGGAGGCTGTGCCCCACCCCCCTCATGAGGGCTTCGCTCCCCCACACCCCTTACAAAGGATTCTCAACTCCAGGAGGTGTGTCGGGGTGCAGCAAGTAAACAAATAAAGGTTTAGGAGCTAGGCACAATAAAATCACACCAGCACGTGGACCCAAACACGATACCTCACCCACCCCAACAAATAGCCAACCTCCCCAATGCCACGAGGCAGCTCGGCGATCCACTGCAGCACCACCCCTACAGCTCCTCTGCCCCCTCCCAGCTCACACTCACTGTGCACACTCCCCTCTCGTGCACACATACACATAGCGACATCCTGCCGCCCAATTGGCCCACCCCCTCATCCAGTCACCCTACCCTCCCATCGCCATGAGGGATTGTGCCAAGTAGGAGTCGCCGTAATGGACAGCGCCCTTCCCCATGAGCCCACCTCATGGGATACCTTCAGAGCATGCTTTTGCTCTGAAGCAATTCTTCTATTTGCAGCTCTGAACAAGGAGTTTATCTTCAGCCACTTTGTGTGGCAATTGTAGCCAGAGCATCCTGCTCCGCTTTAACACATGCTCCTGGGTCATCTATTATGACCAGGAGCATTTCCAGACACCAGAGTTGCTTTCTGGAAATAAAAGCTGAAACATGCAGCTGTGGGTCCAATGCTAATCATGCTCAACAGAGTGGGACTATCTAGTAAGCAGGAGCACCAGTGTTTTGTTAACCTAAAGCATGATATGCGCTTATTCCCATGTGCTCCTGCTCAGGAGTTTTAAAAACAGTGTGACTTGTGCAAATAATTAACTCTAATTCAGGAGATCAAGGAGAAGTGCTTACAGCCCTTAATGTGCAAGCAGAGGGAGTTTATAAGAAAACGGGACAGAAAAGCAACAAGAATGTCAGGTTGGCCACCCTGATATGTAAAAAGAAAGAAAACAGGAAGACAGAAAAGAGTGGGGGGGGGACTGGCACACTGTTTTGATTTACATGGTAAATAACAGGAGCTCTGTGTTATAGCCACCATAAACTGGTAAACATTTTACCTTGCCCCCACAGTACATAAGGCAACAGAAATGTTCAACAGTGTGTTGTTGGGGGTCATTAGTAAGCATGTACCTATGGCCAAATGCCCAGTAAAAAAGATATATTGCCTATTTTTCAGCAGGGTACTGAAAAGGACCGTAAGGAAAAGGGACATGCTGTGGGCTACCACCAGGCATATGAAATCAGTCCAGACTGGGCCATTTTCAGGTGAATGAGAAATTCTTGTAGCAAACGCATTAGGGCAAAAAATGACATTTACTACGTAAAGTCCCTGTGCAGCAACAAACACGATGAAGCCATATTCTGGAAAACTGTCAAGTTAGTTGAAGGCTCTTCTTCTGCCCCCCACCTCACCCCCCCAGAAAATCTTAGTAAATGGTAAACCTATATAGAAAATCCAATCATTTTGGAAGAAACAAATTCCAATTTTGTATCTGCTGGCCTAGCATTTGGTAAGTCCCCAGTTGCAACTTGTCCAGTTCCTCCTGTGGATATTGCAAAATTGCCTAGCCCATTGGCTATCACATTTACTTCCACTCATCACATTTAAACAGATGGATCCACTTATACTAGGGTTTGATGCATTCCAAAGGACCAAAAAGAAATTGAAGGAAAACCAAATTTAGAGTACGTGGTCCACCACAGGGGAAAGCTAAAACAAAACCAGGAGGGGGAGTTAATGATAAGGGAAGCCTACAGGCAACGGAAAGGCAGGGAAGCAAAAAGTCAGGAGGATAAACAAATCATCTGGCATGGGAGTGGTGCAGTGAAATGGGTGCGGTGCCAAAATCTTCAGAGACAGGTTCTGGAGACTGAGGTGTTGCCCAGCATGCAGTCACCTCTTTGGGCTAAAAGCAGAGGTCACTGGACTCTGGGCTGAACTGGCATGAGTACGTGGCACCATCTGCCTCACTCAGAGGCCACCTATTTTCCACTGCTCCCACAAAAGAATGCCAGCAAGGAGGTAGAGCAGCTAAACCTTGGAAGCAGACCTCAAGGAGGATGGCTGAGTCCCCTGACCAAGGAGGATGGAATTGCAGGTGGGAGACTCCATAGTATGGGGGACTAAGTTGAAAGCAGGGGATGGGAAGGACAGGGTAGTACAGTTGCATTCCTGACACTTCAGCAGAGAGGACCTGAGGACAGATCATGGAGATTGGCAAGGCAGAGGGGGTAGGGAGGGAGCTAGATATTGCTGTCCATCTTGCGGATAAATGATCTGGCATGGAAAGCTGTAGGAATAGTGCAGGATAGGTTTAGGGTATTCAGGAGGGGCCTGAAGCACATAGCTTGCACAGTTGCCTTCACTGAGGTGCTACCATGCTACCATGCCTGGTCAGGGAAAGACTAGGGAACTGCACTCCAGGTCCTTCAATGAGTGGTTGAAGACATGGTGCAGGGAGAAGGCTTTGGTTACGTCAGTGAGTGTGGATCAAACCTGAGGCAATCAAGGCCTCTACAAGGGAGATGGCCTCCATCCATCCAGGCAGGGAAGGCAGTCCTGGATGGAAGATTTAAATGCTACTTTGATGATCATTTAAAACAGCCAAGGGAAGAGATATAAACAGTGTGGGAGGTAGAGATGCCACCCCCTCCCCCCGGAGACTACTGCAATAGGGAAAATAAATCAGGGAGAAGAAGTTCCCTGGAGAGTGAAGGAAGCAAACAGAAGGGCAAGCAAGTCTGGAAGAGAAACTTTAGCTGGAAGGGGGGGCAGGCAAGTCAGGGATACAACACAACAGGGGAGGGCAGGACTAGGATGACAGGGGAGGCAGGTTAGAGGAAGAAAGGGACAAAGAGAATAGAGATCCACATGTGCCAATGCAAGGAGTCTGGGAAACAAAATTCCTGACCTTGATGCAATCAACAGAGGCAGAGGCAGACCTGGATCTGGTGGCCATAACAGAATCATGGTGCACAGATTACCACAACTGGGAAGTGGCCATCCCAGGCTACACCATGTTCTGGAAGTACAGGTCAGGTAGGAAAGGCAGAGAGGTTGTTTTATATCTGAAGGAGGGTATAAGACCTACTGAGATACACAACAGGGGGACAAAGAGAGGCTGAAGTTACTATGGGTCAGCCTAGAGATGGGGTTGGGGCTGTTATTCACATGAGGTGATGTCCAGGCCTACAATACAGGGGGAGGATATAGACAGAGCCCTGGGGGAAGCCAATATCAAAACAGTCAGCAAGGGGGAAATTCTGATAATGGGGGACTTTAATCTGATGGATGTAGATTGGGGAATTCTTGCCACAGCTATATCAAGAGGCAGGGTCATCCTTAACTTTGTACAAAGGGAATTTCTCAGGCAGCTGGTTTTGGAACCCACTAGGGGGCCTACATTGCTGGAACTGGTATAATGGCAGCCATGATGGGCTGACCATCGTTGGCAGGGGGAATATCTGCATTACAGAATGTATTTAGCATTTTTAGAGTTTTAGAGTTATTATTCTATTACTGGCAGCCTGCTTCAAAATTGAATTAGTTAGTGATCTAGTTAGGTGGGTTAGTGATAGTGCTTAGAAGTGAGCTAGAACTAGGAGATAGTTTTTTTGTTTCTAGTCAGGGCAGTCCTATTGCACTATGTTCATTTACAATTGGACATACTGTTATTGTTCACTTGCCTGTGGTTTGTGGATCATGTCCCTGATGCTGGAAATTTTCTGGTGGTTTTCTGGGCACTCTGGAAGAAGTTTTTAACTGGAGGACTCTGCATCTGGCATTGAATTGGCTACTTGGATGAACCTTACTGATCTCTCTGAGTTGGTAGATTTTGAACAGACTGACTGTGCCATGCACTCTCACTTGGAATGTCAGCAGATAAGTCTTGGTGGACCATTTGATTTCAACTGTGGTCCTTGTTGGACTGGTGTGCAATGGTGCTCTGTTTTGAGTGGGAATTTCTATGGCTGCAAATACTGATCAAAATTGATGGATTGGTCATGCTGGGATGGTAAAGCTAGAAATGGGTGCCAGATTCTCAGTAAAGATTTCATCTCTTTGCCATGTTGGAAAAGCTCAAATTTATGCTGGCTTCAAGGGGATTTCAATCATTTAAACTTAGATACTGTATAACCTTTGTTTGAATCAGAAATAAGCCTTCGTTGGCAATGACAGTGACAAAGAGGAGGCTATAACATTTTTTTCATTGTCAGTTGTAGGCTGTGAGAGGGCCATTCTGGCTTATTCACTTTAATTGAACAACTGTTTTTTAAGACCTGATGAAAGGGAGTGAGAGTGTCTTTGGCCTTTTTAGAACTTGGACTGACGTTTGGAAGTGAGAGCCCCATGTATTATATATCATACTGGACTTTTTTATGAATTACAGTTGTTTGGCCTTTGACTAGTGCACTTGTGGATGTCTTTATATCTGACTGCCTGTGATACTGGAATTGTTTGTTTAAGGGAGATTTAAAGTTTGTTTTTGAAGTAAATTGTGTGTGTGTGTTGGTACTGTATGCGTGAATTGTGTGTGTTGGAGTGAATGATTGTCTTTTATGTTTTCATTTGTAAGTTAAATGTGTTGTAGTATTGGGCTTTCTTTGGGTGAGTGGTTTTGGGGATGTTTTAATTTAATTTTATATTTAATTTTGATTTATTGTTAGTATTTAGTAGTTGGACAGGCAGGATGTGTTGGTTTCTTTGGCCACTAAGGTGCAGCTACTCCATGGCCATGCTGCGTGATATCCAACCATTTTATCTTCCACCCCTACCTGTAGAAGTACAGTATATGTGAAGTGCAGGGCATTGGGTATTGTACGGAGGCAGAATTCAAAGCAGTATGGCATGGAAGTGGCTGCCAGGGAGGTGATATTCCAATAGTGAGTCCTAGGGGGCATCTTGGAGTGAAACGGGTGCCGGAGAAGGGTCCTCCCTAGTTGCTTCCCATACTCAAAGGCTCCACCATTGAAAGTGGACAGATGGTTGGTCAAGTAGTTCTTACTCATCTGACCAGCGCTGTGCTTTGCAATGCCAGGTCAATGAGGAACATGATCGCTATATGGCAGACTTGATTTCCTCAGTAGACCTGGCTTGCATCACAGATACCTGGTTGGATGACAATGCTGACCCCATCTTGGAGGCAGCACTTCAGCTGGAGTACTCTGTGATACACAGCCTGAGGAGGATCACAGAGGAGTGGCCATTTGTTTCAAAACAGTTTGAAAACATTTAGTGCTCTCAGTGTGCACTACTAAGTCCTTTAAGTTTTGGCTTGGGGGGTCATGGCACAGGTTGCAGGATCCTGCTCATTTACCATCCACCTGGTTGGAAAAGGGAATTCCTTCAGGAGGTTGGGGACTTCGTTGCTGACCTGGTGTTGGACTCCCCAGATGGATGACTCTGGAGGATTACAACACCTGTGTCAATGATGAAATCTCATTGCTTGGCTGCGATCTTCTTCAAGGCATGGAAGCTCTGGGCCTGTTGCATGCTGTTACCTCAGTGACACAATCACATTGGCACATGTTGGATCTGGTGTTCACATTGCAGCTGGAGGGCACTGATCTCAGTATTGATCCAGTGCTATGAACAGATGATAGTACCATGAGGTTCTCATTTTGGGCCCCCTCGAGGGTCCTTCCTCTGTGGAGATGGTTCACTACTGTCCTTTATGGAAACTGTCCCCAACAGGACTATAGGCAGTGATAGACCTATCAAGTGTGGAAACTGCATGCGGGACGAGTGCGGAGGGGGTGGTGGCATCCTATAATAGGTCAGTCACTACCTCCTTCGACTCTATCATGCCTGTCCATGCACTACCCTTATCCACTTGCCAAAGACCCCCATGGTTTGATGGGGACCTCAGGGAGCTGAAGATTAAGCATCAGAAGTTGGAGTGTCGCTGGTGAAGGTCCAGGTTGATGGAGGTCAGATTGGCTATGCGGTCACATTATAGTGACTATCAAACGACAATCTCCCAAAATAATATGGATTTTCTGTCTGGGGAGAGTGCTGCAGCAAAGAACAGACCAGCTCAGCTCTTTTGCATGGTAGACAGGTTGTTACACCTGGCCTGTCTCTGTTCAGGAGGAGCTAGTCCAAGCACTAAGTGTGAAGAGTTTGCTTTGTTTATTGCGGACAAGGTGTCCTCCATCAGATCCGATATCTCTTCCAGGGTTGTTCAACTGGCTTGTGGGGTCAATCCAGATGCATGGAAGGGCACCCCTCTTGTGTGGAGTGAGTTTGACCCAGTTGAAGTGGATGAGGTGAGTGAGATAGTCTCAAAGATACAGCCAACCTATTATGAACTAGACCTGGGTCCAACCCAACTTTTAGTCATGTATTAGCCCGATTGGACCTGTGGTTACTGAGATCATTTGATGTTCCTTGAGGAGTGGGGTATTCCTGGTTGCATTTAAAGAGGTCCTGGTGAGACCACTTTGGAAGAAATCCTCATTAGACCCAGACTGCCTCAACAATTAGAGACTGGTGTCAAACATCCCAATTTTATGGAAAGTTTTGAACAGAGTGGTGACCAGTCAGCTTGAGTTGTTCCAGTCTGGATTTAGACTTGGGCATAATACAGAGACCACCCTAGTGAGGATGTCTAATGATCTCCTTAGAGTGAGGGATAGGGGAGAGTGATCTGTTCTTCTTCTCCTTGATCTCTCTGCAGCATTTGACATTGTGGACCAGGAGGTGTTGTTGGACCACCTGCAAAACTGGTGTGGACTAACTGACAATGTCATCAACTAGTGTAGGTCCTACCTCATGGACAGAGTGCAAAGGGTGGTGATGGGATTATCCTCATCTAGCTTGAGGCCCCTGTGTTGTGGAGTTCTGCAAGGTTCAGTCCTATAGCCCCTCCTGTTCACAATGTATATGCTGCCCTTGGGAGATGTTATCAGGTGGTATGGGCTTGGGTTTTCATTGCTATGCTGATGATACCCAGCTATACCTGTCCTGTGCACCTGGGAGCCAGATGGCAGCCTCTGTGTTTAACACCTGCCTGGATGAGATCCAGTAATGGATGATCTGAAACTGGTTATGAGTCAATCCAGACAAGACAGTGATATTGATGGTGAAACTGGATCATCAGCAAGTTGGAGAGGTGCCAAGAAGTGACATGAGTCTTAGATTGGGTGGCTCATACCTGACCCCCTCCACTTGGGTTAGGGATCTGGGTGTGGTACTTGACAACCACCTGACACTTGATGCTCAGGTGTCGACCATTGTTCAAAGTGGTGTCTACCATCTAAGAAACATTACACAGATCTGTTCCTTAATACCTCTGGATGATTTTATCACCCTGATACACATCTTTGTCACATGAAGGTTAGACTACTGCAATGCCGTGTACATTGGGCTGTCAGGAGGCAACCTCTGCCATCTGCAGCTGGTGCAGAACACGGTGGCCAGGCTACTGATGGGTGTTCCTAGATTCAAACATATTATGCCAGTTCTCCACAGACTGCACTGGCTGCCAATAAGGTGGAGGATTGCCTTCAAGGTCAGATTACTGACCTATAAAGCCCATTGTGGTTGTTTATGTGACCATCTACAAGACCTCCTGGTTCCACATTGCCCGTCTCACCCTCTCCGTTCCTCCACGGGTGGCCTCTTGGTGGTTCTCAGGTTAAGGCTGTGGCTTTCAGGAGATCATGCTTTCTCCATGGTTGTGCCTACCCTATGGAACTTGCTCCTGGGGTATCTGAGAGAGGCCCCCCTCAGTGGAAGCCTTTAAGAGGGGTCTCAAGACATTTTAATTTGAAAAAGCATTTAATTTATTATAGTATGAAACACTCTTGATGACTGTCATTTTATTTATTAATATGGTGATTTGAATTTGAATTTGCTGGTGTTTCAACTCTGTAATGTAGTGTCATGTATGTATGTGAAGATTAATGTTTTATTTGCATTATATTGTATGGACTGTACAGGGCTCCATGCCCCTGGGAAGGGACACTTTATAAATAAAGTATCTCTCTCTCTCGCTCTCTCTCTCTCTCACTTGTATATCTACAAACAGAGGTAGCATTGCTGACATTACAGTGAGTAATCACCTGGGCACAAATGATCACCATACAGTGTGGTTTGGCACATGGATAAAACAGGAAAAGACACACTAAGATGAGTGGCCTGGACTTCTGGAGGGAAGAGTTTAAAGAAATGGGAAACTGCAGCAGAGAATGCTTTGAAGGGGAGGAGGCATGGGGGAGTGGAGACTCAATAGAGAAAAATTAGGAGATTATAGCCCGGGCTACAGCATGCTGTTTGGAGGAAGTAAGCAAGAGATAGAGGGGGGAAGAGGCTGTTATGTTTTTCTAAGGAGGTAGTAAAGGCAGTGAAGGAGATGAAAATAGCTTTTAGAAAGTATCAGGGGACCCAGAAGGATGAAGGCAGGGAGCTATATCTGGCAAAAGAAAGAGAGGAAAGAAGGAGGGTGAGGGTAGGTGAAAGCCTAACAGAGGAGAAGATAGCTAAGGAAGTCAAAAGAGGGGACAATGCCTTCTCCAGCTTTATGTGGAAAGAGGATGATGATTACTCTTTGTAATGGCACCCTGAGCCTCGGGGAGATGGGCACCATAAATAAATATTACAAGGGAAGGATAGTGAGAATTAGGAGGGTGGGGACTGCGCAGTGGTGAATCAAGAGAGAGCAGAAATACTGAACGATTACCTCTGCTTGGTCTTCATGGAAGAGGATTGGGGATGGACTAGCATGCTGCAGTAAGCAACTGGGAGAGGGAAAGGAATACAGGTCCATTCTTGCTGGAGAAGGTCTGGAAGGGATTAGAAGCCTTAAAGGAGAATAAGGTGATGGGCCCAGATGGGATTTATCCAAGGGTCCTAAAGGAACTGAGCACGGTGATGGCCATCCATCTGGCAGCACTTTCTAGCACTTCGCTGGCAGATGGAGGAAGTTCCAGAGGACTGGACAAGGGCTGGTGTGGTCCTTCTGCACAAAATCAGCAGTAAGAAGGTTACTGGCAACTACAGGCCAGACAGTTTCATATCAGGTCTGGGTAAGTTAATGGAGACTTTACTGAAGGAGAGGCCCATGGAGCACCTGTCTTGGAGGCAAAAGGGCTGCAGTTCAACCAGCAGCATGGTTTCATAGGAAAGAGGTCATGTCAAACTAATCTCATAGATTTCTTTGACTGGGTTACCAGAGAGGGTGGATCAGGGAGGCAGTGTATATAGCCTATCTGGGCTTTAGTAGTGTTTGGTACTGTGCCACATAGGAGTCTGGTTGAAACTAAGCAGCCTGGGGATTGGGAAGAAAGTGACAAGCTGCTATCAAACTGGTTAATGGATAGGAGGCAAAGAGTGATAGTAAACGGTAGCCACTCAGAAATAGGAAGAGTGACTAGTGGGGTGCCACAGGGTTCGGTGCTGGGACACAGTCCTCTTCAATGTTTTCATAAGTGACATTGAGGAGGAGATTGAGGTGAGTATGTCTTTGTGGATGATACAAAAATCTGCAGCAGATTTGACATTCAGGAAAGGGTGGAGATAATGTATAGGGATCTGATGAAACTAAAATTGTCTAGGAGGATGGCAGCTGAGTTTCAATGCCAAAAAGTGTAAGGTTATGCACTTAGGGCTGTGGAACCCAAGACTGTCTATAAGATGAGGGAGGGGAGTAGTGGAGTTTTCAGTCTCCAAGCAGGAAAGAGACCTAGGGGTCATCATATCTGATGATCTCAGGGTAGCTGGGCAGTGTGACATAGCAGTGGGAAAGGCTAGCACGATGCTTGGGTGCACTAGGAGAGGGATTTCAAGCAGGGGAAAGTAGATGGTGCTGCTGTTTTATCACTCACTGGTACAGCCCCACCTGGAGTACCGTGTCCAATTCTGGAGGCCACACCTCCTCAAAGTCATTTAAAGGGCAGAAGTGGTGCAGAGAAGGGCAACCAAAATGGTGAGGAGGTTGCACAAGAAGTCTTATGAGGAAAGGCTACAGGAACTCAACATGCACTCCCTGGAAGAGAGGAGAGTGAGAGGGTTCATGACTGAAATCTACAAGTACCTTATATGACTGAACAAGATGCAAGCTGAGGTCTATTACAGAGAAAGGGCACATGCAATGAAGCTAAGCTAGGAAATTTAAGAGAGATGTATGGAAATACATCTCAGAAAGCACAGTAGATGACTAGAACAGCCTGCCAGAGTAGGTACTGGAGCAAAGACTAGGGAGTTTCAAGCATGCATGGGATAGGCAAGGGGCATATTAGGTAGAAGAGTGGCAAAGGAGTGACACCTATGACCAACTAGTTTCAGTGGTGATGGAATAGGCAGGGACAAGAAGCAGACTGGATGGGCCTAAAGGTCCTTTTCTGCTGACAAAATCTTTTTCTGCTTCTAGGAAGACACCAGAAAAAGTGCAAGCGTGATGGTCTGGACTAATGTTTTCTTAGAATTGGCTTCAGGAAGCTTACAGTATCCATTATTCATCTTTTTAGTCTATCTCTGTCCAGTAATGACATCTGCCAGCTCTGGAAAACAGTGCAAATTATACCCTCTTCAAATTCAGAGATGTTTGTATTCTCACCAACTTCAGATCTATAGCCATTCTCCCCATTTTGGCTAAACTCCTGGAAAAACTATTTAATGCAAAATTAAGAGTTTTCTTGGAGCATTCAAATATCATAACACCTTTTCAGTCTAGTTTTACACCTAAGCATAGTACCGTCTCTGCCCTGGATAAAGTCAGTAATGACTGGCTAATGGCCATTTACCATAAACAAATTACAGGAGCTATATTCTTCAGTCTGAGCAAGGCCTTTGACACTGTTGACTATAGCATACTGATCCAAAAAGCTGTAAAATATAGGAACTGGCTCTACTCAACTGCAGTGGTATTCCAACTACTTAACTGGTCTGTTACATCACATCAAAGCAGAAGGTCTCTATTCTGCCTGTAGCCCCTCCTTATGGATTCCCCCAAGGGTCCGTCCTTGGTAAGTTACTCTTCATGTTATACATCAATGACTTTGGTGCAAATATCAGGGATGCCAAATTAGATCTGTATGCAGATTATACTGTCCTGTACATTCCAACGCTTAGCCCCAACACTGTTTGGTCTGTCCTTCAGATTGTCTTCAATAAACTACAACTCAATCTTTTTCACTCTAATTGTATATTAAATGCCTGCAAGATAAAGATGATGTTCTTCACATCAAACAGTGCTACCTCACAATGTGCCTCAGTACCAGCCATTACTACACTATTAGGAGAGACTGTCAAGGTAGATAAATATAAATTCCTTTGTAGTCTGGCTTGACAATAGAGTATCCTTCTCTATCATATTGAGGCAATATTAAACAAGCATTTGTCAATGCCAAATGTTGTCTTGCTGGCATTGGTAGTGCAGGAGTTAGAGAGATACTGTTCATCATAGGAATGACAATCAAGTATTAAACTGATGGCAACACCATCCCCACCCTGCAGAGACTAGCAGGCATTGGGGTGTGCCTTTGGGTCATTGACCATAATGCTCATGCCATTTCACCACGCCCTACCCTGTATACTCTGACAAGTGTTGCATTGTGCCTTGGGGTCATCAGATCTTATGCTCACCCCTTTCCATAAGGAAATACGTTAAGATGGGTGCAGTATAGGAGAATATGGTGGTCTTGGGGTCTGAAGACTCCAAGGCACACCTCAATGCCTGTCACTGGCTGCAGGGTGAGGATGGGGGTGGTATGGCATGAACATTACAGCCGACAATCCCAAGTTACACCCTTGACACCTGTCAGGCTCTACATGACGGGGTGATATGGTTGAAAACCCTAATGTCCCAGGTGTTTTTTTGTATTTTCACTCTAGCTCAACACATTTTTGTGACCCCACATCTGAGCAGCGGCACTATTTATTTGCTAGCTGAAGGTGATTTTGGCCAGTAACTGTGCCTTTTGGTGCCATGGGTGAGAAAAACACATTTCAGGTAGCATGTGAAAAATGACAGCTGTACTGTTCTTGATGAGGTTTAAAAAAAATGGCAATGTTGAAAGTCTGGAGTGAAGATATGAAAGACTGGTGAAGTCATGAGTGTGCATAAAAACTGTGCAACACACACCCGTAACGCAATCATTTTGGAGATTTTATTAACCAGAATTTCAACATAGCCATTTTGGAACCT
This sequence comes from Neoceratodus forsteri, assembly GCA_016271365.2. Taxonomy (NCBI): domain Eukaryota; kingdom Metazoa; phylum Chordata; order Ceratodontiformes; family Ceratodontidae; genus Neoceratodus; species Neoceratodus forsteri. Next base: position 82,775,019 of record CM028138.1, read on the forward strand.
CCACTCATGAACATTATCAATGTGATTTTGTTAATCTGTCCTGAACGTTGATTTCCCACAGCAACCGTGCCATTGTGTGCCACATGTGTGAAAACACATTTCAGGCAGGATGTGAAAAATGACAGCTGTACTGTTCATAAGGAGGTGGGAAATGGCAATGTTGAAAATCTGAAGTGAAAATCTAAAAAATTGTTGCACAATGCACACTCATAACACGGTCATTTTTTGGAATTTTTTCACCACATTTTCAATATAGGCTTTTTGAAACCCCACCTCATGAACAGTGGCACTGTCATTTCATTAATCAGTCCCAAAAGGTGACTCCATGCTGTGACTGCAAAATGACCTTTCAGGAATGAATAATGAGATGACAGTGCATGTGTTCATGAAGGGAGGTCCCAAGAACCCTATGTTGAAAATTTGGAGCCAAAATTCAAAACAATGTCTGAAATCTCCACCTAAGTTGAACCCCCCTATTTATGCCATTATACAGCTTACTGGCATTTCTTCAGTTCATGGTCGGCTTTTAAAGGTGCAGATGTGTTCCCATTCAACCGAAGATTGCAGCGCTGACCTCCAGAGGTAAGTATGGGATGAGGGGGGTGTGGGGAGGTGGGGTGTGCAAAAGGTGGATGCAGGTTGGGGGAGTGGCAGCACTGCGGACAACAGACAGTTTTCTCCTTTTCAGGTACACAAAAAAAGAATTGGACCTTACAGGACCATTTTCTTTCTTTACAGATGAATTAAAATAAATGTTAGACACACTGGGGTGGTCTCCCAGTGTGCCTCACAATGGGGGTGAGCCAGGGGGAGGAACATGCAGATGCGGTCGGCTTTCTTTCATGGTAGCACACTGGGGTGGGCTCCCAGTATGCCACATAATGTGGGGAGGCAGACATGCCAACATAGGGATTGCACCCCCGATGTCAGCCTTCTTTTGGATTGTGTGGTGGTGGCAGGACCCATCACCATGTTTATTGAAATGCTTTACCAGTAAAGGCATGTAGGGAGTTGTGTCATCTGTGCTGCTGCATGACAAGCTTGTCTCTGATTGCAGCTGCACATTTGTTTCAGGTTGGTGGCACTTTGCATAAAATTGTGTCAGTGCTCACATGTTGGCTAATTGGTAAATAAGGGATGCACGTGCTAAAGTGTGCCCTGCATTCACCAAGACTGACACACCCCTGCATTTCTCCTACTACCACAAATGTTGCTTGCACACGCGCAAGAAAACATAAAACAACTGCAGGCAAGACTTGACTTCTACTATCAAAACAAGCACTGCTTTCCACCTGATGTCAGGAAACATCTGGTTCAGGTTACCTTCCTATCTACTGTGGACTAGAGATAGGCAAAGTCTGCAAAATTTGCTCTGCAAAATAATTTTAGAATTTTGTGGACTTCTGGACATGTGAATTTGGGAAATTCTCAAATTTCGTGGATCGTGAAGTGCAGAAATTTGTTGCAAAGTACAGAATTTCACCTGTGCATTCTGCACTTCATGGGTGAAATTCACACTTTCTGAAAAAACTTCTGTATCAGGTGAAGTCGAGTTTCTTGATGTGGGAAGCTTGTGAAGCTTGTGAAGTGTGAATTTTTGGCACTTTCACCAAAATGTGCCCATAAAGTTTTACATTGCAACATCTCTACTGTGGAACTATGCAGACCTAATTTATAGCCACTGTTCTGCTACTTGTTTTTCCAAGTTAGATGTGCTCATCATAGGATACACACTTTCATCACACAGTCAGCACCTAGGACTCATTATTGTGTTTGTATACTACAGTTATCTGGTCTTCATTAACTATTAGGAGATTAATACATGTGTACATATGGGCACACAAGGTACTATTAAATGAACTCCCAGGATATATTACTGAAATTTTCCACACATCCCACACCATCTGTTCCCTCAGAAAATAAATAATTACATCCTCCTGGACAACCTGACACATGTTACACAGCTTAGAAAATCTGCAGTTAGCTGTGCTATTCCCACAGTATGGAACTCACGCAAACCCCTTTAAAACTTATCTCACTGGTCAGCCTTAGTACCTTTAAGGCCGTCACTGAAAAATAATGCATTGAGACCTACTCCTTGGATAAACTATGTTTAATTTACTCTTGTGTGCTTCAGGCTGGTTTATTGTTCATTTGGCACTGCTTTCATTGAGCATATTGTACCTGACAGCTGTCTGTATTCAATAAATTTACTTCTAATTGTGTATATTGCTCTATATCTTCTGTATACCTTTGTATTCTATATCATTGCTTCCTGATTTTTGTATGCTGTCCTACCCAGGAACTCCTTATAAATGAGCTTGCTCAATGTAGTCCTTTCCTGGTGAAAGAAATATATGAAATGAAATGCATGGAACGCAGGCCAAGCATCCTTCAGATACTGCACATTATTTTATGGTATTAATATATTTGTGTATTTATTTAATTTTTGTTAACCAGGTAGGCCCACTGAGACCAAATGTCCCTTTTTCAGGGATGACCCAGAATGAGTTACACAGACTACAATTGCAAAATAATACAAATAACAACCTGTAGAAAAAATACAGTTACACAGGAACTGATGATGCAAACAGCCAATGACAATATATTGCACAATTAATTCATTCAATGCAATCTTAATTTGATACAGACTTCCCCAACAGATTTTGGCAGGGTACAAAGAAGATTTCAAGCAAACAAACTAAAACTAAGTACCAAGAAAACTGTCACCATGATGTTCGGTGCCAAACATAAATTGGCCACACACAATTTTTTTCTACCATGGGTGGTGCCCATCTGACCAAGATCCCCACTTTCAAATACCTAGGAATTTGACGTGTCAGCCATCTATATTTCTTCACACACATTGAGTCCATCTGCTCAAAACTTCAACCTAAACTGGCAGTCCTCTAACATAATAAGGAGAGCCTTCCTCTCACTTCCCGTTGGGAGTTGGTTTCCAAGAGGATTCTTCCAGTCACAGACTATACTGACGTGATCTATGGCTCTGCCCCACCACAGCCCTCTCTGAGGCTCGACAGTACTAAAATCATTGTGTTGCTTTATCACTGCTGCACCACACACTCATTACTTTTTACTCTACTTCTCTTTCTCCCTCTCCAAGCCATCTCATAGGAGAATGTTCCACAGTTTCTCTTTCATTGCAAATGCTTGTTTAGGAATCTGTCACCCTACATCTCCCTCCAGCCACTCACAGAAACAGCATACTCCCACGCAGAGAGGAACAAATGCTTCCTTCTCACTTTCTTGTTCATACTTCAGCTGCTGGTCAGTCATCCTTCTTCTACTGCCTCCCTTTCCTCTTGAATCAACTCTCTTTGGATCAACGCCTAACCCTTTCTCTCTTCTCCTTCAAAAGCCTCCTCAGACTACTCTCCCCTTCCAGTGTTCTCACCTCTCCACCACCCCTGCCTCCTCTCTCTCCTCCCTCACCCCTGCCAAATGTTAAATTCACCATCCATCTATGAATCCCTTCCAGCCTTCATCAGTTGTTTAATCCCTAGTGTCACTTTTTTCTGTATATTACTTTGAATGCTACAATTATTGAAATATGATAACCATTATTTTGTAACACAGCTGCCAGGTCCCCCTGTTAGCTGACCTTGCACTGCATTTGCACTTATGTATCTGTATTATGCATTTAATATATGTATTTTGTAAATGAATGCATTTTAACCTATCTATATCCCTCTCCCCAGGGTTGCACCTGGAAATGAGCCTCAGTTCAGTGTGCTTTTCCCTGTTACCAAATGTTAAATAAATAAATAAAATAAAAACTGTTAAATAGCATACCTAATACTCTAACCTCATTGTCCAGTTTGAGGTCTGACAGGTCTAAGCTAAAGGAGTTCTACAGGCCCATTTATTCTTCTTTAGAAAATGGGTAATGTGAAACTCGCCTCCTGATTGGCTAAAACAGCCTGGCACCCGGGCTGCTATTTCTTAACAATGCCCACAAACTAACGAGTGCCGCTGTCTAGTGCCCCATTACTCAGGATATCTTGGGATTACCCCGACATTCAAATCTCACTACCACCACTTATTTTCTGGTCGCAAAGTGAGTGATTAAGTACTTGCTACCTACTTCAATTACAGCTGCTCGCTGAAGCCTTCACCACGCACTCACCACCATTTCCAAAACAAATCTTTTTTTTTGTTACTTGGTCAACAGTAGGTAGTAGGAGCCAACAGAAAACAACCAAGTCTGACTCAAGTTAAAAAACCCAGTCATAACCCCCGACATAACCTAATGAATACCACTCCCCCACTGTTCCAGGCAGCTTACCTTTCATACTTCCCCCTCAGCTCACTTAAACTTGCAGTTACTCCGGAATGAGTGCGGCACTCCACTAGTTAGCAAACCACAAACAACCTGAATGTTACAGTACAGCAAACATTGAGGGGCACATTTCAGACCACTCAGCCACAAATTAAACTACGAAAGAAAGCTTATTTTGGGGAAAAAACAATCTCTGAATCATGACCACCACAATAAAACTATGGAGCCCTCTACTGGCAATTATTGGCAATTCTCCCAGTTTAGGAACAACTTTAGAATTAACAACATTTTTTACTGAATTGTATCTGTTTTATTCTGTTCTCATGTTTAAAATGTATACTTACATTTTTATTCAAACCATTTTCTAAGTGTAATAATACCTTCCAGGGTGGACGTTATGGGACATAACGGACCTTCCAGGGACTATAAGGCCCTCCGCCTGCAGTGTCAGGCCTCATTACGCCCCTGGGCGGTCTGTTATATCGCAATAATGCCCACCCTGTTGGGTATTATTACTTACATAACAACTCCCACCCACCAGCCAGTCAATATCTGTTGTTCTACTACAACATTGGTCAGGTGATTTTTGATTTTATTTATTATGATATTGCCTCATTGATGTTTTCAATACACCTTATGTATGTACAGTTTGTCTGCTATTTTCAAAGCATTTTCAGTTTACTGTTATTGTGCTGACCTCTAACTTCATTAATTTTCTTCTGTGTCCCCTTCCCCAAGTTACAGTATACAGTAATTGGAAATGAGCATTCTGAACCCTACTTGTTTATCTGGTAATATACTATATGTTTTAAATACACAAAATCAATAAATGTTCTCATTCCACTGCATCACCTCAGTTAGTATCTCTTCTCTACTAATGTCAGACCCTTAAAATTTCCCATAACAAGCATCTCTTCTAATGCTCCATGTTTCCAGTTTTTTTATCTCCCCAGTTCCCCTCTCAGAGTTTTTATATTTACTCCTGTGCCAACTCTAAATATTAACTCTTTCTGTCATGTACCTCCAAAAATGTGTACTTGTACCCCATATCCTTATGGAATTGGCACTGTTACTCTTTGATCACTCCTAATAATTCTTTTGCTACTACTCAACCCTCTCAAAATATGCACCCCTTTTAAAATTGGTACCCTTTACCTAAATTATTCTAAGGATATACAGGGCAGATCTGCACATTTTTGTTGGGTGATGCATTTGGGAAGGCAAACAGGTCTAAAAGTACACACTCAGGGAGTATTTTGAAATTTGAGTAAAGTGGTGAATCTATGTTAGAAAAAAATGAAGAGTGGGAGTGAGGCTATATTTGGGGTTGGATGGAAAGATGAAATACAAAATTTACTTTTTAGGAGTTTGGCACATTTATACAAATACTTAGTACTGCAGTGCATTCAGAGTGTTACTGACTAAACTTGGGAGTTGCCATGTACTTATTATGGTTTTGCAGTTGTATAATTGTCACAATCAGTTAATTGGAAGTAAAGACTGAATTTTGTCATACTGCAAGCTGACGTTGTGTACTGAGCTGATGGGGCCCTGAGGAGAAAAAGGTCATAAAGGATTAGATGACTTCAACACTCACCCAAGATTGGACCAGCCAGCCAGAAAACAATTTTTAGTCTTTTTAAAAAAAACATCAGCTAAAAAAATTTAAATACTGTAATACACATAAAGGAGAAATTCCTATGGCTGTACAAAATGTAAAATATTTAAGCAGCATTTGTGTAAAATTACTGATTTCACTTCTGTTATATTTCTTCAAAATGTGTGTGCAATTTCATCATAAGGAATTTGCAATGTTTTTCAATCTAATTTATAAACTACTAATACAAAATTTACCAAACTTGGCAGTTCTGATGGACAGTTTTCACAGTATGTGTGTTCGGGTTTCAGGAGTCTGATTTTAATGGGTCTGTTTGCAACTCAATGGAGTGTGAGGAAAAAATCTTTGCATCAGTGAACATTCTTTCTGCATTTTTTGCACAGAGACAGTATTTAACTGTTCAGCAACTTCACTAAGAAATTTGCCCTAGCCCAATAAGATGATGTATACCTTTTTAATTGTTTGCATGAGGAAAAGAAAAAAACTCCTTTTCAATTTTTTGTTTTGCTTTAAATGTGGAGTTTTTCCACTTTTAAAAATCTGGCCCCCGTTTCTAGTTTTGATGGAGGTTGAGTTGCAGCCAAATATTTCTCACAAGTTTGCATATACATAAAATGTAGTATTATGAATCCCTGTAATTAGCACAAATTAAAAAAAATAAAGTCACAATATGTGGTGGATGTTTTTCCCCACCACAAAGGGTTTGCATATTAACAAGTATGTTTCTCAGGTAGCTGAGTTGTGCAGTAGCATCAGCTGATATCAAAGGTTATTTTCCCAAATCTCTGGAGATCTCTAAGGAGATGTTCATGCTATTTTCCTTAGCATTGGCATCCCAGAGATTTTTTTCTCTAGATAACTCCGGAGAGTCATTGGAAATAATGTACTGACTGACTGCTGCCAGTTGAAGAAGCCAAATGTTGGATGCTGTGATAAAGTGTTTAGTGCTTCTGAAAATAAAATTTCGCTAGTGGAATTGTCATGATATTCCCCATTTCCCTTTCATGACATTTGGGAAAAAATTAAGGAATGTTTATAATATTTTGCCAGTAAGTTACATGCAGTTATTTTCGTGTACAGTAACTGTAAGACTACTAAGCTGAATTTGTCCAGATCTGAAAAGATTCAAAACTCTTTGACACTGGATGCATATACCATATATTAGGCCTATAGCTATAATAGTGGAGGTGCATGCATCCAAATGTTTGTGAAATGTGACTTGAACAACATTTTGTAACTACATAAACCTTGAAATTATTATCCCTGGTAACTTAAAAACAACTTACTCAAATATTGCAATATTTTTTCAAGACCATTCCAAAAAGGTTATGCATGCCAGTTTGCAGCTGTTTCTACAGGAGGCATGTGCTTGCTCCCTGTCACTCAGATGGTGCCCAGCAGAGGTGGTGAGCAGAGGTGCTGTGCAGGTTGCTGTTACAGAGGGGGGCTGCCAGTTAGGGTAAGTGGGGGCCACCTTGGGGGGGTCAAAGGATCTGAGTGGCCTGGATGGGGAGTGGGGTTTGGATGCATGTTCAAAGGATAGGTGACCGCTAGATGTCAGGAATCAGTGTGATCAACAGTTTTGAGGGCATCTGAACAGTGATTGGGGTGGGGGACCACTAGACCACAGATATCAGTTTAAGCAACTGTTCAGAGGCATCTGGATAGAGAACTGGGATGGGGAAACAACTTGATGCCAGGGACCAGTTTGATCAACAGTTTAAGGAGCAAGGAATGGTGATGAGGAGCTGTCACAGCTCCATACAGTCCCTCTGCAGAGTCATGAAAGGTGCCTTGTGCAGAGCTTCTTATCAACACAGAATGGCATGTAAATGCCCCCTAGTTCCTTTCATGCTGTATGTGCTTATTAGCATTTCACCAGCTGAATATGGCTCACAGCAGCAATGGCGCTATCCTGTTTGAGATGTGCTAGTTCCATTTGCTTCTGTGGGCAGTGTTCCAGCAGTGGTCTGTGTTAGTGCTATGCATAGTCACTGTGAGCTGTGCTTACACAGCCCCACTGTCTAACAGGCAGAGCACTCTGATTGGAGGTGTGGTACCAGTCTGGCCGTGGGCTATGGCACATGCACTGCTAATGAATGTGCAGTGCAACCAAACCAACACTGAATAAGGGCCCTATCTTTAAAATCCAGCAGCATCAAAAGCGTAATACTGTCTAATAGATACAATTACATAACATACATTTCAATATGCATCCTAATACCCCCAAATGACCCTTGCTTTGTGCTGATGATAATAAAGTCTGGATGACATCAGTATGTGAATTACTGCAATACTTTTAACAAGCATTGCCAATGATCTTTAATGTGAAAAAAAGGACTAAGTACCACATATTTTTATGCGCATTGTCACTATTGCCTTTAAAAGGAAATTCTGCACAGTATTATATTTTGAATATATTAATTAATATTTATTGTATTATTGTAGGTGAACAACATCACTTCTTCTCTTCCTATATCCCTACTGAATGAGAAAATCAAAGTGTATAAGAGTGGTTTTTCAATCACTGTCCGTACAGATTTTGGAATAGTTGTTAGCTACGATGGATATCACTATGTCACTGTCTCTGTACCTCTGAATTATTACAACTCTACATGTGGATTGTGTGGTACTCTAAATAATAACCAATCGGATGACTTCTTGACATCTGGTGGTGTCTTGTCGCTGTCAGATCAAGAGTTTGCCAAAAGCTGGAGAGTGCCTGATAATGATGAATTGTGCAGTGACGAGTGCAATGGCCTGTATATGACCTGTGACCCTGAAAATCAAGCACGATACTCTGGAAATGACTACTGTGGTATAATCAACAACCCCCAGGGGCCATTTAATATCTGCAGGAATGTTCTCCCTCCGCAGAATTTCCTAGACAGTTGTGTATATGATCTTTGTGCAAGTGGAGGCTATATGCCAAATTTGTGCCAGGCATTGAATTCATATGCAGCTCGTTGTCAAGCTGAAGGAGCACCACCACAACCATGGCGGAGGCTGGGATTCTGTGGTAAGGCTTTATAAATCTATACTGTAGGACTATTCAAAGAACTTAATGCATCAATATGATAATAATGGGCAGATTACAAAAATTCCATAATAGCAAAATGTACATTACCTTATGAAAATATTTTAAGGGGTCTTAACAACCAGATGAGTCAAGAAATTAAAGGTCGAGATAGAAATGACACGAGAAGCTATGTTATATCGCTAAGAGTTAAAGCAGAACATCAGCTCTGTGCACCATAATCAAACAGATAAATGCTAAAACAAATTGTGACTGTTACTAGATTTATATGCTTTCATTAGAATGTCTTTGTCATGTGTCACATCCAATGTCTGATGTGACTACCATCCAGTGTGTCATACTGTGTTCCTACATAGGTTGGATACCCCACCATCTGACAACATGTTCAGATTTTTAAAGGGGTCAGATGGTGACACAACCATATGATTAATCTCTGCCTGTATCCACCTGAGTCCATCCATCAGCCACTGAATAGATTTTCAAAGGAAGCATTTGTTTGAGACAAAATATTATAATTGTCAGCATTTTTCATAAAGAAAAGTAACAAATTCATTTTGCAGACAGTTTTTGAATCTGAGTTGGCCACAAATTAGACAACTGGATATGTTAGATGGTCTAAAAGATGGACTAGCAATTCCACATAGAGATAGACACAAGTCCACATCAGAAATTATGTGAAGACAGTGTCTGAATGGATCACTTTGAGTATTATGCTCCCTGCTGTCAATAAAACCTTTTAGAATCACTCTCTTGAGCAAGGCACCATAGGACTATTGTACATTTGCTTTAACACTTTGATACTATCAGTGTCTTGTGTGTTGCCATAATATCCACCATTTGTGATTGTCATTATCAACAAATTACTTGTTTCCCACAGTTCAAGGCTCTTTGCCACTCTTTTGTTAGCCCCATGCTTTATATCTGATGTCATGAATGACATCACATGACATGTTATCCTTTGCAAAGAAATATGCCATAGAATTAATGTTTTCTGCTGTAGAAGGTAAACAACTTGTCAACACAAATTTAGGACAGAACTTTTGCTGAAGTGCCATACAGAACCACATGCCCAACGTATTAGCTTTTCCAAACCATGGCATTCTACCTCCTATAGTTGTTATGTAGGAACATTTCTATACCTGTTTCTTCACACTGTTTTTTGAGTGCAACTGGCAGTAGCTTCTTGGTGAACTTTCAAAACCACATCAGGGCTAACGGTTACAGGCTTCAACTGTTGGCAAAATGTATCCAAAAATAACAAAGCTCACATATTTCCCCTTCCTTGGACACATATGTATTCATTACATCAACCGGACACCAGGTCAGCTCTAAGGAACAGGGACATTTACAACAGTTATGGTGAGTAGCACACATGAAGCAGTTTCTTGATACAGAAAGTCTAATTTTTATGTTGGCTCATGCATGCACAGCCAACATATTGCGGTAGGAGCAGATATGTATGCCCGGTCACTGTTGGGCGAATGCAGGGCATCAGTAGGTGCGGCCCTCATTCCCCAATCAGCCTGCATGCCAGCGCCACACCATGCATACTTAATGTGGGGATCATATCAAACAAAAGGTCAGCTGCAATGTGAGCAAAGCATGTCCTACACAGTGGATATCCCCATGTGCTTTCCCTAGTGAAAAAAGTACATAACGTGGTGGCACACTACCTGCCATAATGCAGACTTTGAGGGTGCCCAATCCCCCTGTCGGCATGCCCTGTTACAATGTATGTGCTGACGGAGGAGCCCACTCCCCACCGGCATCATGCACCCCCCCATTTGTTATGTGCAGAGGGAGTGCCCAATCCCCCTCAGCTCTTGCCCCCCCACTTTCGTTGTTTGCCGATGGGGGTGCCCAATCCCCTGTCAGCTACAGCATCCCCCAAAACACTTAGGTGGCATGCTGGGAGCCCACCCCAGCATGCCAAATTGCCCTGAAAAATAAAAACTGTCCTTTGAGTTTTTTTCTTTTTAAACCCCATGAAAAAGAAAATGGTCCTCATCATCTCCTTGCCCTCCGCAACCTGTGCCCACCTTCTATACACCCTGCCTTCCCACATCCCCTCACCCTCTACTTACCTCTGGAGTCCGATGCATGATCTCGTGGACCAGGACCACGCCTGCACTCTTCAAAGCTGACCATGAACTGAAGAAATGCCGATAAGCTGTATAATGGCATAAATAGGGTTTTTCAACTTTGGTGCATATCACAGGCATTTTTTGGAATGTTTGCACCAAATTTTCAACTTGGGGTTATTGGTACCCCTCCTCATTAATTCTGTCACTGTCATGGCATTTTTCGGTCGCAAAAAGTGATTTTGTGGTCACTGTGCGGAATCACCTTTCAGGACCGAGTAATGAAACAACAGTGCCACTGTTCATGAGTGGGGCTCTCAAAAAGTCTATGTTGCAAATTTGGTGAAATAAATCCCCAAAATAGCTGTTCTACAAGCGTGTGTTGTGCTGTTTCCACGCACACTCGTAACTTCATGAATTTGTAATATTTTCACTCCATATTTTCAAAATTGGCATTTTTCCACACCTCCTGATGAACAGTACAGCTGTCATTTTACATATTCTGGCTGAAATGTGTTTTCGCATGTCCAGCGCAGAATAGCGTGGTCGCTGTGCAAAATCAGTTTTTATGACAGTTTGAGGAAATAACGGTGATGCCGTTCATGAGTAGAGGTCCTAAAATGCCTATGTTGAAAATTTGGTGCCGAAAGTCCATACAGTTACTGTGTTACAAGAGTCCGTTTCGCAGTTTCCACGCACCCTTGTACCTTCGCAAATTTGCAATATTTCCATGCCAAATTTTCAGCACTGACATTTTTTCACACCTCCTTATGAACAGTACAGCTGTCATTTTTCACATCCTGCCTAAAATGTGTTTCTGCTCCTGTGGTGCACAATGGCGTGGTCGCTGTGGGAAATCAACTTTTGGGACAGATTAACAAAATCACAGTGCCACTGTTGATGAGGGAAGGTCCCAAAATGCCTATGTTAAAAGTGTGGCTAACAAACTCCCAAAAATAATTGGGTTATGGACGTGTGTTGCACAGTTTCTATGCATGCTCATGACTTCACCAATTTTTCATAGTTTCACACCAGATTTTCAACATTGCCATTTTCTTATGACTCCTCATGAACAATACAGTTGTCATTTTCCTCATCCTGCCCAAAATGTGTTTTGATCTCTATATCGCCAAATGGCATAGTCACTGTGCAAAACAACCTTTCAGCTAACAAACTGATTGTGCCGCTCTTTCTGAGGTGGGCTCACAAAAAGCCCGTGTTGAAAATTTGGAGTGAAAATATCAACACACACCTATGGTGTTAGAGTTTCCAACTGTAGCACCCCACCCTGTAGAGACTGACAGGCATCAGGGGTGTGACTTGGGATCATCGGCTGTAATGCTCACGCCATTCCACACCCAGCCCCATCCTGCAGCAGTGACAGGCATCATGGTGTGCTTTACACTGTTCGGCTACAAAGTTCACCCCATTTCATCTCATTCTCCTGTACTTCACCCACCTCAGCATATTTCCTTCTGGAATGAGGGTAAGTTTAATGCCCAAAGACCCAAAGCACACCACGACACTTGTCAGTGTCTACAGGGTAAGGTGAGGTACAATGCCATGAGCGTTATAGCTGACGACCCAAAGGCACACCCCAATGCCTGTCGGTCTCTACAGGGTGGGGGTGGGATTGGCATCACTTCAATACTTCACTGCCATTCCTATTATGCAAGTCTAACCCCTGCACTACCAATGCCAATGCCAGCAGGACAACATTCGGCATTGACAAATGCTTGTTTTATAATGTTACATCATGGATACAATGTAGTTCACTGATTGATACAAAGGCTTAGGAAAATAGTGCAAATCACACCAATGTCATAAACACATAGAAATATAGACTTTGACGGCAGATAAGGACCACTTGTCCCACCCAGTCTGCCCATTTCCCTACCTATTGGATAAGCTGCAGATTCTAGTTAACCAACAGCCTCCTTCCTGCAACCCCCCACTATAATTGCCTTATGTCTGTCCCAAGCATGTTTGAATTCCTCCACTGTTTTAGACCCCACAAGCTCTCCAGGAAGGTGGTTCCATGTGTCCACCACTCTCTCCATGAAAAAAAATGTCCTGACATTACCCCTGAGCCGTCCCCTCTCTATCTTTAAATTGTGCCCTCTTGTTCTTATACATCTTTTTTTCTGAAAGATGCTACCCTCCTGGACTTTGTTGATTCCCTTGAGGTACTTAAGGTACTGTTAAGAGGAGTCCCCCAAGGTTCTATCCTGGGTCCTATCCTTTTTGCCATTTATATAAATAATATTGATTCAACCCTCACCAATTCCTCTGTACACCTCTTTGCTGATGACGCTGTTTTGTATGTCAGCAACCCTTCCATCTCGCAGCTGCTCGTGAAATCCTACAAACAGAATTCTCCTTGTTACAATATCAGCTACTTGAGAAAAAGCTTCTGTTAAATGCAAAGAAAACTAAAGCAATGATGTCCACAAATCAAAGCTCCACCAGCACCTCCTCTTCAATCATTCTCCCCCAGCCATGCACTATACTTGGAGAAAATCTGGAGTATGTAGAAAACTTCAGATACCTAGGTGTGTGGATTGACAACAGACTCGACTTCACTCATCATTTAGATAGCTTGGCAGAAGACACCAGGAGAAAGGACTGCTGTGTGACTGAACTTCTCTGCTGGGACTACAGTAGAAGAACTTTTGTACTTGGACCTTTAATTTAGGGTAAAAAAAACTAACATACAAAACAAAAAAAAAAGTGTGTGTTTGTCTGGTTTAACTGAACTGAATGGGTATCTGAACAGTTATTTAGGTGTAAATTTCAGGTGATTGAAAGGACTTAACTGTTGTGAGGTTTAAATGACTTGTAGAAAGATCTAGTAAGTAGGGGGAGTGGCTTAGCTAGAAGGAAGCTACATTTAAAGACTGCCTTAGAAAGATTCTGCTAATAGCTTGGCAGAAGACAACAGGAGAAAGGACTGCTGTGTGACTGAACTTCTCTGCTGGGACTACAGTAGAAGAACTTTTGTACTTGGACCTTTAATTTAGGGTAAAAAAAACTAACATACAAAACAAAAAAAAAGTGTGTGTTTGTCTGGTTTAACTGAACTGAATGGGTATCTGAACAGTTATTTAGGTGTAAATTTCAGGTGATTGAAAGGACTTAACTGTTGTGAGGTTTAAATGACTTGTAGAAAGATCTAGTAAGTAGGGGGAGTGGCTTAGCTAGAAGGAAGGTACATTTAAAGACTGCCTTAGAAAGATTCTGCTAATAGCTTGGCAGAAGACACCAGGAGAAAGGACTGCTGTGTGACTGAACTTCTCTGCTGGGACTATATTGCCCTCCTTCCCTCCCCTTCACCCCCCCACCCAAAGCTAGTTCTATTTTTATAGGCACAGGATTTGACTGACAACAGGAACTTCCTGTTTGGGAGCAGGAAGTGAGTGATCACAGAACCACCAAAGACCCACCATCCTAGAAGGGCAAGAGTAGCTCTCCAGCCCCCTCTAGCTGCTGTAGGTCTGCCTCTGAGCAAGTAACTGGTCTACTGAGAAATTTAGGATATTCTTGTCTCAGAACAGGACAATTAGGAGCTTAAAGGGAACACAGGCAGAAAGTAAGGAGAGAGAGAAAAAAAACAGAGGAAAGAGTAAGGATTGCAAACAGTTTAGGGGCCAGAAATAAGACATGATTGGAGTGGTGCAGTGCAGTGGCTGTGGAGCAGCAGTCTTCTGGGAGACGTTCTGGAGGATGCGGTGTTGTCCCATCTGCAGGCACCTCTCTGGGCTGAGGGAGGAGGTTGCTCATCTACAGGATGAGTTGGCCAGGATTTGTGGGACCTCCTCTTCCACCCAGGGACCACCAGTGCCTCTGCCGTTGCCTCAGAGGTTGCCGAGAAAGAGGAGCGGTTGGACCACAGTGGGCTCGGGGAGGGTGAGGATGGTGGAACAGAGGCACATCCCTCCAGTTGTACCTCTCCACAATTCCTATGCCATTCTGGCAAAGTGTGGTTCCTCTATGGAGGCACCCGCAGTGGAGACCAAGGAGGATGCTGGGAACCTCCACAAAGGAGACCCACAGGAGGGTGGCAGGGGACCCTGCAGGAAGGAAACAGCTCCTGGTGGGGACTCCCATTGTTAGGAAGGTAGAACTGGGGGAGGAAGGAGAGGGAGGTGAGGTGCTTGCCTGGCGCCATGGCTTGGAGGGACAGGGAGCGAATCCTCAGGATTGCCGGAGCAGCTGCACAGGGGAGGGAGCTGGATGTCATTGTCCACCTAGGGACAAATGACTTGGCTAAGAGAGGGATTAGAGAAGTGCAGGAAGAGTTTATGGAATTGGGGAGGGGCCTTAGTCAAGTAGCATGCACGGTAACCTTCTCAGAGGTGCTGCCCATCTATGGCATAGGAGAGGCTAGGGTGTTCCGCACCATGGGATTCAATCAGTGGTTGAAAAACTGGTGTGGAGCTCAGGGATTTGGCTTCATTGGGGACTGGGGGTCCACCTGGAGTGATGCAAGCCTATATTGGCATGATTGGCTGCATCTGTCCGGGAGGGGAACCAGGATCCTAGGTGATAGGTTTAAATGCTTCATTGGCAAGCTTTTAAACTAGCCAAGGGGGGAGGTACTGGAAAGGAGCAGGGAACTTAGCCCCCAAATAATCACGGTAGTACGCGCAAGCACCAACATAGAGGTGTCGATTAGGGAGAAGGGCAGGGTAAATGGAGAAAGTGACAAAGGCAAGAAGGACAGGGATGGGGCAAAAGGGAGTAAGGCCATCAGGAAATGGAGGGTAATGAGTACCAATGCCCGTAGTCTGGGCAACAAGCTCCCTGAGCTGGTGGCCTGATGGAAGAGGGATGCCTGGATATCGTAGCAGTCACAGAAACATGGTACACAGAGAACCATGACTGGGATGTTAACATACCAGGGTACATAACCTACAGGAGAGACAGGCAGGGGAGAATAGGGGAGGAGTAGCTCTTTATGTAAGGAAGGGATAAAAGCAACTGAACAAAAGAGTAAACAGGGAGGAGAGAGGACGCACTGTGGGTCACCTTGGAGACTGGAAAGGGCACCAAATCCGCTTAGGGGTTGTGTAGACCCCCATGTCAGGGAGGAATGGACAAGGATATGATAGAAGGCATTCTTAGAATGGCAGAAAGGGAGATACTGTTGATGGGAGACCTGAATATGCCAGATGTTAACTGGAGCACATTTGCTGCAGCCACATCCAAGAGCAGGGCCATTATTGATGCCCTACAGGTGGCAGGCATTAGACAGCTAGTTTCAGAACCCACTCATGAGGGCAATCTTAGACCTCGTACTCAAACGGGGCAGTGAGAGGATCTCGGATCTAGAAGTGGGTTGCCATCTGGGGACAAGTGACCATCAAACAGTGTGGTTCACATTAAACTCAGCTACAGAGTCAAGCCATACAAAAGTGAGGGTACTGGACTTTAGGAGGGCTGACTTTGCAAGATGGGAGAGTGCCTCAGAAAAGCACTAGCAAACAGGCTAGAAGGAGGTGTGGAGCAACAATGGGGAATCATCAAAACTGCCATCACAGAGGCAACAAGCCTTTGTGTGAAGCAAATAAACAAATCAAAATGAAAGAAAAACCACTATGGTTCTCAAAAGAGGTGGCTGTGAAAGTCAGGAAGAAAAAGATAGCATTCCGGAAGTATAAGGAAACACAGAAGGAGCAGGACAGAGAGCTGTACCAGTTAAGGCAGAAGGAAGCAGGGAGGGAAGTCAGAATAGCAAAGGCCCAAACTGAGAAAAGATCGCCAACTCAGTTAAGAAGGGGATAAAACCTTATAGGTACATCATGACGAGAAAGACAAAGGAGGGATAGTGAGGCTGAATAGAATGAAAAGGTGGGTGGGCAGAGGGGACAGTGAAAAGCAGGGATACTGAACGAATATTTCTGCTCAGTATTCACAAAAGAGGAGGGGAAGTGCCTAATCCAATTAACAGAAGCACTCTTGATAGGGGTCGATCCCAGTCCTTTCACAGAAGAAAGGGTTCTGCAAGAACTCCTAAAACTGAAGGTGGACAAAGCAATGGGTCCTGATGGAATTCACCCCAGAATTCTAAAAGAATTAAGGAGGAACTACTGAAACCACTGGCTACTCTTTTAATAAATCATGGAGGATGGTGTGGTACCCGAGGACTGGAGGAAGGCGGATGTGATTCCCTTCACAAAAGTGGGACCAAGACAGAGGCAGAAACTACAGACCTGTCAGTCTGACCTCTGTGGTAGGGAAAGTGAGGAGTCACTCTGAAGGAAAGAATAGTTGAGTACCTAGAGGCCAGTGGAGCACAGGACCCAAGGCAGCATGGGTTCACAGGGGAAGGTCATGTCAGACAATCTAATAGATTTCTTTGACTGGGTGACCAAAGTAGTAGACCAGGGAGGGGCTGTGGACATGGCCTACCTAGACTTTAGCAAGGCATTTGACACAGTCCCACACAAAAGATTAATAGTCAAATTAACCAGCCTGGGAGTGGGTCCCAGGGTGGCAGCCTGGGTAAAACATTGGCTGCACAACAGGACACAGAAGGTAATTGTAAATGGAGTCCACTCTGAAGAAAGAGGGGTCACTAGTGGGGTACCGCAGGGTTCAGTATTGGGTCCAGTCCTTTTTAATGTCTTCATCAGTGACATTGCAGAGGGACTGGAAGGAAAAGTATGCCTTTGCAGATGACACAAAGATCTGCAACAGGGTTGATACACAAGGAGCGTGGAAAGGATAAAAGGGACTTGGCAAGGTTGGAGGAATGGTCAGAAGTATGGCAGCTAGGATTCAATGCAAAGAAGTGCAAATAATGCACCTGGGAAACAAGAACCCAGGGAAGAATACACAATGGGTGGGAGGTAGTAACAACAACAAAAAGGAAAGGGACCTGGGGGTAATCATATCAGATGACCTTAAGGTTAGCAATCAATGTGAGAAGAGCAGGGAGGGCTGGGGGTATACTGGGATGTATAGGAGAGGCATCAGCAGCAGAAAACAGGAAGTTGTTATCCCTCTGTACAGACAGTTGGTGAGACCCATCTGGAGTACTGTGTCCAGTTCTGGAGACCTCATCTCCAAGGACATAGACAGGATAGAGGTAGTCCAGAGGAGGGCACTAAAATGGTGCAGGGTCTGCAAGAGAAGCTGTATGAGGAGAGACTAATGGAGCTTAATATGTATACCCTTGAGGAAAGAAGGGAGAGGGGGGTCATGATAGAAACTTTTAAGTACCTCAGTGGAATCAACAAAGTCCAAGAGGGTAGCATCTTTCAGAAAAAGAGACTTACAAGAACAAGGGGACACAATTTAAAGATAGAAGGAGGGCGGTCTAGGGGCAATGTGAGGAAGTATTATTTCACAGAGAGGTAGTGGATGCATGGAACAGCCTTCCTGAGGAGGTTGTGGGGTCTAAAACTGTGGGAGATTTCAAGAATGCATGGGACAGACATAAGGCAATTCTTGTGGGGGGTAGGAAGAAATAGGCTGTTGGTTAACTAGGATCTGCGGCCTATCCTGTAGGTAGGGAAATGGCCAGACTAGATGGGCCTAGCGGTCCTTATCTGCCATCAAAGTCTATGTTTCTATAAGAACTGCTAAACAAGCTTCACCAAAGGCTTGGCCTTCTCTATAGATTAAAACCCTTCCTAAACAGAGATTCAAAGATGAGGTTAGTCCAGGCCATTTTTCTATCAGTTGTTGACTATGCAGACTTCCTTTATAGTCACTGCCCCATCTCCTACCTACACAAGTTGGATACCTTATATCATAGAGCAATAAGATTCATTACAGATCTGCCATCTAATACCCATCATTGATCTCTTTATGCTGCAGTTTAATGGGTTTCCCTTCACCTCAGAAGGAACAGAAATGCAGCCCTATGGATTTACAGAGCGTTATCAAAAAAACTTCCAAACTATATTCTGGACTGCTTCACCCAGACCATTCCTAGATCCTATGCCCTAAGAAGCAACAACATCATCCTGCTCAAATTGCCCAAATTCAACACCAGGCTAGGGAGGGCAGCAATCAGCTATTCTCTAGCTATAGCATGGAACAGCCTACAAAAATCCCTAAAACTGTCCAATATTATTCCATTTGCATCCTTTAAACAGCATTGTACAGTCTTCTTCACAGAGAAATGCAGTTGCTACCACTAGAGCTAGCTTTGTCATCTCACAATCTCCCTCCCAAAAAATTAACCATATATGGCATTATCCTTCCAGGCAGACACCCCATCTTATGGCACCCAGTAATACCTTCACCATCCTAGTATTACATTATGCTGTGTGTTTGCCATGGCCCCTCCACTGGGATATGTATATACTGTATATACTGTAAATATTAGCTTAACTTTCCTGTAACCAATTTTTATCATGTGTATTTACTGTACATCACTGTGTTTATAAATGTTTTTTTCCCCTGTATGTATAACTGTTTTATATAATTGTATGATGTATCTGTTGTGTATCAACTGTTGAACCTTGACCTTATCAGGTCCATCTTGTAAATGAGCCTTGCTCAATGATGTTCGCCTGAATAAATAAAGATTTGATGATGATGACTTAAAAGTTTCTATCATGTCCCCCCTGTCCCTCATTTCATCAAGGGTATACATATTAAGCTCTCGCAGTCTCTCTTCATATGGTTTCTGATGTAGACCCTGCACCATTTTAGTTGCCCTCCTCTGGACTGCTTCCAACGTGTCTATGTCCTTCCGTAGATGAGGTCTCCAAAACTGCATGCAGTACTCCAGATGGGGTCTCATCAACTGTCTGTACAGAGGGATAACCACTTCCCTTTTTCTACTTGTGATGCCCCTCCCTATGTATCCCAGTATCCCCTTGGCTCTCCTTACTGACTTCTCACATTGCTTACCCACCTTTAGGTCATCTGATATGACTACCCCCAGGTCCCTTTCCATTATTGTTGTTGTTAGTACCTCCCCCTGCTACTGTGTACTCTTCTCCTGGATTTTTATTTCCCAGGTGCATTACTTTGCACTTCTTTGCATTGAATCTAAGTTGCCATGATGACACCTTTAACATGCCACTTATTCTTCCAGTGCTTCAACCTTCTCAGATGAAAAATTAGGTAGACGTTCTGCAACCTATTGAAAATGGAATACTGTACAACAGATGGGTTAATTCATTATTAAATACATGAGTCGAAATATAATTATAAAAAAATTAAACACATAGTCATTTTGTCTTGGGTCAAAATGAATTCTAAGTTTTGTTTAAAAAGCCTTACCTTATTCATGCATTGACATTATTCCTTTTAAAAATTACCACTGTACTTTTGCAACATGGTAGTACTTACACTATCTAGTGGGCAACAGATCTTTTCTGAGATAGCAGTGACCTACTTGTTAAATATCCTCTTCTAATATTTTAATTATTTATTTTACAGGGATTCTGTGAGATCAGCTGTCCAGAAAACAGCCATTATGATTCCTGTGCTACTGCTTGCCCAGCTAGCTGTTCTGATATAGCAGCCCCTCTCTACTGCAACCAGCCCTGTAGGGAGAGCTGTATTTGTAATGATGGCTACATCCTTAGTGGTGGAAGGTGTGTTCCACTGAATCAGTGTGGGTGTCTGTATCAGGGACGTTACTTTAGCATTGGAGAGGAGGTGATACTAGCGGACAACTGTACCAGGAAGTGCAGATGCATAAACATCAACAGTGGAATGGACTGCCAAGACTATGGCTGCTCTTCCTATGAGAAATGCAGAATTGAGAATGGCATTCGTGGCTGCTACCCAACACAGTATGGCTCCTGCTGGGTCTCAGGTGACCCCCATTATTACACCTTTGATGGACTCTACTTTGATTTCCAGGGGACATACACATACACACTCAGCAAATACTGTGGAAGCTCAAACAGTCTTGTTGACTTCAATATTAAGGTGACAAATGAACACAGGGGAAATAAAACAGTGTCCTGGACCCGTGAAGTACAGCTCAGCATCTACAGTCATCAAATTGTAATGTCAGTGGGAGAGAATGGCAGGGTCAAGGTAATTATCAAATACTTTACAACATAGTATGTGTATACATTCTCCATATATTGCAATTTTGTTCGCCATTTAGAGTGAATCACTATCTCTGCCTCAGTGTAAACACAATGATAATTGCAGTGAATAGCTTGTGGCCACTAGATATTCCAATCATAACGTCTAGGGACATTGTGAAATAAAATTTGCACAAAATAGGAGGCAAAATGGCAAACATCACCCTTTGCAAGTGACAATCAAAGTGCCAGCCACTTGGGTACTTCACCAAACATCTTCATGATGTGTGGTTAAGTAACTTTACCAGTGACGTTTTACTTATTTATTTAATTACTGAAATTACTTTTAAGCATGGGTGCTCATTTACAAAGGTTCCACATAATTACATAGTCACAAAATGCATTATAAGTATAATAAGCAGCTCCAGAGGAAATGCAGTCAAGTCAAGTTCAAAGCACTGAAGACAGAACAATTACATACAGTTTTAACCAAATCAATACAGATCTTTGAATAAAAAATCACAGGCTATGTACAGAGAGAAACCGAAAAAAGTTTCTTCTGCAGGGTCCAATGTCAAATGCAGTGGATCCTGCAAACAAAACATTAAAAAAAAATAAACTAAAGGTCTGTTAACAATAAGCATTTTGCACCTGTGTGACTGATGTAGAGTGGCTGATCTACTGCCAGAAGATAAGTGCAAACATGTTTAGGAGAGCTACAAGCTGATCTGTTTCATCTCTTGTAAAACTCTGCAGTGGTATGATGATCTAATAGTACAGGATTTTTTCTTTAACATGAAGTTTCATATAAGAAACACAGTACAGTCACATTAAAATAGCCATGACTACAGCCACAATGGATCCTCCTATAAGCAATGGGGAGAGAAATAGAGTAATCTTAATGAGTTAGCAGTAACAGAAAAAGAGCAGAACACTCATGGGAAAGGGGTAAAACAGTTTCCACCAACTAAGGTTTTGTATTACTTAATAGGGTACCTTCAATGAGACTCCTCATGAGTTCATACATTTTCCAGTTAATATCCACTAGTGAATTGTTCTCAACCAATATATATCTCAGCAGGATTGAATAACACTACGTATTCAGGGGAAGGAAAGGAAGAGAACAAAGCACATACATACACCACAGAAATTCATAGCAGCACCTGGTCACCACTCTGCTGGGCTCCTTCAGTTTATGAATGCCCTAGAGCTCTTCTTCCCTTCTGCCAGCATGAAGGGGCAGGATGTTCAGCTTGCACCTATGGGGGGCTGAGAGGTTCAGTGGAGGTAAAGATGGGTTGATCAGTGGTGGTGTAATCACTAACATAGAGGAGAGTTTAAAAAGAGCCCCATTGTTTGTGGAACACCCATTCATGTCCAGAGCCATGTAGGAAAGCCTCTCAAACAGAGGCAGCTTTGAGAGGAGGTGTACCAGGACAGTAGGGAGGGCAGTAGGTTACCTCCAGTGCATCAGGATGCATCAACACACAAAAGGCTGTGCTCATGATGAAGACTGGGTGCTTGTAAAACCAAAGTTTCAAAAGGAAGAAAGAAGTAAGCTCTGCATTTATTAGTGAATAGGTTTTACTGATAATTTGTAAAGTGCACAGGCAAGTGGAAATACATACACCCCCTGAGGAACAGGAGTTTAGTGCCCTGAAGCACTGGGGCTTATCAGGTTGTTGTTCTCAGTCCAATATGCATTTTGTAATGATGAATGTATTTGCACTTGCCTGTGCACTTTACAAACTATCAGTAGAAAGCATTCACTGATACATGGAGTGCTTGCTTCTTTCTTGCATCAGAATGCATCTTTTGGCCTCCATAGCTGCAGCTAAGAGCCAACATGGGTGTAAGTGAGTCTTCCCACAAAGAAAATATATGTCCCCAAAATGATTATTTCAGATTTATGAGGAATATCAAAGCCCAGGTCCTTGGTGCAGTCCTCCAAGACTCCTTTCCAGAAGACCTCCAGCTTCAGGCATTCTCAAGAATGTGTTTGAGACTGACATCCACTTGTGAACATGTCATTTTGGAGGGTTTTAGGGTCCTGTGCAACCTATGGAGAATCTTAATCTGTATTAACATTCCCTTAGTATCATGGTATACATTGTGAGTAGAGTTAATACAGACGTTCCAAGCCTCTTGAGATATACTAAGACTAGGTTTCCTGTCATGAAGCACCAAGTTTCACCTGAGGTTTTTTCTTCTAGGGTTTGCTTGAAAGGACAGAGCAAGAAGCAACATTAGCAGAGCAAGGAGAAATATTAAGGCTTTGTCTGGCTAAACAGAGTTACTGTTGTGTTATTACTGTTTTGTTTGTTTACAGGCTGTGCATACTGGTTTTATTACTGTTTTGTGCTTACAGGTTGTACAGTTTACTGCTTTATTTTCTCTGATCTAAATTGTTTTTGCAGGATATATTTTCTTTTAAATTGTTGTGCAGGTTGTCTTGCTGAAAGGAAGGAAAACACTCACTGGGGTGGTGGGTCAGAGTTGTGGCTGATTGTTTCTGGAGGGCAGAGGGTTGGGATATCAACATACCAGGATACATAATCTACAGGCGTGACAGGGTGGGAAAAAGAGGAGGACGAGTAGCTCTCTATGTAAGGGACAGGATCAAAGCAATGGAACTAAAGGGTAAACAGGGAGGAGAGGAGGAACTGTGGGTCACCCTGGAGACAGGAAATTGCACCACAATCCAAACAGGGCTTGCATATGGGCCACCATCTCAGGGGGAAGAAATGGACAAGGAAATGATAGAAGGTATCCTTGGAATGGCAGAAAAGGGTGAGATATTGTTGATGGGGTACCTGAATATGCCAGATAGTAATGGGAGCACCTTTGCTGCAGCGACATCCAAGAGCAAGGTAATTCTTGATACTCTACAGGGGGCATGCCTCAGACAGCAATTGTTGGAACCCACTTGGGAGGGAGCAATCTTAGACCTGGTACTCTCAAACAGGGATGGAGAGAGGATCTCAGATTTAGAAATGGGTAGCCAACTGGGAACAAGCAACCACCAAACAGTGTGGTTCGCAATAAACACAGCTGTAGAGTCAAGTCACACAAAGGTGAGGGTATTGGACTTTAGGAGGGCTGACTTTGGCAAAAAGGGGAAGTGCCTCAGAAAAGCATTAGCAAACAGGCAAGAAGGTGAGGTGGAGGAACAATGGGAAAAAAATCAAAGCTTCCATTACAGAGATAACAAGCCTTTGTGTGAAGCAAATGAACAACACAAAATGAAGAATAAAACCACTATGGTTCTCAAAAGAGGTGGCAGGAAAGGTTAGGGAGAAAAAGACAGCAGTCAGGAAGTATAAGGAAACACAGAAGCAGCAGAACAGAGAACTGTACCAGTTAAAGCAGAAGGAAGAGGTAAAGGCAGTTAGATTAGCAGAGGCCCACACTGAGGAAATGATAGCTAACTCAGTTAAGAAGGGGGATAAAACCTTTTATAAATACATTAGGGAGCAAAGAAAGACCAGAGGAGGGATAGTGAGGCTTAATAAAGGGTGGGGGAGGGGGTGGGCAGAGGTGACAATGAAAAAGCAGAGACACTGGATGAATACTTCTGCTCAGTATTCACAAAAGAAGAGGAGGGGGAGGTACACCTTCCATGGTCTGGTACTGGTAACTCCTCATTGTGCCTAATGTTGTAATTATTACCTCTAATGTGCTGAATTCAAAAACTGCACTGTATCCTACACCGGTCTGTAACTAATTGGCCTGTATGTTTACCAGTTGCCTGATTGACTATGCCAGTGTATGGCAGTATAGCACAGTGGTTTAAGGCTCTGAGCTGCAAACCTGGAGACTAGGGTTTGAATCCCACAGCCCCCACTTGCATACTGTGTGTTCCTGAGCAAGTAACTTAACTTCCTTGTGCTCCCACGTCGCACCTGGAAACAAGCTTCGGCTTAGTGTGCCTTTCCTGGTTAAACAATTTCCCCTTTCCTTTTTCTAATGCATACTTTGTACATTGTGTTCTCACCTAGTGCTGTTGTTATACTTTTGATATTTGTAATCAATTTTTTGTTTTGTTTTGTGCCTACTTGGCCCTGGCTGTGTCTGTAAACGGTCCCCTGGACCAGTGCACTCTACCAGGTCAAAAAGTCATAAAAAAAAATAAATAAACCAAATAATAGAAGCACACTGGATAGGGTGGTTGATACCAGTCCATTAACAGAAGAAAGGGTCCTGACAGAACTCTTAAGACAGAAGGAGGACAAAGCAATGGGGCCTGATGGGATTCACCCCAGAATTCTAAAAGAACTAAGGGGAGAACTAGTGGCACCACTGACTACCCTTTTTAACAAATCATGGGAGGATGGGGTACAACCTGAGGACTGGAGAAGGGCAGATGCGACTCCTCTTTGCAAAAGTGGGAGCAAAGCAGAGGCAGGAAACTACAGACCTGTTAGTTTGACCTCAGTGGTAGGGAAAATTATGGAATCACTTCTAAAAGAAAGAATTGCTGAGTACCTGGAGGCCAGTGGGGCACAGGACCCAAGGCAGCATGGATTCACAGCGGAAAGGTCATGTCATAAGAATCTTATAGATTTCTTTGACTGGGTGACCAAAGTAGTAGACCAGGGAGGGGCTGTGGATGTGGCCTACCTAGACATTAACAAGGCATTTGACACAGTCCCACACAAAAGATTAATAAACAAGGAATGACTGGGGGTGTACTCGGAGGAGGTGGGATGTCTGGATAGTCGACAACATGGGTTTGTGCCAGGTAGATCATGTCTACAAATGGATAACATCAGAACTGGACAGGGGAAAGCCTGTAGATGTATTATTCTTGGACTTCTGCAAGGTGTTTGACTCTGTCCCCCACAATGGTCTGGCAGAGAAACTGACAGGGTTGGGAGTAGGCCCTTTGATGGTCAGATGGATTGAAAACTGGCTAGCTGGATGCACTCAGAAAGTAGTGGTTAGTGGGGAGCTCTCGAACCATAGAGAGGTTGGTAGTGGGGTACCACAGGGCTCGGTCCTGGGTCTGATCCTGTTTAATGCATACATATCAGACATCAGGAGGGTATACGTGTGAAACTAGTATCTTTGCTGTCGACTCCAAGGTGGGAGCAGTAGTTGAGGGAAAAGGAAACTGGTCCTGCAAGGGGACCTGGACACCCTGGAAAGCTGGGCTCACACATGGAAATTAAATTTCAATATCACCAAGTGCAAGGTGTTACATCTTGGGTGGGGAAACCCAAACACAGGTACACCCTGGGAGGGAGGTGCTGGAGGCCTCAACAGGGGAAAAAGACCGAGCGGTCATGGTGGATGCATGTATGAATAACTCTGAGCAATGTAGGAGAGTGGCTAGCAAAGCAAACAGGATGTTGGGATGTATCGTAAGGGGAATCACCTCTAGGAGCAGGGAAGTGATTCTGATGCTGTACAATGGACTGGTTAGACCACACCTTGAGTACTGTGTACAGTACTGGAGACCACACTTGAAGAGGGACATACAGCTCCTGGGGAGGGTACAGAGGAGGGCAACTAAGATGATATGAGGACTAGGGGATTTGACGTATGAGGACAGATTTGAGGAGCTCTGCCTGTTTTCATTGGAGGAGAGGAGAGGAGAGATGGAGGGACATGATTGAAGTCTTCAAGTACCTCAAGGGAATAAATAGGGTACACATGGAGGGGATCTTTAGACTAAAGCAGGGAGGTATCGCCAGAAGGCATGGTTTGAAGTTGGAAGGTGGAAGGGTGAGGGGGGAAAATAGGAGGAGGTTTTTCACTGAGAGGGTGGTGGACCCTTGGAATGCACTGCCTGACGAGCTGGTTCAGAGATCCACAGTGGAGGGCTTCAAGAGAGGGTGGGACAGACACAGGAAGCAGATGTATCAGATGATGGTCTGGCCGAGGAGTGGGGATGGATGATAGGGTTTCTGGAACACAAGGGGAGGGCCTTGCCACCCAACTAGAGATCTGAGGTTCGAGCAGACTCAATAGACCGTAAGGCCTAATCTGCTGGCAGTTAGTATGTTAGTATGTTAGTCAGCCTGGAAGTGGGTCCCACAGTGATAACCTGGGTAAAAAAGTGGTTGCACAACAGGATGCAGAGGTTAATAGTAAACAGAGTCCACTTTGAAGAAAGGGGGTTACTAGCTGGGTACCACAGCGTTCAGTATTGGGACCAGTCCTCTTTGATGTCTTTATAGGTGACATTGCTGAGGGACTGGAAAGAAAAGTATACCTCTTTCCAGATGACACAAAGATCTGCAACAGGGTTGATGCACAAGGGTGTGTGTGAAAAGTATAAGAAGGGACTTGGCAAGGTTGAAGGAATGATCAACAGTATGGCAGCTTAGATTCAATGCAAAGAAGTGCACAGTAATGCACCTGGGAAACAAAATCCAAGGGAAGAGTACAAAATGGGGGGGGGGTATTAATGACAACAAAAATGGAAAGGGACCAGGTGCTAGTCATAGCAGATGACCTAAAGGTAGGCAAGCAACGTGAGAAGGCAGTAAGGTGGGCTGGGGGGATAGTGGGATGCATAGGGAAAGGCATCAGCAGTAGAAAAGAGGAAGTTGTTATCTCTCTGTACAGACAGTTGGTGAGACCTCATCTGGAGTACTGTTTGCAGTTCTGGAGACCCCATCCCTACAAACACATAGACAAGATGGAGGCAGTCCAGAGGAGGGCAACTAAAATGGTGCAGAGTCTGCACCAGAAGCCATATAAAGAGATAGACTAAAAGAACTTAATATGTATACCCTCAAGGATAGGAGGGAGAGGATGGATATGATAGAAAATTTCAAGTGCTTCAATGGAATCAAAAAAGGAGAGGGTGGTGGATGCATGGAATGGCCTTCCTGAGGCAGTCACGGGGTCAAAAACAGAGGTGAAATTTAAGAATGCATGGAACAGACATACAACAATTCTAGTGGGAGTTAGGAGGAAGTAAGCTGTTGGTAAAATTAGGATATGCACCTTATCCAATAGGTAGGGAAACGGGCAGACTGGGTGGGCCAAGTGGTCCTTATCTACCGTCAAAGTGTATGATTCTGTGTTTCTACCCTCAGCCCCATCTCTTGCTTCTATTTTGTTTTCCCTTTGCAAAGTATCTGGGGCTGTGCATCCCTAATGGTGAAGTATACTTTACCCGCTACCCCATATGCTGGCCAGGAATGCACCCGCTCCTGCAACCACTGCCAGGACTGTGGAAGAGAAACTACCCTGTACAGGGTCTGTAACATTCCACAGTTGCAGGTACTTCCAGAAGTCATTTTGAGGATTCCATATTTAACAGTCAGCTGCTAAATGGAGAGAAATGGAGAGGAACTTGAAAGAGATATCATCACTGTCCAATTAGTAAGTGCTTCCATTCCTTCCAGCATATGCTCTTGCTCTTGTTCCCACCAAGATAAGCTGATTGTGCCAGAGGAATATCAGTGAGTGCCCTTGAAGAGATTTGCTGTTTTGCGGGACTAAAGTCAGAGCCATACATTGGTCCCAGGCTCTTTCAGTTTCTTTGAGGATGGAATAAGCAGGAGTTTTAAGTCCCTGTGTGAATGCTCTACAGCACATAAAGTGATGCATTTGCTGAGTTGGAAGCCAGGAGAAGGACATGATTAAAACTCAAGGGAGTGGAGAAACCAGACTGCCTGCAACACTTCCACAGTTTCTCCACTGTTCCAAGGCTTCTGTCTTTGTACACACTGGAAATGGCTACAACACCTTACACTGATGCAGTAATCATGCCAAAACCTAGGGTGTGTGTCAGCATGCCTTTAAACCCTACCATAATCCTCATAGCACCCATACCCACCTTCCCCAAGGTCCCAGTAAAAAAAAATGACATCCTCCTTCCCCACAACTCAGTCTGTGTTCCAAAGCCCGCTTTCCACCTACCACAGTCCCAGAAATATTCCTGTTGTGAAACAAATTAACCCACCCTTTCCCAACCCACTTAGAAACCTTCCTCCCCCACAGTTCCAATAATAAATAAATACCCTCTCCCACCAAGCAAATTAGTACCACAACTCCCATCCTCCATTACTCTCCCCCTTGGGTGCACTGAAACATAGTTGAGCCACTTCATCTGTCTCAAAAAGCATCCCATAAAGGCTTTAGAGATAATTCAGATGAGAGTTATATGAACTACATGGCACTAGGAAGGGGAGGTGAGAAAGGGCAGTGAGGTGGGATGCAAAAGGACAGTGGGGAGGTTATCTCAGGCAAACTCAATAGAACGAATGGTCGTTTTCTGCAAGCATGATTCTATGATAGGAGATATACAAACATACTATAGGTATTGCAATATCCTAGTTTGCACTGCATGGTGGCTGTTCACCAAACTGTTTCACAAGGAAATACTATCACTTATTAAAACTGATATGCTGTAGCCAGACCATCAATGCAATGGTTGCACTGTTGCTCATGATGCCAGAAAGCCAGGTTCAGGAATAAATCAGGGTCATCGGGGGGGGGGGGCAGCTTAGGAAAGGAGGATTGAGCATCCCAGTGGGCAATGTCCTCTGTCAGAAATGATGTGTTGCTCCCTTCGCAGGAGTCACTTTTCTTAAATGAATATTGCATTTGAGGCAGACAACTTAATCCCACCCTCCACTGTGTCCCACTGGTTAATACCTTCTGAAGGACAGTAACTTAGGTTGCCCACCTTTTGCTGCTGATTGGTTACACATGTCACTGCCTCAGAGGCAGACCACTTAATCCTGTCCTCCTCTGTGTCTCATTGGTTGATACCTTCTGAAGGCAATAACTGAGGCTGCTTCCTGTTGCTGCTGACTGTTTATTCATCTGGTCTCTAAATGGACCTCCCACATGAATTTTCTTGCTCTGATTTGGTGGTTCTGGCTTGCCCCTAATTGGCTGACATACAGAAAGCATCTTTTTTAAAGACACAATTTTTATGTTGGCTCGTACTTGTGCACCAGCCAACATCTTGCGGTAGTAGCAGATTTGGAGGCATGGTCACTGTTGGGCGAATGCAAGGCACACATCAGTAGGTATGTCCCTCATTCCCCAATAAGCCAGCAGCAGGCGCTGACATCATACACCCTTAATGTGGCCATCAGATCTAAGAAAAGGTCTGCTGCAATGAGAGCGAAGTCTTCATGCAGTGGGACCACAACACAACTCCCGATGTGCAAGCAACATTGCTGCCGCCTGTCACAATAATGTCTTTCTTTCCCAACGGGGGGCCCAATCCCCATTGGCTTTTATCTCCCTTCCCCATTTATTTGCTGATAGGGGAGCCCACTCCCTGTCAGCATAATGTCCCCCCCCGCTTTTGTTGTCTGCTGAGGGGGGGTGCCCAAACCCCCTCGGCTCTTGCTCCCCTTCAGTATGTGCTGACAGGGGTGCCCAATGCCCCGTCGGCTACAGCATCCCCCAAAACACTTGGGTGGCAAACTGGGAGCCTATCCCAGCATGCCAAGTCCCCTGAAAAACAAAAACCATCCTGCGATGTTCCCTTTTTTTTTTTTACCCTGTAAAAAAGAAAACAGTCCTTCATGGTCTCCCTGCACCCTCCAACAACCCACACCCAACCACTGTGCTCCCTGCCTCCCCACACCCCCCTCAACCCATACTTATCTCCAGAGTCCAGTGCGATGATCTTCGGTGGATTTGGAACATGTCTGCACTCTTCAAAGCCGACCAAGAACTGAAGAAATGCTGGTAAGCTGTATAATGGCATAAATAGTTTTTTTTTTTAACTTTGGTGCATATCTCGGGGATTTTTGGGAATTTTGACACCAAATTTTTAACATTGGGATATTGGCACCCCTCCTCATGAAATCAGTCACCGTCATGGTGTTATTCCGTGCCAAAAGGTGATTTCATGGTCACTGTGCACAATCACCTTTTGGGACAGATTAATGAAATGACACTGCCACTGTTCATGAGGGAGGCTCTCAAAAAGCCTATGTTACAAATTTGGTGGAGAAAATCCCAAAAATGGCTGTTTTATGAGCCTGCATTGTGCAGTTTCCACGCGCGCTCGTAACTTTGTGAATTTCTAATATTTTCACTTCAGATTTTCAAAATTGCCATTTTTCCACACCTCCTCATGAACAGTATAGCTGTCATTTTACATATCCTGGCCAAAATGGGTTTTCGCACATCCGAAGCAGAACAGCGCAGTCGCTGTGCGAAATCAGTTTTTGGGACAGTTTGAGGAAATGACAGTGACACTGTTCATGAGCAGAGATCCTAAAATGCCTATGTTGAAAATCTGGTGATGAAATTCCATAAAATGACTGTGTTACAAGTGTGCATTGTGAAGTTTCCATGCTCCCTTGTAACTTTGCAAATTTGCAATATTTTCATGCTAGATTTTCAACACTGGCATTTTGTGACACCTCCTCATGAACAGTACAGATGTCATTTTTCACATCCTGCCCTAAATGTGTTTTCACACCTGTGGTTCACAATGGAGTGGTCACTGTGGGAAATCAGCATTTGGGACAAATTAACAAAATCACAGTGCCACTGTTTATGAGCGGAGGTCCCAAAATGCCTAGGTTAAAAATGTGGTTAAAAATATCCCAAAAATAATTGGGTTACAGACATGTGTTGCACAGTTTCTATGCATGCTTATGACTTCACCAATTTTTCAAATTTTCACTCCAGATTTTCAACGCTGCCATTTTTTTACATCTCCTCATGAACCAATACAGTTGTCATTTTCCACATACTGCCCATAATGTGTTTTCGTCCCTGTATCGCCAAATGGCATAGCCACTGTGCAAAACCATCTTTCAGCTAGCAAACTGATAGTGCCGCTCTTCATGAGGTGGGCTCACAAAAAGCCCATGTTGAATATTTGGAGTGAAAATACCAACACATGCCTATGGTGTTAGGGTTTCCAACTGTAGCACCCAACCCTATAGAGACTAACAGGCGTCAGGGGTGTTACTTGGGATCATCAGCTGTAATGCTCATGCCATTCCACCTGCACCCCCACCCTGCAGCTAGTGACAGGCATCGTGGTGTGCCTTGCAGTGTTAGGCCACAAAGTTCATCCCATTCTCCTACACTGCACCCACCTCAGCATATTTCCTTATGGAATGGGGTAAGTATAATGCCCAAAGACACCAAAGCACACCACGGCACTTGTCAGTGTCTACAGGGTTGGGTGAGGTAAAATGACTTGAGAGTTATAGTTGACAACCCAAAGGTACACCCAATGCCTGTCAGTCTCTGTAGGGTTGGGATGGGGTTGGCGTCACTTCAGCACTTCACTGCTATTCCTATTATGCATCTCTAACTCCTGCACTACCAATGCCAATGCCAATGAGACAATATTCGGCATTGACAAATGCTTGTTTAAATGTAAGTTGTCTCCAAGGCAGATTTGCCTCCCAGACAACCCTGCCTTTGAGGCAGAAATTGGATAGGTCTGCCTACCAGGCAGGGCTTTAACATCTATAGCTAAAGACCTGAACTTTACTGCTGTGCCAGCTTGGTGGTGTAGTGGAAAGATCTACTGCCTGATAAACAAGAGGTTGAGAGTTTGAATCCACACAAAGTCCATTCAGTTCTCTTTTGCCTTGGAGGCAGATCTGTCTCCATGGCAACTTTCATTTAAACAAAATGTCTTAAAAAGGCATTTACTGTATGTCAACCACTCAGGCGCAGGCTAGAACCACCCAATCAGAGCAAGGAAAAAACATGTGGAAGGGACATTTAGAGACAACATAAATAATTAATCAGCAGCAACAGGTAGCAACCTCAGTTACTGCCTTCAGAAGGTATTAACCAATGAGACACAGCAGAGTGTGGGATTACATGGTATTCCTCTGAGGCAGTGGCATGTGTAATCAATCAACAGCAAGAGGTGTGCAACCTCAGTTACTGTCCTTCAGAATGTATTAACCAATAAGACACGGTGTAGGGTGAGATTAGGTCATCTGTCTCCGAGGCAGCACTGCTTCAGAGGCAATATTCATTTAAGAAAAGTGTCTCTTGCTGATGCCTTCACTGCAACACTGCCACCTGGTTGACCATGAGAGGCAGTGCAGTGAATGACATTGGGGGAGGGTGATGTTCATCCAGCCTCTGAGACAGACTTCATCCTTTTCATGTATTCATCCTGCTGTATTCACCCTGCCATGTAAATCTTGGAGGATATGTATCTGAATTCACAAAAAGCATTTTCATAGGAAGACGGCTGAGTTTTTATAGTGGTGTTTGGAAGAATATTGCTTAGTTTACCATAAGATGAGCAGGTCAACTTTCAATATTTAACTAAAATAAAAAAATTACAATATAAATCTTTTATGTGTGATGAAGTTTCTGATTTAGTAAGCTCTACCTGTGAAGCTAGAAAGATTCATTTCCTGGAGGCCCCCAACCCTGACCCCCCAAAAAATAAATTAGTTTTGTGTTGTGTGATTCCTGAGTGGAAGGTTTTATCCTCATACCTTTCCTGACATATTGCTTACGCATTAAACATATATTGGGGTACCTAGGGATAAGTTCCAGTATATATCTCAGTTTACCTGGCTACATACAGTATTGCAGGCAATCACATTAAAATAAATGGGGATTTCCTGTGATACTGTATATTTACTATATATATATATATATAAATTTTTTTTAGGACTTATCTCTTTATACCACTGTTGCCTTGAGGTTGCTTGAACTGTCAACTGGTGGATGTTTTTTCAGTTTAATACTGTAGTTACTATGAAAATCTGTAGCATCAGCCAAATGTCTCTGTATTTCTCGTGCTCTTTCTCTTTGAAGGAGTCATGAGGAGGCCCTCAACACCATGATTCACAGCTGTTCCTCTCCTATTTCATGCTTCCTGCATGTCTCTGTTAATCAGGGGTCTCACTTTTGTGATCCCAACCCATAGGGGAGTAATACTATTACACCAAAGTTACTCCACTGCCAACCCAGAGTATCTAGAGTAGCTGGTAACTTTAAAGTGCTCAACTCATGCCTTTGGTGCTCAGTCCTAATATTCAACTCATCACATGTACTCTGCTTAATACCAAACAGGCAACTATATATAGCATGGAGCTTTAGATGTCTTCTTGGAAGCAGGCACTGGTCCTTCTGGTCTACAGACAACTTCCTCTTTACTTGACCGCAGGGTCTTACTTTCTTCTGCTTTGCTTCTGGTCTTATATGAATACCGAACCAGATATTGCATCTGTGCCACACCACAGTCCTGCATTATTCCCATTACTCATGGCTCAGCAGGTATCCTGGTCCAGCTCCAGAGCTAGGTACCAGTCCCAGGACTGGGACAGATGCACTCAGTTGCTTTCTTCTTTAGCATTCCCAAACCAAAACTATAACTTTCTCTCTTTTCTGTTTTATTCTACTATTTACTGTATATTCTCATAGTCTCACACCCTTTCCTGGTCCAAACTGTAATGAACATTTCATTCTGTGGGCTGTTCAATACCTGCTCATAATATAGGAGCTTTATTCTCATTTGTATACTTATTTTTCCATAGAGTTTTTTTCTCATTCATGATGGCTTGGGGCGGTTACTCAGCCCTGTTCCATCTCCCTGGACCAGCATCTACCTCACCCAGGATTTGCCTTGTTAGACATTCTCTCCTCAGATTTTTTTTGTTGATTTATTTCTTCGGAAACAACCTTTGAGCAAGGTGCTCATTTACAAAGATTTCACATCAGCAGAATGAGAAAAATCACATTGCTACAAATTACAGAGACATTGATTGTCAAATACACAGCCACCAGTAAGTACTTGATAAGTGGTAAGTTAAGATGTACAGTAGTTACACTAATATATTAGGAGTTTGGGTCCCGACCAGAAATGGAAAAGAGCAGCCAAGTACATTGGCATTGTCAAATGAAGTAGTTTTAGCTTATTAAAAAGAGAAAAGGGGTCCAGGGGAAGACCTAAGTAAGGCCAAGTGGGGTGGATAGAAGTGCCAGGTAATTGAGGGGCGGACAGAAAGAGGGAGGGAGGTAATTAAAAGGTTAAAAGCAGAAGAGATGTGGAGTGGGAGATGTTAGGGTCTGTAGGTGGGAAGGAGGGTAGTAGTGAAGGCAAGGAGCAGAGGGCAGCTATAGGGAAATATTAGGGGAATAAGTGCGTTGATAGGAGGCAAACGTAGTTCCATGGTAAGAAATAGGCATTCCACACATTCACCAAGGGATTGTCAGGAGTATGTGGAGAGATCAAGGGCAGAAGTTGGGAGGTCATGTTGCTTTCCTTTTTTTAATTTTTTAATTTTTTTTATTTAACTTTATTAGGTTTTATCCAGCAAGCACTTTCAAAATAAAACTATACACAGGATAATAATGTACCACATTATGATAAAAAGAGACAGGACATACAAATAACCAAACAAAAATGTACCCCCACTCCCCCCAAGGCATCACCCTTACCTATGCCCTACAGACAATAGAGTGTTATAGGTATAAAGTGTACATAGATTCACACCAATCTTTGTAACGGTTCATGCAGTTACATAGACTCACTACCATTTTTTCCACTCACAAATTGGATAACAGTTCTTGATGCCACTCTGCATAAGAAATGACATTAGCATCCTTCCAGTGATTGAGAACCTAGGCCTTAATGGAGAGAGCAATCATTGACAAATGAAATCTATGCTGCTTGACTCTAACTCAGAGAAAGTCACCCAGAAGACAAACTTCCAGGGAGAATAAATTCTCTAAACCCAGGAGGGGGTCTGCCCTTTGTCTGATGGTCTCCCAAAGTGCAGCAATGGAGGACATTCCCAGAAAATATGACATAAGTTACCCTCTGCTTGGTTGCAGTGGCCACAAATTGAGAAGGGAAGTTTGCCCATTTTGTGCAACGTTACCTGTGTCAGATACATGTTCTGAAGGATTGAGAACTGCATAATGCGCAGCCTGTCTTGCGTAACATGCAAGTGACAAGACCTCCATATCTTTTCCCATTAAGGGACCTTTGGGGAAATCTATCTGACCAGTAAGGAAAGGATCCATCTATAAGAGGGAAGACCAAATCATAAAGAGAGGCATATATATGAGAAAGCGAGTGAGGCTGCTGGGCTAAAACAATTAAGGGCAGAAACATCTCTGCTTTCCCACTTTTTTCTTCCAGTGACATCTGCTTAGCAAACAAAAGATAACGGATCTGGTAGAATTTGAAAAAGCCTGGACCTGATGGGAACTTCAACATTATATATTTTACAGAGAGATAAGAGCTTCCAGTTGCTAAGTCCTGGGGGCTCTTCCCCGTAAGTGAGGGGAGCCAAGCCTCTGTTAAAGGGGTACGTTCTATGTAAAGATTAAGCTTCCACAGGATAGGTTGTGCTGGATCCCTAAGGGCGTTATATTTTAAAGCAGTGCATAACTGAAAATGCACCATCAGTAAGGTGGCAATGGGAGAATTGATCAATGAACTGGGAAGGTCCTTAATCCGGGTATGCAGGACGGCATCCCAAGAGATGCCACATGAGTCAATTAGCTCTTGTTCTATGGAGAGCCAAGATGGGATATATGGGAATGAATATAGGGTCTCCACTGGTCACAGCCTCCTGAGGTATTTGCTTAGATGACTGGCCCAATAATACAAGCCAAAGTGAGGGAGCCGCAGTTCCCCCTTCTCCTTCGGAGTGGCCAGCTTGTGGTATGCACACTGAGAAGGTGTGCTGCGCCAGATTAAATCTGATACCACCCCATGTAACTTCTTAAACTAGGTGAGGGGCAGCCACAAATTCAACATGCTCAGAGGATAAAACAGGCAGGGCAAAATATTCATTTTAATCAAGCTAATCCTCCCTGAAAGAGACAGAGGCATGTCCTTCCAACGAGCTAAGTCCTGTTGCACTTTAGACATCAGGGAGTCTAGGTTAAGTAACTTCAGTTTGGCATTACGTCTCACCAGAGTTATACCTAAGTACTTAAGGCTGTTTTAGGACCATTGTATGACATAACAATGCACTATGAGTACTATTATTCAGGGGGAAAACCATAGTCTTGTCCGGGTTGATTTTGTAATTTGAAGCTACACTGTAGTCCAAAATAGTCTCCATAGCAACTTTGATGGAAGGAGAGGGTTGGGTAAGGTGCAGCAAGATATCATCCACATAGGTCGCTACTTTCAGAACACGAGAGCTTATCTTAGTACCATGGATGCTGTGGTTATTCCCGAGTCTCCACAACAGAAGCTTCATGTATAGGTTAAATAATAGAGGTGGCAGAGGGCACCCCTGCCAGCTACCTGATTTTAAGGGGAAGGAGGGGGAGATCACCCCATTACAGTACATTTTGGCACAGAGTTCAGTATACAAAGTTCTGATCTAGCAAATGTATTGATCTGGGATGCCAAACTTAGCCAAAACTCTGAACATAAATTCCCAGTCCACTCTGTCAAATGCTTTCTCCTCACCCAGGGAGACCAGCACTGCTGGGCGTTCAGAATCCCTGAATGCGGAGAAAATGTGAGCCAGTTTTCGTAGGGGATCTTGGGATGTTCTGCTTACCATAAAGCCTGCTTGTTCGGGCCCAATCAAGACAGGGAGCACCCTACTCAGTCTATTTGCTAACGACTTAGCTAAAATCTTGATATTATTTATGAGAGAGATGGGCCTATAGCTCTTGACTTTATCTTCCGACTTACCTGGCTTGTGAAGGACTACTATGAGGACCTCTAATAGGCGGGGGTCAGAAGGGTTTTCTGATAAAATAAAGGAGAAAAATCTGTGTAACCAGGGGGCTATCTGGTCCAGAAACTTCTTATAGAAGTTCGGGAAGAATCTGTCTGGACCCGGGGCCTTATCTAGAGGGAGCTCGCAGATTGTTACTCTAACTTCCACCTTTGTGATGGGAGCTAGCAGAATGCTTTTCTCTTCATCTCCCTGGGATAGCAGAGGAAGAGAATCAATGTATGTCTCTGTCTCTTGAGGAGAGGGAGGAGTTGTCCTAGAACCATTCAGATCTCTGTAATAAAGCTTGAATTCAGAGACTATCTCCCTAGGGGTAACTTTAATGGATCCTTCGGCACACGATTTGATGGCCTTGACTAATCTGGCAGTCTCCTGATGTTTTATCCTCAGAACCAGTAGGTGACCAGCCTTCTCTCCCTGATCTATATAGAGTGAATGTGACTTGAGAATGGCATATTCCACCTTTTCTCTCAGTAGCTCACCATAGGACTCCCGTAATTTTAAAAGGGTAGTTTTGGAGTTCTCATCTCCAAATAGGGGGAGAATGCTTTCTAACTGTATAATTTGTACCAATAATTTAGAGATTTGTTTCTTTCTCTTCCTTTTCCTGTGAGAGGCTATATTGATAAATTCACCGCTGAGATAACATTTCAACACTCCCCATTCTATGTCTGGCATTCCTGTTGTGTGCAAATTATCCTCAATGTAGTATTCAATGGATTGGGCTATCCTTTTAACTGCTTCAGGATCCTTCAGAAGTTGATTGTTGAGCTTCCACGTGGTATCTTTCTGTAGGTGAGGGGACAGTGACACCAGACACCAAACCGGGGAGTGATCAGAAATGACCCCAGCTTCTATACCACAATCTCTGACTCTTGGCAGAGAGCCCTTGCTCCGTAAAAAAATAATCAATTCTAGTTGAAGAGCAATGTACTGGGGAATGGACAGTGTACTCCCTAGAAGATGGGTTAAGAGTCCTCCAGGGGTCACACAATCCCAAGTGGTCCACTAGGTCCCTTATGGCCCTTTGAGCTGGTGACAGCCTTTGGGACCTGCTGTATGTTTTATCCAAATTGGGTATAAAAGGGAGGTTCCAGTCCCCACCAAAAAATATATTAAGGTTGGAGAAGGGAGATAGAATCTTAAGAAGCTGGGAGAAAAACTGAGGTGAGTCCACATTGGGGCCATAAAGACAGCCAATTATCAGTTCAACCCAGTCTAGAGTACCTCAGAGTACCAAGCATCGGCCACTAGGGTCAGGAATTATCTGCAGACAGGTAAAAGACAGTCAGTGAGCAATAAGAATAGCTATGCCCCTGCTCTGTGTACTAGATCCTGCTGCAAATGCCTGACCGATAATCTGTCTCCAGAGGAGTCCCAACTCGGAGTCTAATAAGTGCATCTCTTGTAGATAGATAACGTCTGCCTTAAGGTGACCTAGATGCTTCAGGATTTGGTAGCATTTTGTTTTGTTTTGTTTCTGGCCCCCTTCACATTCCATGAGAGAAATTTTATCTGACCAGCCATATATGTATATAAGCTTTAGTGCATATGTGAACAGCCGGTATTATACCCTTGTAACACTTGTGTTGTCTCAACCCTGGTGATGCCTTTTGCCGCCCACCCCACCAACCACCCCAATTACCATGCCCAATCCACCCCCAAACAAATAAACCTAGACAAATCCTTTGGACTCAGAACACTCTCCCTCCCACCCAACTCCTGTAATGACTCTTTAGAAAACATAATGGAACCTCTAGAAAAACATGAGGTAATACCCCCATCCCCCAAAACCCAACAATAATCATTCCGACCGTGATGTACAGGCTTACCAAGCCACTATCCTCCCCACTCCCACCCTTTTATTAACCAGCACTATTTGAGCAATCCCATCAAACTACCTAATGACATAGAGTAATCTTAAAGCTGTAAAATGGTACAGTATGCGTCAAATATAACGGACCTGGATGTAGCGGATGTTCGGAAGAACCGGACAAATCCCATTTGCCAAATGCCAAACCGTATCTGTTGCAATGTTAAAGCACCCTGATAATGCGGACCTGCAACTCTGGTTTTAGCGGCCACCAGAGACAAAAAGTTCACACATATTTATCGCTCACTTTTGTCTTGCTCACAAGCTGACAAGCATTAATTACAACAGGTGCTGTATGTTCTTAACAGAAAAGCTACTAATCGCTTACTCCCCTCATTTAGCCAACAAGTTTGAAGTGGTTAGCTGTCTTTAAAGGTAAACCTCCCCCACCCTAACAAGAAGGAATGACATAGTTAGCTCTTACCACTCCAAAAAAAGACCACATGTCATCAACACCTTTCCCAAATTTGTTGCACTAGCCGATCCATTTGCTGCTTCTGAACTGCTGCTGCTGCTGGCAGTGCTCAAACTGAGAAATCATGTCTCTTCGGTACAGCTTGAAAGGGTGAATGTGCAAACTGATCAGCTGATCCATAGGCTGAAAAATTGTTAAAGGCTGCTTCTGGCCAGCACAGTGGCATGGAGGGCTAAGGCAGCTTGAAAGGGTGAATGCACTAGCTGATCAGGTGAAAGCAGTGTAGGCGATCTCTCAGTGTAAGCGGTTGGCGAGTTGGATCCCCATTCCCTGGAGCCACCTCTGAAGCCCGACTCCTGACTCAGCAACAATGTGAAACTGACATAATGGATGCCGCTTGTAATGGACTAATTGCAGAATGCAAACTAGTCCATTACAAGCGGCATATACTATATAAGAAACATGTTAGAATCATGAAAAAGGTAAACTGCTCCTGCTACTGTCCATTTTACATTGCTCAGCGCATGCGCAAGGAGCGTTTGGGAGAGTAGCACATTGTGAAGGTGTGCCTCTCCCTTGCAATCCACTGCTCAGTTGAGCAGGCGTGGCGATTCTGCACCAATGGGTGCAGGAGCTGTGTATGCAGCAGTGGTCTTCGCTTCAAAGAAAACCACCGCTGTCATCCTAGCTTACCATCATCATACCACCCCGGCGTCACGCCACCCCTCGGCGTCGCCACCCCCCAAAGCTTTGTAGTGTCACGCTGGGAGCCCCCCAGCATGGCAAGCGACCCGTGTTGTCCTGCGGGGTGCCCAATCCCCGTCGGCTCCACGGCCCCCAGCCATCTTCTGCCATGCTGGGAGCCCACCCCAGTGGCAAACGTCCGCGTCATCAATTGTAAAAAACCTGTAAATTAAAAACCGTCCCACGAGTCTCCCACCCCTTCCACAACCCGCACCCACCCACTGAGCACCCTGCCTCCCCACACCCCCTCACCCCATACTTACCTCCAGAGCTCAGCGCGATGATCTTCAGTGGACCGGAACACGTCTGCACTCTTCAAAGCCGACCGCCAACTGAGGAAATGCCAGTAAGCTGTATAATGGGCTAGATAGGGTTTTCAACTTTATTGCATATCTCAGGCATTTTTGAATTTTGACCAGATTTCAATATAGGGATTTGGACCCTTCCCATGAACATGTCACTGTCATGACGTTATTCAGGCCGCAGGGGTGATTCGTCAGTCAGTCACAGTCCCTGCATGAAATCACCTTTCAGGCCTGAATAATGCCATGACAGTGACATCATTCATGAGAAGGAGTCCCAAAACCCCATGTTGAAAATTAGGTAAAAAATTCAAAAATTACTGTTTTACGAATGGCAGTTGCAGTTCCTACACAGGCTCATAAGTTTGCGAATTTTCAATATTTTCACTCCAGATTTTCAACATTGCCATTTTACCATACCTCCTTATGAGCAGTATAGCTGTCATTTTTCACATCCTGCCCAAAATGTGTTTCCGCTCATGTAGCACACAATGGCGCAGTCGGTGTGCGAAATCAATGTATGAGACATATTAAGAAAATTGTGGTGACACTGTTCATTAGCACAGGTCTTAAAATGGTTATGTTGAAAATTTGGTGAAAAAATCTAAAAATGACTGTTTTATGAGCGTGGTTAAGAGTTCCCACGCTCGTAGGGTTTTGTGAATTTTCAATATTTCCACTCCAGATTTTCAACATTGCCATTTTACCACACTTTCTTATGAGTAGTACAGCTGTCATTTTTCACATCTCACCCAAAACACAGTTTCCACTTCGTGAAGCGCATAATGGCGCAGTCGGTGTGCTTAAACTCAATGTATAGGACACATTAAGAAAATCACAGTGACACTGTTCATGAGCAGAGGTCTTAAAATGGCTGTGTTGAAAATTTGGTGAAAAAATTCCTACTAATAACTGTTTTACAAGCGTGCGTTGCGCAGTTCCTACGCATGCTCATAAGTTTGCGAATTTTAAATATTTTCACTCCAGATTTTCAACATTGCCATTTTACCACACCTCCTCATGAGCACTACAGCTGTCATTTTTCACATCCTGCCCAAAACGTGTTTCCGCCCATGAAGCACACAATGGCGCAGTCGGTGTTCGAACTCAATGTATGGGACACATTAAGAAAATCACAGTGACACTGTTCATGAGCAGAGGTCTTAAAATGGCTGTGTTGAAAATTTGGTGACAAAATTCCTAAAAATGACTGTTTTATGAGTGTGCATTGCGCAGTTCCTACGCACGCTCGTAAGTTTGCGAATTTTCAATATTTTCACTCCAGATTTTCAACATTGCCATTTTACCACACCTCCTTATGAGCAGTGTAGCTGTCATTTTCACATCTTGCCCAAAATGTGTTTCCTTGAGTACCGCACAATGCTTTGATTGCTGTCACGAACTCATATGGGACATTAAGAAAATCACAGTATCACTGTTCATGAGCAGAGATCTTATAATGGCTATGTTGAAAATTTGGTGAACAAATTTCTAAAAATAACTGTTTTACGAGCGTGCGTTGTGCAGTTCCTAGCACGCTCGTAAGTTTGCGAATTTTCAATATTTTCACACCAGATTTTCAACATTGCCATTTTACCACACCTCCTTATGAGCAGTACAGCTGTCATTTTTCACATCCTGCCCAAAACATGTTTCCGCCCATGTAGTGCACAATGGCGCAGTCGGTGTGCAAAATCAATGTATGGGACACAATAAGGCAATCACAGTGACACTGTTCATTAGCAGAGGTTTTAAAATGCCAATGTTGAAAATTTGGTGAAAAATTCTAACAATGACTGTTTTACGAGCATGCGTTGCACAGTTTCCACGCACGCTGGTAGGTTTGCTAATTTTCAATATTTCCACTCCAGATTTTCAACATTGCCATTTTACCACACTTCCTTATGAGCAGTACAGCTGTCATTTTTCACATCCTGCCCAAAACGTGTTTCCACCTATGTAACGCACAATGGGGGTAACAAAAAGTTCATGCTGAAAATTTATTGTGCAAATACCAGCACTCGCACAGGGCATTAGGGTAAAGCACCATAAGTGCCAAACACCACTGCAAATACCTGCAAGCGAATGTTCGGCATTGACAAATGCTTGTATATATTGCAGTGCTGTTCCTCTGCTGCTTGCAAATAACTAAAAGTCTCCCTGACTGTTTGAGACAGTATAAGCTTGCCCCCTCGTAAATAAATGTTCCTGGCACATGGGTTACATGTAAAAATAGCGAGCGCTCAATGGCGCGGAAAAAATTTGCGAAGTATTCATAGCGAGTGTCAAAACAGAAACGCTACAGAATAGTGCCGCATAGTATAACTATTAGTAAACATGAGCAATTATTGTATTTTGTGATTGTTTTCCCTTGCTTCTGGTCATTTTACTACTTCCTGTAGTGTGTATGCTCCTCTCCTCTCTCTCTCTGTAAGTTAAATAACACCGCTGATTGCTTGGTTCTGGTTCTTGTTCTGGTCAAGTAATTGGATTACATGATGGAGTTTGAGCTGATTCAAAACCAGAAAGGTAGGCCTCTAGCAATATATAATGGTTATGTCTACCATAAGGACAAGGAAACGAATGAGAAAATATACTGGCGTTGTGTTGATGCACATAAGTATCAGTGCTTGGGTAGACTACACACTGTGGGCAGCCAAGTTTCTGCTGTAATTAAAGACCATACACATGTCCCAGTTGCCAGTGATGTTGGGGCACATAAAGTAATGGCAAAGATCAGGGAGCATGCATGGAATAGTGTGGAATCAACCTCTCAGGTTGTTGTTCAGTGCACCAGCAGTGCTGCTGATAGCTTAGCTGGTCGTCTGCCTGCTGTTCCTTTGATAAAAAAGGATGGTTCAGAGAACTAGACAAGTGGATCGAGGGTGTTCTGCAACACCTGTCATAGTTCAGGAGTTGATGATCCCTCCAGAGT
Organism: Neoceratodus forsteri; assembly: GCA_016271365.2. NCBI lineage: Eukaryota > Metazoa > Chordata > Ceratodontiformes > Ceratodontidae > Neoceratodus > Neoceratodus forsteri. The sequence goes on from CM028138.1 coordinate 82,818,968, forward strand.
TTAGAATTACAAAATCAGGAGCTCTTTTTTTATTATATGACCATGGCAGTGAGCCTGACCGTTTTGTTATATTTGCTACCTCAAGAAATTTAAAACTGCTACAGGACAGTAATGACTGGATGCTTGATGGGACATTTAAGTCCTGCCCCTTGTTATTTGATCAGCTGTACACAATTCAGTGCCTCAGGTCGGGCTGTGTTGTCACAGCAGTATATGAGTTCATGTGTGCAAGGAAAAACAGCTATTATGCACGAGTGTGTAGCCAGCTACAAGACTTGTGCCCAGATTTAAAACCTGCCTCTGCTATTATGGATTTCAAATGATCTTCATGGAAATCATTCACTGCTGCATTTCCAAATACAGAGGTACGAGGCTGCTTCTTCCATTTTGCTCAAGCAATATGGAGAAAGATACGAAAGTACACTGACATCCATGAGAAGTATACAGCAGACCCTGATTTTGCACTGCATCTGAGAATGCTCCTATCCTTGGCTTTTGTACCTACAGGCAATATTGTTGCCTGATTTGATGAGATGAGGGAGTGGGAATTTTTCTCTGCACGTGAGGAAATGTTGACACCGCTGCTTGACTACTATGAGTCAACATGGATCGGGAGATCGAGGGGTCATGCTGGAAGAAGAGCCACTGTATTCCCACCAGAGCAGTGGAATTGTTTTGATGCCACCAGCAGAGGTATTGCAAGAACCAATAATGCTGTGGAAGGGTGGCACAGAGGTTTTAACTGCTGCCTCGGTGCTTGTCACCCTAGTATTTGGAAGCTGATAGAATGCTGCAGAGAAGAACAGCAGCTTACAGAGTTAAAGATTGAGCAGATGGTGTCTGGGGCAGGAGGATGCTCCCAAAAATGGAAATATAAAGACATGAATAGCAGAGTTGAAAAAATAGTATCTCAGTATTCAACACGAAGCAAGTATGATTATTTGTGCGGCTTAGCTTATAATTTCCAATTCAAAGTTTGAAATTGAATTGGTGTAGCTATACAGTGTGTACCTTTCAGTAAAGAATCGCATCCATAATCAATTTTATGAAACTTACTGAAACTTATGCGTGTGTGCCTTTCAATAAAAAATCGCATCCACAATCGATTTGATTGTGGGGTTTTTTGTCCAAAATTCACCATTTTGACACTCTCAATTAAAGAACAGCACTGATACTGGCATAGCAAAGTCACTTAAATGTTAAGTTGCTGTAATGAAGCAGTTGCAATTGTGACACTCGCTGAAATGTACTCGCTAAAATTCATTTGCGATCTTTCCATCGCTATAATCACGGGACACCGGCACAAGCATCGAGACGAAGTGACCCAGCTTAAGAGAAAAATGGATATCCCCAAACTTAAAAAAAACAGATGATGAGCACTGTTTTGCACAGCACACCAAAACAAAGTCCAGTCAAGCAGAGAGAAGGACCCCTTTTCCGAATTACATTCCAACCTGGAAAGTAAAAGAGAGGCCATAGTCTGAGGGGTTCTGCCAGGGGATCGTTAAACCTGCCAAAATAAAATTGCAGGCACTCAACTGATGCAGCGCCTTCTAGTGAACTGTAAACCAAGGGGATAGAGTGCTGAGCACGTTGAAGGATCCAGCTACAATTGAAGCATAAACCCCGTATCGAGGCGACTCATTAAAGAAAAACTGTTCAGAAATGAAATGTGAACAAGTCCAAAGTCCTAGTACAGACCAGGATCACTTTGTTTTACGTGGACTCAATAACAAGACATTTATTCAATAGGTGATTACAGTACCTTCATACTGACACAGGCTGATTTCCAGATATTGCACTCAGGATATTCAGTTCGGCTTGAAGAGATCAGGGAGGGCTACCTTAAGATCACTCTGCACTGCAGTAGGGTCATCAAAGCTCTTCCATTGACCTTGCAGGTAAATTTGCAATTGGGCAGGGTACATCATCCTGAATTTCACCCCAGCTGGGATTAGTTTAGACACTATTGGGTGAATCGCTGTGCGCCTTTGACATACTATGGCAGGTAAATCCTGAGCTATGCGTATCTTGTGTTCTCCCCATTTCACCTCCTGTAGCTCCTTTATCTTCACCAGGAAATGCTGCCATTCCTGAAAGTTTAGGAACTTGAAAATTAGTGGGTGAGGTGGCTCTTCAGGTGGGGGCATCAGTCTTAATGCTCTGTGGGCTCTTTTGATACAGTATGCAGGCCCAAATGGGGAAGGACCCGTTAGCTTCTGCACTAACTTTTGCACAAAAACAACAGTGTTTGCCCCTTCCTCTTTTTCTGACTGTCCAATTAGTACAGCATTATTGCACCAGCTACAGCTCTCAAGGTCTTCCACCTTAGCCTCCAGTCGAGCAATCCTCTGTCTAGTAATGGCAAATTCAGGATCAACTCAGTCTGCCTTGTTCTCCAGCGATTTGATGCGCACCTCACTGTCCTCAGTGTGCCTGGAGATATCCTCAAGTGCGGCAGCCATGGTTTTCATTTCAGAGGTAAGAGACTTTACTTCATCTCTAAAAGGCCGAAACTCTTCCCAAAAATGTTCAACCGTAAGCAGGCTCGAGTCTGAAGTAGCACCGGATACTTTGCTGGAGACCGAGGCTTGCTGCCTAGATTTCATGCTTTGCTTCTCTGGCATAGGAAGGGGTGTATGTTTTGGTAGGGCTGAGCACATCTCAGATTCCATTATCTCTCCAATGCTTGACAAAATCGGATCACCAGGTGCTGACGAGCAAGCAGATACCTTTATTTAAAAAATTTTGTTTTAAAATGCGCAAAACGCTCAAATAGATAGTTTATTGTCCAGATTGGCAGGAGCTCAACAAGAAGGCTGTTACTCAGATGACCTCATCACATGACCTTCCGTCATGTTGCTTTCCTGCAAACATATGAAGCTGTCCCCCCCATGGTGGGCTGGAGTGGGGGAGGGTTGTCCTCCCCCCAAGACATAATCCAAAATGGCCCAGGTCTGCGGTAGCAGTATAGCTATGGACACAGACGGGCAGGCTTCACAAAGCCCCAATCACCATTTTCAATAGTTTCCTCATCTCTGCTGTTGAATGTGTATGTGTGCATATGGAGACGCATGTACATACCATATAACTGTGGCCCCTCCTTTGATGTTATCTGCATCTGCACAACTACCAGGCCTTTATCTGGTGTCAGTCTGAGGCTGGGCAAGCAATCTCCCTTCATCAAGAGAGTAGAGGAGAGCAGTACCTCCACCTCTCAATCCTCTCCCAGCCTGGCCAATCCCCACAACTGAGTCTGCTTCCAGACCTAGGTCACTGACATGGAGGCAGGAAAGGTGCCCACAGTCTTATCACTCCAAGCCACTGGGCCAGTTTATTGATATATTCTTAACCCTTTGAGTTTTAGAATGTTTAATTACTTCAGGTAGTATGGAGGTTACAATAAGTTATTAGAAAAATTAAGTTTTACCAAATTAGAACAATATGTTGCACTTCTAGTAATTTGTATAATTTGAGATACATAAAAAGACTCACGCTTAATGCCACTTTTTTTTCTTTTCAGGTTGATGGATCCAGCGTGAATTTGCCAGTTACACTTGAGTCTGGGAACATTCAAATTTACCACAGTGGATCATCAGCTACTGTCCAGATGAACTTTGGTCTTTTGGTATCATATGACTGGTATCACCTTGTTACAGTCAAGGTACCTGGGACATACAAAGGGCAGCTCTGTGGTATGTGTGGAAACTTCAATGGGAACACTAGTGATGAATTCATCATGCCAAATAATTCAATGGCTGTGAATGCAGTGGATTTTGGAAACAGCTGGATAGACCAGAATTCATATGTTTCCTGCACACCTATTGACCCCGTACCTGCATGCTCTACAGATAGAATAAGTCAGTACAGCTCGTCAAGTCAGTGTGGGATCATAACAAGTACAAATGGTCCTTTTAGAGAGTGTCTCAGCTCTTTTGACAGCAGTGTCTACTTTGATAACTGTATTTATGATCTGTGTCTGCCAATGGAGATGTGCAAGCAACTGCGGCTAGCAAATTACGCTCTACAGTGCCAAAATGGCATAGCTGTACAATACTGGAGGAATATCACAGGATGTGGTTTGTAAACAAATTAGTTTTTGACAACTGTGAATCACTCTTATAATAATGCATCTCTATTTCTCCCCATCCATCCTTTCTCATATTTACTTATATATTCTGTAAACCATTTTTCTAGTCAATCTGTTTTTATGTCAGTTATGTCTGTCTGTCTGTCTGCCTATCATAGTTAAAGTAAAATGAGGGTGTATGGAAAATGTGAAAAAAGGGAATTAAATGGTAGTGATGGGGGAGGGGATGTTTAGAAAACTGGATCTGGCTATTTTTGTCTCCTCATATTCTAGTCAGACCCATGGGGCTGCCTTACTTTATAGATAACTTTCTGCTAGAATCAATTTAACCATGTCAGGTCACAAAAGTCACAGTATAATAATTTCAGGTTAAAAAAAGGTTACAATACAAATAAACCATGACCGCATGATAAATCTCTATGTGACCAGCCTGCCTCACCTAAATAACAAACAAAATTTCAACTTCCAAAGAAACTACAAAGCAGTTAAAGTAAAAATGAGAAAATTTATCAGACAGGATGTAAGCCTTCTGCACCTCTTTGAAATAGCCTTTCAAAGAGGCAGTAGTATGTACAACCTGTGACATCAGTGAAACTGTCATTAAAACACTCTAATTCATCACTAGTGAGGTTGTTACTATAGCATTATCCTCAATGTGTCATCTGTTATTCCTTACTTTATCCATGTTTACAGCACTGATTTGGAATCTTGCTGTACTTTATGTGAAATGCTGAAGTTATATTTTGTATATTAATGCATATAGTTAGGATTAAAAGCAGTGCTGTAAACATACATTGCAATGTTTTTTTAAACTTTATTTTATTCACTTTACTATGAACATGCCAAAGCATTACGTTCAATGGAGTGAGGTTACAATAGATCCCACATTTACTGCAGTAGAAATATATTAGCAGCAGTATTGTTAGTCCATTGGCTGGAAATACATTATAAGGGGAACTATCCTGATAAAAATTGTTAAAGTTCACGCTATATCATTTAGGATAGCCAGCCAGAGTAAACCCATGGGATAAAGACATATTTATATGAACACTTAAGGCATTTGCTATCTGTGACCAATATACAGTAGCCACTGTTACCACTTACTTAATGTCATGTTAATAGGTAAATTCCTTTTCCTCAAAGCTGCATCAATTCTGCCAAAACTTGAATTAACTTCGGTTAATCAAATGTACATCTCTACTTAATGACTTTTACTAGCAGTGATCTATATTCACCAATGGCTCGATCTGTTTGACCCTTGAGGTGAATTACTTTGATAATTTCTCCAGTAACAAAATGTTTAACATATTTTTAATACTGATTGTTATAAACGTCCAGCCTGACATTCATAGCCATTACTTGAGGGACAGCATTACCCCAGTAATGGTGTGGACCTTGTGGTGGGTGCCATTTTGAATGCATGGTAGTTATAGTTAGATTTTAACAGCAAAACAACAAGAAAAGTAAATGGAAAGTTTCATCCATGAATGGGAAAACACTCAGTAAAGTGAAAACTCTCCATAAAACCAAGGAGAGTAGCAGTTAAGGAAGATGTACAAAAAGTCATATAGGTGATATCCCATCATCAATGATGATCACCCTCCTGGTCAGCTCTCAGAGAGTTTGAGGGTTTAGCCACCAAACGGCAGGTATGTTTCTCCAAATCCTGTGGTACCCCTTGTGCTTCAAATGATCGCTGTTGGAATTCAGTCATGATGTCATGTACACTTTTCATTGCCTCCTCCAGGTCATTGTACTGATATGTTTCCCCCTATAAGTTATACAGAGGTGAGCTGGAGCCAAAAAGGAGTGGGCCACCCCCAGACCTCGAAGTTGCTTCCATAATGAGTCAAATAGTTTTTGTCAAGTGCTGGTAGCAAAAGACCAGTCTGGGAATATTTTTATTTCGTGTCCTTCCAAGGAAACCAGGTACTTAGTTCTCACCCACTGTAGCATTATGTCCCGAATATCTACTCCGGTAGTCACCAACATGATGGTATGGGATGCTGCAGGATTACCTTGGGCACATCTGAAATTTATACAAAAGGCTAATTTGAGAGAGACTAAGTCTAGCTGCAGCTCAGAGGAAAATGTTTGACAACCACTGCTTTTTTGTTGTTGCTGGACCCAAATCCTCATTCCAGATGTCCATTACGTACCTGTCTGCACCCCCCATGCCTAGGCTTACCCCCTGGGGCTGCTAGGGGCTCCCCCCAATGGCCATTGTAGTCAAGCCCTGGCTGACCCTGCAGGTTGGTGCCATGGCAGAGGGACCCCCCCGGTGGACATCTAAGGCAGTGAGGAGCGTGGCTGGGCAGGGGCATCATGCCAGGGGCTGGCATCTTTACATGCTGTATGCCCCGGGGGCAGGGACATGCAATGACAATCAGTGTCCACCCCCTCCCCACATTCTGGCACTGGCCACGCAGCACCCCCAGCCTCTGCCATGGACTGATGAAGTGCCAAACTTCCCCCCAGAGAAGAAGAACAGTCTTGAGAATACTCAATCCTTCTCCACTGGCTGGCCTTCCAACTTCTGGGTTCATTTTCGAACCTCATCGATAAAGTCATAAGTTGAAAATCAACTACTGCACCTGTGGGCCAGTGCTGACAACCACTGCTTAAGATAGATTAACACATTCTCCCCCTCTATGCCCTCTGGAACCCCTATGAAATGTAACTTTATTGCATGGCTCACATTTTCCATTGTCTCCACTCGGACATGTATGTGATTGATATCAGTGGTTGATTTGACAGAAGCCACCTAGGTCTTCTGAGACCGATCATTGGCTTCTGTGGTGACCTTTTTCACTGAGTCAGTTTTTGTGACCTGTGCTCCCAGTCTCTCCAGGACTTTTTCCAGCTTTCGATCCTTTTCTCTAACTGCATCTAGGACAGTGTCCCATGGCAGGGGATCTCCTGCACCTCTCGGGCCTGCTGTTTGCTCCAGCTCACCATGTGGGGCCTGCATGTATTGAGATGTAGATTTTTGACTGGAGTCTCCAGCCATTCCTTTCTGACATCCAGTAATGTATTTGGTATCCTTTGTCTCCATAGCCAACGAATCACCAGATGGTAACTTAATATTTGTAGAAAAGTCACTTAAAATTCAGTTTTAGCATGTTTTTGCAGAGAACGAAGCAGAGTTATGGGGCAAAACTTTCAATCATGAATGCTGCTCTCTGGCGCTCTCGTTACAAAATTTCTAACCATAAGATTGAATTTCCTTTTTTTCCTGACAACAGAATTTCCTTAACGTTTCACAGCAAAATGTTACTGTTTTGTGTTAGTTATTTCAAATTTTGTTTTTTATATCTTGTGGAGCTGTGGCACCCCTAACTCCCACCTGTTCTCTGAAGCAATCTGTGTTTCTTCCTGTCATGTGCCAGGCACTATCTGGTGGCAAGAGGCACACCTCCTCATACCAGCCCAGAGACGTGGTGCCGAGGCAACCTCTTCCTCTCCTATCCTGTGCCAAGAATGTCTTGATGTTAGAAACAACCCTGCCTTCTCCACATCTCACATAAAGCACCCTCTGGTGTCCAAGTGTTTCCCTGTGGTTTTATAGGTGCACAACCCTTCTCTCTCATGCCATGCAAAACTATCCCCTGTACCCTCCAGTAGCCACTACCATTTCCTTGGTCAATGTCAAGCACTTCCTTGTGTTTCATGATACCCCCCTTTGGCTTGTGCCAAACACTGCCATGTGCCTCCCCTACCTGCTCCCACACTAATGATAAAGCATTCCCCTATGTTCATTGGTACTCCATATAAGATGAGATTGGGATGAGAAGAAAAGAATTGTTTGTAACATGGTTAAATATATAAAATGAAAGTTTATATAGATAAAATTGCATTAGATACTTGTTATAATTTCTGAAATAGATACAAAGTTCAGAAAATGTTTAAAGACATTTAAAAATGTTGAGTTATACAGGTCAGGATTATTTATTTCGCTACCTGCCCTATGAGAATGCAAGGAACTGACACCATCTTTTCAGAAAGCTTCCCTCTTAGACCATGACCAAGAGGCCGTTTTCCACAGGAAGTTCCCCCCTTCTGAATCGCAATCCATGATTTGAAGGGTACATAATATCTCATTTCAAAGCTAACTCATGATATGCTGCCATTTTAACTCTCAGCATGCTGCTGTTCATAGTCATATTGACAATACAGTACTGCACATGCCTGGGAGGGAGGATAAAAAGTATTGACAATATCTTAAGAACTGTCCATCCCCTCTCTTCCTGATGGGTGCATACTGCTATTGCATGCCAACAGCATTGATGGTCCCACTGAATTAGCCTGGCATTGCATTACTACTGCCCATCCATAAATCATGGAGCAGGGATCAGTAAGAGGGGTCCACTTCAGATAAATAGCCCTCTGATGGAGGGGGTAGGCTAAGCAGGGCTCAGTGAAAAGACATGCCAACTCTAAGCACCCACCCTGAGACTGGCAACTTTTGTCTTTACAGATTCACTGAATGATAATACAGTATGTGTGGGGGAATTCATGGTCAGAACATAACTGGGGGTTAAGGGTAAGGCTGAGCCAAATTTACATTCAGTGAACATTCTGAAATCGGGCATTTTGGAGGCTGATGAAGCAAGTCTGAAGAATCTTAGTTTCCCCTTCAGTATTTGGACACTTCAGCATCATGATGTAGTACATTTTACACAGAGCAGAAACAGAGTATGTCCAGGTTAGTCACACTTTATTTTAAGTGTCAGTTTCAATGTAACTGAAGGGTGGGGTAATCACTATTTACATTTATGAAATGGGTACAGACAGTAATGGAACGTAATTGGCTGACAGACCTTGCCTGCTGCTCATTATGCAATAGAAATTAATAAGTGCCTGTACCTGTCCCTAAGTCCTGTACAGGTCCCTCTGATGCCACCACAAACCCAGTTTCGCTGCCATGTTTTATACTTTGGTTAGTGACATCAGAATCAACAAAAGTAAACAACAACAACACTCACAACACTTTAAAAAGTGTTGTTTCTACTCCAGAAATCCTCCCTCTGTCTCTTCTGAGCCGCTCCTATCCCATCCTCAGACCCATGTATCACTAAGGTTTTAAACTCTCTGCTGACCTGCAAGGAGACAGAGACCAGAGGGACTTTTGTGAACAGTGCTACGGCAGATGGTAGTGTGCTGCTGGCAAGGCAGTCAGGAAACCTTGGTCCTGCTGAGGCTCCATGCCAGTGAATCCCAGCACACCACAGTGCCCCTAGTCAATCAATCAATTTATTATTTGCTAGCTGCCCAATCCCAGAGGCTCTGGGCACCATACAATAAAAGATATATAGACAAATTAAACCAGTCCATTACAAAGATATATAGACAAATTAAAACAACCCATTGCAAAGATATATAGACAAATTAAAACAATCCATTACAAGTATAAAACTGCAGCATAAATAAATTAAAAAGATTTTTCAGCAAGCTAGTTAAAAGGCATCAGCAGGAAATGCTAGGTTAAAAAGATGAGTCTTTAGGCTCCTCCTAAATGCCTCAACCATGGGGGCCTCCCTCAAGGATCTTGGCAGCGAGTTCCAGAGAACTGGCTTGGCCACCCCGAATGAAAGATCACCTGAGGTTTTTACTCCAGTCCTCGGAACTGCCAGGAGTCCCTTGGTGGAGGAACGAAGGGAGTGGGCCAGGATGGCGGGGGTAGGAAGGTCCGCCAGGTAGACAGGGCCTGATCTGTATAGGGCCTTATAGGTGATCAAGCCTACTTTGAAAAGAACTCTCCACCTGACCAGCAGCCAGTGCAGACCCCTCAGGGTAAGGTCACATGACAGGACCTTAGTAGTCCTGTCAGCAGCCTGGCTGCTGCATTCTGTACCAGCTGCAGCCGACAAAGGTTCCCTCTACTGACCCTGAGTAAAGATCATTACAGTAGTTCCACCAGTAAGCGCAATAACACACAAAGGAAGCATGGAGGGACTACTACAAATAAAATATCAGTATTGTTTTTCAATCTCACAATTATTTTAAACAAACATTAGAGTTTCTCAACATATATCCATTTTATAAGTGCAATAACACACTTTCCATGGTATGGTTTATTCTGGATAAATGCACTTCTAGGGACAGTAAGTACCTCACTATGCCCCTAGGCATGCGATTATCTAGAATAAACCACAACTTGACGTGAGTTATTGCTTATATAACAGAGGTAATTGAACTGTAGTCATGTTTGGTGCATGTAACCACATTGCAGTTGTAATGCAGTTACAGTGCAGTTAAGAAAACAAAGTGTTACCGATTTGTTGGTAAGGCACATGACATGCAGAAGAAATGCTGGAGACTGCCCATTCCTTGTGCTACACACATCTTAGTGTCATTTCCATCTATGTCTGTCTAGGGAAGGACCTCACTTCTGAAGGATCTCATGTTATGTGAATAAGACTGACTTTTGCACAAAAAAGATTCAAAATAATCAGAGTTGTGTATAATCATTCCAGTTATCCAATTGTTACTACACACATTTAACTGTAAGTTTAGGCAAGCTAGTGAAATCATATTGCAGAGGAGAAGACAGAGTGCACAATGTTAATCTACTTTAGGAGATTCAGGCCCTGCAGCATGGTCAGGGCACAGTAAATTTTGCAGACTGGGAAAGATGCAGGGGGATTTCCGAAAGGTATTTTTGACAATCATTATGTCTGCTTGCTCACATGTGCAAGAAACATAGTGCCGTCATCCGAGTTTTCGGAGGTGTGGCAGCCCTCTTCCAATTCAGTCAGTGTGTTTGCAGGCACAGCCGCAGTTCTCCAATGCCTGCTGAGCTGTCTATGACAACTCCAAAATGCAGTGGCATACAGTTGAAAGGGGGAACTACACTTCAGTGAGCAGCGATCAGATATCGCCTGCTGCTGCACGCCCCCCTACACACACACACACACACACACACACACACATATGGAGTGCATGCGCGGCTCAGCCCCCCACACACACACTGTGGAGAGCCGATGGGGGTGCCTAATCTCTCTTCGGCTGTGCTGTGCCCCCCAAAAAAACATAGCCCCATATGCCATGCTGGGTGCCCACCCCAGCATGGCAACAGATGCTATGGGCTGAAGGGGTGCCCAGTCCTCCATTGGCTCCATGCCCCCAACCAGTCGTCCTTCTACCACGCTGGGAGCCCACCCCAGCCTGGCAAACGTCCCAGGCCGTCTCATTAAAAAAAAAAACCTGAAACTTAAAACGGTCCGCTGTGTCTGCCCCCACCTGCGCCCACCCACTGCGCACCGCCTCCCCACACATCCCCACCCCATACTTACCTCCGACTCTGGCACGATGATCTTCGTGGACCGGGAACATGTCTGCACTCTTCAAAGCCGACCGCGAACTGAGGAAATGCCGGTAAGCTGTATAATGGGATAGATAGGGTTTTTCATCTATGCTGCATATCTCAAGCATTTTTTGGAATTTTTACACCAAATTTTCAACATGGGGTTTTTGGGACCCCTTCTCATGAATTCTCTCACTGTCATGGCGTTAATTGGGCCTGAAGGGTGATTTTGCAGTTACTGTGTGAAATCACCTTTTGGGACTGAGTAATGAAACAACACTGCTACTGTTCACAAGGTGGGCTCTCAAAAAGCCTATGTTGAAAATTTGGTGAAAAAATTCTTAAAAATGACTGTTTTACGAGCGTGCGTTGCGCAGTTCATACGCACGCTCGTAAGTTCGCCAATTTTCAATATTTTCACTCCAGACTTTCAACATTGCCATTTTACCACACCTCCTTATGAGCAGTACAGCTGTCATTTTTCACATCTTGCCCAAAACGTGTTTCCACCCATGTAGCGGGCAATGGCGCAGCCGGTGTGTGAAATCATTGTGTGGGACACATTAAGAAAATCACAGTGACACTTTTAATGAGCAAAGGTCTTAAAATGGCTATGTTGAAAATTTGGTGAAAAAATTCCTAAAATGACTGTTTTACTAGTGTGTGTTGCAGTGCGGTTCCACGCACACTCGTGAAGTTTGCTAATTTTCTATATTTTCCTCCAGATTTTCCACATTGCCATTTTATTACACTTCCTTATGAACAGTACAGCTGCCATTTTTCACATGTTGCCCAAAATGTGTTTCCTCACACATGTAGCGCAAATGGTGCAGTCGGTGTAAAGCAATGTTTGGACAGATTAAGAAATCACAGTTACATTGTTCATGAGCAGAGGTCTTAAAATGGCTATGTTGAAAATTTGATGACAAAAGTCCATAAAATGACTGTTACTGAGTGAGCATTGTGCAGTTTCCACGCACCTGTAAGTTCATGACTTTGTAATATTTTCAGTCCAGATTTTCACGAGTGGCATTTTTCCAGACTTCCTTATGAACAGTACAGCTGTCATTTTTCACAACATGGCCGAAATGTGTTTTCACACTTTCAGCACAGAGATGCGTGGTCGCTGTGGGAAATCATTGTTCAGGACAGATAAAGAAAATCACAGTGACACTGTTCATGATCGGAGGCACCAAAATGCCTGAGTTGCCAATCTGCTGTAAAAAATCCCCAAACTAATTACATTATGGGTGTGCGTTGCACAGTTTCTATGTACGCTCATGACTTCACCAGTTTTTTTAATACTTTTACTGCAGATTTGCAACATTGCCATTTTTTCCACCTTCCCATGAACAGTTCAGCTGTCATTTTTCACATCCTGTTCGGAATATGTTTTTGCACCCGTGGTGCTAAATGCCGTAGTCGCTGTGCATGAGGAGCTTTCAACTAACAAACTGATATTGCTACTGTTCATGAGGTGGGGGTCTAAAAAAAAACATGTTGAAAATTTGGAGTGAAAATACCAATGAATGCCTGAGGTGTTAGGGTTTCCAACCATAATGCCCCACCCTGTAGAGAATGACAGGCATCAGGGATGTGACTTGGATTCTTGCCTGTAATGCTCATACCATTCCACAGCCTGCAGCCAGTGAGAGGATCGGTATGCCTTGGACTCTTCGCCCCAAAGATCACCCCATTCTCCTATACCGCACCCATCTCGCCATATTTCCTGATGGAATGGGGTGCGCATAAGGGCCAAAGACCCCAAGGCACACCGTGACACTTGTCGGTGTCTGCAGTGTAGGGTGCGGTGAAATGGAGTGGCCGTTATGCCTGACGACCCAAAGGCACACCCCAATACCTGTCACTCTCTGCAGGGTGGTGGTGGGGTTGGCTTCAGTTCAATACTTCACTGCCATTCCTATTATGCAGCTCTCTAACTTCTATACTACCAATGCCAATGCCAGCAATCAAACATTCGGCATTGACAAATGCTTGTTTTTACTTAGTGGTGGTGTAGAGTGCCTAGAAATCAATATTTATTTTTATTTATTTTGTGTGCCCCTTGCAGGCAGAGCAGAACAAGGTACATTTAGTAGACTAGAAAAGGTGCAGGGGGATTTAAAAAAAAAATTTGACACATAATATGACTGTTGGTAGTGAAGGGCATAGAAATCTATCTTTTAACAAGGGGGGGGGGGGAATGTTACACGCAGTCCCCACACCCTAATTAGCCTCCCACTGTGAACCTTAGACAAACCTTATGTTATATATATTATGGTAAATCACTACTAACTTGTAGGACATTGGCACTTACTGTACAAGTGTAAGTAGCCAGGAAAGTATTATGATTCCATTTTATTCTGCTTAGTAACAGCATGTAGTAAGCCAAGACATTTGTCTTTGTGATAGTCTAATATCTTAGCCAGCACTGCCACCTTTTGGAGCTGTGCAGTACTGTACTTATTATGTAATATTGCACATGTTTTTGTACTATGTATAAGCTCCTTGTTCATTTTCAACTGACAATGCACTTTCAGCATAATTTCATCTATAACAGTGGAGCAGCCTCACTTTTGCCCAATAGGGCCTGCCTGTAACTCTAACAGTAATTATAATATATGTATGAACTGGTTGTTACCATAGTCACTATTTTACTATAAAAACTGTTGCATTATGTATTCTCACTAAGACCATCATGGGGGGATTGATATACTCTAGCTCCCAGTATCAGTTTGGCTGAAGATACTGTTTAGGGTGTAAGTCTAATCCTTATAAGTAATAAACAAGTTATTATTGCTGTGCCACTTGTTTGTCATTTCTTCTGCTGGTTTATTACCATCCAGAACCTGAGGAGGGGCTTGGTGTTCCCTAACATAGCCATCTAGGAACTCTTTGACTAGTATCTCCATCAGTTTACCTACAATGGAGGTGAGACTGACAGGTATGTTATTACCTATGATGCTCCTTTACCCCACTCTTGTGTAGCACAACTACATCCACTACCTTCCAGGTTTTCAAAACTACACCTGACCGAATTGAGCTATTGAATAGCCCTGTCAGAGGTTCAACTAATTCTTATGCCAGTTTCCTGAGCACTCTCAGATGCATTCATTCCTGCCCCAGGGCCTTATCTATCTTCAGGGCTGCACGCCCTTTTCTTACCTTTTCACTTATAAATACCTTCTGGCTTATTTCTGAAATTCCCTGTTCAGCAGCATTTATGCCACTTTCCTGCAAAGGCCCATGATCCTCCTTTGTGACTACTGAGCAGTAGTAGTCATTAGGATGGCTACCTTCTCCTCCTCCACCTATATTACTCTACCCCCTCTGTCAGTGTAACAATCCTTCCTCCTACAGTATCTCTTTTCCCCTACTTTGTATAAAAATGTTTTCTCTACCTTGACCCCCCCTCTGCAAGACAGGCTCTGTGTTAGCATGACTGCCTGGTTGTCCTCCTTTGTTTTTATGCAGACCTCCCTCCATTCAGCATCCCTCTGCTTCTTGTACCTGAAGAAGGAATTCATTTTTGTCCTCACTGCCTCACTGTCCTTCTTAGACAGCCAGATTGGTCCCTTGGATCTGTTTTTCTTGGTAATCATCCTCAAGCATGACTATGTTGCTGCAAGAATTCCCCTTGTTATTGCTCTCCATCTTTCCTTCACATCCTTCCCCTGATTATTTCCACTCCAATCAACCTACCTCAGACTAATCCTCTCATTTGGTTAAAATCTGCCCTTCTGAAACCCAGAAGTTCAGCTTTTGATTAGGTCATACTCATACTAAGGGCTGGCTTGAACTATATGGTGTTATGGTCCCTGGACCCCAATGGTTCCCTAATCCACACTCTGCCTATTGTTTTGAGTTGGTGAGCACCCCATCAAGAATGGCAGCCTGCTTTGTGGGTTCCTTAACCAGCTGTAGCAGTAGGCAGTCCTGCAATATATCTTGGAGGTGCTCACTTGTGGTGTTGTTTGCTGTTGGAATATCTTGATCAACATCTGGCAGGTAGAGATCCCCTACTACCACCACCTCCCATTTACAACAACCTTCTTTATTTCTGCCCCAGTTCCCTATCACCCTCTTCCCCATGTTCTGGTGTTCTACAGACCACCCCATGTATAATTTCTTACCTGATACTGCCATGAGCACAGTGATTCTAGTCCCTTTCCTTCCCTGGTGGACCCATCCTCCACTGCCTCAATGCTTCCCTGATAGAGGCCTACCACTTCTCCTTTACATTTCTCTCCTATCCCACCTATACATAGTGTAGCCTGAGACTGGCAGGTCCCATTCATTATTTCTTGTTATCCAAGTTTCTGTAATGGCTATGAAGGCCAACCATGCATCTGTTGGCATTATCTGGAGTTCATTAATTTAATTTCCCAGGCACTTGTCATTAAGACAGACTGCTTTCTATCTTGTGCCTAAATCCCCTCCCACTTTTTACATATTTGTCACTTACATTCTCCCCTATTTGCCTTAATTTACTTTCCTAATATTCATCAGTACGTAGCTGCTACTTGTAAATCTAAGACCTTGTCAAGGTAAGCAATAAGACCTGACAGGGTGTGGGGTGCAGGCAGATGCCCGCACATTAGTGCTGGGCAGAATTTTCAAATTCTAGCTAAACAAAATTCTGCAGAATTTTCAAAATTATGCTGAATTTCATTAGAAATGGAATGGTGGAATTCCTCAGCACCCCCTTCCCCTCATGGAATATAGACATGGAATGCATGAATTTCAAATTCTGCAATACTCCACCAGCATACACCACATTGATACACACAGGCCTCTATATGGAATTAGAGGCTCATTTGTATCTGTTCCAGGTTAGCAGCAGTGATTGGTCTTTCAAGTTTGTTGGCTATAAGAGGGAGTTTCCATGGTCTTCAAAGAAACACCAGAGATTAAAACTCTGACTAGAATTTGATTTTCTTTTATTTGTTTATGTGTGTGTAAGAAAGAAATCATGAGCAGAAAGAACATTCCATTATTTATACATGTTTTAATTTAAGGGAGATTTATTATTAGGGTCCTGTTAGAGTTTTTTTACATAAGAGTAAAGGTGACAAATACATTTGTGATGAAAATCTGGACGGAGTAAAGTGATTCCTGAGTTCTGTAAATGATTTGACCAAAATCCAGATTATGCAGTTGTATCTTTTTCTTTACAGGGCGGTGCTGGCACATAAACATATGCCTATGGAATGGCAACAGTGCAGTACAGGATTTAACTTGCCCATTTTCTAAGGTTTTTTACCCCATCAAGTACCATCCATTATGGACCATAACTGTTTTCTGGACCATGTGTTTCTCCCTGTCCCATCCTATTACAAAGTAAATAACCCTACTGTGCCACCCTGGTGGGGTGTATATATCTACACAAGTCAGTATTCTGTATGACATGTGATGCCTGATTGTAACAAAATTACATTTTTCATTTATTTTAACAAATGTAACTTGATTTAAATTGTAATGGGACAGCCTTGTAAATTACACAATGCTCTGTGGGCGTTTCATCATCAATCCCTGTTTATTTATTACTTAAAATGATACTTACAAATCGAAAAGAAAACATTCTGTCTTTCCATCTTCTCTTATTTCCTGCTTTCTTGTGGTGATGCCTTATATTTGAATCCAACTAGTGAATTATAGTATGATTTAAAGATGAGAATTTACAAATGTTGCTCAGCCTTTTTTGCTGTAAATGTTTAGAATGGTCATTAAACTAACCATAAGTAAATCAGTTTTGATTACTGAAACCCACATGTCAGTCTTAGCATGTTACCATTTTTGTATTACAGAACTTACTTGTCCAGCAAACAGTCACTATGAAATTTGTGGATCCTCATGTCCTGTCACTTGCACATACCTTGCTTTTCCATTCAGTTGCCCATCACCATGCAAAGAAGGCTGCCAATGTGATAATGGATTTGTGTTGAGTGGTGGAGAGTGTGTGCCACTTGTGCAGTGTGGCTGCACATACAACAATAGATACTACAGAGCAGAGGAGATCTTCTGGAATGGAGAAAACTGTGAAGAGAAGTGTAGATGTGATGCAGCCACAAATGCTGTACAGTGTTCCACGTTTTCCTGCATCAGGAGAAATCTGTGGGGATATAAATGGGGTTCATGGATGTCATAGATTCCCTGATGGTATCTGCTCAGCTGCTGGAGGTCTCCATTATATGACATTTGATGGATTTAAGATATGATTTCCAGGGTACCTGTAGATATGTTTTAACTGAGTTGTGTAACTCAACTACAGCTGCAGATTATTTTAAGATTGAGGTTAAGACTGAAAACTGGGCAGGTCTCCAGGTTTCCATTACAGCTGAGGTCTTCATTTTTGTGCACGGGACTCAAATACAATTTCAGAGAGGCTACCCTGGAACAGTTAAGGTAATTATGAGAGACTTTACTATTGTTTAAGACAACACTATCTTGCCAGCCTTCCAAAGTGCTTTCATTTGTAAAAATATGAATTGTCATTTTTCTAAAAAAAAAATTAAATAAAGCCATCTAAATGGCAAACAACTTGTACACAAAAAGCACTGAAACAAGATTAACCTCAGAAGGGCATTGGCAATAAAGCCAGGTTTCAAAGCAATACAAAATCATACATACCCCAATACTGTGAAGAATCATGGCAAATATTAGCAAATACCCCTGAACATTGGTGAGTCCTGAGAAGGTCCAAAACCTCTGTCAATGTCTTCCATTCTCAGCCTTTGCAGACTTGCAAGGCAGCAGCAGGTTGTGAAGTGACTGTTAGAAACATCCAATACACTGGTCAGCTGCCAAACCTCCAACCGCCACCTTGAAGATAGCCATTGTACAATCTTTACCACTCACTGTGACTCCTCCTCCTCCTCAAGTACTGTGCACTTGCATTTTCCTAGCATACTGACATACTGTACTGTACAACCTACAGTATGGGTACAAACATTATACACTTTAGTTTTGATACACAACATACAGAATAATATATGGGCACCTGTGCACAATGAGGCTGTGTTTCCATTTAGGGGTTCTGAAGAAACTAGAGAACTCAAAAGGTCTCAAGTGTCTTAATAACCCCAAGATAGAAACACATGCTGAGTTGGGCATAGTTCCCCATATTTTATTTTTAATAGTATATGGTTCTAGGTATTCAAAGAACATACATGCACAAAAGTGACATTTGAATAGGCTGAATTAGAGAAAGCAGCATGATTAAAGATGTTGTTCTCTGTATATGGTTTTGTTTAACTGTATTACAAAAACTTTGAGTTTGAACTGTACTACAACAATTCTGAGCTTTGAACTGCAGCACAACAACTGTTTGACCTTGGAACTGTACTACAAAACTTTTTTGACCTGTGAACAGCAACTTTAAAACTGTAGTATAACAAGAAAATTGAGCTAATTGATTCCCATATGTAATAAGACCTAACCATATACTATAGCATGCATTATGCAAAGCACACTAGTAAATCATTTACTTTTTTTATAAACAGCAATGAAATAGACCTAAAACTCCTTTTATTTTACCTTATTGTATAAAGCAAGGATTTTACCTAACTGGAAAAGACAAGTACCCACATGGAACAACATTAAACTAAGATTTGAGTATTACTATACATTTTACAAAGATGAAGATTAGTTAAAAAAAGTTTCCTGTGTTTTTCAAGGGCTAACTAAGGATGATGTTGAATTAGTGATGAGAGTGATATTTCTGACTTACCATACTATGTGCTTGACCTTTTCTTTTTTAATCTATTTATTTACTGAATTTTATAGCATTCAAAGTAAACAGAGATTTAAATAACATTTAAGCTATTTATATTAACATATATGACATTATGTTTTTTTTTCAAAAGTAGCACTGGCAGATGTCATATTTTCCATCTGTATCTGCTCAATTGCCTCGAAACTCTGCAGTCATATGTTCAATACTAAATATTTAAATTTCTAAATAAAGCCACCTCAAAGACAAAGTACTTGTACACAAAAGCACTGAAACAGGTTAACCTTGGAGGGCACTGGTAATGATGTCATGCTACCAAGAAATACAAAATTGCAGAAACATCAATAATGTAAAGAATCATGGCAAATCACCCTGAAAACATTTACACTGGTTCTGCTTTGAGCTTGGCAGTGTGGTGCCAAATGGCCTCTCGCATAATCTGCAAATGCTGAAACAATGATGTTCATGTTTCATCCTTCTCAGGACTCATCAATGTGCCTCATCTGTATCTCAGTCAAAGAAAAGGGAGAGCATGCCCTGTGAACCAGCTGTGGGGTTTGTTCTCTCTCCCCCCCCGGGCTTAGATACAGATTAGGAATACCGATGTGTCCTGAGAAGGACATACCCTGGGTCTGTGTCTTCTCTTTTCAGCCCTTAAAGATTTTTCTAGGCAGCAGAAGGTTTCTGGACTGCAAAACCAACCAACAAAAAAAAAATGTCACACACTGGTCAGATGCCAAACCTCCAGAGCTCCAGTTTGAAGACAGCCACTGCACAATCCCTGCCACAAACTACTTCTCCTCATCAAGTACTCTGTGCCTACATTTTTGTGGCATACTGACATACAACATACAGTACAGATGCAAACTTTTATACAGTTTAGCTTTGACACACAACAATCTGTATTAGGCAAAGTACACTTTTACACTCTATGGAACAAAAATACAGACTTGAAAATGACTGCACATTTACAAAGATGAAATTTAGTTATAAAAAAGTTCCTGTGTGTTTCAGTGGCTAACTAAGAATGATGTTAAATCAGTGATGCAAGTGATGTTTCTGACTCACTATACTCTCTGCTTGTCCTTTTCCTTTTTAAACTATTTCTTTATTGAATTTTATCATATTCAAATAAACACAGATTTAAATAATCAACCATTTATTTATATTAACATGCATTGCAGTAAAATGGATTCAAAAGGGTAAGAGGAAGATATCAAGTTTTCCACCTTCATCTGCAAGATTGTGTCAAAACTTGGGAGCCATATTTTTAATGGTCTTAAGTTTTTGTGAGAGTTGCCACAATGTATGTCAGCTTGCATCAAAAAGTGACATTTGAATAAAAAAAAAGACTCATGCATCAGAATAATGACACATTTTTCCTTTTCCTGATGTCAAGCCCTAGGATTTGCATATAAACTTCTAGACCATCCAGTAATGGTTTGACAGTGCAGACGGCAGTCTGCTTTGGAAATATGGATGGATGGATCAGGTTTGAAAATTCTGTCCATAGTCTTAAAAAAAGCTTCAGGATAGAAAAACAGAGTTCTATGGGTCATTGAAATAAAATAGATTAAAGTCCATTAAGTACACATGAAGGATATTCAATCTGTGAAGAAAATGTTCTAATAAGGAATCCAACTTAATTTTACAAGAATGTGTCATTTAAAGAATACTGGCAGTATTTCATACAGACATAGAATTTTTCAGCACAAAAGTGATACGTGGCCTCCCATTCTATCCAGATGGTCGCTGCCCAGTCTCCCTCCACAGATTCTATCTGGTCTTTTGAGATCCTCCCTCCTGCTGACCTATTTATTAATATCTCCCATGTCTATTCTACATGTGCCTGAAGCCCACTACCGTATTCGCCTTCACCACTTCCACTGTTAGTCTGTTTCAGCCATCCAAACAGAAACTTTAACAGACAGAAAAACACCAGAGTCCATCAAGTCGGCACACCCCTACCTATATGTACCAGGATAATAACATACTTCAAGATAATAAAATAGTTTTTGATGGTTAATACCATAACAGAGCAAAACAAAGAGGTGCCCCAAGTCTTAGGTATCCAATCAATTAATCAATCAATTAATCATTTTATTTAACCAGGCATAAACACCATTGAGCAAGCTCATTTTCAAGGTGGTCCTGGGCATTAATACAATACAGTACAATCATATCTAAAATGAATTTCAGGGGGAGTCATGTGATGCAAGTTCCTGACTAACAGCCTGATCTAGTAACTCCAGCCTCCCATCCCTATTTACGCTTATTTAAGTGCTTCAAACAGTGAACTGATCAAGATTTCCTTGCTATCAATACCTCTGAAGGCATCAGGAAGCAGTATCAGTAATCTCAGAAACTAATGGAAGTTGAAATGCAGAGATTGCCACTGAGACATACTCCGCCACTCACTCAGGTGAAGGCCCTGAAAAAAGCCAGGGCCTCTCCAGCCACAGGGGATTCGGAGACTGAACCTACCACCACAGAAAATGAGCCTTTAACACTGGAGTAGTTTTTGACTGAGTTTAAACCCTTTTGGGCTGAACTTCTATCGGCCACAGAGGAACTGAATTCAGTAAGCAGGCATTGGAAGAGTTATCAAGAAGGACTGAGATAGTGAAGTGAGAATGACTCTTACTATAAAATTGCTTAACTAAACAGGAACTGGAGATCGTGAATCCTATGGCAAAAGATGACACAGAATGGAAAACAATAGAGGATCTTGAAGGGAGGAGTAGGCACAATAATATTATTATCATTGGCTACCAGAGAAAGAAGAGGGAGAGGACTCAATTCTGTTTATTCAGAAATTTCTGCAGAAAGTGGCAGGCCCTACACCCTTTGGGAATAATTACATGATAGAGCGAGCACACCTGGCGCTGCGAGTGATGCCACCACCTGGGGCCCCACCACGCACATTTATATTCCATTTTTTGAACTATCAAGAAAGGCAGCATGTTTTCATTAAGATTAAAGAATTAAAGGAGATTAAATGGGAAGGATCTACTTTGTGAATAACACAGGATCTGCCATTGTTTGTTCGATAAAAGCAAGTGGAACACCACCTGCTAGTAGTTAAATTGATTGCCTCCAGTACCAGATTCTGCATGGGATACCCAGCGAATTTATAATTGTTGCTGTTAGGGGTATGGGTCAGCTATGAAGATGTTCAAGCAGTGACTACAGGTCTAAAAGTGGCCCTACCAGAATGGTTTAAACAGGGCTGAAGAGAACTGAAACAAAATGGTGTTTTAAATCATCTATCTGGGGGAAAGGGTCCATGTGGCCTAAGGAAGGCGATCCTATCTTACCCTAATGCTTCAATCTTGAAAAATGTACATACTACTGTCCTGAAAGGCTTAGCATCACATAACTTCAGAAATCACCAGAGTTAGGTGCAAATTTTGTATCCTGTACTTTGGGCTAAACTGTGAAGTGGAACGGTGCAATTCGGGGAACATTGACTTAAATTGAGTTTGCATCTGGAGGAGATGTAACCAGAAAGTTACTGTTTACGAGTCAAGAGATTACCAGCAGAGTTATTACTACCCCATTAAGGGTTTGCATTAATGGGTGCAATATCCAGGTCCCAGTAGCAACTGACTATGAGCCACCATTAGAGGGCACTCATTCCCTTGGTTTATTTGGAAAGTTTGTTGTTACCCTCATGGAAGGTTTTTCAAGTATCTTAAGACATTATTAATAAGTTTTCTGCTACGATATTTGTCTAATGTAGGTTTTGGATGTGATCTGCTTTGGTTTTTAGGAGGCTCAGCTGGTATGTAGACATAATTTTATGAAAGCTCTCAATATTCCAATATGTATATCGACTATGCATTATGGAAGGTCCAGTCATTATTAGTAGCACATGGACAGGCGTTTTTGCCTGGGGAATTTCAATTTAAAAGGCAATATTAACCTGGTAGGAAATCTGTCACAGTTTTTTTTTTTGTGTGTTACCCTGCAGTAAGTTAGGGATGTGATAGCAGAGCGCAGTGAATTTAACTGCCTGTGGTCAACCTATAGAGATGAAGCGGACCTAATTGTACTACGTTGGACTCAATCGATCTCATATTTAATTTTAATTTCACAGAACACAAGGGGCGGTCCTCTCATTAGAAGAGGTCATGGATATTTCTGTTTCTGTCTGAGGGAGATCCCAAATAGAGGGGGAGATTGATTTAGGGTTAGCCAACTGCTTAATGTTATGTCTGAGCAAAATTGCTTTATTAACATTAGTTTTAAGGGGCGGGAAGGCTTGGAGGGAGACCAGGAAGGTTGGAACTTTTGTTGTCATGGGCCTAAATGTGTTTTTGTTGGGGGAGAGATGGAAAGGAGACTTTGTTGAGGGTACTGGGATGTTCGTTCTATTAGTATATTGGGGGATGAGGGGGAAAATAGGAAAGGAAGGTGGGGATAGAAACCTTGAGCAGGATAACAGACATGGAGGGCTGTTATTGTATGAGTGATCTTATCATTGTGGAAATGGTGTGTAGTAATTTAAGTATTATTATATCTGAGATGTACAGTGTCTGTAAGTCAAATGGGTAGCTCTCACAAATTCATCACGTGGAACATTAAAGGGGCTAGGAATAAGATAAAGAGATACAAAGTTCTTAAACACTTGCAAATGCAAAAAGGGCAGATCATATGTCTGCAAGAAACACATATGCTTGAAACACAGACTAACTTGTTTAGATGCCAATTTGTAGGGCAAGTGTATCTAGCAGGAGATAGTACAGCTAGTAGAGGGGAAGCTATTTTAATAGCAAGAACTGTTCCTTTTGTCTGTGAGCAAATTTTTAAAGATCCTAGTGGACATTACATTTTAATTCAAGGACTTTTGTTTAGGACGAGGGTAGTAATTGGGAGTGTATATGGCCCTAATGTAGATACACCAACATTTTTTGTAGACTTACTTAAGATTTTGTCCCCCTTCTCCCATCTTCCAGTGATTCTAGGAGGTGACTGTAATTTGCCTTTTACCTCAGAGATGGATAAAGATGGGAAAAGGAGAGTAAGTCTAACTCCAGTTCAACGAGCATTAAGGGAACTGCCTGATAATGCGGGGCTTTGTGACCCGTGAAGGGTTTTACACCTCTCTCTCAGAGAATTTACATTCACATCAGAAGTGCATAAATCTAGATCTAGAATAGACTACTTTCTGATAAGTCAGTGCTCCCAGGCCTATCGAATTGTACAGTAAGCCCTGGGGTTATATCGGACCACTCGATGGTCAAATGCTCCATATATCTTTCCCCTAACCTTCCTAGGCAGACTATCTGGAAAATGAATAATCAGTTATTAAAATCTAACCAAATTAAAAATAGTATTATTCAGAGAATAGAACAATATGAAAATGAAAATGTTAACTCGACAGGTAAAGGGAATATTAAATGGGGAGCTCTGAAAAGTGTCCTTAGAGGAGAGTTAATTAAATTAGCTGTGAACAGAAAGAGACAGTGGGAGAGTAAAGCGAAACATTTATTAGCTCAAATTAGGGAAGTAGAACGAACACTTTTGGCTACTACCTCAGCTGAGACTAGGGACAGACTGATTGGATTAAGAAATCAATATGGGGAAATTTTAAGAGAGAAGGCTGAAAATGCCATTCTTAAAATGAAGGCACTGTATCTGGATCAAGGGGAAAAGTCTGGTCATTTATTGGCTATGAGATTAAAGGCAGTGGAATCTTCTAAAATATTTCAGAGTATTACATCCCCGAAGGATGGGAATGCTAAAGTACTTCCCCAGGATATAGTTCTAGAATTTGAGAAGTATTATAGAGATTTGTATAGTCCTATGAATCTCCAACCTAGAAGGGGTGAGGTGGGGAAATATCTTTCTTTCTGTCAATTACCTTTGGTGCCGGAGGAGAGCAGAGCTGAAATATCCTCCCCCATAGCAGAGGAGAAGATTCTAAAGGCAATTCAATCACTTTCTCTGGATAAAGCCCCAGGCCCAGATGCGGTTTCCCCTAATTTCTACAAATGTTTTGTTAAGCAATTGGTCCCTGGATTAAAAAGATTATTTCTTAGTATACTCAATTATGAGAGGGTGGATAAACATCTTTTTGAAGCCCTTATAATAGTTATCCCCAAAGAAGGGAAGGACCCAGACAAGGTCACTAGCTAGAAGCCTACTGCTTTAATAAATTATGATGTTAATATTCTGGCCAAAATTTTGGCCACTAGATTTGCCTCTACTTATACATAAGGATCAGGTTGGGTTTATGGTGGGAAGAATGGCCTCCGATTATTTGCGCAAACTGTCTCACGTCTTCTCTGTGTCCAGGGACTCCAGTATTCCATGTGGGTTGATGTCGGTGGATGCAGAGAAGGTGTTTGACCTAGTTGATTGGCAATTTTTGTCCTTGACTATGGAGAAATTTGGATTTTCCCTCTCTTTTATTAAAGATGTATTCTCCCTATACAACCGACCTAGTGATAGGATATATTGTAATGGGGTCTTTTCATCTCTGTTTCCCCCTGTTCTCAGGAACTAGACAAGGGTGTCCTCTTTCACCTCTTCTTTTAAATCTTTACCTGGAGCCCCTTCTTACCAGAATCAGACAAGACCCAAAGGTACAAGGTATTGAAATAGGATCACAGGAACTTAAGGTATCCGCTTATGCGGATGACATTCTCCTCCATATGACCCATCCTAGACAAACCATTTCGATAGTGTTGGAACTCATGGAGAGATATAGTACAATGTCTAATTATAAAATAAATGTGGGGAAATGTGGTGTTTCCACTTAACTCTAAACTATATAAGAACAAAGTTACAGAATTAGATTTACAGCGGAGCCCACATACCCTTAAGTATTCAAGAATCATATTGGCAAGGAGTGATTCCAAAATAGTAAAACTTAACTTAGATTCAGTTAGCAATATGATTCATCAGGACCTGTCAAGGTGGAGTAAACTTCCAATATCTCTCTGGGGGGGGGGATCAATTTAATTAAAATGAATGTGCTACCACTGATGTTCTACCCTCTCAGTATGCTTAATACCTGGCTACCACTTAACTGGTATAAGAAAGTACACTCAATAATTTCAGATTTTGTCTGGCAGGGGAAAACCCCTCATAGAGCTTACCATAAATTGGAAGCACCCAGAGAAAAGGCTAGTTTAAGATTGCCACATTTTGGTCTATATTACTGGGCAAGTAGTACCAGTAAATATCTTAAATGGTTATTGACCCCCACAGAAGAGATTGCCTTGCCTTACATTCCCTCATGGGTGAAATTAGAAATTGAATTGATCAAAGCAGCTGGTACAGATCTGATTTCCCTTCTTTACTCTACACAGAAGACTCTCCCCTCTAAACTGGCATCTACCCCAATACAAGTTTCATTACGAATTCACACACAGCTATGTGCCTTTCTGGGATATTCTTCTAGCAAGGACAGGTATCAACCATTGTGTCAAAACCATCATTTAAAAATTGGGGGAAAACTTATTTTGGATTCTTGGGTATCTCAATTGAAGAAACTAAGGGTTCAAGATTTCTTTCAGGAAGAAGCCCTACTTAATAAATATCAAATTGGACCCTATCAAATATTTAAAGTATGCCAGATAAGACATTTATTGGTGCAAATACAGGGTAAGTTTAGAGAGGGAAAAACCTCTGGAACTTTTTTTGAGTCCCTCTATCAGATGGTTTGGGAACCCCATGTGGTCTCCAAACTATAGAGCCTATTGTTTAATCAAGCATATGTGGAGCTTGTTAGTAAACCCCATTACTGGTCAGTCCAGTTAGGGGAGCAAGAAAGAAAATGGGATGAAATCTGGCAGCATACCTACCGACATATTACCCAGGATAGATTAAGGGTAATGCAGTTCAGATTTGTAAACAACTTGTTCTGGACTCCATCTAAATTGTATAAGATTGGTCAGGTACCTGATTCTTTATGAAACATATGCTGTAAAGAGGAAGGAACTTTATATAATTTTTTAGGAGTGTCCCCCAGTTAAAGATTTATAGGCACAGATTAAAACCAAAGTGGACCCAATGCTAGGAATTGAACAACACTACGTTCCAGAGGTATGTTTGTTGGGAGATTATACCAACGTTAAGGTAAAAGCTAGAAGGTATTACATGGCCATGATTTCATCATCCCTTAAAAAAGTGTTCTTGAGACATTGGTTGGATGACCTCCCAGCAACTCATACAGAGTGGTTACAGGAGTTGCTGTTCAATTTGAATATGGAAAAATTTGGGGCAAGTAGGAGAAATTGTCTCCCTAAGTATGCCTTGATTTGGGAAAAACTACCCACGCTATATCTGCTTCAAACAAACACTCAAACCATCTGAGTAGTGTGTCATAGAATGTTTATTAACTGAAGAATAATATTACTTGTGGATTATGATAATTGAAGATCCTGTTAACGATTATATCTGATCAGTGGTTCTCATTAGTGTGTTAACTGTAGAAGGGGAGGAGAAGAAGAGGGAAGGGAGGGAGGGAGCAGGAAGTGTGTCTCATTTTCTGGTTTAACTCAAGTCAAGTATTACACGTAATGTATTCCTGGAATGCTTCTAGCTCTGTATAAGTTGTAAAACTAATAAACTTGAATAAAAAAAATAATAAAAAAATAAAATGAATTTCAGTGCTGGTTAGACCTTTCCTGAAGTAGTTCATAATGAATCTTGTTTTTGATCTGCATTATTAATTTAGTTATTTGCATACATATAATTAAATTATTTATAAATTGTTCATTTGTATTATAACGCCCCCAAACTGTTTTCATGGAGAGTTTGTTTTTCTACAAAATATGAGTAGTATGTTTTTTAGAACATGTCCTGACTATCCCTACCACAAACCTCACCAAATGTGAATTCTATGTCATTTGTATATGTGAATAAACTAATTGCAATACATGAAGAGGTGAATGACCTCAGCATTTCTTATTGGCATTTACAGTACCAAAGACCAAGTTGTAATAATCAACATGACAGAAGGGTAAACCCCTACCAAAACATTATGACGTATTCTACTGTACTCAAAGAGAGTAAAATATTCCAGTTTTATGTTTGCTTATCCCATGTTGTTATTTTCTGTGTATGATCTTTTTTGTTTTCTGCCTCACTGCTCTTTAAAACCTGCTCTGTATATAGCTCCCACATACACCATTATAGTTGCTCCAAATAACAGTATCATTGCTGGCAGTCACATGCTGGCTCTTGATACTGATTTTGCTATTTTCAATGGTGCAGATTTGGTGAAAACTAAAATTGGTGAAATTGAGCATATCAAGGAGATGCTCAATTTATATCAATGAGGCAGTCCATACAAGTAGTGATAATAGCATCAGAAGCCGCTCTCTGATTGCCACTGATGATGTCAGTTGTTGAAGGACCTGTAATTGTGTAATAATGTGTTACATAACTGGTTTTAAAAATTAGAGACATAGAATACAAACAATGAGACATACAAAAAGAGAACAGAGCATGCACAAGTATAAACTGGAATTTTTGCAATGCTTTCAATATTTTGTAAAGTTCAACATCCTTTAACAATGTTTCTGAATTGCTAAATTACATAATATCCTTGACAGGTAAATGGAATTACTGTAATCCTCCCTGTGAACCTCAATCTTGGTCAGGTTGCTATTTATCAGAATGGAGTTTATATTGTCCTGAGAACTGATTTTGGTCTGACTGTCACCTACGACATGAATTCAATTCTTTCAGTCACCGTCAATCCACACTACAGAGGCAAAACCTGCGGGCTGTGTGGTAACTTCAATGGGAATGCGGCAGACGATTTCACCATGTGCTGTAGTTCTGTAGAGAGCAATGCATTCCAGTTTGCCTCAGACTGGAAAACACAGAATGACAGCAGAGTTGACTGTAGTGATGACTATCATGATTCTGATTCATGTCCTGTTTGTTCAAATGAGTACCTTGCCCAGTCTATCTCTAACTGTGGAATCATCAACGATGCCCGTGGTCCATTTGCAGCATGCCACTCAAGTGTTGACCCTGATCCTTATGTTTGCAACTGCATCTATGACGTTTGTCTTTCGGGAATTAATATTACCATCCTATGCCAGGCTATTCAGGCATATGTAGGTGCCTGTCAAGCAAGAAATATAACAATTCTGAACTGGAGAAATCAAACATTCTGTGGTAAGGAATATTGTAATGTTATTGCATGCCATGCTAAAACCTGTTTTATTTATTATCCACAGAGAAGCCACTGATTTCTGCACCAAATAGACTCCTACCCCAACACCCACTAGTTCTACCATTCCCAGTATATTGCTACCCTTATAGTCCCTGGACCTTTGCCAGTGCAGTGGGGTCTAACTTCCTTGTATGAGTCAATGGATTTATTTGGTGGTTTCAGACTGGGATACTGCAGAGTATCTTAGTATCATGCTCCACTCATTTTACTCCATGGCAGCCAGTTTCCTCATCATCATCATAATCATGGCACAACCTGATCTTTGAAGGAGTGTTGATAATCTGTTATCACCCACAATGTCAATGCTACTTAAATTCTTTACTTTATGATTGCTCAAGCAGCAAAGAATTTGGGTCCTCATTCTCCCTAGATTCTGAGTGTACTGCTTCCACTGCCTGCACCAGGTTTCACCTGTCAAGTGTCAGAGACAGACTCAGAATTTCAGGCACCCACAGGGTAGCTTAATGTGCTCATCCCTGGAAAATAAGAAGCCTGTGTGTCTCTTCAGACAAGCAGAAAAGGTAGCTGATACAAATATGCCATATATAAATATTTTTATGTATTTTATTTAAATAATTGGTTGACAATGGATGATGAGATTGTGAAGACCCCCCCCCCCAAAAACTGAAAATAAATTAAAGCATTGTTTACCTTCAGGCAAGGAACAAATCATGAAGGATCAGCTAATGATTCATTGTATTGCTTTGCCAGTTTGCTTGCACTGCACTGAGCAGACCATGGACCTAATTCACAAAGCCTCTAGAACAGTACAAGGTGTCTGCATCAAACAAAAATGATGCAAGTGGCACCTTGAGCCAAAAAATGCCCCAGGAGCTATTCAAAAGAGCAGCCTTCATCAAACGCAGGATGTATGTACCAAATGGGACTTGAACCATAAAATGGGCTGCAGCATGGCACTAGGGGCCTTGCGGAAAATGCAGGCTGCCATATCCCCACTTCCATATTCACAAACCCTCCCAAAGGTCAACATTCTACATGGGCTGGTCTAAGGGTACCTAGATGTGATATCTGGGAGAGTTTTGACATTTGTGGCAATGTGCCACAGTCTCCCCACCCCAGCTCTGATCCCTTCCTGTTTCAAAGTTATGAAAATCCCTGGTGGTCTAGAGGAACTCCGATCAGCTCCGCTCCCATTTATTAAATAAAAAGCAAAACATTCCTAGTGGTCCAGTGGACCCCCTGAGCCCTGATCCCAGTTAATAAATAAAAATTCCTGGTGGTCTAGCAGACCCCTGATCAGCCCCAATCCCATTTATTAAATAAAAAAAATCCCTGGTGGTCCAGTGGACCCCGCCAGCCCAGATCCCCATTTCCTATACACTTCCAACCTGGTGGTCTACTGCACCCCCCACCCTGCAGGCAGTGCCCCACCACCCTGCTCCTCCAATCCCATTCTAGAGCTGGCACTGTGCACAGTCCTCCGCTCTCCACCATGGCTGGGCACTGACTGAGCTGTCAATTAGCGGACTGTATGCAGTCTGCTTCCACTCTGCACTGCCACTGACCTCTGCAGGGCCACTCTCAAAAATCATTTTGATGATACTAAGTTGGAGACTGGGTTGTATTGCAATCTATAGAAACTGATGAGGATGGGGGAGCTGTGTACAATACAGTTATAAAACTGCCAAAAACATTTTGAATTTGGGTTAGAAGGGTAATGTTTTCAATCAAACAAATATTCATGTATATAGTGCTGAATCATGCCAATGTACTTGTAGTATTTCTGCAATCTGAATATTAAGACAGTTTAAGTCCCTGGCTGAGAGTACAGTACTCAATTAACTTTAAACTGAAGCCAGCATTTAAGTTCTGCTCAGTAGCAGACAAAGACTCTTGCCCATTTTGCTAACTATTTAGCCATACCTGCTATCATTTTTATTTTAGAATGTTTTGTTTCAGAGAGACACACTGAGCCAAATCTCTTTTTCTTGTGGATCCCAGGAACCCAGGGAGGTTATGTGACTTGCTTAGGGTCACACAATAGATGAGTGAAGCTTGTCAGAATCAAATCCAGGTCTGATGGGTTCTCCAGTTTCACAGCTCAGTGCTATACGTTCTAAGCTATATTGCCTCCCTGCAAATGTTATGTGTGCTAGTATGTATTCATGGTGTTCTGGTAAAAACATAATTCAAATCAATGGATGAAGGGTCAGTTAATGGAAAACTTGCATTGCCTTGTAGCTACAGATTCATTTGTTATAAATTACCTTTTTTAATGGCTGAGGTTTGTCTTTTTTATATGGCCATTGGCAATAGAAAAGTAGTGTGGACCATAGTTACAGCACAGAGCTAGTATCAGGATATGCCAGGTGTTAATTTCACTATAATGAATCACTTCTGAGGGATTAGTGACCAGTTGGAGGATGGGTGGTCCATGGTGCAGCAATGCGACACCTCCCTTCAGTCAGTCATTAATCCAAGGAAATGACCAACTTTGAGGTTGTTATTACACTTATAAATGTAATTGC
Organism: Neoceratodus forsteri; assembly: GCA_016271365.2. NCBI lineage: Eukaryota > Metazoa > Chordata > Ceratodontiformes > Ceratodontidae > Neoceratodus > Neoceratodus forsteri. Next base: position 82,850,786 of record CM028138.1, read on the forward strand.
AGTAACAACTTTCAATTTTACATTTAAATTGACTTATTTTTCCTTTTTTTAGTGGTATGGTACAAGCCGTGCAGCACAAGTAAATCAATGATGCGTGCCACACAGTATCCATTGGCAGCTGGATAGGTCATTTCTAAGATGTTAATGACCAATCCAGAAACTGATCAGGAGCCTTGATAAGCTAATGAATATTTAATTAGACTTATAATTCTATGTCATCTGTTAGCTCACTGTGACCTTAAACAAGTTATATGGACTCCTATACATTTATCTGCTTAGTTATAAAAGTAAGCAGAAAAAACGGTGAAGCCTAACATTCAGCTCATTTGGGCTATCCTCTTGTAATATATTGTTAAAATAAAAGTTGATTATTATATTACGGTCTGTAATCATTATTGCTTTTGCAAAAAACAATTTCAAATTTTTGAACTGCCAATCCATGAATCTTTGTCTTCCAGCAATGCAGTGTCCACAAAATAGCCACTATGAGGTGTGCGGTGACAAATGCCATGCTCTATGTGCACAGGATTTAGCAGCAAGTTATTGCAACACATCATGTTCTGAAGGCTGTTTCTGTGATGATGGTTTCTTCCTGAGTGGTGATAAGTGTGTTCCAGCAGACCAATGTGGCTGTGTCTATAATGGAGTCTATTCCAATGTAAGTCTGATAGTAATATGACTTCAGGGAGCAAAAGCTCAGTATTGTATTGACTCTGAGAAAAATAAAAATGTCTGTTTAAGTAGAATATACACTGTAGGTCTGCCCCTATGAAACCAAATGTGTACTTTTGCTTTTTCTGTTTGTCCTAGAATTATAGCTGGATTCCTTGGTCAAAAGGATTCAAACTTATCATAGATTATAGAGCCTGTTTAGCACAGAAACATAGAAACACTTATCCCACACATGCATAAAGCCATCCACTGTTCTAGCCTTCACCACTTCGGCCGGCAGTTGGTTCCATGCACTGAACAGCCTTTTAGCAAAGAACTATTTCCTCACTTCCTTCCTGAACTCCCCTCACCTCCAGCTTCTCTGCATGCCTGCAGATCTGGAGAAACACAGAAACAAGAATCTGATGGCAGATAAGGACTGCTTGGCCCATCCAGTCTGCCCATTTCTCCCAACCTACACTATTACCGCACACTATACTTGATCTACAACTCTTTCTCTCTCCCCCATTCCTTTCCATTATGATTCCCTTGTTCTGATCCCATGCATTCTTGAATCCATCACTGTTTTTACCCCCACTACATTCACTGGAAAGCAATTCCAGTAATCCACTACTCTTTCTGTGAAGAAGTACATCCTCGCATCTCTTCTGAATCAACCGCCTCCAGTTTTGCAGCATGTCTCCTTGTTCTTGAGCACCTTTTCTTCTGAAAAATACTTCTTTCCTGTACCTTATTTACCCCAGTGAAGATTTAAATGTCTCAATCATAACCCCCCCCCTTCTGTTTTCCAGGGTGTACATATTGAGGTCCCTTAGTCTCTCCTCATAGAGCTTTTCATGCAGACACTGTACCATTTTAGTTGCCCTCTTCTAGACCACCTCCACTCTATCTGTGTCCTTCCAGAGATGTGGTCTCCAGAACTCGACAAAGCACTCTAGGTGGGGTGTTACCAGCAATCTAAACAGAGGTAACACCATCTCCCTCTTTCTGATAGTGATACCTCTCCCTATGCACCTTAGCATCCCACTAGCCCTCCCGACTACCTAGTCACATTGCCTGGTCACCCTTATGTCATCCGTGATGAGCACCCCCAGGTCCCACTCCCTTTCCACCCATTTTGTACTCTAACCCTGGATTTCTGTGCCCTAGCTGCCATACCCTTGACCACTCTTCTAGTTTTCTCAGGTCACTGCTCATCCTCACTCCTCCCCAGAGTGTCCACCCTATTGCAGATTTTGGTGCCATCCACAAAGAGGCAAATCTTCCCTTCCAGCTCCTCTGCAATGTCACTTATAAAGAACCATAGTGGTCTTTTTTTCCTCTTGCTTTTGCTCACTTGTTTGACACAGGTGTTTTTTTACCTTTACTATGCTCCCTTTTAGCTTCTCACACTGTTCCACCACCCCACCCAGGCCATCCCCCTGCCAAGCCATTCCTAATACATTCACCCTTCTTTATAAAATATGCCCTCCTGAAGTCCAGGACCCTTGCCCTTGCCCTTGTGTGGTTTGATTCCACAGCTGTCCTTATCTTGAACCACACTGTATGGTGATCCGTCGCTTGAAAAAGGCCCCCTTCCTGCAACCGGTTTACCCCCACCCTACCCTCCCTCTCAGCATCCACCACCCCGAACCTCCCCAAGAAATGTAAGATTGACACTGGGGGTGCCCAATCCCCCAGTGTCACAATCAGGATGTCCCTGTGTCTTTTTTTGTTGTTATCCCCCCACTGACCATCCATCTCAGCACCCCTCTACAGAAATATGAGAGTGACACTGGGGGTGCCCAATGTCATTCTGCCCTAGTGTGCGGTCCCCTTCTTCTGTCAGGTGGAGTCCATCACCCATGAATAGACTCCTTTCCTAGAGGTTTACTGAGTCATCTGCAAAGTGAAACCCTTTATCTTGACACCACCCCTTGAGCCACCTGTTAAACTCATCTATTAATTTTGTCTTTCTTCCTCCATCTATGCCACATAGGAAGGACCTGCAAGAAGGCCAGGGGGCTGAGTGCCCTGCCAAGTGGTCCCCCAGTCTCTGAAATCTTCATTTCAGAGTTTCCACTGACTGATTCTCCAGATCATTGGTTCCCAGGTGAAGATCCATGTGTCTTTTTATGTTGGCTTGTGCTTGCGTGCCACCCAACATATTGCATTAGGAGCAGATTTGGAGGTGTGGTCACTGTAGGTGAATGCAGGGCATGCATCAGTAGGTGTATCCCTCATTCCCCAGTAAGACAGCATACAGGTGCCACACCAGCAAAAGGTAATGTGGTGACCACATCTAAGCGTCTGCTGCTGCAATGAGAAGCAAGCTTCTCATTGCAGCAACTCTCTCCCACGAACATGGGTGACAGGGTGCCCCATCCCCTGTAACATTCCCATGACCCACTTCATTTGCCGATGGGGAGCCCACCCCCAGTCAGCATAATGACCCCCAAGTGTGTGCCTAGGTGGTGCCCAATCCCTCAGCATCATGCACTCCCCCAACAGCATTCCTTTGCTGATGGGGGCCCAGTCTCCGATGGCTGCAGTCCCCTGTCCTCTGTTTATTTAGCCAATGGGGAACCCACTCCCAACAGCAAAATGTCTCCCCCCATCTATTGTATGCTGAGGGGGGTGCCCAACTCCCATTGGCTACAGCCCCAAACATTCAGTTAGACACACTGGGCACCACCCCAGTGTGCCAAATGTGCCTGAAAGCAAAACCATCCCATGATGTTCCTTTTTTATCCTGCAAAAGAAATGGTCCCTTGCAGTCTCCCTGCCCCATCCCACAGCCCACGCCCACCCACTGAGCAGCCTGCCTCCCCACACACCCTGCACCCTATACTTACCTCTGGAGTCTGGTGCGACGACCTTCGTTGGACCGGGAACACGTCTGCACTCTTCAAAGCTGACCGCAAAGTGAAGAAATGCCGGTAAGCTGCATAATGGCATAAATAGGGGGTTTTCAACTTTGGTGCATATCTCGGGCATTTTTGGGAATTTTGACACTAAATTTTCAACATGGGGATATTGGGACCCCTCCTCATGAATTCGGTCAATGTCATGGTATTATTCAGTCCCGAAGGGTGATTTCACGGTCACAGCTCAGAATCACCTTTCTGGACCAGTTAACAAAATGACAGTGCCACAATTCATGAGGGAGGCTCTCAAAAAGCCTATGTTGCAAATTTGGTGGAAAAAATAAAAAAATGGCTGTTTTACGAGCATGTGTTGCGCTGTTTCCACGCACGCTCGTAACTTTGTGAATTTGTAATATTTTCACTCCTGATTTTAAAAACTGGCATTTTTCCACACCTCCTCATGAACAATACAGCTGTCATTTTAAATATCCTGGCTGAAATGTGTTTTCACACATCCGGTGCAGAATAGCGTGGTCGCTGTGTGAAATCAGTTTTTGGGACAGTTTGAGGAAATGACGGTGACGCTGTTCATGAGCAGAGGTCCTAAAATGCCTATGTTGAAAATTTGGTGATGAAAGTCCATAAAATTATTGTGTTACAAGTGTGCATTGTGCAGTTTCCTCACGTCCTTCTAACTTCGCAAATTTGCAATATTTTCATGCCACATTTCCAACACTGCCATTTTTTCACACCTCCTTATGAACAGTACAGCTGTCATTTTTCACATCCTGCCCAAAATGTGTTTTCACACCTGTGGCGCACAATGGAGTGGTCACTGTGGTCAATCAACTTTTGGGACAAATTAACAAAATTACAATGCCACTGTTCATGAGGGGAGGTCCCAAAATGCCTATGTTGAAAATGTGGTTAAAAAATCCCCAAAATAATTGGGTTATGGATGTGTGTTGCATACTATCTATGCATGCTCATGACTTCACCAATTTTTAATATTTTCACTACAGATTTTCAATGTTGCCATTTTTTACACCTCCTCATGAACAATACAGTTGGCATTTTTCACATACTGCCCCAAATGTATTTTTGTCTCTTTGTCACCAAATGGCATAGCTGCTGTGCAAAACCACCTTTCAGCTAACAAACTGATAGTGCCAATCTTCATGAGGTGGGGTCACAAAAAAACCATGTTGAAAATTTGGAGTGAAAATACCAACACACGCCTATGGCGTTAGGGTTTCCAGCTGTAACACCCCACCCTGTACAGACTGACAGGCATCAGGGATGTGACTTGGGATCATCAACAGTAATGCTTAGGCCATTCCACCTCCACCCCCACCCTGCAGCCAGTGACAGACATCGTGGTGTGCCTTGGAGTGTTTTGCCACAAAGTTCACTCCATTCTTCTATACTGCACCCACCTCAGCATCTTTCCTTATGGAATGGGGTATGTATAATGCCCAAAGACCCCAAAGCACACCACAACACTTGTCAGTGTCTACAGAGTAGGGTGAGTTAAAATGGCATGAGCATTATAGCTGATGACCCAAAGGCACACCCCAATGCCTGACGGTCTCTGCAGGGTGGGGGTGGGGTTGCCGTCACTTCAATACTTCACTGCCATTCCTATTCTGCATCTCTTAACTCCTGCACTACCAATGGCAATGCCAGCGAGACAATAGTCAGCATTGACAAATGTTTGTTTATATTTGTTACCAATCTTGTCTTTTGGTACCACTATAATATCCTGTCTTGGCCCTTTGATTGACTGAGTCCCCCCGCAGACTCAGGTACATAAACCTCTGCAAGGGATGCAGATCAATTTGCAGTCTAGGTGGCATTGGACTGTATAACTTCCTTGTGCCTAACCCTTCCATCTACCCCATCCCCACCACTCTACACCCCTCGGACCTGTTGGCTTGAGTGGGAGTGGGAGGTGAGCTCCAGCTGAGTTGAAGACACAGCTTGGATATTTCTACCCTTGTTGCCTCCAGTGAGCCCTGAGCTCAGTTAGGTTATTGCAAATGGGGCAATGTCCCCTCCTCCACAGCAGCCTCCTGAAGATGCATGCCCATACCCATTACAGTTGACAGTCTCCATTTTATCCTTTAAATAACAAATTAGATAAGCTCAGCACATTCATGAATTACATATATACATAGATACGTAGAAATTGTCATCAGATAATGACCACTAGGCCCCTCTAGTCTGCCCATAAGCCATAAACTTGTATGCAGTCACTGACTGTAAGTGATCAATGGCTTTTCATCACTCCCTCCCCACCCAATGTTCCCTTGTGCCTGTCCCAAGCATGTTTAAACCCCTCCACTGTGAATTAGTATTGTGTGTATTTGTTATAAATAGTTCTTTATTACAGTAGATATTATTTTATCCACATTGTAACTGTATTCCATGTTGATTTAATTTCTTTGTAATTTGTCTTTTGGTATAGTTTATTTTGTAAGTTATGTATTATATTTCCAGTATGTTAGGATCATGACCATAAAAGGGCCAAGCGGCCCAGTGCATTTACTTGGTTATCAAATTCTTTAATAAATAAATAAACAAACAAATAAATAAATAACATCATCCACATTCAGAGCTGTGAGTCCCTTCAGGACTCTTTCCTCCAAAAATGGACTTGCATCATCCTACCTCCACCCTGTTATTGCATCTTTCTGGTGGCCCATCCCCACTTCCCTTCTTTGTGCAGACCGAGCAGAAATATGACAGCTTTCTCTTGATCCACTTCTGGATATTCTCCTCTCCTGCCCTACTAATCCTTACCATTCCTCCTCTTGCTTTTTTTCTCTTGCTTAGGTACCTGAGAAAAGTCTTATCCTCCACCCTTTTAGCAGTCTTTTCCTCTGTCTACACCTTTGCTCCCCTAACTGCCATACACATTTCCTTCTGCCTGGCTTGTCTTGGTACCATAGCTACTGTACATTTCATATTCATCTTCAAAGAAGTATTTGAGGTTCAACCCACTCCCCCAAAAAAACATTTCAGTTGGATTTAAAGGTGCCACTTATGAGGTTCTGAGATGGGCTTGATGACTTGGCCACTGTAAAGATGTGGGTGGAAAATGGTCAGAGATTGCTAGATTATGATAAAAAAATGGGATAAAACAAGTCCACCGCATGTTCAATAAGCACTTTCAGAATTTCGTTTTTTCTTTCTTTTTTGTTTGTTTGTTTAGTAAATTTAATCTGGTCAAGGTGGAGGGAGAATTGTGTTAATTGTCCAATGCTGGATTTCACTTAAATGGGTACAGTGGAGAAGGGTGGGTATGGGTAACATGTGGGCTGATGTGGATCAGGAGTATGTTTTACTTGCATGGTGGAGACAGGAAGAATGGGGGCTAGTGGTTGTACAGATTGGTTTCTCTATGATTGCCTAACATTGGGAATAGAAACCTAGTTTTGGAAACCAAAATGAGGAAGCTGCTTAATTACACTCTTGGTCTGGTGAACTATATGTCACATGCTACTGCTTCATTAGTGTCCATACAAAGGAAGCCACAGATCTGGCACAGTGAGAGTCACCATGTAGGTACTTCTCATGGGGCCTGGCAACTCATAAAGCAAAGAAAAGTCCTGGTACAGTGAACATCACCATACAGCTGCTCTGTGAGTTGCCCACAGGAAACATACAAAGCAAGCTACTGGTCTTGAGGATGAAGTATCAACATGCAGGTGCTTCATGAGTGGCCCACAGGGCAATTTGCAAAGCAAGCTAGTGGTCTGGGTCAGTAAGTATACTAAGCAATGACCTCATGTGTGGCTTTCTGGGCTCACTCACCAAACATGCTACAGGTTTGGAGCAGTAAGCCTCACTATGCAACTGTTGTGTGATTCATGCTACAGATCTGGTGCAGTGAGCATCATTATGAAGATGTCAGTCACAGAAACATGTTACACCGAGAACCATGAATGGGATGTCAACATACCAGGGTACACAATCTACAGAAGGGACAGGGAAGGCAAAAGAGGAGGTGGAGTAGCTCTATACATAAGGGAAGGGATCAAAGCTACAGAACTAAAAAGTAAAGGGGGAGGACAAGAGGCACCTGGGTTACCTTGGAGATGGAAAATGGCATCACAATCCGCACAGGGGTTGTATACAGACCCCGTCTCAAGGGAGGAAATGGACAAGAAATGATAGAAGACATTCTCAAAAATGGCTGAAAAGGGAGATACTGTTGATGGGGACTTGAATATGCCAGATGTTAACTGGAGGACATGTACTGCAGCCACTCCAAGAGCAGCAGGGTCATTCTCGATGCCCTGCAAGGCAGACCTTAGTCAGCTAGTGCTGGAACCCACTGGGAGGGAGCAATACTAGACCTGGTACTCTCAAATGGAGAGGATCACAAATTTAGAAGTCAGTAGACATCTGGAACAAGCGACCACTGCACAGTGTGCTTCACAATGAGCACAACCATGGAGATAAGCCACAAAAAACAAGGATACTGGACTTTAGAAGGGCTGACTTTGGCAAAATGGGTGAACACCTGAAGAATGCACTAGCAAATGGCCAAATAGGAGGGGTGGAAGAACAATGGAGAAAATCAAAACTGCCATCATAGAGGCAACAAGTCTTTGTGTAAAACAAATAAAGAAAACAAAGCAGAGTAAAAAACACTATGGTTCTCAAAAGAGGTGGCAGGGAAGGTTAAGGAGAAAAAGGCTGCATTCAAAAAGTATAAGGAATCACAGAGGGAGCACGACAGGGAACTGTATCAACTAAAGCAGAAAGAAGTAGGAAAGGCAGTCAGAATAGCAAAGGCACAAACCGAGGAAAAAATAGCCAACTCAGTCAAAAAGGGGGATAAAACCTTTTATAGGTACATTAGGGAGCATAGAAAGGTTAAGGGAGGGATAGTGAAGATTAATAAAGGAGAGGGGAGGTGGGCAGAGGGAGACTGTGAAAAGGCAGAGATACTGAATGAATACTTTTGCTCAGTATTCACAAAAGAATATGAGGAGCAGTTACCTAAACAGGACAATAGAAGCACTCTGGGTAGGGGGGTTGATACCAGTCCATTCACAGAAGAAAGAGTCCTGAAAGAACTCCTAAAACTCAAGGTGGACAAAGCAATGGGGCCTGACGGGATTCACCCCAGAATCCTAAAAGAACTAAGGGGGACCTAGTGACACCACTGACCACACTTTTTAACAAATCATGGCAGGATGGGGTGGTACCTGAGGACTGGAGGAGGGCAGATGTGATTCCCCTTTACAAAAGTGGGAGCAAGGCAGAAGCAGGAACCACAGACCTGTAAGTTTGACCTCAGTGGTAGGGAAAATGATGGAATCACTTCTGAAAGAAAGAATTGTTGAGCAACTAGAGGCTAGGGCGGGCACAGGACCCAAAGCAACATGGATTTACAGCAGGAAGGTTATATCAGACTAATCTAATTGATTTCTTTGACTGGTGACCAAAGTAATAGACCAGGAGGGGCTGTGATATGGCCTACCTAGACTTTAGCAAGGCATTTGACACAGTCCCGCACAAAAGATTAATAATCAGTTAGCCAGCCTGGGAGTGGGTCCCAGGTGGTAGCCTGGGTAGCGAACTGGCTGACAACAGGACACAGAAGGTAATAGTGAATGGAACACATTCAAGAAAGGGGGTTACTAGTGGAGTACCTCAGGCTCAGTATTGGGTCCAACTTCTTAACATCTTTATAAGTGACATTGCAGAGGGTCTGGAGGGAAAGGTATGCCTTTGCAGATGACACAAAGATCTGTAACAGAGCTGATACACAAGAGGGGGTAGAAAAGATGAGAAGGGACTTAAGCAAGGTTGGAGGAATGGTCAGACATATGGCAACTTAAATTCAATGCAAAGAAGTGCAAAGTAATGCACCTGGGAAACAAAAACCCAGGAGAAGAGTACACAATAGCAGGGGAGGTACTAACAACAACAAAAATGGAAAGGGACCTGGGAGTAGTCATATCAGATGACCAAAAGGTGGGTAAGCAATGTGAAAAGTCAGTAAGGAGAGCCAGGGGGATACTGGGATGCATAGGAAGGGGCATCACAAGTAGAAAAAGGGAAGTGATTATCCCTCCATATAGACAGTTGGTGAGACCCCATCTGGAGTACTGTGTGCAGTTTTGGAGACCTCATCTACGCAAGGACATAGACAGGATGGAAGCAGTCCAGAGGAGGACAACTAAAATGGTGCAGGTCTACATCAGAAACCATATGAGAGACTGAGAGAGCTTAATATGTATACCCTTGATGAAAGGAGGGACAGGGGGACATGATAGAAACGTTCAAGTACCTCAAGGGAATCACAAAGTCCAGGAGGGTAGCATCTTTCAGAAAAGAGATGTGTAAGAACAAGGGGGCACAGTTTAAAGATAGAGGGGGACTGCTCAGGGGTAATGTGAGGAAATTCTTTTTCACGGAGAGAGTGGTGGATACATGGAACAGCCTTCCTGAGGAGGTCTTGAGTCTAAAACAGTGGGGAATCAAACATGCATGGGACAGACACAAAGCAATTATAGTGGGGGGTTGCAGGAAGCAGGCTGTTGGCTAACTAGAATCTGCAGCTTATCCAGTAGGTAGGGAAATTGGCAGACTGGGTGGGCCAAGTGGTCCTTTTCTGCCGTCAAAGTCTATGTTTCTATGTTTGTAGATATATTTTAAAAAGGAAGGAAAATAATAGTAATAAACTTTATTAATGCATCTATTAGGGTTGAAATACAAAGTGAACAAAGTGAGTGGAATAAACAGCATTTGTCAATGCCTAATGCTGTTTCTCAGCTGGCATTGGCATTGCAGTGCCGAGTTGAGAAATGCATAACAGGAATGGCAGGAGTACTAAGTGACGCCAACCCCAACCCCACACTGTATAGACTGACAGACATTGGGGTGTGCCTTTGGGTCATCAGCTATAACTCTCATGCCATTGTACTCACCCTACCCTTAGACACTGACAAGTGTTGTGGTGTGCTTTGCTGCCCTGGGAATTATACTTCACCCCATTCCATAAGGAACATGCTGAGGTGGGTGCAGTGCAGGAGAAACAAGTGAACTCTGTGGCCAAACAGTGCAAGGCACATCACGATGCCTGTCACTGGCTGCAGGATGGGGTGGGGTTGGAATGGTGTGAGCATTACAGCCAGTGACCCTAAGTCACACCCTTAACGCCTGTCAGCCTCTACAGGATGGGGTGCTAGAGTTGGGAACCCTAACACCATAGGTATGTGTTGGTATTTTCACTCCAAATTTCCAACATAGACTTTTTGTGAGCCCACCTCATGAAAAGCGGCACAATCAGTTTGTTAGCTGAAAGGTGGTTTTGCACAGTGGCTATGCCATTTGGCGACACAGGGATGAAAACACATTTTGGGCAGGATGTGGAAAACGAGAACTGTATTTTTCATGTAGAGGCATAAGAAAATGGCAATGTTGAAAATCTGGAGTGAAAATATGAAAAATTGGTCAAGTCATGAGCATGCATAGAAACTGTGCAACACACATCCGTAACCCAATTATTTTGGGGAGTTTGTTAGGCACATTTTAACATAGGCATTTTTTAGATCTTCTCTCATGAACAGTGGCGCTGTATTTTGTTAATCTGTCCCAAAAGTTGATTCCCCACAGTGACCATGCCATTGTGCCAACGGTATGGGAAACACATTTTGGGCAGGATGTCAAAAATTACAGCTACTGTTCATAAGGGTGAAAAATGCCAGTGCTGAAAATCTGGCATGGAAATATTGCAAATTTTGCTGAGTTACAAGGGTGCATGGAAACTGCGCAATGCACGCTTGTAACACAGTCATTTTATGGACTTTTAGCACCAAATTTTCAACATAGGCATGTTTGAACCTCTGCGCATGAACAGTATCACTGTCATTTCCTCAACCTGTCCTGAAAACTGATTTTGCACAGTGACCATGCTATTCTGCACCAGACATGCAAAACCACATTCATACATGTGATATGTCCAACTTGCTTAAGAGGGAGATTTGGGTCAAATTAGAAGGGAGACTGGCCTGCTAGTAGGGAGATGCTGTAACTCCGTGAGTTTGTCCTTAAATGTCATCAAAAAAATAAGAAAAAGTAATTACAAAAATGTAATGTATTTTATTTTGTCAAGCATAAGAACTAAAAAGAATAAACAACTAGTTATACAACGTTATCAGATACATTGTTCATCACTGATTTTTTTATGTGTCTTTATCTGCCCAAAAAACATGGATATTTTGGACATAATTTTATTTAAGCAGGAGATTTTGTTTCCCAGGCGGAAGGGAGGGAGTTCAGTCAAAAAAAAAACAGGAGTCTCCTGTGTAAAGAGGGAGATATCACATGTATGCACATTTCGGCCAGGATATGTAAAATGACAGCTGTACTGTTCATCCAGGGAGGTGGAAAAATGCCACTTATGGAAAATCTGGAGGAAAATATTACAAATGCACGCAAGGTTATGAGTGTGTGTGAAAACAGCACATGCACCTTGTAAAACAGCCATTTGGGGATTTTTAGACAAATTTAACATAGGATTTTGAGAGCCCCCTCATGAACAGTGGCACTCTGTTTATGTTACTCAAGTACGAAGGTGATTCCATGCAGTGACCACAAAAATCACCTTTTAGGTCAGAATAACACCATGACAGTGACTGAATAATTCACAAGGAAGAGGTCTCAATAACCCCATGTTAAATTTGGTGCAAAAATTCAATAATGTCTGAGATATACAAAAGTTGAAAAATCCTATTTATGCCATTATACAACTACCGCATTTCTTCAGTTCACGGTCAGTTTTGAAGAGTGCAGATGTATTCTTGGTCCACAGAAGATAGTCGCATTGGACTCTGGGTAAGTATGGGGTGAAGGGGTGTGGGGAGACAGGGTGCACAGAGGGTGGGCACAGGTTGCGGGAGAGGGGGCTGAGGCAGACGGCGAGGTACTGTTTTCGCCACAGGTTAAAAAACATTGTGGGACTGTTTTACTTTTCAGGGAGTTGGCACACTGGGGTGGGCCCCAGCATGCCACCCAAGTGTTTTTGAGGATGCTTTAGAAAAAGAAACTCAAATCCCCCATCAGCACACAAGGAAAGTGGGAGAGCTGAGGGGGATTGGGCACCCCTTTGCTATAACAAATTGGGGGGAGAGCTTGTCGATGGGGAATGGGCTCACCTGTTGGCACCCATATCTCGGGCAGGGCATGCTGACAGGGAATTGGGCACCTCAAGTCGGCATTATGGCTGGCAGTGTGCCACCATGTTTTTTTTTCTGTCTCAGTAGGGTAAGCATGTCGGGAGGTCCTGCATGTGACTATCTTTGCTGGAATGGCAGCAGACCTTTTCTTAGATGTGCTCGCCCACATGGTGTGGCACCAGCAGCTGATTGGGGATTGAGGGATGCACCTACTGATGTGTGCCCTGCATTTGCCCAACAGTGACCGCACCTCCAAAAGTGCTACTACCCCAATATGTTGGCTGCTCATGTGCGAGCCAACATAAAAATAAGGGCTCAAAGTCTCATTCACCTTGGCAAATGAGTGGTGTGATGTTCCTCAGTGTGTTCAGCCCTAATGTACACATTTTCTCACCAAGCCTTGGCTATAGGTCAGGAGCCATGCTGCTTCATGCTATACTGTAGGTCTGGGACCCTGTGCAAAACAAGTTAAGACTCATTTTATGCTTCAGGCTGGGTCTGCCAGGCCCTGAACTAGTAAAGTTGTAAGTTCTTCTGCCTTGTGTAAGCTAATATAAAGAAAGTTAATAATAACTGATTTTCTGCTTCAGTCCTTGCACAAAGAAAGTTCTGACTGAATAACACATGATCATGTGAGGACATCTTTTTTTCTTCTTCTTCTCCACAGGGAGGCACTTCTTCCATTCCCCCTCATTCGGAAACCCCATCTTCTGATTTCTCAAGTCTTACCATCACACCCCATTCTATCTTCCTGGCTTACCCTCTGTTGTGGGATTGGCAGCCTACCTCACACCCACTGTGTACATGATCTGGTTTGAAGAGGTATGCCACATCACCAGTGTGGAACCTGCAAGGGGCAGACCTTCATTTAGCCTCTCCAGCATTTTCCCCATTTCTCCCCAGGATGTGAACAGGAAGACACTCACAAGTAAGTGTGGTGAGCACATCACCATCGGTGTTCTCACTCCATGTGAGTCTCTGCAGGTGCACTACCACCTGTGGTCACCCAGGTGGCAGTACAGCACCCATGTGTACACCCACCTAATTTAATAATGGGACACATAAATAACCCACATGATTACCATGTTTTATGTTGGCTTCAATACATAACTAATGAGAAAGATACTGAGCACACATAGAAGCATAGACATCTGTTGTTTATTTTAAGTCTAATCAAATATTCATGAGCTCAATGAGCTTTCTGATTGGCTGCTGTGCCAAGCATTATTCTTTAGGAAATATCCAGCACAACTACCAAATTCAGTCAACAGAAGGAATTGCCATGAGTAACAGGCAGCAATGTCTGTCAAACAATGATAAACTAACAGAACACAAACTTGTACATATTATATCTATACAGTATTTGCAGTAAAGAAACTTTAACTACTTCAAACCACTTTCAAAATAAACAAGCATTTGTAAATGATGACTGTTGTCTTGCTGGTAGTGCAGGAGCTAGAGATGCATACTAGGAATGGCAGTGAAGTATGGAACTGATTGCAACCCCATCCCCACCCTGCAGAGACTGACAGGCACTGGGGTGTGACTTTGGGGTGTCAGCTATAACGCTCATCCCATTTTACCTCACCCTACTCTGTAGAAACTGACAAGTGTTGTGGTGTGCTTTGGGGTCTTTGGGCCTTATACTTACGCCATTTCATAAGGAAATACACTGAGACAGATGCAGTATAGGAGAATGTTCCTCACCATACCCTGTAGACAGTGACAAGTGTTGTGGTGTGTTTTGGGGTCTTTGGGCCTTATACTAACCCCATTCCATAAGGAAATATGCTGAGACAGGTGCACTATTGGAGAATGGGTAAACTTTAGGGCCGAACACACAAAGGCACACTTCGATACCTGTCACTGGCTGCAGGGTGGTGGTGGGGTTGGAATGGCATAAGCATTACAGCCAATGATCCCAAGTCACACCCCTGATGCCTGGCAGTCTCTACAGGGTGGGGTGTTACAGTTGGAAACCCTAACATTGCAGGCATTTGTTGGTATTTTCATTCCAAATTTTCAACATAGGCTTTTTGTGACCCCACCTCAGAAAGAGCAGAATAATTGGTTTGTAAGCCGAAAGGTGGTTTTGCACAGTGGCTATGCCATTTGGTGACACAGGGATGAAAACACATTTTGGGCAGGATGTGGAAAATGACAACTGTATTGTTCATGAGGAGGTGTAAAAAAATGGCAACGTTGAAAATCTGTGGTGAAAATAAGAAAAATTGGTGAAGTCATGAGCATGCACAGAAACTGTGCAACACATGTCCGTAACCCAATTATTTCTGAGATTTTTTTTAGCCACATTTTCAACATAGGCATTTTGGGACCTTCCCTCATAAACAGTGGCTCTGTGATTTTGTTAATGTGTCCCAAAAGTAGATTTCCCTCACCACAGCGACAGGTGTGGAAACACAATTTGGGCAGGCTGTGAAAAATGACATCTGTACTATTCAGAAGGAGATGTGGAAAAATGCCAGTGTTGAAAATCTGGCATGAAAATATTGCAAATTTGCGAAGTTACAAGGGTGCGTGGAAACTGCACAATGCACACTTGTAACACAGTCATTTTATGGACTTTTGTCACCAAATTTTCAACATAGGCATTTTAGGACCTTCTGTTCATGAACAGTGTCACTGTCATTTTCTCAAACGTCCCGAAAACTGATTTCGCACAGCGAGCGCTCTATTCTGCGCCAGACGTGCAAAAACACATTTCAGCCAGGATATGTAAAATGACAGCTGTACTGTTCATAAGGAGGTGTGGAAAAATGCCAATTTTGAAAATCTGGAGTGAAAATATTACAGCTTTCTGAACTTAGGAGCGTGCGTGGAAACAGCACAATGCACACTTGTAAAACAGCCCTTTTGGGAATTTTTTGTCACCAAATTTGCAATATAGGCTTTTTCAGAACCCCATCATGAACAATTGTACTATCAGCCATTACTCATTCCAAAAGGTGATTCCACGCAGTGACTAAATCACCTTTCTGGACTGAATAACACAATGACTGAATTCATAAGGAGGGGCTTCAATAACCCCATGTTGAAAATTTGGTTCAAAAATTCCAAAAAAACGCCTGAGATACGCATCAAAGTTGAAAAAACATATTTATGCCATTATATAGCTTACCGGCATTTCTTCAGTTTGCGATCAGCTTTGAAGAGTGCAGAGGTGTTCTCAGTCCACCGAAGATCATTGCGCCAGACTCCGGAGGGAAGTACAGTATGTGGTGAGGGGTGTGGGGAGGCAGGGTGCACAGTGGGTGGGTGCAGGTTTGGGCAGGGAGCTGAACAGACCACAAGGACTGTTTTCTTCTTTTACAGATTAAAAAATTGCAGGACTTTTTTTTTTTACAGGAGCATTTGGTATACTGGGTGGGCCCGTGCTACTACCACCTGAGTATTTGGGGCTAGCTGATGGGGATTGGGCACCCCATCAGCACATACCTAGGGGGCAAGAGTTGAGGGGATTGGCACACCCTCGGCACATAACAAATGGGAGGGTGCATTATGCCGATGGGGAAGTGGGCTCCCCTGTTGGCACATAAACTGGGTCAGAGCATGCCGATGGGGGATTGGGCACCTCCAAAGTTGGCATTGTGGCAGGTAGTGTACCACCATGTTTAGGCTAAGGTTTCACCAGGGAAGGCATGTTGGGAGGTGCCGCTGTGTATGACAAGCTTTGCTCTCATTGCAGTGGACCTTTCCTTAGATGTGCTCACCATATTATGTATTCCTGGTGTGGCGCTTGCATGCTGGCATATTGGGGAATGAGGGACACACTTACTGATGCATGCCCTGCATTCACCCAACAATGACTGCGCCTCTAAATCTGCTACTAATGCAATATGTTGGCTGGCTCACAAGGATGGGCCAAAATAAGAACTGCCTTTATTCTGCCTATTCTGTACCATGCAGTACGCATCATGCTGCACAACACTAGTACTAATAAAACATACACTGAAATATCTTCAAAGTAAGTATTAATAAAATTGTTTTCACAGTTACCCTTATAATCATAACATCACAGCCTGTCACTTCCTAGGATTAATGAGTGGCTAGTGGGGGATAGCCAGTGGTGCAGCTAGCCATTAATCCTCAGGAAATAACAGGTTGTGCAATCATTATTACTTAATTGACTTGCAAACTATAGGCTGAACACACACTGAGCTGGGGCAACACGGGGAGCTCACTTGCATAAAAGGAACATACCTCAAAGAACATTACATTTTAACTGATACTGAAAGACAGCCAAGCTGATAATACAGTCAGCACTCAGATATCTGAACCCATCTATTCCCATTGCCGTAGACAGATATCTGAACGTGATGGTTTCAAGTGTGAATTCTATAGCAAATAAAGCAACAGATAAAGAGCTCAGCCCCAGGGATGAAAACAAGTGTGATGGACAAGGAGAGGTGGTCAATGAACACTGAATGAACACTGCAGGTTCTAGTTAATCAAATGGCTGGAATCTCTTCCCCAGTTCTATAAAGGCAATTATCTTTGGATGTGCATAACATATTTTATTTCTATTAATTTCTTTGAAACATACACTTGCAATTTGGGCAGACATGATTGACCATGAGTCTACTTCTACCAAAACCTTTGTTTGTTCTCTTTTTCTACAGTATATATGAAGATGATCATAAGGAGGAAACATGTGGTAAACCTGTATGTGATTGAAAAATTATGGTTCCAATTTTAATTGCCCAGTTCTAAGTAGTTTTGGTAGTACACATTCAAATGTTTACTTCACAAAAATGGAAACGGGACCTTCTTTGAATGATAGGTACTTCTCTGAAGGAATTGTAAAATGATACAATTGTGTTGGGCTAGTCTGGGAAATAAATTGCAAAAAAATGTTCTGAGCACTTATTTGGCTTGGTCTACACAGCTGTCTTAGATGTACTTGAAAAGCTTTATAATATATTGTGCCATTGTCAAGTATTATATAGTATGGTTTCATTGCTTTTGCTCATCTTTTAGGTCTGTACTATTTTAGGTCTGCATTGTTTTTCACTAGCACTAATCTGTATTTGTTTGCAATGTATTTAAACTGTTACTTATTTTTACCATTATGATGTGTTCACCCCTGTACCCTTCCTTTGGGTCATACAGTACCTGGAAATGAGCCTTGGCTCAGTGTACCTTTCACAGTCACCGATTTCTAAATTATGTACTATCTTCTTCATTAGGTTGGGGATATATTCTGGACTGAAGGCTGCACTCAGAAATGCATCTGTCTCTCTTCAAATAACCTCACCTGTGATCCTTCTAGTTGCAGTCAGGACCAGCAGTGTATTGTAAAGCATGGAAAGCTGGGCTGCCAGAGCACCTTTGGTACTTGTGCAGTGGCAGGAGATCCACATTACTACACCTTTGATGGAGCCATTGCCCATTTTCAAGGAAGGTGCACCTATGGGATTTCCAACACTTGTAACTACTCATCGGACTTTGCCTTCAGTGTCACTGCTGAGAACCGCAGGAGAGGAGGAAACCCTCTTGTGTCTTATGTATCTCAAGTGGAGGTGTGGCTAAGGAATGGTTCATTTCAGGCACAGGTCACACTAGGAGCAAGCAAAACTGTACAGGTAAATTCTACTAAACAGTATTTTGCAAGCCTAATGAGGTTGGCCAATTCCAGGGAAGCAGACAAACAATCTATAAATGGACTTACGTAAATTTAGTGGAGTTGCAAACTAACAGGTGGATAGTAATATTTAATAAGTATTATGTCCTTAGATCTAAGGAGGTAAACTAAAAAAAAAATGTTTCTCACAGTGACTACCATAGCAGAAGTAATACAACTTTTAAGAATAGGTGAATCACTTGGCCTCTGATTTAGACTTAGTAGTTTCATAATTTGCAAGAATATTCTTGATTGTATGTAACAACTTTGTCCCGTTAAAGAATAAAAGAGCTAGGGAAATCCATATGCCATGGGTTACAGAGAAAATGAAAAGTTGCTTAGTATAAAGTATCACATTTGGAAGAAAGCCAATACTGATGATTGATCTAGAAAGTTACAGTATTAATGAATCAATGTAAAATAAAATCAACTTATTTGTAGAGTCAAAAAAATGCATTATAACAAAGAAATAGAAAATATGACCAACCCAGCTCTTATTGTAATCTGAAGTTTTGACCCTATGAAGGATTCCAAATCTACGGTAAAATTTGTATCCGGTGATGGTCCAAAGCTATCACCACAAACTACAGTAAATAGTTTGAACGATTACTTTTGTCAACTATAGAAATCCCAAACAGTGACCTGCATTTGGGAGATTTAAGACGCTAATGCTAAAAATTCAGTCAATCCATAATTTAGATTTAACATGATCAAAAATAAAGATCTGCTAGAAGAACATACAAATTTAAAACTCATCAAATCCGCTGGACTAGATCAGATTGTAGCTAAATTCTCGAAGCTGTCATCCCATATTATATCTCCTTATTGACTAAACTATTTAACAGAAGGTAAAAAAAGGTAAAGTAAAAGTGTATTTAAAGATGCCCATTCTCAGAGGCTCTGGGCGCCGTACAGATAAATAAATATATATTCATAGTACATCAATAAAACATAATAAAAAAGTTATAAATATACATATATTTATAAAACCAAAACATCAACCATACTACTCAAATCAAAAATCATAGAAGCCTTTGAAAAAGCAGATTCCTGGAGCAGTGGAAATGTACCAGGGTGGTAACCATCTTTAAAGGAGATAAAAGAAATGAGCCATCCAATGATAGACTGATTGCCTTACTGTTGATCCTTTCCAAGTTATTGAGGAGGATGGTCAGCAACCTCCTGACAAAGTATTTGGAGTCCTATTCTTGGTTAGCAGACCAGCAGTCTGGTTTTAGGGATGAGAGGTCAAAGGACACTGCGCTCAGAGTATTTTTCAGCACTGTAGTAGATGCTCTGGATAAAAGGAAGGCTGTGGTCATGGCATTCAGGGGATTTAGTATTTCCCATTGCACCTTCCCCTTCTAAGTGTTCTCTGGATCATTTCTCCCATCCCTCCCATTAGGTTCACCTGTGTAAATGTGTATATATTGTATAGTCTTTTTGTAAATATTGTGGTTGCTGTACATAAGCCATTTTTCCCCTTTCCCACCTTGTACGAAATGTGATTGTTCTTTGTATGTGATTCACCCTGTGCTTGTGCCTAATTGTCCTGCTTTGTACTTTTGTCTCTCATTGTAAATTTATAACCATGTGTTTGTTAAAAAAAAATTTATTCATCTCTGTTACAACCGGACACTTGCATAAATGGGCAATTTGCCCACATGCCTTCCCAGTATTAAACAAGCATTTGTCAATGCCGAATGTTGCTTGCTTGTATGTGCTGTTTAGATATTTGGAAGTGATAGTTCCATGCTTTCCTCCCAAGACATCCACTGTGTCTTTCCGTTCAGTATTCACAGAAGAGTGGGAGGGGCAAGGGCCTCAGCAGTACAGCAGTTGCCAAGGGGTGAAGATGTGGACAATAGTCCATTCAAAAGCAAAGAGTCCTGCAGGGCTCACTAAATTGAAGGTGGACAAGCGATGGAACCAGATGGCATATGCCCAGGATATTAAGAGTACTGCGAAGGAGATAGCAGTACATCTGGCAGCCATGTTCACTGAGTCATTCAACACGGTGAATGGAGGAGGGACATGTGGTCCCTCTACAGAAGCCCGGCAGCAGGGAGGTGGGAACAATGAGCCGTTCAGCCTCACCTCAGTAGTGGGAAGATCATGGAACATTGCTTAAAGAAAGGATAGTGGGGCATCTAGATACCATCAGGACCCAGGACCATAGAAAACATGGATTCACAGTGGGTACATCATGTCAGACAAATCTGGTTGATTTGTTTGACTGGGTGACAAAGGAAGTGAATCAGGGTGGGGCAGTGGACAAACGCCACTTGATTTCAGCAAAGCCTTTGACACCATCCCACATAGGGCTGATAAACTAGCTGGATAGGCTGGGCATGGGGAAAGGGTGGTAAACTGGGTTAGAAACTGGCTAACAGGCAGGAGGCAGAGAGTGGTGGTAAATGTGGTGCAGTCTAGGGAGAGGGGGTGACCAGTGGGGTGCTGCAGGGATTGGTCCTGGGGCCAGTCCTGTTCAACATCTTTATTAGTAACATTGCAGAAAGTCTAAAGGGAATTTTTTCACCAAATTTTCAACATAGCCATTTTAAGACCACTGCTCACGAACAGTGTCACTGTGATTTTCTTAATCTGTCCCAAACATTGATTGCGCACACCGAATGCGCCATTGTGCGCTGCATGCACGGAAACACATTTTGGGTGACATGCTGTAAAAATGGCAGCTGTACTGCTCATAAGGAGGTGTAGTAAAATGGCAATGCTGAAAATCTAGAGTGCAAATATTAAAAATTTACTGAACTTACAAGCGTCGCGTGGAACTCATAATGCATGTAAAACAGTTATTTTGGGATTTTTCACCAAATTTTCAAAATAGCCATTTTAGAGACCTCTGCTCATGAACAGTGTCACTGTGATTTTCTTAATGTGTCCCATACACTGATTTCACACTGACTGTGCCATTGTGCTACTACAGGGCGGAAACACATTTTGGGCAAGATGTGAAAATGACAGCTTTACTGCTCATAAGGAGGTGTGACAAATGGCAATGTTGAAAATCTGAAGTGATAATATTAAAATTCATGAATTTTTGATGTGTAGAAACTTTGTGCAATACACGCTCGTAAAACAGTCATTTTGAATTTTTTCACAAATTTTCAACATAACCATTTAAGACCTCTGCTCATGAACAGTGTCACTTGATTTTCTTAATGTGTCCCATACATTGATTTCACACACCGACTGTGCCATTGTAAGCTACATGCTGCGAAACACATTTGGGCAAGATGTGAAAAATGACAGATAGATTTGCTCATAAGGAGGTGTGGTAAAATGGCAATGTTGAAAATCCAGAGTGCAAATATTGAAAATTTGCGAACTTCTGAGCGTGCGTAGGAACTGCGCAACGCACGCTTGTAAAACAGTCATTTTAAGGAATTTTTTCACCAAATTTGGAACATAGACTTTTTGAGAGCCCACCTTATGAACACTGGCACTGTTATTTTGTTAATCGGTCCTGAAAGGTGATTTTGCACAATGACCGTGAAATCACCCTTCGGGCCCAATTAAAGCCGTAACAGTGATGGAAATCAGGAGGAGGGGTCCCAAAAACCCCATGTTGAAAATTTGATGTCAAAATTCCAAAAATTGCCTGAGATATGCAGCAAAGTTGAAAAAACCCTATCTATCCCATTATACAGCTTACCGGCATTTCCTCAGTTCGCGGTCGGCTTTGAAGAGTGCAGGCGTGTTTCCCAGTCCACGAAGACATTGTGCCGGGTCCAGAGGTGGGGTGGTGAGGTGGGGTGGGAGGCTGGGTGCACAGTGGGTGGGTGCAGGTTGTGGGAGGACCAGGAGAAGTGCCGAGGGCAGTTTTGTTATTTACAGTTTTTTAATAAGACTATGAGGGACATTTGCCATGCTGGGGTGGGATCCCAGAGTGGTAGCTGGAAGGCTGTTGGGGGCTGGAGCCAATGGGGATTGGGCATCCCCATCAGCCACCTTTATCATTTGCCACACTGGGGTGGGTTCCCAGCGTGGCACCTGGATGCTTTGGGGGGCATGCAGCTGATGGGGATTGAGCACCCCATCAGCCATAAAACATTTTGCCACACTGGGGTGGGCCCCAGCATGGCACCTGGTTGTTCTGGGGTGTGTGGAGCTGACGGGGATTGGGCACCTGGCCGGCCATACAGTGTGGGGGCAGGCACATGAGCACTCATTATGTGTGTGTGTGTCTGTGTGTGTGGAGGGGGGAGCTCTGCTCACTGAAGCAGAGCTCTCCCTTTCAACTGTATGACCACTGCATTTTCAACTGCTGTCATAGACAGCTGCAGCAGTGATTGGGGAACTGGGGCCGCACCTGCAAACACACTGACTGCATTGGAATATGGGTGCAACACCTCTGAAAACTCGAATGATGGCGCTACGTTTCTTGTACATGCATGCAAGCAACATAATAAAAATGAAATGAAATGAAATATTCAGCAACTTCTCAAAATACTCTAACCTGGTAAATAATATAATTTTGCTCCATTGGATGGCTACCATATGGGTGGTGAATGAGACGCTGAAGTGGTTTCAAGATTATCTGGTGGGTAAGTCACAGAATGTGAGATCATATAAGAGCTCATTAACAGGTGTTCCCCAATGATCCATTTTGAGACCTTTGATGTTCCTAATTTATGTTAATCACTTGACATAGCAATGAAAACTCAGAAATCAGATTGCATATGGACAACACAGTTTTTAATACATCTGCACCACATAAAAATGAAATGGAACTTAAACAAGTTTATTTCTATGAATTAGTGAATTGGTTTAAACATTCTAAACTGGTTCTCAGGCAGGAGAATAAGACCCAATCAGTGGTGTTTACATTGTATTCCTGTAAACAGGAAAGAAACACTATGTTGAAAATTAAATTACAAACTGGAAAACAAATAACGACTGTAGCAGAATAAAAGTGGTTTTAATAGACAGCTCATAAAAATTTGACCAGCATATAAATAGTGTAGTCCAGAAAGTAAATTTTAGACTGGGGTCACTAAGTAGGAGTTAATATGCACTGACTAGAATGGCTAGGACAAATATTACAACCCTGCTCATTCTGCCAGTGTTACAATATGGCAGTTTAGTATTCAAAAAATGCTGCTAAAAATCTTCTTGACAAGTTAGATGCGGCATATAATAAATTTGCCAGATATGCCCTATGTAGCCTAATAAGAACTCATCACTGACATTGATACAAATAATTGGATTGGGACCCTTTGTACTTGAGAAGAGAAAAGTTGAAAACATTTGTGGTTTTTAAAATGATTAAACATCTATATTCAGGGGTTACATTTACATGCAAGAATATTATCTCACAAAGGTGCCAATTAAGGAATATTAGAAATAGAGAGTTGGTAGTATGTAAAATGCAAGCTATGCACTATATGGTTCATTTACTCTTAATTGAGTCCTACAGTTGGAATCATTTACACTTAATTTTTGGAGTCCTAAAACTTGGAACCAAGTGTCCCATAAACATAGAAACCAGAGTAAATCAAATGCTTTTAAAAATATGATTAATGAAATATTGCATCATGACTGTAGCTGTTGAAATAGTGATCTTTACATGAGTTTGTTTTGTCTGATTGTTCACTATTATTATATTGCTGCTCGTGTTAATGTCCATTGGAACTGATTAAGTCATACTACATGACAACCTTGTAATTAGGGCCCTTCCATCCTAAGCATTTTATCCAGTTTAAAAATAATTTACTACTACTAAGTTCCCAGATGGTTTGACCACTAGCAGCTTTCCTCAGCATAGTGCCAAAGTTCATGTTAATAAAACAATAACAACCTTTATTTATTCATGTAAAGGAGCCGATGAGAATTAAAATTCAATTCCAAAAAGTGTAAGGTGATGCACATAGAGAATAAAACCCCCATGAAAGAATATTGGTTGTGAGTGGTTAAGCTGGCCACTACTTCGGAGGAAAAGGATCTTGGGATCATCATAAATGACTCTTTAAAACCAAACTAGTTAATGTAACAAGGTCTACAACAAGGCAATCAGAATGCTAGATATTGGAATGGGTTTCAATAGCAGGAGGAATGAGATAATACTACCTCTCTATGGATCACTGGTGAGAAGTCATCAATCCTACCCTGTGGAAAGACACATTCAGGTTAGAGATGATACAGTACAGAGAAACCAAAATGATTCAGGGCCACCAGGGCAGATCCTATGATGACTTGCTCAGGGCACTGAAAGCGTACTCACTGGAGGCCAGTAGGGAGAGCAGCAACATAATAAAGTCCTTCTAGTTCCTGAAAGCAATAAACAAGGTAAACTTGAGAGGTACTACTTAGCAGGAATGGAGGGTTTGAAAACATGGGGACATGAGTGTAAGCTGTTGGGAGGATTCAGGAGAGATGCAAAAATGTTTTACTTTACTAAGAGAGTGACTGAGCCATGAGGCAGCCTACCAGCAAAGGGGGGGGCACAAAAAACATTAATGGGTTCAAGTATGGCTGACATAGGGTAAAGTGCTAACAGTTTCTCTTGGGGGTAACAGTAAAGTAGGCAAAAAAGGGGTAGGCAAGGGCAAAAATTTTGTTTAGACAATAGATCACAGGTTAGAGTAGGGTAAAACTGGACAGACTGGATGGATCAATGGTCATTTTCTGCTGACACTATATTTCTATATAAAATCCTTTTTACGACAGTGATCTAACCAAGATGTGACATTAGAGTCTAATTAACACTAGAGAAGAGAGACACAGACAAAGAGAGGGTATACGTGCAGTGACATACAGATCATTAAGATAAGATCATTCAAGGACAAATAGGCAGGATAGTTAACGGATATTTTTCCAATATGACTTCATTGGCATGACATACCATTAAATAATGACTACAGCTGAGTCTTATAATATTAAATGCTATAATACTGGTAACTGTTTGGATGGAAGGAGATGAACAATAAAGGCCTTTATTCATTTTAATTCAATTTTACTTTATATTTCAGCTGAATGGAAACACTACTACACTGCCAGCAAATGTGGGATCTTTAGCTTCCATATCACAGCTTGATAACATGGTGGTACTTAGAACAACAACTGCAGTTGAAATATATTATGATGGTTTGAGTACCTTAATTATCAGAGTTGGACAACAGTATAAAAACTCTTTATGTGGAATGTGTGGAAACTTTAATGACAACCCCGGTGATGATAAGACTTTGCCAAATGGAGAAGCAACAAGCAGTGATCAGCAGTTTGGCAATGCTTGGAAATCATCCAGTAGCATCACAGGGTAAACTGATAACACAGTATCACTTAATTTGTCTGCATTGTCTTTTGTGGTGTGTCAATCTACTTTTCACTCTACTTGCCTGTAAGTCTGTTTAGCAAACTGGTTATGCTATATAAAGTCAAGTACGGAAACATCAAACTCCAGTCACAGGATTACATATTAAATGCAGTTATCCTTTAAGGGCAGGAGCAGTGTTCTGTCTATTCTTTACATAACTGGGGTGCACATAAATGGCATTGGTTAAACATCAGATGGAGTTTAAACACTTCTATGGTACTTAATGGAACTGAATCCCTAAAGAATGCACTTCCACCTGAATCCTTTAATTAAACTGTATTAATATTGCTGCTGCACTCCATTATCCTTAGGGAAGAAGGTTGGCAGTCTGGACATCTATTTGACTAGAGCTGTGAATGTAGATATGTGTGCCTGATTCTCAAATGAGCAGGCATGGCACACGGTGCTCGCACCAACTAGAAATGGCACAAGGGGCAACTTGTGCCACACCATGCACCATTCCCGATTCACAGATGTGACTTGCACAACATGGGAGCTGCCTGCACAAGCCAGGCTTGTGCTGCTCTTGCAGTGAATGCATGGCTGTGCCCTGGCAGATGGGGACTGGTGCCACAGTGGTGCTGCAATATCCCCATATTTGGAATTTCGAAGTCTTGAAATGTGTGCAGGGCCTCCCAGGCTTTAGACTGGCCCAGAGCTGGTCTAGCAGACTGTGTACTGCCCATGGCCAGGTAGACTAGTACCATATCATGAGAACAATATGCTTCACCAACACACATTACTGTGTATCGTGTGGCTAAGTGTCTCAATGATTTTTATGAGCTGACCATAATGTTTCTGTTGTTAAGGCTACTGTAGTCCCAAGGAATAAACTATATAACGGTACTATAGCTACTGTTGCAGCTTTGACATTTGTGATGAATGTACACAGAAAGTGGCCCTCAAGTTTGAAAATACTAAAAACACTCAGATATATACAAAGTGGTAAGTTTATTTAAGAACTCATGAAGATTCTGAACAAATTTGCCCCTGGTCCCGGTGCTCCAATCATGTGGATCTTCTTAAGGGGGTGTGCCAATTCAGACAGACATGCAGTACATACAGACATTTCTTATAAAGCCCCAATTTAAAGATACAGACACAAAATACCCACAGATCCTCTAGTAAATAAGAACTCAACAAAACATTTAGCAATTCGTTATAGAAAAAAAGTGGTATCCTAAATGGTAACATAAAGAATTAAATCTAACAATTATATCTTTATTAAATCCACAAGTTTTATGTAAAAATTATTTTAAAATCTGAAAACTAAGAATGGTCTATAGATCTCAGAAAACTCTGCAGGAAAGTTTGTCAGAATAACAAATTATTACGAGAACAGCTGCACGGGAGTCTGAGCTGGACTTCATTGTCCACCTAGGGACAAATGACTTGGCTCATCATGAGATTAGAGCAGTGCAGGAGGACTTTGTAGAGTTGGGAAGGGGCCTAAGACAAGTAGCACACACAGTACCCTTCTCAGAGGGTGCTGTCTGTCAATGGCATGGGTGAGGCGAGGTACTTTGCACCATGCAGTTTAATGAATAGTTGAAAACTGGTGGAGCACAGGGTTTGGCTTGTGGGGACTGGGGTTCCACCTGGAAGGACACCAGCCTATTCTGGCAGGATGGTCTGCAACTGTCCAGGAAGGAACAAGTCTTTGAGCAATCGGTTTAAATGCTTCATTGGCAAGCTTTTAAACTAGTCAAGGGGAGGCACTGATAAGCAGCAGGAAAATCCCAGCCTCTCCCTACAAAACAGGGTACTAAATGAGAAAAATACCGAGGTAGAAAGGTCAGTGGGGGATGCTGCAACAGAAGGTAAAGCCATCAAAAAATGGAGAGCAATGAGTACCAATGCATGTAATCTGAGTAACAAGCTTCCTGAATTAGTGGCCTTGCTGGAGGAGAAACATCTGGATATCGTGGCAGTCACAGCAACATGGTACATACAAAACCATGACTGGGACATAAACATACCAGGATACAGTATCTACAGGAGGGACAGGGAGGGTAAACGAGGAGCAGGAGGAGTAGCTCTTTACATAAGGGAAGGAATCAAAGCAACAGAACAAAAGGGTAAACAGGGAGGAGAAGAAGCACTGAGGGTAGATTTGGAGACAGGCAATGAAACCACAATCTGCACAGGGGTTGTATACAGACCCCCTTCTCAGGGGGAGGAAATGGACAAGGAAATGATAGAAAGTATACTTAGAATGGCAGAAAAAGGGGAGATATTTCTGATGGGTTATCTGAATATGCAAGATGTTAACTGGAGTGCAGTTGCAGCAGCCACTTGAAGAGTGGGGTTCTGATGCCTACAGGGGGCATGCCTTAGACAACTAGTATTGGAGCCCACTCGAGAGGGAGCAATCTTAGACCTGGTTCTTTCAAATGGAGATGGAGAGGATCACAGATGTAGAGTGGGTAGCCATCTGAAGAACTAGCGACCATCGAGCAGAAACAGTTCACAATAAACACAGCAATGAGTCAAGCCATACAAAGGCAAAATACTGGACTTTAGGAGGGCTGACTGTAAAAATGGGTGAGTGCTAAGGAATGCACTAGCAAATGGGCAGGAAGGAGGGTGGAAGAACAATGGGAATAATAAAACTGCCATCACAGAGGTAACAAGCCTTTGTGTGAAGCAAATAAACAAAACAAAATGATGTAAGAAACCACTATGGTTCTCAAAGGAAGTGGCAGAGAAGGTTCAAGAAAAGAAAGCATTCAGGAAGTACAAGGAATCACAGAAGGAGCAGGACAGAGAACTGTATCAGTTAAAGCAAAGGAAGCTGGGAAGGCAGTCAGAACAGCAAAGGCCCAAACCGAGGAAAAGATAGCCAAGTCAGTTAAGAAGGGGATAAAACCTTTTTAGGTACATCAGGGGCGAAGGAAGACCAAGGGAGGGATAGTGAGGCTTAATAGAGGAGGGAGGGTGGGCAGAGGTGACTGTGAAAAGGCAGATACTAAACAAATATTTTTGCTCAGTATTTACAAATGAAGAGGGGGAGGTACCTAAAACAAACAGAAACACTCTGGATACAGAAGTTGATACCAGCCCATTTACAGAAGAAAGGGATCTGAAAGAACTCTTAAAACTGAAGGTGGGCAAAGCAATGGGGCCTGATGGGATTAATCCCACAATTCTAAAAGAACTAAGGGTAGAACTAGTGACACCACTGACTACCCTCTTTAACAAATCATGGGAGGACGGGTGGTACCGAGGACTGGAGGAGAGCAGATGTGATTCCCTTCACAAAAGTGGGAGCAAGTAGAAGCATGAAACTACAGACCTGTTAGTTTAACCTCAGTGATAGGGAAAATGATGGAATCACTTCTGAAGGAAAGAATTGTCGAGTATCTAGAGGTCAGAGGGGCACAGGACCCAAGGCAGCATGGATTCACAGCGGAAGGTCATGCCAGACGAATCTGATAGAGTTCTTTGACTGGGTGACCAAAGTAGTAGATCAGGAGGGCTGTGGACATGGCCTACCTAGACTTTAGCGAGGCATTTGACACAGTCCCACACAAAGATTAATATACAAGTTAGCCAGCCTGGAAGTGGGTCCCAAGATGACAGCCTGGGTAAAGAATTGGCTGGAGAATAGGACACAGAGAGTAATAGTAAATAGAGTCCACTCTGAAGAAAGGGGGTTACTAGTGGGTACCGTAGAGCTCAGTATTAGGACCAGTCCTCTTCAATGTCTTTATAAGCGACATTGCAGAGGGACTGGAAGGAAAAGTATGTCTCTTTGCAGATGACACAAGATCTGCAACAGAGTTGATGCGCAAGGGGTGGAAAGGATGAGAAGGGACTTGCAAGGTTAGAGGAATGGTCAAATGTATGGCAGCTTAGATTCAATGCTAAAAAGTGCAGGTAATGCACCTGGAAACAAAACCCAGGGAAGAGTACACAATGGGGGTGAGATACTAACAAGAACAAAATGGAAAGGGACCTGGGGGTAGTCATATCAGATGACCTAAAGGTGGGCAAGCAATGTGAGAGGGCAGCAAGGAGGGCTGGGGGACTACTGGGATGCACAGGGAGAGGCATCACCAGTAGAAAACAGGAAGTTATTATCCCTCTGTACAGACAGGTGGTCAGACCCCATCTGGAGTACTGCGTGCAGTTCTGGAGACCCAATCTCCACAAAGACATAGACAGGATGGAAGCTGTCTAGAGGAGGGCAACTAAAATGGTGCAGGCTCTGCAACGGAAGACATATGAAGAGAGACTTAAGGAGCTTAATATATACAGCCTCGAGGAAAGGAGGGAGAGGGGGGACATGATAGAAACTTTCAAGTACCTCAAGGGAATCAACAAAGTCCAAGAGGGTAGCATCTTTCAAAAAAAGAGGTGTGCAAGAACAAGGGGCTGAGTTTGAAGATGGGGAGGGTGGCTCAGAGGTAATTTAGGAAGTATTTTTTCTCAGAGAGGGTTGTGGATGCATGGAATGGCCTTCCGGAGGAGGTTGTGGAGTCAAAAACAGTGGTGGAATTCAAGCATGCATGCGACAGTCATAAGGCAATTCTAGGGGTTGGGGGTAGGAAGAAGTAGGCTGCTGGTTAACTAGGATCTGCAGCTTATCCATTAGGTAGGGAAATGGGCAGACTGGGTGGGCCAAGCGGTCCTTATCTGCCATCAAATTCTATGTTTCTATTACACTTGAATGTTTGAATACATATGCATATCCATACGTATTAAAAATGCTACAAAGTTAATAAATCATTTCCAAAACAATTTACCACCCTTACAATTGTAATGGTGGTGGTAGGGGGATAGTAAAAGAGTGCTTTTGCAAAAAGAGACAGAACGGATCATCATGCTTTATAGTGGCTCCAGTGAATCTTAATGAAGATGTAGATTTTAACCTATATCTATAACCCTCATAACAGTATCGACTATAAGGTTTATGCTCTGCATAGATCAAGCCCAACATTTTCTGGTCTTTCTAATAATTAATTAAAGGCTCTAGTATTTAAAAATTACAATACTGATAGATTAAATCTTATATCTATATTAATGTAGATTGAACTGTGCAGAGTGTTTTTGTTTTAGAAATAGTTTATTAATTGTGTAATATTTTGAATATGTATGGATATGCACACTAATTATTGGTTTTCATATTGATATATTTAGTGTTTTGCATGTAGGGTATTGCCGTTGACATAGTCCTAGTTAACAAATCAGTATTCATGCAGTCAAATATTCAAGTGCAATATTTCTTTTCTATAATGAATTGCTAAATGTTTGCTGAGGTTCCCACGGTCACTCTTCATCCTCCATGTGCATATCCTGCAATTAGGAACGATGGATAGGGTGAAGAGTTATTGCTATGTGAGTATAAAAGCTTAGTGGAAAAGCATCAGGATGGTATTTCAAAGGTCTAGGATTTATTCCCAGTTAATTCATGTCACTATACTTCTCATTACAATTTATTTCAAATGCTAAGCAGTATCCAATAATGCAACAATTAGTTATTACCCTGTCAATAATTCCTAGTTGTGGGATATGCAGTCAAAAAAGAAGGTTAACTGTGAGAACCTCAGGATGCTGCCTTGTGAGCCTGGAAGCTTGGGGCAGTATGCTTGGGGCAGTATGTTGGGGGCCTGAACTATAATATATTTCTAGAAAGAAGTCTTTCAGTATATTTTATTGTTTGGTAACTAGGTAAGGCCCACTAGGCACAGAAGCCTGTTTTCAGGGGTGACCCAGGAACACTGGGGAGGTTAAATGACTTGCTCAGAGTCACACAGTATGCCAGTGGAGGTTGGGGGAACCAAACCCAGGTCTAAGGTGGATGTGCCAAGCTCATTCACAGCTCTTTAATCTCTAGGCTATACTGCCAGCCCGTCAATATACTGTTGTGAAACTATACCTGCATTATTTACACATCAGTATAGTAATTATAAACTTACACTGTATCAGTAGGGACTTCAAAAAATAAAACATTTTAAATGTGTTTGTATAGAAGCTAAACAATGAACAATAGTTTGAGTTTTGTTGTGAAAATGATTCCCTAAGGAGGCCCAAGTGTGTTACATAAAACCCTCATTACCCCTTCTAGTAACCCCAAAATCGTGCAATGCTTTAGAAACATAGAAACATAGAATTTGACGGCAGATAAGGACCACTTGGCCCACCCAGTCTGCCCATTTTCCTACCTACTGGATAAGCTGCAGATCCTAGTTAACCAGCAGCCTACTTCTTCCTACCCCCCACCCCTAAGATTGCCTTACGACTGTCCCATGCATGCTGAATTCCACCACTGTTTTTGACTCCACAACCTCCACGGAAGGCCGTTCCACACATCCACAACCCTCTCTGTGAAAAATACTTCCTTAAATTACCTCTGAGCTGCCCTGCCTCTATCTTCAAATTGTGCCCCCTTGTTCTTGCACACCTCTTTTTTTGAAAGATGCTACCCTCTTGGACTTTGTTGATTCCCTTGAGGTACTTGAAAGTTTCTATCATGTCCCCCCTCTCCCTCCTTTCCTCGAGGCTATACATATTAAGCACCTTAAGTCTGTCTTCATATGTCTTCTGGTGCAGACCCTGCACCATTTTAGTTGCCCTCCTCTGGACAGCTTCCATCCTGTCTATGTCTTTGCGGAGATTGGGTCTCCAGAACTGCATGCAGTACTCCAGATGGGGTCTCACCAGCTGTCTGTACAGAGGGATAACAACTTCCTGTTTTCTACTGGTGATGCCTCTCCCTATGCATTCCAGTATCCCTCCAGCCCTCCTTACTGCCCTCTCACATTGCTTGCCCACCTTTAGGTCATCTGATATGACTACCCCAGGTCCCTTTCCATTTTTGTTGTTGTTAGTATCTCACCCCCATTGTGTACTCTTCCCCTGGGTTTTTGTTTCCCAGGTGCATTACCTTGCACTTCTTAGCATTGAATCTAAGCTGCCATACGTTTGACCATTCCTCTAACCTTGCCAAGTCCCTTCTCATCCTTTCCACCCCACCTTGTGCATCAACTCTGTTGCAGATCTTTGTGTCATCTGCAAAGAGACATACTTTTCCTTCCAGTCCCTCTGCAAAGTCGCTTATAAAGACATTGAAGAGGACTGGTCCTAATACTGAACCCTGTGGTACCCCACTAGTAACCCCCTTTCTTCAGAGTGGACTCCATTTACTATTACTCTCTGTGTCCTATTCTCCAGCCAATTTTTACCCAGGCTGTCATCTTGGGACCCACCCAGGCTGGCTAACTTGTATATTAATCTTTGTGTGGACTGTGTCAAATGCCTTTGCCAAAGTCTAGGTAGGCCATGTCCACAGCCCCTCCCTGATCTACTACTTTGGTCACCCAGTCAAAGAAATCTATCAGATTCATCTGGCATGACCTTCCCGCTGTGAATCCATGCTGCCTTGGGTCCTGTGCCCCTCTGGCCTCTAGTTACTCGACAATTCTTTCCTTCAGAAGTGATTCCATCATTTTCCTATCACTGAGGTTAAACTAACAGGTCTGTAGTTTCCTGCTTCTGCCTTGCTCCCACTTTTGTGAAGGGGAATCACATCTGCTCTCCTCCAGTCCTCGGGTATCACCCATCCTCCCATGATTTGTTAAAGAAGGTAGTCAGTGGTGTCACTAGTTCTACCCTTAGTTCTTTTAGAATTCTGGGATTAATCCCATCAGGCCCCATTGCTTTGTCCACCTTCAATTTTAAGAGTTCTTTCATAACCCTTTCTTCTGTAAATGGGCTGGTATCAACTTCTGCATCCAGAGTGTTTCTACTGTTTGTTTTAGGTACCTCCCCCTCTTCATTTGTAAATACTGAGCAAAAATTTTTGTTTAATATCTGTGCCTTTTCACAGTCACCCTCTGCCCACCCTCCCTCCTCTTTATTAAGCCTCACTATCCCTCCCTTGGTCTTCCTTCGCTCCCTGATGTACCTATAAAAGGTTTTATCCCCCTTCTTAACTGACTTGGCTATCTTTTCCTCGGTTTGGGCCTTTGCTGTTCTGACTGCCTTCCCAGCCTTTGCTTTAACTGATACAGTTCTCTGTCCTGTTCCTTCTGTGATTCCTTGTACTTCCTGAATGCTTTCTTTTCTCTTGAACCTTCACTGCCACTTCTTTGAGAACCATAGTGGTTTCTTACATCGTTTGTTTTGTTTATTGCTTCACACAAAGGCTTGTTACCTCTGTGATGGCAGTTTTTATTCCATTGTTCTTCCATCCTCCTTCTTTCCCATTTGCTAGTGCATTCCTTAGGCACTCACTCATTTGAGCAAAGTCAGCCTCCTAAAGTCCAGTACTTTTGCCTTTGTAGGCTTGACTCTATTGCTATGTTATTATGAACCATACTGTTCAATGGTCACTAGTTCCCAGATGGCTACCCACTTCTGCATCTGTGATCTCTCTCCATCTCCATTTGAGAGAACCAGGTCTAAGATTGCTCCTCTCGAGTGGGCTCCAATACTAGTTGTCTAAGGCATGCCCCCTGTAGGGCATCTAGAATAACCCCACTCTTCGAAGAGGGTGCTGCAACTGCACTCCAGTTAACATCTGGCATATTCAGATCACCCATCAGCAATATCTCCCATTTTCTGCCATTCTAAGTATACTTTCTATCATTTCCTTGTCCATTTCCTCCCCCTGAGAAGGGGGTCTGTATACAACCCCTGTGCGGATTGTGATGTCATTGCCTGTCTCCAAATTTACCCACAGTGCTTCTTTCCTCCCTGTTTACCCTTTGTTCTGTTGCTTTGATTCCTTCCCTTATGTAAAGAGCTACTCCTCCTCTCTTACCCTCCCTGTCCCTCCTGTAGAAAGTGTATCCTGGTATGTTTACGTCCCAGTCATGGTTTTGTGTGTACCATGTTTCTGTGACTGCCATGATATCCAGATGTTCCTCCTCCATCAGGGCCACTAATTCAGGAAGCTTGTTACCCAGACTACAGGCATTGGTACTTATTGCTCTCCATTTTTTGATGGCTTTACCTTCTGTTGCAGCATCCCCCACTGCCCTTTCTACCTCGGTCTTTTTCTCATTTAGTACCCTGTTTTGTAGGTAGAGGCTGTGATTTTCTAGCTGCTTATCAGTGCCTCCCCCCTTGACTAGTTTAAAAGCTTGCTAATGAAGCATTTAAACTGATTGTTTAAAAGACTTGTTCCCTTCCTGGACAGATGCAGACCATCCTGCCAGTATAGGCTGATGTCCCTCCAGGTGGATCCCAGCCCCAATGAAGCCAAACCCTGTCGTCACACCATTTTCAACCATTCAATAACTGCATGGTGCAAGTACCCTCGCCTCACCCATGCCATTGACAGGCAGCACCTCTGAGAAGGATACTGTGTGTGCTACTTGTCTTAGGCCCCTCCCCAACTCTACAAAGTCCTCCTGCACTGCTCTAATATCATGATGAGCCAAGTCATTTGTCCCTAGGTGAACAATGATGTCCAGCTCAGACTCCTGTGCAGCTGTTCTCGTGATCCTGAGGATGCGCTTCCTGTCCCTCCAAGCCATGGCACCAGGCAGGCACCTTACTTCAGTTTTCCCTGCTCCCCCAGTTCTATCCCCCTAATAATTGAGTCCCCCACCAGGAGCTGCTTCCTTACCCTGTGGTGTCCTCTGCCTCCTTCCTGTGGGCCTCCCTTGTGACAGTTGTCTTCAGACTCCTTAGTCTCCTCTACAGGTGCATCCATAGGGGAGCTATGCTCCCCCAGAATGGTGTATGGATTGTGGAGTGGAACAACTGACTGGGTGTGCCTCTGTTCCACCATCCTCACCCTCCCTGAGCCCACTGTGGTCCAACTGCTGTGCTTTCTTCGCAACCTCTGAGGTAGTGGTGGTGGCTCTGGTACTCCCTGGATGGCAGAGGTTCCCTTCCTACTGTCCAGTGTGGCCTGGGGGAAGGTTCCCTTACTGCTGTCCAGTGTGGCCTAAAGATGGGCAACTTCCTCCCTCAGGGCAGAGAGTTGTCTGCAAATAGGGCAGCATCTCAGCCTCCAGAAAGACTCCCAGAAGACTGCTGCCCCACAGCCATTACATTGCACTATTCCTCACATGTTTATCTACGTGTGTGTGTGTGTGTGTGTGTGTGTGTGTGTGAGATTGGTTTGTTATCTAGAAATATATATATATTATACAATGTGTATGCTTATATTGTCAGTGGAGTGTGCTAGAGAGGATATGACAGTGATATGCACCTTGCACTCTTGAGGAAATGATGTCAGAACCCCAGGTATAAAGGAACTATTTCCAGGGGTGGGTGGGGTGAGGGTGGGCAGGGTTGGGCCTAAACTGTGCCCTCATGAAACAATCAGCTAAAAGCTCTGACCCACTGCTGCGATGAGTGCCTTCCTGTCAGCAAGATGCCTTACACAACAATTTGGCAGAGAAAATACCCTGCTAATCAAACAGAGAAAATCCAGACATCCAAGTCAGACACAGGTAAACCTCCCCAGCCCCAAAACGGCCTGGTGGTTTGTGCTCTGAAAGCAGTCAGCCCCAAAATAAGTCAGCTGTGCTTTAAACTCTAGAAAACTTCCCTCAGATGTAAGCAAGAGAGAGATTTGTTGCAGATATCTAGTCCAATATAGTATATCCCATGCAGCTTCTCAGTTGTTTCGAAGCACACCCTGTTACCCAGCTTGGAAGAAGATGGACTTCTGTCTGAAACATGATCACACCAGTAGTTTATAGTAATTGATCAATGCTGGAATGTTCAAGCCAGAACAATTGACTGTGATGCAGGTCTCCCTGACTAGTGAAGACAATTTCCCCCACCTCAGGCTATGTCTGACATCCAATTACAAACTGCAGCCTTTGCTATTTTAAAGTACACAGCCACCACCAGTAAATATTGCAAAATATATTGATGCAGACTGTCACAGAATACTGGTAGACAGTCCGGTTAGCCACAAAGGAAAATCAAATATGCTTTTTCCAGGCATTGTCTGACTCTAAATATTTCAAAAGACATGATTTGGCACTGATGCACAGCTTTTGGATAAATTAACACTTAATTGTTTTTTCAGATGTGAAGATGACAACAACACCAGTGAACTAGTTTGTGACGAATTACAGAATAAAGAAAATCTATGTAAAATCTTAACTGATGAGGCAGGACCATTTGTTGATTGTCACTGGCATATTGACCCTGAGCCATACTATTCCTCTTGTGTGTATGACCTCTGTCGGTATGGGATGGTCAATGGGATGCTATGCACAGCCATTGGATCATATGAGGAAGTCTGTCATGTGCAGGGCTTGCAAATCCCAATATGGCAGACCCGTGTAAACTGTCCCTTGTAAGTTTTTCTTTCTTACTACTATGTATCCCCTTAACACAACCTATACTAGCACCAATTAAGAAAGGCATGGGTCCATTTCAAGACAAAAGATCATTTAAAACACTCTGTATGCTATTTACCATTAGATTATTGATGGTGCTTTATGTAGAATTGGTTTTAATTCCATAACTGGTTACTAATTACATAGGACAAGCACAACAGACTGGGAGAAATATTTCAAGCATCAACTACTGAATCCTATCATATTTACAAAACAACTGTTATAAGAAATTTGATTGATTCATTATATTCATTAGCCTGATTCCAATTTCTAGGACTGCAGGTTAGTGATGGGGTCCTAATTTATTTAAAATCTGGTAACCAATAAAGGCACACTGAGCAGAGGATCATTTCCAGGTGTGACCCAGAATGCATTAAAATAAGAGTTAAAATCCTAAATATTATTTTTTCTGAAATATTTACACTGGATAGGCCAGCTGTAATGCAATATCTCCTTTTCAGTGAGGTAATGCTTTTTACCCACTTTTATAGATGGATTGACTGAAGAACTGAGACATTATTTTTTTTTGGTGTCCCTTTTATTTCTCATCCTGCACTTGTCAGTGATGCTTCTCTACTTTAGATCTCACATTAGCCCGTTCTGTCTGTCAGATTCGCACTTCACTGCCACCAAGAAAACCATCTAGACCTCCAGTGAGCGACACCTCATTGGATAGCTTGTCCATGCCAGGGGACTCCATTGGCCTGGTGGAGGACTGTGACAACTCTTTATTCTTCTCCTTGTCTAGCTTGTACTTGTTGAGTACCCTCTTGACCTACAGGAGGAGCACTGTTTGTGAATACTAGGCCCTCAGCTGCACACTGGGTAGTTTACTTGTTTGGGGAAACATTGTATGCTGACATCTGGCATGCCAGTGCAGAATTTCTGCTACTTTTGTCCTCCTCCTTCTGCTAACTTGTGCATGCATGGGGCTGCCCTGAGGGTGCCTGATTGCATTTGGTCACCCACACTCTCATAGGGTGCTTTAACCATGCCACCAGCAGGAGCTGCTACATGAGCAATGCAGTGAGCTCCTCACCCCTTGGGAGGAGAGCATCCAGCAGGTGCTCTGAACTTCCCTTCTCTTAATGTCTCAGGCTCAATGCACAAATTCAGGTTACCAGCATATCAGAGTTATACCAAGCTGCTTGGTACCACAGAGCTCCCCACATTTTTTTTTAATGAGAACAGTCAACATTAAGAGCTCTATACCAAGTACAGGAAAGGTCTCAATTTGCAGTTTGTTTGCAATGCAGGGAGGAAAAAATACCAAAAAACAAAACAAAACAAAAAAACAAATATGTTGCAGGTGATACCTTTTATTGGTCCAACAAAATTATTTCTGAGACTAGCTTTTGAGAGATTACTCTCTTCTTCAGGTCAAGTCAGTGAAAACAGAGCTGGATAGCATGACACATATATAGACTGGATGTGGATTCAAGACATGGAATAGCAGTTTACACATCAAAGCACTACAGTCAATTCACATTCCTAACAAAGAGGAAAGAAGAATCCCATTGACAATAGACTGTGTCAGTTGAGGAGCCTGCCTTATAAGAATAAAGGGCAGTTACATTTTAGTCTAGACCATCAATTCACATTTGTAAAAACAAACAAACAAAAAACCCCAGGAAGAATCCTATTCTCATTAGAGGGTGCTTGTTAAAAGAGTCAACCTTATGTTCAAAGTGAGCGATAGTTACATTTTAGTCTGGGAGAGGGTGCTGATGTGATGGAAAGAAGAACCAGCTGAAGTATTGTTTTCAGCTTTATCCTTGGTATTGTTCCGGATTCTCCCCTTTTCCCTCACAAAGAGACAGACACCATTGTTTGTTGTTTTGCTCAGATTGGCAATTAATTTATTTATATATCATAATTCCATGTTCCATTTTATCATCTTTTATTATTATATCTCTCAGAATTTCATTTATTTTCATCCATATATCAATCTCTGATCATCCCTCTTTCTTCCTCTTTTTCTTCCCCCAGGTGAAAACCTGGGTGCCTTCTTCTTCTTTTCTGTTAGGTAACGGTGACAACCGAGACCACTTTCTCCTACATCTTCTTCTTCTTTTTGTGTTATTCCTGTTTCTTTCCCCTCCCCACCTTTTTCCCCACTAGCCAGACTCCAGCTTGCGTTGGATGACTGGCTTTCCCATCACTTAGGGTATTATTCTCCCTTACTTCAGGGAAGATCCTTCTTAATCCTTCTCTTTTCCTTTTTTTTTTATATTCCATTTTTTGCATGTCTCCTCCATGCCTCTATAAAGCCCATCGTTTCTGTGTTAAACTTGTCTATGGCTGGATCTGACAGGTGCACCCCATCCGATCTGTAGAAATCTTCTACCCATTCTTCTACACCCCGCAGTATTACCTGTCCTCCCATATTCCTTACCAATGTCCCTACCCTTCTGGTCCTCTTTCTTCTGGCCCTATCCACAGCTCTATGGCTGTGCTGCTGCCTCCAAACCCTCCTTGGTATCATATCCAACCAGGCAAGGCTTACCTGAGGCCACCACTGCTGTATTGTTCCTAGGTCCCTTTTTATCTACAAGTATGTGTCTACCCATGGCTTGCCCTCAAGATTCGTTGCCCCAAATGTATAATAATTAAGTCTGGACTGGGTCACCGTCCTTAAGTTCCTTCACTGGTGGAAGCAGTTGTGCCCATCTCATCCCCAGATGCCACGCAAACCAACCTACACTGTTTCACATCTTGGTACAGCTGCTTTCCCCAGCCTTTTCTCTGCTCTCCTTTCTGCCCAATAAATATAGGAGTGGCCGCAGATCCAGACTTCAGTGATCCTCCCTCTTCCTATGGGGTTTAAGCAAAAAATAATTATCTTATACATGCTCTTAGTTTCCTCACCATAGTATTCCCCTCCCTGTCCTCCCCCCGTCCCCATTTGTCTCCACATCAGTAGCGAAAACAAAGGCAATACATTAATTTTCTTACTTCAGGTCTTGAATGTATCTCTTATAACTGGCAGACCACCAGTGTTCTTTTTCCAAAATATCATTCACAGTTTTGCCTGCCGCTGCCCACTGTGAGGCAGCCCCAATCCACAAGGAGTGGGACGAATAATTAGCTGGGGCCTCCCCCAGGAATTGCATGCCTTTTTTGAGCAATGCTGTGACTTGATAACCGGTGAACCTTCTCCCATTACCATGAACAAATAATCTCCCTGTCTTGGTCCCATGCTCTGCGGCGAAAGCCCACAAAGCCTGCACTGGGCAAGCTGCGCCCTCTACCTGTCTCTTTAGTGTCACTATGCGACCCTGTCTTCTTTGATCCATTTTTGATCTCTTAATCTTGATCTGTATCTCTTTCATCCCCCAGCTTATATCTTCCCATTCTAATCCCCCTTCCTTGTCTTTTTTGCCATGGCCTACCACCTTACTCACTCTCATGGCCCCTGCAAACATCACAACATAAATCGTGTGAAACAGCTGGGCCTCGGTCTTTGATCTGCATATTACCGGGAGCACGTCCTTTAGTTTTGCTAGCCACTGCTCCCCTATTGGTCTTCTATTGTCTACTGGCCCTTGTTTCAACCTACCCCATCCCTGCATCATTCTTCTAATGAACAATGATTTTGTCGGGTCCTTCCATCCCTTTAGACTGCAATTAACTCTAATCCCTGCCAAGTAGACCCCCATTGTGGTGTGGGCTGTTCCTTTTTGCCACTGCTCCACAGTGAACTTTCGTTCCTCTGTGAGTGGCCTACTTACCTCCATCTGGTGTGCTGCCCTAAATGTTTGAAACACTTGCCAGGCCCCATCATAGGCCCTCAGAGTCCAAGGTGCCCATGAGCTGTGAAACAACAGTTCCGCTCCTTCTTGCCAATGTCCCAGATGTTGGTTGGTATGGGCATTTTTTGCTCCTCCACTGTTGCCGCCAGCCTCTGAAAATGGTCCAGCTGCAGACGGACAAGACTGTCAGCTAAGGTATTGTGCACCCCTTCTATGTGTTTTGCTCTGAATGACATGTTCAGCTGCAAGGATCTTAACACTAAACATCGCAATACTTGCATGACCATTTCTGACCTGGCTCCCCTGTTGTTTAAGACCTCCACCACTGCTCTATTGTCACACCAGAATGTCACTCTCTGATCCCGTAATTCTTCCCCCCAAACCAAGGTACATGCCCAGATGGGCATGATCTCTATCAATGTTATATCTCTTACCTTGCCATCCTTTACCCAGTTAGCAGGCCATAGTTCTGCAAACCACCTGCCCCTCAGGTAGCCCCCCATGCCTAGCCCCCTGGCAGCGCCTGTGTAAAGATCGAGGTCTGTGTTATACACCCTCTCCTCTTGCCAGAAGGAGCAGCCATTATACTCCCTCAGGAATTCCTCCCATACTTTAAAATACTCCTTGACACCTTTTGTCAGGTCTACCCAATGGTGTGGTCTGGTGACCCCAGCTGTAGCCCTTGCTGACCTCTTTGTGAATGCCCTCCTGTTCCAATAGCCCTGCAGGTGAAGTTCAGGTGCCCCAGTACCTGCTGCACTTGTTTTAGTTGTACCCTTCTCCTGCTGGTGTGTACTTGGATCAGTTCTTTCAATTTTTCCACTTTTTTGTCTGGCAGTCTGAATATTTCCTTCGGGGCATCTATCTCAATACCAAGGAATTCAAGCTCCCTGCTGGGCCCTTCTGTTTTTTCTGATGCCAGCGGAACCCCTAATTCTCTGCACAGTTCTTGAAACTTGACCAGCATATGTTGTGTCTCCCTTCCCCCCTACCAATGAAAAGAAAATCATCCAAATAGTGGATGACCATTCTATAACCAGTTTTCTCTTGAAATATCCACTGCAAACAGGTGCTGAATGCTTCAAATGTTGCACATGCTATAGAACATCCCATAGGCATGGCTTTGTCAAAATAGTACTGACCCCCAATTTTAAAACCCAATAGGTCCCAGTCTTCTCTCCTAACTGGCAGCAGTCTGAATGCGAATTCAGTATCCATTTTTGCCATCCATGCGTCCTTAGAAGCCCGGTTTGTCCGGACTGCATCCTCTAGTGTTGCATATGTCACCTTACTATACTCCTCCCAATAAAATCATTCACCGAATCCCCTTCTGGATAGGATAAGTGGTGAATTACCCTGCACTCCCCTTCTTGTTTCTTGGGTACCAAGCCCAATGGCGAAATCCGCATGTTCCGCAGTGGGGGGTATCAAATGGGCCTTCTACTCTCCCTGCTGCTTTTTCCTTCTCTATCTTCTGTCTTAACATCTCTTCCCTCCCTTTGACCGACCCCAGGTTGCTCGCCTCTCTTGCTTGTCTGAGACCCTCACACTGAAGTGAAAAACCTGTGCAAAAACCTTCTATGATCATATCTGCCACACTTTTGTTTGGGTATCTGTCCAACCAGACTGTCCATGCCTCTAATCTGATGGGAGTTCTGGCCACCCCAAACTGCTCTCTGTCTTTCCTCCCATTTTCCCTCCCTGGTCTCTCCCTCTCGCTCAGTGCTTGGTTTTCTCGGTCAGTAATTCTGACCTCCTCTACTCGTGTTCCCCCCTACCCCAACCTCCCTCCCCTGTTCCATGCCTGCCCTTTATACCCCTGTCCTTCTTGAAAAAACTGTTGACCTGAATTATGACCCCAGTGTCCCTTGGGCCCATGTCGTTCTGCATCTGCTTGCTGGGTGCGTTCCCCCGCATTTTGAACACCTGTGCGGAAAACGACATTGAGGCCACGAACAAAAGGCCCTTTTGTAAGCCCAGCAGCACCTCTGGGGTGTAACTCCTTTCCTCCCCCACTCTCTTTCGGGTGTGGACTGATCCATTACATAATCTGTCCATAAGTCTAGCTGCTTCGTATCTCATCTTACATCCCCGTATGTTGCCATTCTCTGCCGGAAAAATTCATCATAGTATAACTACCCCACCCCCCCTTTTGCTTTTGCCCACCTTATTATTAGGGAATATGTGATGAGCGAGATGCCCAGCTCCGGCTTCTTCTCCAGGACAATGGCTGAGAAGGTGGCAAAACCTATGAATCACCCGTCCCAAGTCTTCCCTTTTGTGAACTTGTCCTCCTCCTTCTTCCCTAACAACACTACCACTGCTGCCATTTCACTCTTACCTATGTTCTCTGCTTCCTCGTACTTCGCTGCTGCTTCCTGGCTCACCAGAGCGAATATATCCACATACTCTCGTTTCCATATTTTTTCCTTTGTGGCCAGTGGAACATGCTCGCCTACCCTCATCCCGGATGCACCTATCTCCCTTGTACCTTTTCCTACTTTCTCTGTACCTCCTTCATTTCTTTCCAGCACCTCTTTCTCCATCCTAATCTCTGCCAGAGCTGATTCCATTTGCCCTAAACCTCCTGTTCCCAGTGCCGACACAATTTGACCTATATATTCTTTTATACTGTCACCCACTGTGCTGGGTGTGTTACCTGTTTCCTTGTCTAAGCCTTGCTGCCTGGCGTCTTCCTGGTACCCCCTTATGGCACCCTGTGGTTGAGGAGGAGGGTGAACCACTAGGGGTTGTGGAGGAAACACTATGTTCTGGGGATCTGGTCTGGGTTCCCCGGGGGGGGGTCCGACTTGATCTTGGGGAGATACTGGTGGTACCGGGTCTATAGGCTGCAGAGGTACTGGATCAGCCGCCTTGGTGGGTCCCACTGCCAGCAGTTGTACCCTAGTGGGATTGCATGGCCTTTCAGCTGGTCGTTTCCCTCTGCCCCCTTTTCCCGGGCCAGCTTTCCTTTTCTCCCCGGGTCTCCCTGGTTCCTCCCCTTCCACCAGTTCCCACATTATGTTGGCTTTTTCTGCCAACTCGATTATAGCCCTGTAAGTGTCTTCCTTTGATGGCATGCTCTTCTTTGGTGCCATGTCCTTCGATTCTTTTAACTGTGAAGACAACTGACTGGGAGAAAACTAGATTCCGTTGTTAGTTTATGTTCACTGCATGCCTTCATGTGGAAAGGGGCCCCCCTGCAGCCAAGAAATGACATTTCTGTTAAAACCACTTAGCCCCCATAATACTTCTCTATGACCCAGCCCCTTGTCCAGAGAAATAGTCAACCAATGTCGCCTTGTGTGTGTTTTTTTTTTGTTGTTGTTGCCCCCCCAACTAGGCCTCGAAAACACTTCAAAACGTTGCCTCCTGTGGCTGTCCAGGCCTAAATCTACTCCTCCTGCATGCCTTGCCATGTTATGGCTGTTAAATCTTCTCAGGCCTCTCCCTTCCCCTTCCCATGCTCTGATCTCCCCAAGTCCTCCTGCTGGGTGTTGGTTATCCCCAAAATGTTACCCCCCCACCCTAGGCCACGGTCCCCTTCCATGGCTGATCCCTTCCTCCCATTATTGAAAAACCTGTTACCGGCTAACAACTCCTTTACTTGGGCCTCCTTCTGTTGTCTGGCCCTTCTGGCATATGCTGCCACACCCCTGGCCAGGCCCCTCAGAAACAGGCCTCTGGCCCACTCCCTTGCCTCATGGCACCCAGTTGCCTTCCCCCATTTCATCTTCCCTTGAGACACCCTACCCAGTATCCCGAACAAACAACCCACATCCCAACCAGAAGACTTCCCCTGTTCCAGAAGTGGCCAAGCTGCTCGCTTTGGCCTATTCCCTTGGCGTGTGACATCACGCCACGTGGCCGCTTGTTGCCCCCCCTGCTAGGCCTTATCATCGGCCCACCTTGCCATCCTGGTTCCTCCAAAACTTCCCTGACCCCTTCTGCCCTGGTCTGTCATGCTTTTTATTGCCCCTTTTGGCTGCTATGAACAGCAGCATTTGCCCATCCCT
Organism: Neoceratodus forsteri; assembly: GCA_016271365.2. Lineage (NCBI taxonomy): Eukaryota > Metazoa > Chordata > Ceratodontiformes > Ceratodontidae > Neoceratodus > Neoceratodus forsteri. The sequence continues at coordinate 82,895,561 of CM028138.1, forward strand.
ATGTGTAGGCCCTTTTTCAGTCCCTGACTCTCACCGCACTGTCCTGATGGGGCAACGAGATTGCTTCTGGCCCACCGAGTCGCCTCCTCAATGGGTGAAGCCAGGGATGCCTTAGAGGAACATGGGGGGTGTAATCTCCCCCCAAGAACATGAGGAGGTAGCCGCGAGGTTTTTTGGGGTGGGGAAGGGGTCCATTTTCCAGCCACGCTGTCCTGCTGGTGTGTGTGAGGTGCCATGCTCTCCTTTCTGCCAGACAACAAGGATGGATTCTCCCTGGACTTTCTGAGGCCCTCCACACACGCCTCAACCTGCCTCTTCCCTTTGTAAAATATGCCTTCCCCCTCTCCTGCATTCCCACCGGGCTCACCCCCCCAGCCTTTTTCTGGCCACCATTATTCTTGTTAAGGCTCCGCTCACCTCATGGCTGCTGTGCGGCATGTGACGTCATGTCACGTGGCCGCCCGTGATGGGCTCATGCTCCCTCTTGTTTCAGGCCTCCTCTACACCAACTACACTCTTCTGAGGCGATAAAAACCTCCCAACAACCCCAGGCTTTTCAGTCCAGCCTCAATGCTGCAACTTTTGTCCACTACTGAGATTTCTTGATCCACAAAACTGTCTCAATGCCTCTTCTCTTGCTAGGCCCCCACTGGGAAACGCTGTTGCATTCTGCACAAAATTTTTTAACTGGCGCTGTACAACAGCACTTTTTCCAGCAAAAACTTCTCTTATCTGTGCCTAATCGCCTCGTGATTTTAAAACAAGTACACATCTCAGTACAGCTGCAAAATTCCTATCACCACTAAAATGCATGTCCTTGAACCAGCAATACTATAATTTCCTCAAACCTAAGCCTAATGAACCAGTCACTTACGAAACAAAGCATACCACCTCTGTATACCCTAAACCATTAGAAACACATTCATCCAGGCCAGCAATGCTAAAGACTTCCTTCAAACAGCAGCTTATTGTAAAGCAGTCACAAACAATGTATCTTAAATGACATTTTTTTTTTAAAACTTCATTCCTTGGAAGCTATCTTACCTGCTGTACCTGGTGCACAAACCTCTCCAAATTGTTCCGCCAATCTGATGTGCTGCAGTTTCAATTAAATCAAAACTCCAACAAAAAGTGGCTGAAACCCCTCTGTGCTGTCCATTATGTACCTCCACTTGCCCCTCCCCTTCCTGTTGCCTGACCATTGTTCTATCCCCTGTCCCTTCCCCTTCCTTCCCCTCCTCTCCTTCTGAGCACAACCATCCTAATGAAAGGGAAGGGGTGCACCAGGACTACCTGGTCTGCCCCTTAAAGGGCAAACTCCAATGTGCTAAAAAAATGACACTTTTATTTAAGGGACTCTGTCAACCTTTTTTGCATCATATTATTTCTAGGTAAAAACACATGCTTTGTGATTGCTTACCTGCTCTAAAATTCATTGATGTTGCTGGTTGTTTAATCTACCTCCTTGCTTATTATAACCGTAATGCATGGGGATGTACTGTATAGTTATACACAATCTAGTTTTGCTCCAAATTGTTTACCAAATCTTATTGCATACTTCCTGAACATTAGAAACACTCTCAAACAGTGCAGTCACTCATGATACAAATGTCTCATCTACTCCCACTGCATAATGAGTAGCTAGATAGTGTTGGGGGTGCTCCCGAGTCCAGGAAAGATGCAGTTGTAGTTAGTCAAGAAATGTAAACAAACATGTTTTGGTGTGGTAACACCAGTATGGTTGACACTCAGTTTTTTACTTTTTAAAAGGAAAAAGGAGTCTGAATCAAACAACCAGCTACATCAGCAGTCTCTGTAGAATGTGACAATCATACAATGTGTTTTTAAACTGGGAACACTTTGAGGCCAAATGGGGTTGACAGTGTCCTTTTAAGTCCTTTTTCTTTAGTGTCAAAAAATGTAATCATTTTACTTCAAATGTTTGCCATTCCTGGCTGCTTTCAAAATTACCTTTCAATACTCTTACAGTAAAATCACTGATGGAGTGGCCTGCTCTTGAGAAATGTTCCCTAGTGGTGTATTTTCATCTTTGTGGGTAATTGTGAATCTGTGATGATTCATTCTTGTTCTTGTTTTGAGCTTCTGTCCAGTTTCACCAATATAGCAAAAAGAGTTTTTTTTGCAAAAACGTTTTCTCTTTACTTACTGTTTATTGCAGTACTAGATTGTATCAGACTGATTCTGCTGACTTTCAAGCAGATATTTTCAGTAATTACAAATCCCAGACTCTCCTGAAGCTGACTTCAGAGCAGGGCTGCAGCAGTGGCAGTCAATAGCTAGCAGTGCATGTTAGAGTTTTTATAAGGTAGGATCTTTTGCTTATTGGTCCCGCTATCCTTGCAGGGCTAACAGCAGTCACAAAAACCTATGTGTAGCCCCAGCAGAGCAGCACTGTGATGATACTAAAAGCCCTGATCGATTTCCTTTTTTGTAGCCTTGCAGAATCCATGTGAAGCTCAGGCCTGCACTGATAAGGAATGGTGTGGCGAATATTATGGAGAATATGGATGTTACTGTTATGATAACTTTGACAATCAGACAAGAAGTACCTATGGTATGTATTTCTGTTTGTCTTACTGAGATGTCGGTGCCAGTAAATTAACTTTTTTTGATGTTTTAGGGATGTTTGCAATAATGTGAAAGTCAGTGAAACTGAGGCCAAATCTGTTAAAAGCTGAAAAAAGAACAGTGCATATTCTTGGTGAAACATTTGACCAATAATTTTTATTCTTTTCTAGATTGCTCCTTTTAGCCTGTTTTGTACGAAACCTCTTTTCCCAGTCTTGAGACTGCATTACCAATTTTTACTTACATTTTGAACAATAAAATGAGTTCTCTTTTAATCTGTCTTTCCACAGGGTTTCATTAGTATTCTCAGCTGTTTTTAAACACCCCTGGTGGGATTTTCACACAGTCAAGGAGCAGCGTGCATCTGTATTTCAGATGCATGCTGCATCATGCAGATGCGTACATAGATGTCTGTATCCTATTCTCAGACATTTGGATGTATTTGCAATTTTTCCTGCAGTTTAGCACAATTTTCTGCTACAACTACTGGAATCCCATCCATTTTCTAGATGCAAGTGTAGAATTCCATCCCAGGAGTTAGAGCAACTTTTATGGTTTAATACTTGGGATGGAGTTTGGTACTTTGTCTGAAAAATGGACACGAGTTTCTGAAAATCCCCCTCCCCATTATTAAATAATTTTTCATGTGACCAAAATATGCTACTGTATCACAAAAAAGACATTGGTCCTTAAAGCAGCAGTATCTGTCAGTCATAATATAGTTTTTTTGTAACAAAAAAGTTTTCCTTGCAAGAATATCAAGAAACCCATTTTGCTTTTTGTTTTTGACATGCCCTCTGATGAAGACCTAATTGTTGGGCCAAAGCACTGGGGACAGGACCTCAAGTATGGTGTCTGTATTATGCTCAAATAAAGGAATTGCCTATTTATAGCAAGTCAGAGTCAGAGACTTTTTTATAGCCTGGAGTGCTCTGGTTCCACGTCAGGATATCGACAACATAGTTGTCAACATCCCTGACAGTGATAAGGAACAATGCCGACTGTCGGCATTATTCCCGTCAGAATAGAAGATTTTTTGCACCCATACAGGGGACTATGCATTTGGCTTTGCCTCATGCTTCACTTGCTGAGGCATGTTGTTATCTTGAAATAATGCACATCCTGTAATACCTTTTTACTTAACTGACTACTGGTGATGTTCCTTCAAGAATGGCAAATCAGAACAGGTGACAGAATTTTTCCTGTCCCACTCCACATTGCAGCCATTTCTTTCTCTTTTCAGATTACAAAATAACCTGTGCTGGAAAGAACAGCTTTGTTTCTCTGTCACGCTGCTTGGTGTTTACAGATGGCTTTCCACCCAGTGCTGTACACCTGAATGATCCTAGCTGCAATGGGACTTTACAGGATGGCAGGCTAATCTTCCCATTTGACAGCAGCAAGAGAACATGTGGCACAAAACTGCTGGTGAGTGAGTTAAAAAGAGAATAAAGAGAGTGGCTGAAGGCCCTTCATGATTTCAAATAAATAATCAGCCCCCTATGCCGCTATTTCAGATTTATGTCAAATCATGGTACTTCATGTATTTATTACAGCTTATTTACCCAAATTGGCCCCGTTGAAATGCAACATCTTGTTTTCAGTAGGCTCTTGCATCTGCAAATTTAACAAATTTAACAGTTGGACAGACAGATGCACTGGGAGGTCAGCTTCCTTAATGAAAGTCACCCCCATAAGATAGTACCAGAATATCTACTAAAATCTATGGGTGGGATTTTTAAAACGGCACCTGGATTGACACAAGCTGCAGCCAACAGCAGCTTGCATTGATTACTGGGGCCAGAGATCATATACCCAATTTAATACAGGATAGGTCCCGATACCAGAGTCAATGGATCTGACATGACTGCACCCATGCACTGAACAAGTGGCATACGGAAGGGATTTGATGGAAGCAGGGTCACAACAACCTATTGGCAGCCACGCTCCTGTACTGTCAAGTGAGGTATACTTACACTGTCCCATTGCTGACTGTTTCCTAAAGACAACCAGAGGTGGCTAGCTGCTGCACAGTGTCCCTTGGCCCCAGTCAGTCAGTGGTCATCAGCAACCAGTTTATCCTGTATGCAGATGTGAGACAGAATGTTGGAGCAGCAGTTCCCTGTCCCATCAGGTTCTGGATGGTCTGTATGTGCCAGGAGCAGAGGGCTGGAATGTGGGACTGACAAAAAAGTGCAAGTGCACAAGACAAAAGATAGGGCAAAGTGCCGCTGTACCAGGTGCGCCATGGACTGTGACCTTCCTTCAGCCGATGTACAGCAACTCCAGGACAATTCCAGCATTGTTTCTGCAATAGACTTCTGTGGCCAACCATTGTCTGGCACACATGTCTACCCAACTGTATAACAATAAAGACAATGATCATTTCTAATATTTGTTATTATGAATGCATTGTGTATAGCTACACAGTGTTTTTTTTTTGTCAAATAACAGGCAACTGAAGTTTTATTACTGCTTTACTGTGATGTTTCTAAGAACCAGTTGGAGCTGGATGTCTAATATTGGGGCCCAGAATTTCACCACAAGCCCCATCTGCATCATAGCCAAAATTTCTAAGTGAGTTTCCAAATGTAAACATCTTTATTTTTCCACTGGATAACACAATTACGCCAATACGACCCTATTTTCAAAGTTGTCCTCTTACAAATATTGTACATAAGCAATAAATGCATATATATCCAGCAAGGAAATTACTGTGATCATTTAAACAGAACTACGGACATAACATTGTTAACATAAGACATCTAAATGATTTAAGCTTATTCACAACTGTAGACTGAATGCATTTTAGTGAGAGGATGGATGTGCTGCACTAGAGCTCCACGTGATTTTGTTGGGTTTTGAATGCATTGCAAGTTTAAGGGCTGTCTGAAATTCAGAAAAGTAGCTGCATTTCTTATTTTTGGTAGCAATTAATTATTTATTTTTAATGTGCTATACTGCAGCGACATTTGTCCATCCTTTTTTTTTTCTTTGCTTCTAGGCACTATCAGACCACTGAAATGCATATTTCTCATAGAGTATATTTAGTCTGATAACTCCAAAATATTGTTTTACATAGATACATAGATACATAGACAGTGTTGGCAGATAAGGGCCTATGGCCCACCTAGTCTGCCCATTTGAGCTTGTAAGTTCAGTTTGTTTTCCTAGAAGTCTATTTCCCCTTACCCCTGACCTCTAGAATTCCTTTATGTCTATCCCATGCATTCTTAAATCCCGTGATTGTTTCAGCCCCCACCACTTCCTCTGGCAGGGTGTTCCACTTGTCCACCACCCGTTCTGTGAAGAAATTCTTTCTCATGTTTCCTCTGAATCGTCCTCCCTCCAACTTCATCCCATGCCCTCTAGTCCTGAAACATCTTTTTCGCTTAAAAATAGTGTTTTCCTGCACCCTGTTCCTCCCTGTAAGATACTTGTATGTCTCTATCATATCCCCTCTCTCCCTCCTCTCCTCCAGGGAGTACATGTTCAGTTCCTTCAACCTGTCTTCATAGGACTTGTGATGCAACCCATGCACCATCTTTGTTGCCCTCCTCTGAACCTTCTCTACCCTGTCTATGTCCTTACGTGAGTATGGTCTCCAGAACTGTACCTGTACTCCAGGTGGGGCCTCACTAGTGTCTTGTATAGCGGAATTATGACCTCCCTTTTCCTGCTGGTGATGCCCCTGCCTATACATCCCAGCATCCTATTTGCTTTACCTGCTGCCTTGTCACACTGTTTCCCTACCTTGAGGTCATCAGAGATGACAACCCCAAGATCCCTTTCCTGCTTGGTGCATGCCATATCCTCACCCCCCAACTGATATATTGTGCCAGGGTTTTTGTGCCCCATATGCATTATCTTGCACTTCTTTGCATTGAATTTCAACTGCCAAACCCTTGACCATTCTTCAAGTTTCTGCAGGTCCCTTCTCATTCTGTCTACACCCTCTGGTGTGTCTACTCTGTTACAGAGCTTTGTGTCATCAGCGAACAGTGAAATTCTGCCTTCTATATCCTGTGCAATGTCACTGATGAAGATGTTGAATAGGACCGGTCCCAGCACTGATCCCTGTGGTACCCACTGGTCACTCTTCCCTCTGTGGAGTGACAGCCATTTACCACCACCCTCTGTGTCCTGCCACCCAGCCAGTTACCTACCCACCACACTACTGTCCTGCCCACACCATATTCCCCAGTTTGTGTAATAGTCTTCTATGTGGCACAGTGTCAAAGGCCTTGCTGAAGTCCAGATAGGCCATGTCCACTGCCCTCCCTGATCCACCTCCTAGTCACCCAGTCAAAAAATTCAATGAGGTTGGTCTGACATGCCTCCCTGGTGAAACCATGCTGCCTTGGGTCCTGTAGTCCATTGACAACCAGGTGTTCCACCAATCTCTCCTTCAGTAGTGCTTCCATGATCTTTCCACTACCGAGGTGAGGCTGACTGGTCTGGTTCCCTGCTTCCTCTTTGTTCCCACTTTTGTATAAGGGACTACATCTGCTGTCCTCCAGTCTTTGGGTACCTCCCTGTTTCCAGTGATTGGCTGAACAGGATAGCCAGAGGTTCAGCCACCACCTCTCTTAGTTCTTTAAGGACCCTGGGGTGCACTCCATCTGGCCTCATTGCTTTATCAGCTCTTATTACTTCCAGTTCCTTCAGGACCCTTTCTCCTGTAAAGGGACTGTGTCCATTCTGCACCATTCTCACCCTTGTACTCCTTCAGACCCATTACCCCCTCTTCCTTAGTAAAGACTGAGCAGAAATACCTGTTCAATATGTCAGCTTTACTGTTGTCATCCTCCACGGGCTCCCATCCTCCCCTTCAGTCTCACTATCCTCTCCTTTGTCCTTCTTTTTTCACTTATGTACCTGTAAAGGTTTTGTCCCTTAACCACTGATTTTGCAATGTGTTCTTCTGTCTGAGCTTTGGCTTCCTTACTGACTTCCCTGCCTCCCTTTGTTTCTCCGGTACTTCTCCTATCCCCTTCTGCCTGTGTCTTTTTGTATTGCCTGAATGCAATCTTTTGGCTTTCACTTTCTTTGCTACCTCTTTGGAAAACCATAATGGTTCTCTCTTCTTTCCTCTTGCTAACCTGCTTAATGCATAATTCTGTTTTTCTTATAATCCCCATTTTAAATACTGCCCACTGTTCCTCAATCCCTGATTCCTGTCCCATTCCCTTAATGCCTCTTTCAAGCATCTCCCATTTTCCCAAAGTCTGCCCCCTAAAATCCAGGATACGTGTTTTGTGTGGTTTGGTTCTGCTCTTTCTGTGATTTCAAACCACAATGACTGGTGGTCACTGTTACCCAGGTGCTCCCCACTGTTACCCCCATCACACTGTCTCTGTTTGTGAGCACAAGGTCAGTATTGCCTTCTGCCGAGTTGGTTCCATGACCAGTTGCTTGAGGAAGGCACCCTGAAGGAGTCCAGGATAAATCTGCTCCTAGTTGATGCTGCTGCTGGGATGCTCCAGTCCACGTCTGGTATATTGAAGTCCCCAACCAGTACTACCTCATCTTGTCTGCCATCCTTTGGATGGCTAGCATCAGCTCCCTATCTGTTTCTTCCTCCTGGGCTGGTGGTCTATAGACCACACCTGTGCGGATGGCTGTCCCTATTTTCCTTTCCAGCTTAACCCACAGTATCTCTCCCCATTTTGTTCCTCCTGGATCTGTGTGGCCCTATGTCATTTTTCACATACAGTGCCACTCCTCCTCCTTCCTGCCTGCTCTGTCTCTTCTGAATATGTTGTAGCCAGGTATGGCCATCTCCCAGTCATGGTTATCATTACACCAGGTTTCAGTGATGGCCACAATGTCAGATCTGACTTGTACCATGACAGCCTCCAGATCTTCCATCTTGTTGCTAAGGCTCCTGGCATTTGCACATGTATTTCATGATTTGACCCTCCTAGACTGCTTCACTGTTCTACTCCAGCCCCTTCCTTGGTTGTCATTTATCCCTGGTTCTCCTTGCTATCTGCCCTTCTGCTGAATTTTGCCCCTTTTCTGCTTATCCACCTTTTGGACACTAATATCCATCTTTTGCACACTGCTTTGCAGAGATAGCCACTCCTCTGGTTCACTGGTTCCATTACTAGCTGTGGGGGGTGAGCAAGTAGGTATCATCCTTGCTGGCCTGCCACCCCCTTTTGCTAGTTTAAATGCTTGTCAATGCAGCATTTAAACTTATCATTGAGTGCTTGATTCCCTCAGGATGGATGCAGGCCATCAGGCTTGAACAAACCTCCATCCCTCCAGATGGGTCCCCAGTCACCAATGAATCCAAACCCTTCCTCACAGCACCAGTTCTTCAACCATGAGTTAAAGTTCCTGGTGCATACACTCCTATGCTCTCCTTGCCTCTCACAGGTAGTACTTCTGAGAAAGTGACAGAAGCAGCTACTTTGCTGAGACCCCTCCCCAGTTTCCTAAACTCTTCCTGAACTTCCTTTGGCCCCATTTGCCAAGTCATTAGTACCTAGGTGGATAATGACATCCAGCTCACTCTCTCCTGTATGCCTTCCCAGTGATCCCCAGTATCTTCCTTCCATCCCTCCATGCTGTGGCACCTGGTAGGCACCTCACCTCCCTGTCCTCCCCCTCCTGTGTTCCTAGCTGGATCCCTCTTATGATGGAGTCCCCCACCAGGATTCGCTTCCTCCTCCTCTGGGGTCCACTGTTTTAGGTTTCTTTGTATTATGCAATTTACCATTTTGTACACCACAGTGGCACATTATTTATTCTGATCTCCAGGGAGTCCAGACATAGGTGGTAGTACATTAGATAATGGTGCTTGCCAAATAGGCAATCACAAATGAACACAAACCTAGCTAGCATGTTGTGTGTAACATTTAAAATTTCAAGTGAATGTTTACTTGCAAAATGGTCTACCAGATTTCCCTATTATAAAACTAGTGACATCAATTGCATGGCAATAATGTTCCTTGCATGTTTAGTGATAGCAAAACAAGTGTGTTGAGGAGCATAGACAAATATACAGAAGTGTTTGTGCTTCATAGCTGCTTGCATGAAAATCTTCCCACAAGTGACCATCTTTGTTTGATGGGGTGAGCTGCAAATGAAGCAAATACATTTGCCACAACTGGGGTTCTTCAAAAAACATTTGAAAGTGCAACAAGCTTAGGATTTTAGATAATTTTGTAGAGCAGGTAGACCACAAACCTAATTGAAACTACATACCAGTTTGTTATTATTATGCTTTCCATAACACACAACACTCAACGATGTCTCCATTTAATTTATTCTTTTTTTTTTTCTTACTGAGTATTTGGATATACCTTTGAGTCAAAGACTCCTTTACAAGGTTCCACATCGCAGAAAACATAACATACATTAGTAATTCAACAAGGTACATAGTCCAGAATATTTACAAAACAGCGAAGGCTAACAGATGGCTACTAGTAATAAATTATAGAAGTCATTAGTAACACATTTATAGTTAAACGAATAACAGAGTCATCAACTCAAGCAAGGTCAAAGGGGTAAGCAGGCCTGAGGCCATAGTCAGGGGAGAAAGGCCGGGGGGTGCAGGCAGGGCAAGAAATCGGGTGGCAGATGTGGGGGGATTCAGGCAAGGAATCATTGGCAGTCACAGGTATTTGAGAACCTCAGGTGGGCCATGAGATATGTTTTGAAGGGACCAATTCTATTTTCATTCACTAGAGAAGAGGGTAGGCAGTTCATCCAAAAAGGGCCCTGTAACAGAAGGACCTTTGGAACTGGGAGGTTTGGCAGAGGGGAACCGACAGGAGCAACTTGCCAGAGTTGTGTGTATGCTTAGTCATCGGGGCTGGGTGGACTAAGGAGGAGAGCCTGGGGGGGAGAGGCCAAGGGTAATCTTTTTGACCATGAGGCAAGTATGGAACCGGATTCTATTATCAAGATTTAGCCAGTTGGTAGCATTATAAATACAGCAAGTATGGGTGAGACGGTCATATTCTAGTATGAGGTGGCAAGCTTTATTTAGGGAGACACGAAGTCTATAAAGGGCCAAGATGTTTCCAGCACTATAGATGAGTAGGCCATAGTCAAGTAGTGAGAGGACTGATGCGGAGACAGCAAGCTTAAGGGCATCCGTGGTGAGGCAGTGCTTGAAACGATACAACAATCTGAGCCTAACATTGAGGGTGGTGGACAGGAGATGGATATGTTGGTAGAAATTAACAGCTGGGTCTAGAGTTATGCCTAGGTACTTAAAGGAGTCCACTTACTCTAAAGGGGTCAGATTGGCAGTTAGTACATGAGGGCACTGCTCTATCCAGGAGTTCATGGGGTGGGAGAATAGCATGACTTTGGTTTTCTGACAGTTGAGAATAAGGCATTGAGTGGAGAACCAGTTTTCAGCGCCACTAAGGGAGGATTGCAGCAAATGGTGGAGTTCAAAGGGGTCCATGTTGGTGGAATATAGGACAGCATCATCTGCATATAGTATTAGGTTGCCAGGGCAGGACTTGGGGAGGGAGTTAAGGAAGAGGCTGAAAAGTAGAGGACCTAGGATGGACCCCTGTGGCACACCGGAGAGGATGGGTATTCTATTGGAGAGGGCGTTACCGAATTTGACCTGCTGGAAATGGTTTGAGAAGTAATCAGAGAACCAGCCAAAGGTGTCCTAAGAGAAACCAAAGTTAGAGAGTGAGGTCAGCAAGAGAGAGAGAGTGGTTGACGGTGTCAAACGCCTTAGTGAGGTCTATGAAGATGGCACCAGTGATATGACCTCTGTCCAAAGCATAGTGGGTGTGGGTGGTAAACTCCAGTAAGGCAGTAGTAGTACTGTGCTCTTTCCAAAATCTATGCTGCTGTTTACAGAGCAGGTTGTATTTGTTGAGGTGGTCCATAAGCTGATCTGTGACAATCCATTCTTGGGCCTTGGACAGGGGAGGGAGAATGGAGATGGGGCAGTAGTTATTGGTGAGGTTAGGTCCCCACTTTTGAAAATAGGGGTGATGGATGCAGATTTCCACCTAGAGGAGTTTACCTAGTCAAAGGGAGCAGTTTATAGTATGGGTGATTGGGATAAGTACCTCATGGAGGGTAAGCCAGAGAAGTTTCAGGCCTAAGGTGTCACTGCTGTAGCAAAGGGTGGCTCAGAGCTTTTTAAGATATGGATCCCTGGACTTGGATGAAATGTGATGTAGGCAAAGGGGTGCTTCAGGAGGGAAATGGGGAGCCGGCTGAGGGGGTCAAAGAAATAATTGTAACAACCCTTTAACTGAACTGATTTCCTCTGTTAACTCTAAATCACTTTCTATTTAAAAAGGCAGTGCAGCCTAGGAGTTATTGCACAGATCACTGAAAGAGAAGATCTGGAATAAAATCCCACCACAGTCACTGGGCATGATTTTAAAAGCCCTGCTTTACATGCAAGATGCCTGCATTAAGTGAAACTGATGCAAGTGGCACCTTGCATCAAATGTTTCGGCAATCTTAATTTTCAAATGCAGGCTACATCAAAAATAGGAGACTGTGTGGCAAATCAGCCCTGCGCCACCCCAGCACCCAAAGTGGTGGTGCTCCATATTGGTAGGGAGCTTATACCACGGTGGGACTGCAGCATCCCCTGATTCGAGATGTTGAATACCCTACTGTGGCCACAAGTCAAGGCTGTGGTTAGATCAGCTACAAGCTGGTCTAACAGCCTTTGCATGACAGGTCAGACTGGGCTGGTACAGAAATTCCCCTGGTAAAATTACAATGGTCCTATGGGAGTGCCATAGTGGGAGGAATATGATTTGGCACAGTATGGCAGGGCACAATGGTGGCATCAGATAGCTGTGCCCTGCACAGACCCTGTCCTGGACCCCCTGGTGCTATCAGACATTGTCAGCTGTCTCATATCTGTCAAACTCACTGACACGCAAAGATTGTCCCTGGCTGTGTGGCATGTTTTACAGTTGTAACATAGGGACATACCACTGGCACCTTGATATGCCCCTGATGCACAGCCCTCTGTGTACTGGCATGCTGCCTCTACAGGTGCCTTAGTATCAATAGCAGGTTGTTAGGGCACCCCTATAGGCAGGTGCCATAAATGAGCATGGCAGATGGCAAGACAACTGAACTACTACCACATATACAGGGGTGGAGAAGCCCCATCCCTATCACTGTACCCTACCATGCTGAAACAGTGACAGTGACATGTCAGGTGGGTGGGTGCATACTGTGCAGCACCCACTTATCTAAAGGTGACAATCACCGACAATCTAGTAGGGCATCAGCATTGATCAGCTTGTACCCGCCAGTGCAGTCAACCTCTGATAGGCAGATCAGTGCTGATCTGTGGAATGCTTAGATTCCCTGGGTCACCAGTGAAAAGGGGGATTGTCTTGTCTCAGTGGGCTTACCAGGTTATCAAAATTAAAATAAAATAAAGTAAATGCAGTATTAGGCTGTTGGTGACTGTCACCTTCAGATACATGTGTGTTGTACAGTATGCACCATCAACCCAACATGTCACTGACACCGTTCTGACTCAGTAGTTACCACCAGGAGCTTGTCTGTGGTTGGAGGATACCACACATTATTTTCTTTGCAGAGTGGTTTGTGCAGATTGGTCATTGCATTGACTTGGTGGTACAGTAGCAAAGAGGGAGCCTGACACCAGAAGCTGCAAAACTCGGGAGCATGCAAGGCTCAGTAGCACTGTTCACTCGGGATTTTGGGACTTCCTCTCACCCACTGCCAGTCCACCCAGTAACAAAATTGGCTCAGCAGAAGCTGTCAGCAGTGGCTAGGAATGGCACTGGCAGCTGCAGGTGATGGGGAACTGGAAGCACAACAACAGCAGTGAATGAGGGTCAGAGATCAATCAGATAAGTGGAATTTTGTGTGCATTGGGAGCATTTATATATTTGAATTTTGATGACTGGGTAGGCCAACTGAGACAAAATTGTCCCTTTTTCAGGGGCGACCCGGGGAACCTAAACATTCCATTATGAATAGATTGTAAAAATATAGGTAATACAGAATAAAGTTCCAGTATACAGAAGTATAGTATAAACAATATAAATATCAAATACAGGTAAAAACCAAGTTTGCAGGACATAGGATTATCACACATAACTGAAGTTAATAATGATGTACAATAGTAATGCATCGATAGGCTGATGAGACATACAAAAACTGTCATTCAGGAGTTAGAGGTGCAGTGGTGCAGATAGAGGGGGGGCAGCTCAGAGATAATGTAAGGAAGTATTTTTTCACAGAGAGGGTTGTGGATGCATGGAACAGCTTTCCAGAGGAGGTTGTGGAGTCAAAAAACAGTGGTTGAATTCAAACATGCACGGGACAGCCATAAGGCAATTTTAGGGGTTGGGGGGTAGAAAGAAGTAGACTGCTGGTTAACTAGGATCTGCAGCTTATCCATTAGGTAGGGAAATGGGCAGACTGGGTGGGCCAAGCGGTCCTTATCTGCCATCAAATTCTATGTTTCTGTGTTTCTATGTAGTGGTGGTTGTGGCTTCACAAGCACATTCTGCATTCTACAACAAAACAAACAGAGGATTAAATAACGTACCTAGCTTAGGTCATATAAATTTAAGCGTGTAGAAAGGAGCCGTAAGAGGTAAAGCATAGGAGATGGTCAGGGACTGAAAACTATTAGTTCAAGAGGATAGAAGAGTAAGGTAAGGATAGAGAACCAACAAAAAAAATAGAGGTTAATTACAGATATTAGTGGGAGGGGAAATGTTTTTGAACTGAGTAAGGGACATACATGAAAGTATGCCCCATGTGAGGCTATTCCATTTTTGGGTGGCTGCAAATGAGGAAGATCTCTTACCAAGCACTAGACAAGTCTTAGGCAGACTTAGCATTGGATAGTTGTAGGGTCAGCGGGAACTAGTAAAGGGATTAAGGGTTAGCAGATTGGAGAGGCTAGGGGGAAGGGGAGGTGGACAAATTTATATGTGGTGCATAGTAAAGGGAAGTCCATTTTAGTTTCGAAGTAAGGCTGGCCTAGGGTGTTGAGCACATCGCAGTGGTGGGTTCGAGTTGGGGTGGAAGCAGTGAATCAGGCTATTCTGTGCTATGCTTGCCAGAGTCTGTTTATGACTGCAGGCTTTTCTGTGACGATCATCAGAGCTCCATAAAGGAGGCAATAGAGTAAAGTTGCTGAAGCAATGGTCCTTCTGGAGTGTGATGTGAGGTAGGGGGCTGTGCGGAATAGCAGGCCAAGCTTCTGATGAATGGATTTCATGATTTTATCTTCATGTATATCAAATGATAGGTTTTTGTTGAGGGTTGCCCCAATATATTTAAAAGAGTTTAACCCTTTGAGTGCCTCACCAGTTGATGTCTTAATTACCAGAGGAGGATGGTTAGACAGGTCAAAGGAGGTGTGGTGGAAAAACATGGTTTTAGTTTTTTTTTTTTTTATATTAAGCACCAACAGGTTGGCCTTGAACCATGCCTCCAATGACTAAAAGTCCCTCTCCAAGTTGGAGTTGAGGGAGAAAATATCCTTAGAGGATCTGTATAGTATGGCATCATCTGCAAATTGCTCTACTGATGCTCAACTGCAGTTTAGGGGGAGCTCGCTGATAAAGATGACAAATAATAGAGGACCCAATATGGATCCCATTTTTTTTAGCTACAGTTTTATTTTAGGTCTTATTTACTTTCTTATATTATTTACTTCATTTATTGTTGTAATTGTATTGTTTCATTAATAGTATTTCTGATTTGTATGGCTCCAGAGCCTCCAGGATTGGGCGATAGAAAATAAAATGTGTCTTGCCTTGCCTAGTGAGAGATAGGGATGACATAGTACCAGCCCATTTGATGCACCATAACCTGTTTGTCAGGTGATTGGCTAGCCAAGAGTGGCAGAGGTTGTTGAGCCCTAGGTTGTGGAGTTTTGGTAGGAGAAGCTGGTGATTGACAAAGTCAAAGGCTTTTATTAGGTCCATGAAAGTTGCCCCAGTTGCCTCACCATGATTCATGGCCTAAAAGTTGTCTGTAGTTGCCCACAGGAGAGCAGATTCTGTGCCTTGTAGTTTTCAGAAGCCATGCTGATGGATGGTTATGACATTTATCAGCTCTAGGTATGAGTAGAGCTGATTGTAGAGGATTCCTTCTTGGATTTTAGCTAGGGGACATAATATAGAGATTGGCCTATAATTTTGACTACATTTTTTGGGCCACTTTTATGCACAGGGACAACTATTGCAGTCTTCCATTTGTCTGGAATAGTCTGTGTGAGGAAGGATTTGTTTATAAGAAGCATTACTGGATGAGCAAGTGGCACTCCCATCCTGAGGAATTTTTGCTGAAGGTAGTTAAATACAGGAGAACTATCTGGGTTGAGACCATTTATCAGTTTGAGGACCTCTAATCTTGTGGCGAGGTTTAGATGGGGGTGAGAGAGTTGTCGGGGTTAGAGACCATTGGATCATTAGCATCTGTGGGCAGATCATTTTTGTAATTGGCCAGGTCAGATCTGAAGGGTAAGATAGAGTAGTGCCTTTAGTGATCATGGTTTGAAGGAGGTTACATTCCTTTCCTTTAAGTAGGGAGTTGATTTGGGACCAGAAATTTTTCAGGTTGGCATGAATCTTTTCCTGCAGGGAGTGGAGATAGTCACACTTTGTTTATTGGCTTGTGATTTGCAGATGTCGCGTTTGTCGATTGGATATCCAGTCTGTCTTAAGTCTAGAATTTTTGAAAGCTTTCCAGGCTGTATTGTGGGAGTGTATTTGGTATCTTAGTTCATGTGAGAGCCAGGGGGAGTGGTTTTCTTTGGCTCTCCTTAACTTAAAAGGGGCATGGGAGTCAAGAATGGAGGAGGAGAAGGTAGTGATGAAATATTCAAGTGCCTGATTTACATCAGGAAGGGTGGTGACGGGGGTCCAGTTGACCAAGTTAATACTGTATTTATTGGGTGGTTAAATACTGAGTGCATTGGGGGTGATTATACTGAGTGAACTGTGGGATTATAGACTAGGTAGGTCATTTCTATCTTCAGTTTATCTGAGCTAAACAAATTACAAAATGTGTGCTTACTTTTCCATTTTCTATCTTCTTTTTCTCAGGGCTTGAACTTTTATATTTTTTATCTATGGCTACTAAACATCGCTAGTGCTTGTGCATGTTGGTGCTCATTGTGGAATAATATCTGTACAAAGTTCCTTTACTGAGCTAGCTCGGTAAGCAAGAGTTGGAGTTACTAGCAAAGGAGTAAGCAAGGACAGAACAGAAAAACCTACAGAAGCAGTGGTTAGTCTGTTATCTAGATACAGTTGAGTGGGAAGAGGTATATAAGGCCAGGATAAAAGAAGAATAGAAAGAAGGGGTTTGTTTTTAGAGCAGGTATAGACAGTGTAGAAGGGGAAGATCCTGAGAGTGGTACAGTGCAGTGGTTGTGGGGTAGCAGTATTCAGGAGGACTTTCTGGACACAGCAGTGCAGCCCCATCTGTAGGTACCTCTCTGGGCTGATGGCAGGGGTTGCTAGTCTCCACCCTGATTTGGCCAGGATTCACGGAATCTCTTCCCCAACTCAGGGGCCACCAAATCTGGCTCCACTACCTCAAATGTTGCCTAGCAGGAGGAGTGGATGGACTACGGTGGGCTCTGGTGGGTGAGGGTGGTGGGACAGAGACATATACCCCATCTGGTGCAACTACAGAGCTCCTACTCTGTTTTGCAGGAGTGGGAAGGTCACACAGTGACACCTGGAGTTGAGACTGGGGGGGGGATGAGTGGGTCTTCCATAATGGATCCCCAAGGGTGGGAGGTAGAGGACTCCAGAGGAGGGAGAAGCAACTCCTGGTAGGGGACTCTATAGTCAGGGGTGTGTGTATTTGGGGACAGGTAGCGAAGGGGAGAGGGAGATTAACTGCCTACATGGAGGCACAGCTCAGAGGAATGGAGAGCAGATCCAGAAGATCACTTGGGCTATGACTAGGAGGGAGGAGCTGGATGTCATTGTGTTTCTGGGGACAAATAACCTGGCTAGGAACATGGCAGGGACAGGAAGAGTGCAGGAGGAATTTAGGGAGATGGGGAGGGGCCTTTGGTAGGTAGCATGCTCTGTGACTTTCTTGGAGGTGCTGCTTGTCTACGGCAAGGGGGATGCTAGGAATCTCTGCATCAGGGACTTCAACGCATGATTGAGGGACTGGTGCAGAGAAGAGAGTTTTGGCTTGATTGGGGACTGGAGACCCACCTGGAGGGATGGGGGCCTGTACAATGGTGACAGCCTACATCCATTCAGGGAGGAGACAGTAGTCCTTAGTGAATAGTTACAATGCTACATTGGCAGACATTTAAACTAAATAAGGGGGGCAGTGGGAGGAGGCAGGGAGATAAAACCTACCCCCCACTAGTTCATAAGACCAACAGTGAGAATACTGGCTGAGTAGAACCAATAAAGGAAGCAAATAAAAATGAAAGCCAGGGGGCAGAATAAATTATTATAACTGAAAAATGTAGTGGACAAAATAAGGGTTGGCAAATGGGGAAAGGGGGGGTGCGTGGTAACACAACCTGGAAAGCCATGTGTACAAATGTTCAAAGTCTGAGCAGTAAGATAGATGACTTGGTGGCTACCATGGTGAAGCAGATCTGGACCTGGTAGCCATCACAGAGACCTGGTGCAAAGAAAACCAGGACTGGGAATTGGCAATACCAGGTTATACTCTGCTCGTAAAGGACAGGGTAGGTAGTAAGGGTGAGGGGGAGTGGCTCTTTATTTGAGAGACAACATAAAAGATACAGAAATACAGGGGAAACTAGAAGGAAGGAAAGCGCTGTGGATCATCCTGGAGACAAGGAAAGGGCCACTATTCATACAGGAGTGAATTAACAGACCTCCATCACAGGGAGAAGATGAAGCTGGGGAAATGATGGAAGCAATCCAGTGGATGTCTTGTAAGGAACAGGTATTGCTAGTAGGAGACTTTAATCTTTTTTTGTTGTTGTTTTACCAGGATAGACACACCCAAGCTGAAAGCTTGTTTACAGGTGTGACCTGGGAATACAAGAAAGTTAAGTGACTTGCTCAGGGTCACACAGTATGTAAGTGGGGGCTGTGGGATGCAAATCTAGGTCAACAGGTTTGAAGCTCAGGGCCTTATACCACTGCACTATACTGCCTCCTATCTAGTGGACATAGACTGGAATCTCCCAGCTGCAGCCACAGCCAGGAGTAGGGATATCCTGGATTCCCTGCAGGGGGCATTCCTCAGACAGCTAGTTATGGAACCCACTTGTGAGGGGGCATTACTGGACTTGGTACTGACAAACGGGGACAAGATTGCTGACGTCACAGTGGGTGACCACCTGGGGTCCAGTGATCACTGCATGGTGTGGTTTGATATTAAAAAGGGGTCAGAATCAAACCACACAAAGACAATGGTCCTGGACTTCAGGAGGGCTGATTTTAAGAAAATGGGGGAATGCCTGATGGATGCACTGGCAGCAATAGGGAAACTGGAGGGAGTTGAGGAACAGTGGACGCAAATCAAAGAGGACATTGAAATGACTACAAATATATGTGTCAGGCAGGTTAGCAAGAGCAAGAGGAGAACGAGACCCCTATGGTTCTCAAAAGAAGTAGTAGAAGAAGTCAGAGTGAAAAAATGGCATTTAGAAGGTACAAAAGAACACAAAGGGAAGAGGATAGGGAGAATTACCAGGGGAAACAGAAGGAGGCAGTGAAGGCATTTAGGGGAGTAAAAGCACAAACAGTGGAAAATATTGCAACATCAGTAAAACTTTTTAGATACATAAATGAAAAGAGAAAGACCAATAGAGTGATAGTAAGGCAGAAAGGAGAAGGAGGGATGTACATGGCAGAGGACCACCAAAAATGAGACATAATGAACAGATAGATGGTGGACAGGCAGTAAAGTGTGGAAGGCCACGTACACAATGAAGGAAGATCCTCCTTCATACCCTTTATAACTGGTTCAGGTGTACCCATCTAAAGCCTGGGAAATAAAATCCCCGACCTGGTGGCCCTGATGGCAGAGGCTGATCTGGACATAGTAGCAATAATCGAGTTGTGATACACTGTAAACCATGGCTAATAGGTGAGTGTACCAGGTTATACTCTCTTCAGTAGGTATAGGGAGGTTAAAAAAGGAGGGCCCTGTACATTAGGGAAGGTATAAAGGCAACTGTGGTACAGGGCAGACAGGTGGAGGCTGAGGCACTGTGGGTTACCCTTGAGCATGGAAATGACACAGCAGTTCAATTCACAAAGGGATGATCCACAGGGCCCCAACTCAGGGGGAAGAGGTGGGCAGATTGCTAGTGGAAGAAACACACGACATGGCAACAAAAGGGGAGTTACTGCTGCTAGGTGATTTTAATATACCAGATGTGGATTGGACCATCTTGTTGGCAGCCTCAGCCAGGAGCCAAGACATCTTGGACTCCCTGCAAGGGAAAGGTCTCAGGCAGCTGTTGCTAGAACCCACCAGGGACAGGGTGATTCTGGACCTAGTACTGACTAATGGAGACAGAATCACAGATGTCCAGGTGGAAGGGCACCTGGGATCCCATGACCACCACACTGTGTGGTTTAACATGGGTACACAGTGATGGTCAAACCACACAAAGGCAAGGGTCTTGAATTTCAGAAGGGAAGACTTTGCTAGGATGGGGCTAGGTATCAAAGAAGCCCTAGGAAGGAGGGATGCAAAAGTTGGGGAGGGTTGAGGAGCAGTGGGCACACCTAAAAGTAGCCATGGTGGAGGTGACAATCCAGTGCATTAGGATAAGAAAGAAAGACAAGAGAAGGAACGAAGGAACAAACCACTACAGTTCTCTAAAGTTGCAGCAGAGCAAATGAGAGCCAAAAGGAATGCTTTCAGAAAATACAAGGCAACATAGAAGGAAGAGGATAGGTGTACCTTAATTGTCTGAGGGAAACAAGGAAAGCCGTTAGGAGCGCAAAGGCACAAACAGAGGAAAGATTAGCACAAATGGTGAAGAAAGGGGACAAGACAGTCTATAGGTATATCAGCAAGAGAAGGATGGCCTGGGGTGGGATTGTAAGGCTCAGAGGGGAGGAAGGGGAGAGTATGGAGGGAAACCTGGAAAGGCATCAATACTGAATAACTACTTCTGCTCATTTTTCATTAAAGAAGGGGAGGGACAGGGACCACAGCTAGGCATCAGATACATGGGCGTGGGGAAGAAGGTGCACACCAGTCCATTTACAGAAGAGAGAGTCCTAGAGGAGCTCACACAACTGAGGGTCAACAAGACAATGTGATCAGATAGCACACATCCCAGGATACAAAAGGAACTGAAGATTGAGCTGGCAAACACCACTGGTAGCCATATTCAGTGAGTCACTCAATACAGAAGTAGTTTTAGAGGACTAGAGGAAGGCACATGTAGTCCATCTTCACAAAAATGGAGCAGGGAGGAGGCAGGGAACTATAGGCTGGTTGGCCTCACCTCAGTGGTGGGTAAGATTATGAAGACACTGCTTACAGAAATGATTGTGGAACACCTGGAATCCAGTGAAGCACAGGATCCAAGGCAGCATGGATTCTCATCAGGAAGGTCATGTTAAACAAATCTGATAGTTTTTTTTGACAGAGTGATGAAGGAGGTGGATCAGGGGAGTGATACATGTCACCTACCTCGATTTCAGCAAGGCCTTTGACACTGATCCATATGAAAGACTGGTTAATAAGTTGGGAAGCCTGGGTGTGCACCACAAGGTGGTGAACTGGGTTAGAAACTGGTTGCTGGACAGGAAGCAGAGGGTGGTGGTAAATGGGATCCAATTCGAGGAAAGAGGGGTGACCAGTGAGGTACTTCCAGGATCAGTACTGGGGCCAGTCATTTTTATGTTTGCTTGCGTGCATGCACAAGAATTATGAGACAGCTTAGGAGAGAAGTGGGTTGTGGAGGTGCAGCACTGTAGCAGCCAAGGGAGGCACAGCATTTGGGGGCTTGGCAGTGGTGGGCCAATGGAGGCATAGTGTGCTGATGACACTGGCTTCCAAAAGTTGCACCAAGTTGTAACATTTTCACCGCAGCAATCAGGGGCTGCCTCGTCATTGCGGCGTCAGTCATTCTGCTGCAATGAGGGAGTGACCCATCATTGCTGAGTGGAACATGCTGACTGTAATATTGTTTGTGAACATGATGGCGGCTTCCTGCCTGTTCACAAACAATATTAAATAGCCCCTATGCCGAGAGGGTGGCCAGTCCCCCTCAGCATCATATGCCTCCCCCACAACTATGTTTTTGCTGACGGGGGCCCCAATTCCTGTTGGCTTCAGTCCCCCTCCAAGTTAAAGTTGCCTATGGGGGAGCCCACTCCCCATCGGCATTATGTCCCCCCTCCCAGTTTGATTTGCTGACAGGGAGCCCACTCCTGTCAGCATAATGCCCCCAGAAAACCCAGTAGATTTGTGCCAAGGGGTGCCCAATCCCCCATCAGCTACACCCTCCCCAAAACATTCAGGTGGCACACTGGGAACCCATCCCAGCATGTCCAATGCCCTGTAAAGAAAAACATCTGCAATGTTTTTTATTTTTTAAACCTGTAAAAAAACGTCCCTCGTAGTCTCCTGCCCTCCCCACTACCACACCCACCCACTGTGCACACCCTGCCTCCCACACACCCTCACACCCATACTTACTCTCCTGAGCCCAGTGCGATGATCTTCGTGGACCGGAACACGCTGCACTCTTCAAAGCCGACCAGAACTGAGGAAATGCCGGTAAGCTATATAATGGCATAAACAGGGTTTTTTCCAACTTTTTTGCATCTCTCAGGCATTTTTTGGAATTTGTGCACCAAATTTTCAACATGGGGTTTTTGAAACCCCTCCTCATGAATTCAGTCACTGTCATGGCGTTACTCAGTCCTGAAAGGTGATTTTGTGATCACCGAACGGAATCATCTTCAGGGACCGATTAACAAAATGACAGTGCCAGTGTTCATGAGGTAGGCTCTCAAAACGTGTATGTTGCAAATTTGGTGGAAAAATTCCCCAAAATGACTGTTTTATGAGCGTGCTTTGCGCAGTTGCTACAGATGCTCGTAACTTTGTGAATTTGCAATATTTTCAGTCCAGATTTTCAACATTGCCATTTTCCACACCTCCTTATGAACAGTACAGCTGTCATTTTTCACATCCTGGGTGAAATGTGTTTTCGAACTTCCGGCGCAGAATAGCGTGGTTGCTATGGGAAATCCATGTTTGGGACACATTACTAAAATGACAGTGACACTGTTAATTAGTAGAGGTCCTAAAATGCCTATGTTAAAAATTTGGTGACAAAAGTCCATAAAATTACTGTTTTACGATCGTGCGTTGCGCAGTTTCCATGCAGCTTGTAACTTGGCATATTTGCAATATTTCACTCCAGATTTTCAACATTGCCATTTTCCGCACCTCCTTAAGAACATTACAGCTGTCATTTTCACATCCTTTCCGAAATATGTTTTCACACTTTGACACATTACAAAATCTCAGTGACATTGTTCATTAGCAGAGGTCCTAAAATGCCTATGTTTGAAAGTTTGGTGATGAAATGTCCATAAAATGACTGTGTTATGTGCGTGTGTTGTGCAGTTTCCAGGCACGCTCGTAACTTCGCACATTTGCAATATTTTCACTCCGGATTTTCAACATTGCCATTTTTCCACACCTCCTTATGAACAGTACAGCTGTCATTTTTCACATGCTGTCCCAAATGTGTTTTTGCACTTCTGGCACAGAATACCATGGTTGCTGTGGGAAATCAGTGTTCGGAACACATTAAGAAAATCACAGTGACACTGTTCACGAGCACAGGTCGTAAAATGTCTATGCTGAAAATCTGGTGATGAAAGTCCATAAAATGACTGTGTTACGTGCATGCATTGTGCAGTTTCCATGAATGCTCAGAAATGTGAGCATGTGCAGTATTCCCACTACAGATTTTCAGCATTGCCATCTCTTCACACCTCCCTTGGATGGTACAGCTGTCATTTTTCACATCCTGCCCGATCTGTGTTTTCGTACATGTGGTGCAGAATGGCACTGTCGCTCTTGGAACTCAATGTTCGGGACACATTGACAAAATCACACTGCCAATCTTCATGAGAAGAGGTCCTAAATGCTTTCATGAGGTGGGGTCACAAAAGGCCATGTTGACAATTTGTACTGTAAATACCAACAAACTCCCGAGGCATTAGGGTTTTTAACCATAATGTCCTACCCTGTACAGATGGACAGGCATCGTGGTGTGCCTTTGGATTGCCAACTGTATTGCTCATGCCATCCTACCCCCCAGCCGCTGACAGGCATCAAGGTGTGCCTTGGACTCTTCAGCCCCAGACTTCACCCCATTCTCTTATGCTGTACCCATTTCAGCATATGTCCTTATGGAATGGGGTGACTGTAAAGCTGAAAACCCTAAGGCACACCTCAACCCCTGTCAGTGTCTGCAGAATAGGGTGAGGTGACATTGCATGACCCTCATGGGTGACGACCCAAACACTTACCCCAATGCCTGTCCATCTCTACAGGATGGAGGTGGGGTTGATGTGAACTTCAGGACTTCACTGCCATTCCTATTCTGCATTTCTCTAACTCCTGCATTTCCAATGCTAATACCAGCAAGCAAACATTCGGCATTGACAAATGTTTGTTAATGTCTGTATTAATGACACTGTGGAAGGGCCAGAAGGGAAGGTTTGTCTGTTTGCAGATGACACCTAGATCTGCAACAGGATAGCCACTCCAGATGGGATGGAAAAAAATGAGGAGGGACCAGGGAAAGCTGTAAAAATGGTACAAAGTGTGGCAAATGAAGTTCAATGGGAAGAGCTGTAAATCATGCACCTGGGGTGCAGAAATCCTGTGGAGGAGCTACAGTTTTTTTGGGGAGTTGCTGACAGTCACCAGGAGGAAGAGAGTTGCTGACAGTCACCAGGGAGGAAAGCAATTTCAGGATTATAATCTCAGATGACATAAAGGTGGCCAAGCAGAGTGCAAAGGCTGTAGGGAGGGCCAGAGGCATGTTGTGGTGCATAGTAAGGGGTGTCACCAGGGAAGGAGGGAGGTGGTGATACCATCATACAAAACAGTGGTGAGGCATCATCTGGAATACTATGTGCAGCTCTGGAGGTTGCATCTTCGTAATGACATAGACAGGGTGGAGGCAGTTCAGAGAAGGGTGACTAAGATGGTGCAGGGCTTGCAACAGGAGGCTTAGGAGGAGAAATTAAAAGACCTCAATACAGTATGTATACAGTGGAAGAGAGGAGGGAATAGGAGAAATGATAGAAACCTTCAGGTATCTTAAGAGCACAAACAAGGTGCAAGTAGAAAACATCTTTCAGTACAGGAGAGGTACGAGAACAAGAGGGTATGATATGAGATTGGAGGGTAGGGTAAGGGGTAAAGTGAGGAAGTTCTTTTTCACAGAAAGAGTAGTGGATGCATGGAATAGTCTGCCCCATGAGGTAATAGAAGTGAACACAGTGGCAGAATTCAACCATGCATGGGCTGGGAATAAGGGAAACTTAGAGGTGGGAAGGAGAACACAAAGCTGATGACCAAATATGATCAGCGGCTGCTGATACAGGTAGGGTATATGGGCAGACTGGATGGGTCTAGCAGTCCTTATCTGCCATCAACTTCTATATTTCTATGTAAATTCTTCTGTTCAGTGTTTACAGAAGAGGGAGTGGTAAATGGGCCACTGATTAAGAAGAAGGGCATTAAGGGATGGGAGGTGGACACTAGTCTGTTTCCAAAAGATACAGTCCTTAGGGAACTAGCTAATTTAAAAGTGGACAAGGCAATGGTACCTGATGGGAATGCACCTAAGGATGCTGAGGGAACTCAGGGAGGAACTGGCTGCACCTCTAACAGCCCTGCTTAACCTGGTCATTGGAAATGGGGAAGGTGCTGGGGGACTGGAGGAGGGCAGCTGTAGTCCCACTCCCAAATGCAGAAATAGGAAGAAGCAGGAAATTACAGGCCTGTCAGCCTGATGTCAGTGGTGGGCAAGGTAATGGAATTAATGGAATCACCACTGAAGGAAAGGATTAGGGAATACCTTGTTGCCAGTGGTCTACAGGATTCAAGACAGCATGGTTTCATGGGGGAGGCCTTGCCAGACTAACCTGATTGTGTTCTTTGATTGGGTAGCCTGGGAAGTGGATCAGGGAGGAGCTGTGGATATGACCTACCTGGAGTTTAGCAAGGCCTTCAACACTGTCCCACATAGGAGACTGTTAAACAAGCTGGATACTTAGGAGTAGGGACTAAAGTAGTTAAATGGGTAGAGAGTTGGCTAGAAAATAGGAGTCGGGGGGTGGTGGTAAATGGCATTCACTCTGGAGTAGGCAAGGTGACCAGTAGAGTGCCTCAAGGGTCAGTACTAGGCCCAATCCTCTTTAATATATTTATTAGCAACATAAGAGAGGATTGGAAGGAAAGTATGCCTATTCACAGATGACACAAGCTCTGCAATACAGTAGACACACGGGGGTAGAAATAATGGGGCAAGCCACACCAGCTGGAAGAATGATCAGGTCTGGCAGCTGGGTTTCAATGCAATAAAGTGCAGAATCATGCACTTGGGGCACAGAAACCAACGGGCAACATATCTATTGGGAAGAGTAGAATCAGTAGTCACAAAGAAGGAAAGAGACCTGGGGCTAATCATTTGTGATTACCTGACGGCAGCTAAACAGTGTGACAAGGCAATGGGGAAGGCTAATAGGATGCTGGGCTGCACAGGCAGGAAAATCACCAGCAGAAGGAGGGATGTAGTGATACCTCTGTATAGGTGACTGGTGAAACCACACCTTGAGTATTGTGTCCAGTTCTGCAGGACCCATCTCTGAAAAGACATAGGGTGGAGACAGTTCAAAGAGAACAACCAAAATGGTGCAGGGCCTGCATCAGAAGTCCTATGAAGAAAGGTTTAAGGAGCTGAATTTGTACTCCTTAGAGGAATGGAGGAAAGGGGAGATATGATAGAAACATACAGATACCTTCCAAGTAAAAACAGGGTATAGGAAGGTAGCATTTTTTAAAGAAAAAACATGCTCAAGGACAAGGGTCACACTATGAAGGTGGAAGGGGGAGGCTCAGAGGAAATGAAAGAAATGTGAGAAAGGATGTGACAGGGTGACCCCTGTAATAGTGGGCACCCTTGGGATGAATTAAAACCCCTTCCCCAATCAGTTTATATGTTTTGTATAATGTCCCACTTGATACTTTGCTGGCTATAACAAAACTAAAAGTACAAGTTAC
Organism: Neoceratodus forsteri; assembly: GCA_016271365.2. Classification (NCBI taxonomy): domain Eukaryota; kingdom Metazoa; phylum Chordata; order Ceratodontiformes; family Ceratodontidae; genus Neoceratodus; species Neoceratodus forsteri. Next base: position 82,922,411 of record CM028138.1, read on the forward strand.
AAAATGAGAAGGCAGTTTTAATATAAGAATAAAAAAAGTTTGTGGTCTGTCTGAAGCTGTGTTATCCTATACCCACGCCCTGTGACATATGGTGTCAGAAGTGGGTTCTGACTGAATGTCCGAGGTAACAAGAGGAAAGGATACATGGCCGAGGTGCATGGCACCAGAAGAGATGAGGAGAACAGTATCTGATGGAGATGGTGACCTGGGCGAGGCACCATGAATGTGACGAGATGGACCCAATGGTCAAATGAAGACCCTGATACAGCTTCTTCACTGGATGAGTGGGAGATGGCTGGAAGTTGATTGATGCCAGAGAGAGGTAGAGTGCAGATGCCAGGAGCTACTTGAGGGGTCCCACTCAGAGGATGTCGAGGAAGAATTGGAGCAGTATCCATGGGCTCTGGAGGAGGAGCAGGACCCCCAGATGGAGCATTTGTGACCAACATTTGTAGAGACCCTGTTGTTGCCCATTTTTCCGGGCTGCTATTTGGTGGAGGATGGCACATGGAGAAGGAGACCCCAGGTAAGACTTTGACTGGCAATGTATTACTGGAGCAGAAGACTTCAAGCAACATGGAAAGAACCATTTTGGCTAAAGGGACTTTTGCATGTTTTAAACCTCCTCCTATGAAAAATGATTGTTCTCCTGGTGCTGACTGGGGAAAGTTGCAGGTGGGGGATCCTGAAGTTATCCAGTAAAGGAAGCATGTAAAAATCCAGGATGGGAGATGGGGTTAATGGTGGTGTGGGGGACAGGTTATGGTGGTATGAACTTAGAAAGGAAATTCTCTATCATATAAGTCCAAACCCCGGACAAAGCAAGTGGATGCTCAGGTAGTGGTGCCCGAAGCATATTGGAAAAAAGTGATGAAGGATGTGCACTCCAGTCACTCGGGGCATCTGAGCCATGGGAAGGTTTCAGCTAGACTAACCCTGTATTTCTATTGGCCAGGCATGTATAAGCAGGCAGCAGCATACTGTAAGACCTGTTGTAAGGGCAGACAGATTGTGATAACTGATAATGATGTGGGAGGAGTAACCCAGAGGGTGAAGGGCAAGAGATGGCACCCTTGGAGGAGGGGGAAATTCTCACATAGAACAGAAGAGACTAGGTGGTAGCCAACACTAGTAGTGTAGAAGATTTGGTATGTAAACCCAGAGGTTAGGGACAGGATGTTAGGCATACAGCCTTGTATGCTACTAGTCTACCTTTAAATGTCTAAGTGGGGACAAAGCAGAGTAATTCCTTCCCCCCCCAAAGGTAGTTCTACTGGGTGCTGGATGGTCCAGCCATTCAAATGTTCAAATGCATCTGGTCAGGGAAAGTCAGCAGATGGCATAAAACTGCCATTAGTGGTTCTTTCTCCTAAATGTATGTGATGATATTGTAATCTACTAATGGAGAGTCTAATTTCAGAATAATTTAAGATGTCTCAGGGTATTTGTATTGTTATGAATAGGATAATTTACAAATGTGTTTTTAGAGGGACCCTGAGACAAAACTTCAGGTGAGGGTGAGCAGAAGCTCCACATCCTTCCAGGGTGTTAGTTGAGATTTGGACAACCATAGGATGGTTATCCTCTTATGCAGCAGGGATGTGTGACAGGGTGACACCTGTTATAGTGGACACCTCTCAGATAAATTGAAACCTCTTCCTCAAGCAGTTTATAAGTTTTGTATAATATCCAACTTGCTGCTTGGCTCATTATAACAAAACTAACAGTACATGTTACAAAATGAGAAGGCAGTTTTAATATAAGAATAACAAAAGTTTGTGGTCTGCCTGAAATTGTGTTATCCTACAGTATATCCACACCCGGTACCAAAGTATTTCACAGAAAAGGGTGGTGGATGGATGAAACAGCCTCCCGGTGGAGATGGTGGAGGCTAAAATGGTTACAGGGTTCAGTAATGCATGGGATAGATACAAGGGGATCTTGAACCTAAGGCAGGGAGGAAGATGAGGACTGAGTAGTGTCCGTGGTATAGATGTAGATAGGGAAAAATAGCACAGACTAGATGGGTCATGAGGTCCTTATCTGTCAACATCTTCTGTTTCTGTGGTAGGGTATGGTGACAGGGATGGCATCTCCAGTATATGTGGTAGCAGTTCGGTTGTCATTTTGTCTGCCAGACTCATTTACAGCACCTGCCAATATGGGTGCCCTAACAACATGCCATTGCTATTACGGCACCTGTACAGGCAGTAGGTTAGCACACAGAGGGCTATGCATCAGGGGCACTTCAAGCTGCCAGTGGGTACATCCCTTTCAAACAACTGTGCTGCATCCCCTACAGATTGGGACAGTCTCATGTCTCATATAGTATGATTCTAATGTCAGTGACTTTCATTTCATTCTATATTTCCCTTAAATTAGATTAAGATATATAACACTATGTTTACCTACACTGGAACATTCCTGGCATTCTACAACTCTCTGTAAAATGTATATGTTGTAGTGAAATTAGGTGAATCTGAATCACAAGTTTTAATTAAATAATTAAAATGCAGTAATCTGTCATCCTCTGTCTAAAATACATTATTTATTCTTCTGTGCATCTGCTGACACCTAGGTTAATGCAACCCATTTTATCTACTCCAACACCATTCAAGGGACATTTGGTAACAACTACGGTGGTGTGATAAGCAGACTGAAGAAAATAAACATTGGGTTCAGTTGTGCATATCCTCTGTCTATTAATGTATCATCCTCCCTGGCCATCACCCCAGTAGAAAGGTAGGTACTTTTTCTTTATCAACTAAACAAACAAAAGTACATGTTACAAATGTTATTTAAAGGATGATTATCATGTACCAGAGGGTTGTTTGTCCATAATAAACAAGAAAGTGTCATAATCATAATTCATGTTTCAGTTGTTGACATAATTTTAGTTTGATCTCTTCATATAATCTGAACAGCTTGATCACTTGGAAAGTCCCCTGTTTGGCTAGGCTTTCTCTGGAAAACACAGAGTTGACATCTCTCTCACTATAATACTTTTGATGGCACAAATGGAGACATTATGTCTGGTACAGATTTTGTGAGATGCTGAATGAATAATTAATTTCAGAGGCATGGAAACTAGGATTGCACATTATTCACCTGCTTTCAGTAAATGGAATTGTATCAATATCTGACAGAGATGACATTATCAAATACTTGGCTATCCCACAAGTCAGTTAAGCAATAACACTATCATGGTCAGGGTTACATGGCAATGACTGGACCAAAACATAATAAACACCCAGGCCATAGGCTGAGCTGTTTAGAAACCAACTTGTCCTGTTGTTACTGAGCAAGGCCCCAAGCACTATATCTGTTATTGTAATTATACATACATACATACATACAAAGAAAGAAACACAGTGGAAAAAAAATTTTGAAAATGAGAACTGAAATTATTCTCTCTAGTGCTATAGCATGTCTGTGAGAAACCTAGACATTGTAAGCAGTTTTCTACAGATACACTGTAAATTTAGTCATAGCCAATCAGGGATTGGCATACAGTCTCATTTCAGAGTCTACTCCGTTCATTACAGAATAACATGGCTGTAGCTCTATGTTCAGATTGGCTGACAATAATCTTTTTAAGTATAATTAAGCAATAATGGTATAGTAAACTGGATTTACAGGGAGATAATGGAACTGTGATGCAATTAAAGACTGAGGTCACAGGTGCTTATTGCCATTCCAGTACAGATAGGCTCTGTTCACACTACAGCATGGTAATGTAAAACATTTTTAAAACAGATTAATTATCGTTGTAGCATCCATGTTGTAGCATCTGCACTGGCTGCCAGCATGTTATAAACTGTTATTAAAAACAGTTTACAGCATCTGCACTACTGCCTCTGGACCAAATTACCTATCAACTTGTTCATAAGTGGAGACATACAGTTCCATGAAGGGGAACCATGCCTGACTGTCTGCACTGCAGGTAAAGCTGATTTGACTTCTGGAATGTTTTTAAAACCATGTTTAAGCCTAGGTCTCATCAGAGTTTAAACACGGTTTTAAAATATGGATTACAAAGCATGTTATGTGCGGATGCAAACTGTGCTAAGGCACTTTAAAAGGGTTTAAGCTCCTTAAACCATTTTAAATACCCTAGTGTGAACAAAGCCTTATTCCCACTGTTTAACCCAGTTTACCATGACATTGTTGCTTGCATGCTGCAGAAAACACCATCAGAGAAAAATATACTATTAAAGCATTACTCAATATATACAGATAGACACAGACTAGAGAAGCTACTAGGGATGGTAAAGCTGCAAATTCTGCTTTGGTGAAACTTTCGCAGAATTTCTGAAATTCTGCGAAAGATTCTGTACTTTCGCCTAAGGCGAGATCAGAAACTTCTGCCGATTTCTGTGGATTTTCACTCTTTTTCCCACTTTTAGTGGGCAGCTTACTCAATCAGCCTCGGAGTCTCATCCAACTCAAGCAGTGTTATGCAATGCCAGGTTCATTAAAAACAAGATGGCAATAATTTCCAGTCTTGTTGGGTCATCAGACCAGGCGTGCATCACCGAGACCTGGCTGGATGGAAATGCTGGCCCAATTTTAGAGTCAGCAGTTCCAGACAGTTTCTCAGTGATACAACACCCAAGATTGAATTGCAGGGGTGGGGGTGTGGCCATTTGTTTTAAAATGGAATTGGGCATGATTGATGTGCCAGTGGGGGAGACCAGATCCTTTGACTGTAACTTGGGTGCAGGTGTGGGGATGCAAGGTTCTTCTTGTATACCTTCCACCTGGTGATGGGGAAGCAATTTTTGCAGGAAGTCACAGACTTCATTGTTGACATGGTATTGGAGTCACCCATGTTGATGTTGCTGCGTGACTTCAATGCCTATGTCGATAACGAACTCTCGCAGTTTGGTCAAGGCTTCCTCCAACTAAGAGATTAATGACTGGATGGTCTCTAGTTGGTTGTGACTGAACCCCAATAAGACGGAGGTACTGGTAGTGGAGTCAAACAGGAGGTGTGATAGGATGGCCTCTGGTGCAAAGACTGGATTGTTTCTGGGTTCTGTGCCATTGAAGGCCTCCTCTAGGGTGCATGATCTTAGTGTTTTCCTTGACAGTGGATTGACATTTGAATCTCAGGTGTCATCCACTGTCTAGTCCAACTTTTTCCATCTAAGGAATATCGCTGACTCAAAACACCTGGTTCCACCCTGGACCTCCCCACCTTGGTACATGCATTCATGACATCTAGGCTTGACTACTGTAATGTGTTATACCTTGAGGTCTCTGGAGGTACCCTCTATCGATTGCAGCTAGTGCAGAATGCAGCTGCTAGGCTGTTGATGGGACAGTCTAAATTCTGTCACATCACCCCGGTGCTGCATGAATTGCACTGGCTGCCTGTTTGATAGAGGGTTCTCTTTAAGGTGGGCTTGCTCACCTTTAAGGTCCTACATGGACTGGGCCCTAGCTATCTGTCAGATCTTCTGACACCTGCTGCCCTGGTCCACTGTCTCCTATCCTCCTCTAGGGGCCTCCTTGCATTCCCAGGATGAGGTTAAAAACTTAGCAGGTGACAGAGCTTTAGTGTCACTCAGCCCCATCCTCTAGAATCTACTTCCTCCATCAGTAAGGAGGCCTATTCAGTTGAGGGCATTCAAAGCCCATCTCAAGACCTTTTATTCAGCCAGGCATTCTCAGACACTGTCTTTAGTTAATATCTCAGAGATAATTGCATAATGGCACTTTAAATTTTCTGCTGACAATTTAGACTCTTATTTTAGTGTTTTGATTGTAAATACCTATTAGATGTTTATATCTTATTTATTGTGTTTTAATTGTTCTGATGTTGATTGTATGGTGTGAAAGCCTCCTGGATTGGGAGCCCGAAAATAAAATTTGTCTTGCTTTTGCCTAATGGCATCATTGGGCTTGCACAGACAATTGCCTCTGCAACCCATAGTTCTGGTCATTCTCTGGACCTGGTCTTCCTCCTGGGTATGGAGACTTTTGATTTGGTGGTGGAGCCACTTGGTTGGTCTGACCATTATACTATCAGGTTCAATTTCCGCCCCCCCCATAGGCCTGCCCCTGTGGAGATGATCCCATACTGCCCGTTAAAGGAGGTAACCCCAGATGGCCTGATGGCAGTACTGGGTCTATCAGTATTTCCAACTGCTAGCAGTGGTCTGGACAGCCTGGTGCAAGCTTATAATATGGCTGTGGATGTGGCTGTGGACTCCATTGCTCCTGTTCATATTCGCCCCCCCCACCCTTCATCTTGGGTCCCCTTGGTTTGATGGGACCTAGAGGCAGATGAGGAGAAAGGGGTGAAGGATGAAGCATTGCTGGTGGAAATCTGGCCTTGATGCCAACAGGCTTAGATTGGTGGTCCATTATTTAGACTATCAACCAGTGATCTCCCATAAGAAGGCAGAGTTCCTGTCCGGAGAGATCACTGCTGCGAGGAACCAACCTGCTCAGCTCTTCGAACTGTGGAAAGACTGTGCAATCCAGCCTTTCTGCAATTTTGGAGAGCTTTATCACAGGATAAGTGTGATGAGTTTGCTCGCTTCTTCGCAGATAAGGTTGCTAACATTAGATCAGAGATCTGCTTAGCTCATTCCAATGGGCTGAGCCATGATTGGTTGGAGGTTGCAGAACCTCAGTTTGGTTGGTTGGCTTTTAGCCAGCCAGCGATTGTGGATGTCATAAGAATTGTCCAGAATATGCAGCTGATCTGCTGTAGTCTGGATCTGGGCCCTACTGCCTCCTTATGGGTGCGTTGATGTCATCGGCCCGGTCCTGGCTGAGATAGTCCAGAGTTCACTTGAGATGGGTGAGTTTTCTGACTCCCTGAAAGAGGCGGTGGTGACACCCCTCCTTCAGAAATCTTCTCTCGACCCTGACAGTCTCGTCAACTACAGACCCATTTCTAATCTGCCCTTTGTGGCAAGGTTATTGAGAAGGACTATAGTTCACTCCTGGATGGAATCAAGCCATCACCTTGGTATAGGCTCTTATCCTTTCAGGTTGGTCCATAGTCCCCAGTGTAGCCATGCCTCTCCTCTCCCCTCTGCAACATTTATTCTACCATTACTTGAAAGCATTGGTGAAGAGCTGCCTCTCCTCCCCTATATAGTACAAGATGCACTTGCTGTTCTCATTCTAAATGCATGGGAAGCACAGGATCAACCCCATAAATCATCTAAATTTACCAAAAATGACATTTACACATGGACCTGTCTATGGCATTTCAATGTTATGTTTAAGCCATTGACACACAGTTATCAAGTTAATGTATTAACAGCCCTAGGGGCTCTGACCAGAATTTGGTTTTTTTCTGTCAGAGTCAGCTGCAGAACACTTTATGGAGTTATAAATAATGTCACTCTGGGCCAGAGTGCTGTTTCTTTTTTTGTGCTGGACATCTACAAGATTATCCCTTCTACTTGTTTCTTATTCAGGAGATCTTTTAAGATGTTATTTATGCTTATTTGATGTGGATTACATTAGTTTTCCATTTCTAAAATGTACTCAGCTGCAGATGCAGCATGGACATACTTTTAGATTATATCTCTATGCTCTTTAAAGTTTATGCTTAGTTTAAGGAACTTCAAATAAATGGCAATTATCATCTTGGGTATCAGTGGAGATTATTGAAAAATTAAAAGAAATAATTAGATAATCCATCAGCAAAGGCCAAAACTGTCTGATCTGTAAAATGACTGGACCTATTATAATGTGCTAAGGAGCACGTGTATAAAATCAATTCATATTCCCAAGGCAAAGTACCTCTCCTCCCCTAGTATGAACAATTAAATCACACAACATAAATTACAACAGATGTTGGAACACTCTAAAACAGACAATTCCCCCTCATTACATATAACCATACTGTTGCCCTAACATGGTGTTTGGGCGACACAGTGCTATCAGAGGTGACATGTTTTGGACAAGACATTAAACTGACATCCCATCTACCTGTTCTAGTGGTTGCTCACCTGAATGTTAAAGATACCATGGCTTTTTGCAAAAAGAGTGGGTGAGTTTATTAAAAGAAAGAGATGAAACAAAGAAACAAACAGCGAGCAGCATTATGTGCAACAAAAAATAATGCAATAACAGCTACTGATCACATACACATTATAACTAAATCACTAAAGTAATATAACAAAATACAAGAAAGAAAAAAAGAAAAGGAAATACAAAACAACAAAAACAAACACCAGAAAAAAACATATGCAATTGTGTTCCAACCCTATTCTCTAGAGTGTTACACAGATACAATTCTGCAGAGCAAAGTAAATTTAGAATAGGGAAGCAAATGCATTCTACCTAATAGATAGATTTCAAAGAATCTAAAAAATTCTGGTTAACTCATGATGGGATGAAATGTTTTGTTGCATTACAAGCTGACATTAGATTTTTAATATAAAAAAAATTAACATTACAAATATTAGAACCTAAGTACTTTTATAGTACCTCCCACACCTTTGATGAAACAATCCTGACTGTACTGTTATAATTTATGATAGAAAACTGTGTCTCATTCTACTCTGATGCCAACAGTTTCCCAAAAACCTGGATACTGAATGTGCACATTAAAAAAAAAAATGAAATGGGATTTCTAATTGCTGCACACGATCAGACCTGGGACAATACCTTACTAAATACCAAACTCTTATGTTTGTGTGAATTCTGAACTTCTAACTTACCATGACTGCAAAGCCATAATTTGTCCCACACATGGTCCAGTACCCATGAATCCATTAAAGCGGAACATTCAGCACAAGGACCTCACACCAAAGTGTGGGTTTTCCCAATGTGTACTTTGTGGGCAAAAACATTTTGGTATACTTACTGTTTACTGTACTATAGTAGATTATATTGGACTAATTTTGCTTAGCTGTAGGCTGACATCTTCTTTTGTTACAAATCCCAGAATCTCCTGCACCTGACATCAAAGCAGTAGGCAGCAATGGGAGATTCAATACCTTGCAATGCATGTTAGAGCTTTTATAATCTCTGATCAGATGTTTTCTGTCACTGCTTTTCTCCAGGGTCTATGTACAATCCTCTGTGATCACCCATAGTCCCTGAAGGACAACTAGATCAGCAAATATGAGGTCAGAGCTCATATAGACTATAATACCTTGTTCACATGGCAAGAATTAAATTGCCACTGTGCTGATCATTGCTGCCAAAGAATTTGGAAATGCTGTGGAGCAGCATTCAGATGGACAGTCAGTGGAGCGCTGATTCAGCTGTGGAGGAGGGCTCCAGTGCGTGAGGGGACCCTTGAGTTGGGGTGGGTGACATCAATGTACCAATGGGGCTGCAGCACTGGAATGTTAGAGGAGCGGTCATGAGACATGAGTTGAACTGAACATTGCTTTTTGTACTTTAGATACTGCTGAACTCAGGAGAGTAGCTCTTTCTGTAAACCAAGGGCTAAAATGTATAGAAAATACAGTCTCAGAGTTGAGCCATGACACTGGGTATGCGAATATGCATATGCATACATGCATGCCCAATGTCATGGCTTGACTGTAAGACCCTGTTTTCTCAAGGTTTTAGCCCTTGATTTTCAAAATGAGCTACATTCCCATGTTCAGCAGGGTCTAAAGTACAAAAATCAACTGTAAGCTGAACTCGAGTCTGTAGACCCATTCTCAAGCCTTCTGGTGAAACGCTCAGACAATGCAATGTGTGGTGTCGACTGTTCACACAGCCCAGTATAATGGTGCAAAATGCTAGAACCACTAAGTAATCCCAAGGAAGCAGAGATCATAGTCACAACAAAATGCCACTGAAAAATGCAAAACTATGGCATTCAGATGTGGGGAGCAGCACCAATCTGGCCACTGTGCACCATTACCAGTGGATCAGATTTGTCCTTATGAATGAGCCTTAACCTGTACTGCTCGCTACTGAATCTTCTCACTGCTTCCTACTGCTCTGATGTTATGTGCACTGAATTCTGGCATTGTAGTAACAGAAGGTGTCAGCCTACCAATAATTAAAAGTAGCATGATGCAATCTAGTATACTACAGTAAACATCAAGGAAACCAACGTGTTGCTGTACAGTGAAAATTGGGACCAGCCCCACACTTGAGTGTGAGGGCCCTTGGTGGTGACTGTTCTCCTTTAACTAGCTAGCCACCAAATGGGTGCCTGTTGGTAATCTTTAAAATATAGGTCTGTTAAAACAGTTTAAAATGATTTATGGGAGTTTGCCATTGCAAATGGGAGTAGTAACCTGCAAGAGTTGTGAATCAGTCTCCTACCATTCAAACTGCCAAAAAGCCCTGTTTTCCAGGAATAAAATCCTGTTATTTTTGTGTTGTCTCATTTGTATAACCCTGCCACTTTTTTCTCAGTGCTGCAATCCCCAACTGTGACATCATCCAAGGGAAATTAAGTTTTTAAAGAGCCACTGATGCCAAAAGTGCAACATTGCAGAATCCGAATAAGCATATCCCTAGTAAATCTCATACCAAAAACTAGATTTCTTTGTTACTTTGTTTTAAAGTTATTAGCCATTTTGTAACCCTGATTTCAGCATCTGTTCAAAAACACCTGTTTCAGTGAAGAGCTGCTGATTATGTCATGTAGGGACCTCACAGTCTAGTATTCCCTGTCAGCAAGCTTATAGGACTTGTGTTTCCAAAGTTATAAAGATCATGTGCAATGGGTTTCACAAGTATAACTGGCAGCACCATTCAAAAAACATTGCATAAAAACTATATGAGTTGCAGGTTTTGTAACAAAGTTAGTTCTACAGCAGAATCATGCTCTGGACTGGTTTAATGTGCTTGTAACATGGCAAGTGCAGAAACATAGTTCTGCTTTATAAAAGATTGTAACATGACATCCTGTATTAGCAAGTACAATAAAACACAGATACAGATGCCAATAGAGTGGAATCATCTATATTTTTCTGCTGTTTGCTGTTTGGGATTGGCTGCTGTGATATGGAAATTCATATATTTAACTACATTCTGTATATTATGGGTGCAATGGTGAAAAGTCATTCAATTATTGATTATATGCAGATGTTATCAACATTTCAGAATATGTATTCCTTTTGGCTGACTTACTTTTGTGAACTGTGGAATCATCTCTGTTGTTCTGCTGTGTTGGCTGTTTGAAGTTTGACTGCTGTGCATTATGGGAAATGCACATATTTAAGTGCACAGGAGATTTCAGCTCTGGTAGTTATTCAAACAATTTCTTGGCAGGCCAACAGATGGCTGTGAAACAATGCTAGCAACATAGCACTGTTTTACAGCCATATTTAGATCATTTTCCAAATGTGCTGAATTGAGCCACTCTGAATAATACTTTTATAGACCAAGTAATGAAATAAACCATAGTTTATTGACTGGTGCTACCTGTTTTACTTGTGAAAACCATTGCACATGATCTTTAAAACTTTGGAGAAACCGGTCCTATAAGCTTGCTGACAGGGAACACTAGACTGTGAGGTCCCTAGATGACATGATCAGCAGCTCTTCACTGAAACAGTTTTTTCTAAACCGGTAGTGAAATCAGGGTTACAAAATGCCTAATAACATTAAAATACAGTAACATAGCAATCTAGTTTCCCATATGGGATTTACTGAGGATATAAATATTCTAATTCTGCAAAGTATCACCTTTGGCCAGATTGTGTCAGTTGCTCTTTAAAGGGACACTGTCAGTTTTAGCTGACACTTTACATTGTTTGCAAGTAGCTGTATCTAGCATTATAACATGTGTAGAAACATTCTAGTGATTTGATTGGCTGAAAGCAGCTCAGAGCAGTGAAATCATTGACCCATAACTACATTCCTAAACTACTTGCAGCCATTCAAGCCCTATAACATAAACATAGAAAAGTATCATCACACTCCAGCATTCTGAAAGGAGCTGTCATTTCAGACTTGTCACTTCACCAGCAGGCAGTAAAAGTGAAACAACATCTACACAGAATGGCAAATGATCTTTTAGCCTACCAGCATCACAAAACATTTCCAGAAGCCTTTCTACAGACTGTACTGCTGTAAGCACTATCAAAACAGAAGACACCACTTTGATTAGGGAGAGAGAAAATCAGCTAGAAAATCAGCTATTGACTGTACCCACAATGCTTCACTATGCAAATTAGTATACAGGCTATTACATTTCTGTGCTCACTACAGAAGTGGAGACTACATCTTTCAGTAAAGAAATCTTGTTTGCACAGTGAGATGCAAAGAGATATTGTTTACACAATGCCTTGTTTTGAAAATAAACATATGTGAGTGTATATTATTGAAGCCACTACAAAATAAAAGACTGCACCTCACAGTAAGGAAATGGGAAACAGCTTTATTGTACCCATAATGCCTTGCTATGTACATCTACATATAAGGTGCTATACTGCAATCACCACTACCAAAATAAGAGACTGCCTCTGAGTAAGGCACATTTAATTGAACTTACAATTTACTCAGAATTCTTGTTGCAGTAAATAAACCATTGACAGCTCCTAGCATTACTTTATTCTGGGTCTGTGGTGACAGAGAAAACTGAGAGCAGCCAGAAACAAAGTGCTGATAAAACCTAAAAATAATGACTATGGCATATTTTTTACAAAACAAATTGCAGCTTCAACATCTCAAACATGACTGGCAATGGCATCCTGTGAAAAAGGACATTTGGGGAACTGCCATAAATCACTTACTTCCCATGGAAAGTACACAACTGGTCTGAGATAAGATCCCATTTCTTGACTTTTCCATGGCCACCGCTATATATCAAAAGGTAGTGGAACCAGCCTGGAACTGGGTAAACATAACTGTCCAACAGCAGCCGGGCTGTTCAGGGACTGGACGTGCCCTCCCCAAAACACACAGGCAAGCAAGGAAAAATGGCACTTTCTGCCAGTGATACAATGCAAAAGGAGTTTATTAGTCACAACTCTGTAGTAAAATATCCACAGTACCACACAGGGTAAAACACACTAGCTCACATGAAAACACCCTGACCAGTTTTACTTATGCGCTTCATCAGACGATGGCCTTCCAAACACTACATCATGTTAAATGGTGGAAAATTTTAAGTGACATCACACCTATCTAATTTTGGAAAGAACAAGGATTAAAAAACTGCTTGTTGAGGTAAAATAGTACATATTAATACAGTATTCAAAGTGAAGTATAATATTAATTTAATTCTAGCTGCAACTTGCTAATGGTCATAGATTGCGCTTAAACTAAAAGGACATATTATTAATTCATATCTAAATTCCATTTCATCTTTCCTCCTTAATATCTTGTTTGTTCCCTTCCCAGTTCCATCCTTTTTATTTCCGCTGGTTCTGTTATTCCTACCCTACCCCCACCCCTCACCCCACCCCAAACCTAACCCTCTTTCCGCCTTTTTTCATTTAAAACCCTCCCCTTCTTAATTTGGTTTGCATCCCCTCTAAGTGAGATAGCCTTCTGCAATAAGTATATTCATTTAAGGATGATGAGTGATTTGAATTGATCTGTATGTGATGTTCTCATGTGTACTACTGAGCTGCTAACTCAGACAATTTTCTTTCCATTCACTTGGGCAGTTATTTTCGAGTTGCCATGACAATAATTGGAACCACTTTATTCATTGGAGATGGAAGGGGTGATCCTCTTGCTCATTTCTTTGGGTCATTGTAAAATCTGAATTGCAATATATGATATGAATGGCATTTAGATATTTGTTTAGTTATTTAAAATTTGATGAACGGGAAAGGCACACTGAGCAGAAGCTCATTTCCAAGTGCAACCTGGGGATGGTACTGGGTCAATACCGTGCATGTAAGACAGCACAGTGTTAACCATGCTGTACATGCAGTGCTTGAAATCACAGCAACAGGGGTAGAATAGTGATAGGGATTTACCACTACCCCTGTCACTGCACACTGATGTAAGGAGAGGAGAAGGTGCAGTGTGCTGGGTGCCTGGTTGAGCCACTTCTATTGTGGAGTGGCTAGAGAACCAGCACACAGTGCAGTTGGGAGGTCTGGGACCATGGTTCAGTTCACCCTAGGTCCCCCCTGCTGCCACTTTTGCTGTTCTGTTTTTTAAAAAAATCAAACTTCCCCCTCCTGAGTTTCTCCTCATCCCGGAAGTCTGCCCTCCCCAGAGTTTATTTAAGTTCTGGGGGTGTTGAGGGCAAATACCCCCACACAGAGGGTGCAGGGGGAAAATCCCCCTGCAATAAGACATAAAGACCCACTGTTGTCAATGGGCATGGTGCACAGAACAGGTCAGTGTTTTGCCTGACTCTATTTTTGTGTGGCACTGTTTTGCTGCCGCATTTCAGCTACTTGGTTTTGTCATACAGTGATATGACCCTGTGCCCCTGAAGACAGGGGGTACAAATACAACAAAGGGAGAGCAACATATAGATGTAGATTAATACTGAATAAATACAAAAATGTATATATACAGTATAATACAAGAATCTGTTGTACATAACAGTATACTACAATGAGCAGGTAAATTCACATTTTAAGAATGGAATGCAGAGTATTGTGCAGGAGACTCTATGGGAAGGGAAAGCCAACAAGTGCTGGTAACAAAAAACAATGTGATAGCTGCTGCTACAGGAAGTGGAAGAGAGGGAGGAGGACAGCCATATGGTAAGAATTAGGGCCATAGGCAGTTACAGGATCTACTGGGGCAAGGTCTGAGGAGGTGCTTGAGAGCAGAAAAGATGGGAGTGAGACAGGTTTGAGGGGATAGATTGTTCCAGAGGGAAGGGAGTATATAGGAGAAAGTTGGTTTCCCTGCTGAAGTGTGCTCGTGGGAAGGCGAAGGAATGTAGGCAATTCATGCGTGAATTGTAAAGGAAGGGGGTAGCAGGATTTAGGAGAGAGGAATGGTAGGAAAGCAGAGTTCCAAACCAGTGTTTAGAGATGAAGGTGGAGCAGTGAGACATGCATCTCTTTGCTAGGGATTGGAGGGATAGGGAGTAGGTCACAGTGATGTGTCATGGGGGGAATTTGAGGTGAAACAACAGAAGGCATTGAAGAGGACATCTAGTTTGAAAAGAGAAGTGATTGGAGCAGCGCTGTACATCACATCTGCATAGTCAAAGGCAAGGAGTATCCATTTGACCAGCAGGTCATGTAGGACTGGGATGGGAAGACTATCATTATGGCAATAGAGCAGACCCAGTTTAGGATGTCATTTGGAATGCAGGGTCTTAAAGTGGGAGGAGAAGTCTAATGAGGGATCAAGCCACACTCCTAGGTATTTGTAAGCTGGGACATCATCCAGAGGAGTGTTGGCTGGGGTAGAGAAGGCAGGGAGGGTGGGGAGCTTGGCAAGCTTTTGTTTGGAACCAAAAGTCATGGCCACTGTCCTTTTGGTGTTCATTCTTCGGCAAGTACAGGTCAAAAAGTGATACTGAAGTACAAGACATATTTTGCAACACTTAAATTTATATGTTGTGCCTTTTAATGTATCACATACTTTTGCTCATAACATGACCATTTTACTATATTTATTTACACATTTTGAGTATACTGTTTATATGACCCTACCTCATGAACAAGAATAGTGGAAATTTTCAAGTTCAGGTCATAAAGTGATTTTGAAGTGCAACATCTAAATTTGCGACACATAAATTATGTGTTGCACATTTGTGTGTTGCAGTTAAATGTGCGAAACAGATTTTCAATTTTGTGTCTCACATACTTTTACTCATAACTTAGCCATTTTACAATATTTGAGCACCACATTTTAAATATTCTGCTTACATGACACCATCTCATGAACAAGGATGGTGGGAATTTTCAAGTACAGGTTGAATGGTGATTTCTGATTTGCAACCCATAAATTTAAGACAGTTGAATTTATGTGTTGCACACTTCAATTCCTCTCATCTTTTTACTCATAACTTGGCCATTCTTAAAACATTTTAGTTGCAGATTTTGAATATATTGTTTACATGACCTCACCTCATGAACAAGGATGGTGTTAATTTTCAAGTCCAGGTCAAATGGTGGTTTCAAAGTGTAACACATAACTTTGTGTCATTCATCTTAGTTTCTCACATACCTTTACTCAGAACTTGGCTGTTTGACAATATTTTAGTCCCAAATTTTGAATATACTATTTACATGAACAAAGATGGCAGGAATTTTCAAATGCATTTAAGTGTGACACTAAACTGAAATATGAATATTTGTGACATGTAAATGTTAGTGTCATATTTTAGTGTTTCACTTAAATGTGTGAGATTAAAATGTACAACACTAAAATTCCATGTTTGTGTCTCACATGCTTATTCTCATAAGTTGTCCGTTTTACAGTATTTTACTCCCAAATTTTGAATACACTGTTTGCATGACCCTACCTCATTAACAGAGGTGGTTGGTATTTTCAAGTACATGTCAAAAGGTAATTTCACTGTCACTCTACAAAACCACCTTTTGGGCAGGATTTAACACATTCTAGCAACCATGTTTATGATGTAGGGCCAAAATAATGTTTGTGTCGTGCAGCTAAGTACAACATTGAAGTGCAACACAAACATTTGCAACATTAAAATTTTGTGTTTGCATGAGATATTGACTTCTTGGGTCATGCTTAAATGCAGATGGACTCTTCTTTGGTGCAGGGCCGAGTGCCCTGCACACATGCATCTATCTCAAAAGAAAGGAAATTCATTGCACAGGCCCATGCAGCAACAATAGAAATGCATGATACCCAAATTATAAGAGTTATTTTTCCCCAGAAGAGCAGACCGCTATGGGGCCAGACTTCTGTAGCCAAAGATATTCATTCACACTGTAAACATACACACACTTCTGACTGCAGAAGTGCAGCCTTGAGGGTCCTGCATGCCTGAAACCACAGATATAAGACATGCACAGTGAGCTATGGCTGCAAAAATGCAGTCCATAAAATCCATGATACCCAAATAGTAATGCTACTTCTGTCGGCAAAGTGCAGGCACCTCAAGGCCTGCACTTCTGCAACTACTAGTATAAAACCTACATACTGACTTTTGTTGCAGAAGTGCATGCCCCTAGAGGGACTGCACATGTGAAACTGAATATAGAAATCCAAGATACCCAAATTGCAACACCACTTTTGTCTGTTCTGCTGCTGCAGGTGTAAGACACAGACATGACATCTGTTTAGAGAAGCTTAGGATCCTGTGGGCCTGCACTTCTGCTGCATATAGAAATCAATGATACCCAAACTGCAGTAGTACTTTTTCTGCAGAAGTGCATGCAACTGTGCAGCCAGTATTTCTGGAGCCACAGGTACTCATGCACACTGTAGACATACACACTTCTGGTTGCAGAAGTACAGGCTCCTGTAGGTCCTGCAAGTTGCAGACACATATACAAATCTATGACTGCATCACTTCAGTGCTACTGCATTTTGTTATTTGGAAACAGCTGCATGTTGTTTGTCTTGCTTGATGATGGCTGGTTGTGACTGCATGTGCAGTCTTGTACGTTTGATGCTTGGGGATGAGGAGCTTGGATTGAAACCTAATGCCACTTTTCCTACTTTTGAGATGTTAAGTTGAACCCTGTGACAAACAGGTTGACAAGCACTCCAAAGTCCAAATCAGAAGAGCGCACTAAAAGAAATAAAAGAGCCACACTCAGGTCATGATGCATGTGCATCTTATTATGAAATTCTCATCTCCAACTGCAAATACAAGTAAATCACATTCAGAACCATGTCACAGCCTGAGACTGTTACCCAGGAATCCTAGTGATGTGAGCTTGGCTCTTTATTTGCTTTTTAGTGCACTCTTCTGATTTGGACTGGAGATTGTTGGTTGACCTGCTTGTCCTAGCTATAGTGTGGGTTTGTAGTCCCAGACCAGCATCCTGCCTGCACTGGTGAACACTGCAATTTCTGGTTTTGCTGGTTTAAGTTGAGCCCTAACTGAAGCCTTAATGCATTTTTTCAATGAATTATGGAGGTGTGATAGTGCCTGTAGTAATGATGGAGTACAGTGCTCAATTTTATCACCCTAACTTTGCATCATAATTAGTTTGGTGATGTTCAACAGAATTAGCCTAAATATTTGTATGTGCAGTCACACTGCTATGGTCTCAAGATGTGGAATGTTTCATGATGGCACCTTGTGTGGTTTCTGAGATCTGGATGCCCTTATTTTGTAAAAGGTCAGTTTTCTTATACTTAACATTGGCTTTTTATTGAGGGTTGCTGTCACGTACAGCCTAGACGTACTGACACTTTCAGAATAGAAGCTGCCTCTGCCATGCTAGTGCCTTTGTAAGTTTCATGAAAAATATTTAACAGTTCCAGAGTTATAAGAATTTAAATTCTAGTTTTAGATATCAGTCTGGTGTGAACCAAAATCTTTTTGGTTTGTGACACTATTTTTGGTTTGCATTACTTAGGTGACATAAACCACAAATGCTCCTGGTGAACTGATTATTTTCCTTCAGTTTCACATTGCTGTAGTGCTGGGTGAAATTAGTAAGTTCCAATTTTGTGGGATTTTCATGAAATTCCACATTTTTGAAATGTCATAAAATATTTCAGAATTTTCTGAAATTCTTTAAATGGTCATAAGTTGGTCAGTGTTACAGCAGGTGGTCTGAAATTTGGAACATTGATTGGTTGGGAGGCCTTAAACAGGTTCCAAATTGCATGCCATTTGTATGAGGGAAGGGAAGTTATAGAGGTTCAATGTCTGGCTAATTTGTGATTCATATGAACTTTTCAGAAAATATTACAACTTTTTCAACTTTGGAGCTAGATAATTAAAATTCATTTTCATACTTTCTTGGAAGAATCATAGAATCTGCTGAATAGAGGGGTAATTGGTTATGCAAACTGTAAGAGGCATTCAAAATTTCACAATTTATTTGTTAACTTGTGTGAACATTTTCAAAATATTTGGATGTTTATAGCTCCACTGGTATTGCAGGTATACACTGAGATTTGGCATGGATACCAAAGTAAATATGTCCTTGAATCTAATTAACCTGGATAAATGGGGTTTAGTAGGTTACAATTTAGTGTTGATACTTTAGAAATGACTAATTATCAGAATTTGATAAAAAAAATTCATGGACACATAATAGACAATGCCAGTAGAATTCCATTTGTTAAATTTAACTTTCACAAAACACTTGTCACTGCTGAATCATCTTCCCTGCAGTAGCAACATTATTTATTTATTTATTTATTTAGCTTTTGTTGACCGGGTAAGTGCACTAGACAAATCCTGCCTAGTTTCAGGCACGACCCCGGGGGAGGGGGATACAGATGAATGCCAACTGACCTTGAACCAGATTAAGCTGTTGGTGGTATTTTTTTAACATGGCCAGTAATACCCTTCAACATTCCTGCAATGGGGATTCATGTGTTTTAGTCAGTATTATGTATGAATTAACTCACTCCACATACTGTTGTGATTATTGCTCTCTGCTGAGGCATTCTTGTGATGTTAGTCAGGATTTTCTCAAATGTATTTCTCACCATGAACTGCTTTGTATGTGCTGACTCTGAACTGTGGTCTTAAGCCACTCTACCCCTCCTGCCCTACTCAGACTCACTGATCTTTCTCTCTCTCTTTCCCTCCCCCAACCTGTGGCAAGGTTGCACCACCTCTGAAACCCTGTCTACCTCCCTCCCTCCTCTCCCACAATTCTGCTCCTTCCATGCTGTCCTAATAGAACTCTCCTTCCTGATTCTCCCTGTCCCAGGGCATGTCTGGCTTTCATTGGTTGTAATGTGAAACTGTTCTCTTCCCACCCTCATCTACTTGACTCTTAATGTGTTCTCCTCAGATATTTCAGCTTACCACTGGATCCACAGAATGGTCATGAGGTTGCTGTCTGCCCCCCCACTGCGATCAGCACTAGAGAGACCCTTGTTGCGGTACAGGACCCAATGCGGTTTTGGTGTTCAGCACCATTGCTTTTCCCTGCATGATTCCATTTTTAGTTGGCACACTGCAGCTGATCGTTTTTCTGTAGAATGCTACTGTACCCAGGGAGTGGTTATTCCCACCCACCCTCCCACCACCAGTCCAACCTGAGCTTAGCAGTTGCACTTTATTCCCCTATAATGCTAAAACCCACCCCCACAAGCACCTACACCCATTACATGAAGCAACTGACTTATTGCTACACCTTAATCCAATTGCCAATTAAACAACTTGGTTTATTGTCCTCTGTGACACACATCAACATACCGATCCCTGCACTAGTAACAGCCTGAAATAACAAGGGCAGTTCCAATGATTTAGTTCTGAACCTCCTCCTCATACAACACTACTCCACTTCCAGTTTTTAATTGTAGCTCCTTTACAGCACACTCCTTCTCCCCACATTATTACACTCCAAACCAAAATCACTACACTTATTGAAGTCTAGCATCCTCCAGATACAGTACATCCAAAATATTCATTTTCTTGTACGCCTTACAATCCTGTTCCAGGTAATGAACATAAACCCTTATACTAACCAACCTTACACCTTAACACTCTAATGTAGATCCTCACCCTCAGAACCAGCCATGCACCTAATTACTATAACCCTCCTCACTCTCCTATGCTCATTTGTTGCCTTTCCCCATCCCTATTCCCTTCAACTCTTGGTCCCCACCCTTGCCCCATCTACCTCCCCACTCTCACAACATCCCTTCTCTCAAACAACTTCCCCATTGCCTATGGCCAACAGGTGCAACAATCCTACCATACATTAACCTCCTTGCTATGCTTACATACACTTAAACACCTTGCACACCCCACCCCAACCCCTCCTATTCCCACTCACTGAACACAGTGTCCTGCAAGAAAGCAAAGAACCTTAGCAGATCTTATTATATCATTGCTTCTCAGTGCTGGGGACATTGACTCCAACCCTGCCCACTCACCTCCTCCTCCTTACATCTTCCAAAGGGACTCAGAATCACGCACCTTAATATAAGAAGCTTGCTCCCAAAGCTAATCCTTCTCCAGCCCCTCATGCTAATCCTCCAGCCATATGTTCTGATTCTCTCAGAAACCTGGCTCTCCCCTATAATACCTGATAATTGCCTCCAGATTCCCAGCTTCTCCCATATTCACCAAGATAGTCCTTCTAAGGGTGGTGCAGTAGCCATGTATCTTTCTTCTAACCTTGATTTTTCCCCTGTGATCTCTATCTCCTCTCCCTCCACATTTGAATTTCTCCATATCAAACTCTCATTACCTCACACCCTACCTATATTTATGCCTGGCACATAGTGCTGCCCCTGACTTTCCAACTTGACAACTGTAGAACTCATCACCACAATCACTACACATGCCACCTCCAGTGAGCACTACATTCTAGGAGATTTTAACCTAGACTGGCTATCTCCTACCCACAGTAAAACTTGCTCAGAACTTAAATCCCTTAACTTTATGCAATTAATTAAAGAACCAAATCATCTCAAATCCCCAAATCAAATGCTCTTGGACTGGGCCCCTACCTCGCATCCACATCACATAATTCATTCTGGCAATCTGCCAGACACCCAAAGCAATCATCACTGATCTTCTGCATTTGAAAGAATGATCAAGCTAAAGCCCCCCCCCAAATTGATCACACTATGCTCATTTCGATCCCTGAATTTAGCCCCTATCTTGATTGATCTAGCCAACACAGACTGGTCTCCTAGCTCCTCTGCTCCCTCAATAGAGGATGCTCTCTCCTACTTCTGCACATAATTTTTGGGAATATGGAACCACTATGCCCCCTGAAACAAACCAGGGTGAGAGGTACACACCAACCTTGGGGTACCCCAGAAGTGCTGGCCTACATGCATGCATGGGACAAAGCTTAGAAAGACTATGAGACTTCCAACTCCTATTAACATACCATCGCCTAAGAAAGGCATGCACCAGAGCCACCAGTTTTGCAAAAGCTGACTATTTCTCCACCTCCTTTAACCATAACCTAAGTCACCCTTCCAAATTCTGGAAAGCTGTCCAATCCCTCTTCACCCCAACCCCCCCATGCCAATACTCAAAGATGGTAACACCTCCCTGTCTGACCCCACTACTGTATCAGCCACTTTCAACACCTTCTTCACCTCATGTGCATCTTCACTCCTCGCCACTCTTCCCATGTCAATTTCCCCTCTCCTCCAGTAACCTCTCTCCAATCCCACCATAGTCCTCATTCTCCTTTTCACCCATCTCTCCAAATAAAGCCCTTATGGCCCACTTGTTCTTAAACCCTTGTAAGGGTAAAAGTCCAAACAGACTAGATTCCAAGCTCATGCACTTCTCTGCCCAAGCTATTGCTTCCCCTCTGGCCAAAGTCCTAAATCTATCATTCTCCCTAGTCACAGACCCATCTAAGTGAAAACACTCCACAGTCATTAATCTCCATAAAGGTGGCAATCCCCCTAACCCTGGCAACTATCACCCAGTCTCCTTATTCCCCATTCTAGCTAAACTTCATGAGCACATTGTGCTTTACCGACTTTCCCTATCTCGACTTTAACTTCTTTTTCATCCCTTTCCAGTCTGGCTTCCAGAAGTCACACTCAACTACCACCTTGCTTGTCCGGCTTACTGACTCCATGCTTACCAATATGGACTTGGGGAACACCACAGCCACAATATTTGTTGCCCTGGTCAACTCTTTCACATGGTATTACACTCACTTCTCCTTCACAAACTAACAGTTGCAGGACTCTCCAACTCTGCCACAGCCTAGTTCCATTCCTACTTACAAGACAGGATGTAATCAGTCAAGATTGGCACCTCCCAATCCCCCCCACTCCCCATCAATACTGTAGTCCCACAGAGCTCAGTTCGTGGCCCACTCCTATTTTCCATATCCCTGAATAATCTACCTGCTATCTGCTCCTCTTCTGAAATACACATTATGTGGATGACACTGTCCTGTATACCTCTGGTGCTCCCCATACTGCTGTAGTAGCTAGATTGCAACAGGATTTCAAAAAGATTCAGCTCTGTTTCTAATCCAACCAGCTGTTCCTAAACACCAAAAAGACTGTCTCCATGACCTTCAGCACTAGACGGATACTTTCAAACCCTCTCCCACTGTCCATTTTCCACACTCTAGGTGGAACACCTATATAGAACACCATCTCATTCAGATACCTTGGAGTCTGGTTAGACCAGCACCTGGGCTTTTCTGTTCATATGAATGAAATACAGAAAACACTGCACCCCAAACTTGGTGCTTCATACAGAAACCGTGACTGCATTCCACTACTAGCTCATGAGCTCTTGTACAGAAAATTATTCATCCCACCTCTGACTATGCTGATATAGTCTATAGTGCTGCTCCCAAATTCGCCCTTTCCAGGCTGGACCAATTTTTTCACTCCTTCTGCTGGTTCACTCTAACCTGATCCCCACTGACTCACCACTGTGATCTTTATAAGGCCGTCTCCTTCCCTTCTCTTGAATCCAGATGGCTCTCCCAGTCTGCAACTTTCAGGGCAAAATTCTGGTTTGGTTCACTACCACCATACCTCTCCTCTGCTCTAAATACCCCCACCCAACCCCCTACTCTCTTCACAGCTCTGGAGCTTGAACACTGGCCTTCCCCCATAGGACCTCCAATGCTGGTCAGTCTGCCTTCTTATTTTGTTGTTTGAACTGTGGAATGGCCTACCCCATATCAGAAATGACCTCTCTCCTGCTGTTCTCTCCTCCTACTAAAAGTCTTCACTTCTCCTACTTGCTCTTGCCCCTAGATTCACCATACCCTCAGTCCCACTATTTGAACTCCCACACCCTCCTCTCTTCCATATCATGACATGGTACCCCCAGGACACATCTAGAAAGGAGCTATATAGCTCAGTATGCCTTCCTGGTGACACATTTAATAAATAAATAAACAGCGATGCCCAACATCATGCTCCATCATGACTAAAGATATCCAAATACTTATGTCCCAATGGCCTAAGTCACAACTATTAGTTGTAAGCATGGTGTCAATTGGTACTTATTTTCAAATTGTAAAATATACATTCTCATTTACAGAGTTGTTAAAGATTCATCAGGTGGCATTGTACAGAAATAATGCTACACATCCATATGCATCCAGAAGTTAGTTGGTCATGAGCTCAAGTGGTACTCTGGCATATTGCAAGATTTCAGGGTAGTGCACAGCTGATGTCCATGACATTCTTTATTGTTAATCACTCATGATAGTGATCTAACTCTTGGCACCAATACACTTTTACTATGGAGCCTCCTATAATTGCTGCCTTATTGCCCCTTTATCCAGCCTTACCATCCACTACAATGGCAACTTAAGTGTATGGATAAAATGTAGGGACATAGCTTTGACAAAAGTATCACAACAGTCTACAGTTTCAGAAAACCTCATGAAATTCAACTTTAATTACTGATGTTATTTTGGAATATCTGGTTGCTTATACTGTGACTTGGCCAGCCTTTAAACAAGACATATGAGATTTGTCACACACAATCTTTTTTTCCATATTGTTTTTTCTCCCAGCTGGCAGTTCATCTCTCATGGATATACTCTGTTTAGAGGGATATACCCAGATCAGGCTGGAGAAAGCCATCATTCAGTTTGCACCCTGGTTTATCTCCAACATTTTTTTCCCCCGACATCTCCTCTGGTGGTGACAGTGCCTCTGTCAGCTTCATACAGGTGCACTCTACCCTGTGGCAGAAGAAAGCTCCCTGGCCCAACCACAGGGGTCCCTGTGTTAGAGTAACCCACTCCCAACCCTCCCTGACTAAGATGCCCTGCCAAGTGGCAGCTGTTTCAGCCATGGCCTGCCTTACAATGTAACTTCTTGTGCTCATTTCTGAACCTGGGTCCTCAGCATAGCAGCATGATGCTTTGTGGCTGGGCCATGAGGGTGCCTGAAAGCCTGACATTTAGGGTCAGTGAACATTAGAAAACTGGTGATATACTGTTCTCCAGTTTTAAAGCAAAACTAAAAATTCTATAGTTTTCATCACTGCAAAACGTCATTTTAAAATTTCTGAAAGTTTTGAGGTTTATAACTGACTCGGTCGTCTTTCAAGATAGAGTTCCAAAACTTAGTACAGGTCTGTGGGGACCTTGGTGAATTCAGTATCCCCAGTCTGGTGCAATGTCAACTAACACTTTGGAAATTAGATGGAAATAACTGAAATTACAACTTGGGCAAAACTTAATGAAATTCTGCAAAAGTGAAATCAGCATTTTGCCAGAATTTTGCTGGCAAGAGATAGATTTCAGCCAGCCATAGATGGCAGCCATCTTGTTTCTTCATTTTGGTTACCACAAAAATATGAAAACACTTATAAATGGACACTAAAAAAACAAAAAACATGAATCTTGCCCAACAGAACCTCCTAAGGAAGAGTCTGTTTTTTTGTCAGACTTTGTTTGGATTGAACTTGAAAAATGTTCAGTTTGTGAACTAAATATTTTGGCTCAGAAACTGAAAATTTTGGTTCAAACTAAAAATTTAGTTGCCAACCCAAAACATTTAGTGCAAACCAACAATGTTGGTTCATGAACTGAAAAGTTTGGTTGCAAATGAAAATTAGGGTTTTCAAACGAAAATGTTTCAGTTCAAACTAACAATAGTTCTCAGAGAGTGCAGTTACTGCTAGCAGGCAAAATGTATTCTTGTCCCTTCAAAAGTCCTCTTATTCTGTAACACCCATTCTGAATCTCAGTCTTCTTTCATGTCCCAAGTAACTATATAATGAAGATAAATATTTTATTTTGCAAAGGTCCCAGAGGCCCTGTACCTCTGCACCCATAGCTACATGGACAAACAGGGTCTAGTGGGCCATGTGCTTCCACAGCTGGAATGAGTTTTGGCCTCCACATCTGCATCTCTACCAAATAACAATATGGAAAAAAGAGTCTGTGTATGTCAAATTCGTGATCTTCCTAAATCGGACCCATTAATCTTGATTGTGGTATTTGTTTTTCAAAACCAGGGCAGAAACAGCTTTTTTGATTTTCTTAAGTACTGTGGCTGTCAGCTTAGTGAGATGGCCAACTTTGTTTTGTAAGCCACTTTTTTGGTTGCACATTTAAGAGTGACTGAGGAATTTTTACTGTTTACAAAAAATGAAATTCTTGGGTCACACTTAAATGTGTGATCCAAGAATCAATTTTTGGTGCTTACAATAAATTCCTCAGTCCCACTTAAATGTGCATACTCAACATTGCCATTTTGGTGCACATGGAAAAATTATTTGGTGGCACTTGCATATGAGACCTAGGAATTTGCTTCTCACCAAGAAATACTTGTTTTTTTGCCAGATTACTTATTTGGTTGCACATTTAAGAGCGACCCAAGACATTTTCATGCAAACTAAAAAAAAAATTGTGGGACTAGGTGGAGACTTTAATATATTGATGGAGAATTATTTTGTCGCACATTAAGTGTGATACAAGATTTTTTTTCATGTGAACTTAAAATTCTTGTTTTTGAACAGTTGAAGATTTGTGTGTGCGAGCTAAGAATTTCTATAGGTTGCATATTAAATACCATAGTGAGGTACTGCCTTGTGACATAAAAAATTTGATATTTTTGTTTCACATATTTTTACTCCTAACTTGCCCATTTTAGAATATTTTAGTCCCACATATGGAATATACCATTTACATGATTCTACCTCATGCACACAGATGGTGGTAATCTTTAAATACAGGTTGAAAGGTGATTTTGCAGTTGCTCTGCAAAACCACTTTTCAGGTTCTAGCAATGAAGTTCATGACATGGGGTCAAAATGTCAAGCAAAAAAGTTATGAAGAAATGTTGTATTCTGGGCTGGCCTTTGACCCAGTGGTTAGTGCATTGTGGTCACTCAGTGAGCCAGCTGGATGGGCTGAGGCTAGAAACAGTGTTGCTATATGGCACCACTCCTAGCCTGGGGAGGAATGGTGCAGTGTTGGATGAATAGGTAACAAGTAACCATATAGTGAAGATAAGACTTCTCTTGGCATAGGGTGTAGAGCAGCACTGCTAATCAGCATCCATAGCTTCACAGAAGTGCAGGGCTTTGGGACCCTTGTTCTTCCAGCCAGATGGACTCTAGGCCCTGCACATCTACATCTGTAGCCACATGGAAGCATGAGCCCAAAGGACTCTGTACTTCTGCAGCCCCCCCAGATAACTCCACACATTCTTTGCTTCCATAGGCAGAGGGACATTTCCCTTGGCACAAGGCCTGTAGGGTGCTGCACATCTGCATCTCTTCACTCAGGTCCCAAAGGGGCCTGCATGAATGATGATACAATTCCATTATCTCATAATGAAAGAACATTTATTGCAGAAATACTGTGTTAATGCAGCAGTTAGGGTTCAGCTTAACCCCACAAAAATAGGAAAATGTGGTGTTAAGGTTTCTACCTCCCCCAAGCAGCAAAAGACACAACCACATGCACAACCACACAGCCATTATCAGGTAAGATAAACTGCACCATAACTGGTGCAGTTATGCAAGGTTTTTTTATGATGTATATCTTTATCTCTATCTCTAGCCCTGTCTCAATCAATCATGCTCTATTTCATATAGGGCAAGTCTCATTTTGAATCAATGCACTTCACATAAATGTAAGCATTACACTAAAAATATACAAACAAGACAACTAATTAAAACATATTAATCATCAATTAAAGCATTAGTCTGCATCTAAAAAGGCTTGACTAAATAAATGAGTTTTTAGCTGCTGTTTGAAGATATGTACTGTGGGACTTTCTCGGATGTATCAAGGATGGGAGTTCCAGAGGGTTGATACTGCAAAAAAAAAGAAAAAAACAATAGTCCTTCATCTGCGGAGCAAAGAGAACTAAGGGGATGGAAGGGAGTCAGGAGATCTTGCAGGTAGCCAGGTCCATGGCTGTGTAGGGCTTTATAGGTCAGGAAACTAGCCCTGAAGGAGATCTGCCACCTAACCAGAAGCCAGTGTAGATAGCACAGCACAGGGGTTATATGACATGACCTAGACAAGCCAGTCAACAACCTGGCTGCCACATTCTGCACTAGCTGTAGGCTGTGAAGATCTAGCTCCAGTTGCCCTAGAAACAGGGCATTGCAGTAATCAAGGTGCGAAGTCACAAAGACATGGACCATGCTGGCAGGTCAGCAGGGGATACCAGATGTTTATTCCTGGCTATGTTTCTCAGATGGTAAAAAGAGATCCAGACCACGGTCAACACCTGTGACTTAAGTGTCAAACCACAGTCCAAAACAATGCCAAGATTTCTCACATGATCAGAGGTAAGCAACAGGGAGTCTTGAAGCCTAAGCCCTGAGATTTGCCCCGATTGCACCCTCCCCTCCTGGTGACCAGGTTCCAACATCAGCACTTCAGTTTTGTCAGGATTCAGCTTCAACCAGTTGGCCCTCATCCAGTCCTGGATCTTAGCAAAGCAGTTGTTAAATACCGAGACCTTTTCCTGCTTCTCTGGCCCAAAAGACAGGTATAGCTGAGCATCATTTGCCTAGCAGTGAAAACTCAGCCCCTACCATCTTATAATGTCCCCTATCAGTAGCATGTACACCATGAACAACATGGGGGAAAAGATGGAGCCCTGTGGGACCCCACATAACAGGGGCACAGGTGCAGAAGAAAAGAACCACAACACCACACGTTGTGATCTACCTGTGAGGAAAGACTTAAACTAGTTGAGGACTGCACCAGCCAGTCCACAACAAATCCATAGGTGCTTCATTAATAACCATGGATGGTGTCAAATGTCACCAAGAGATTGAGGAGAATCTAGATGGACTGTCTCGGATCCCTCTCCACCAAGAGATCATTCGGCACCCAAACTAGGACAGTCTTGGTACTATGCCTCTTCCTGAAACACAGCTGAAGAGGATCATAGATGTTGCGAGATGTTAAATGGGTCTCCAGTTGCAAGACCACCACTTTCTCAATAACCTTGCCCAGAAAGGCAAGTTACAGACAGGTCTGTAGTTTGCCTGAGAGTCTGGATCTAGTGAAGTTTTATTTCAGGAGCAGCCTCACAACTTCTTCCTTCAGGGGCCCAGGAAAGACCCTTGTCACTAGAAAACAACAGAATATCTCAATTAAGGCCTGGCCAATGACATCAACACACACCACTAGGATGCATGTTGGACCGGATCCAAATTACAGCATGTTGGCATTTCCTCCTGCATAACCCTCACAACATCCATGACAGTCACAGGGTTGAAGTTGGATCAGACAAACTGACTGCCTGCAACCTTGTGGCCATCACCGCAAGGCCTGCTAGAGGAGCTGACTGGATTTCTGATCTGGTGGAAGCAACCTTATCAGTGAAAAACAGAGTGAACTCATCACACCTCAACTGTGAAAAATTCCTGACTGAAGATAGGCTGGATTACATAACCTATCCACAGTGCTGAAGACTTGAGACAGTCTGTTTATCACTACAGCAATCTCCTTGGACAGGAACTCTGCCTTCTCACAGGAGATTGCCAATTGATAGCTCCTATAATGAGTCATCAATATAAGGTTGTCCTCCTCCAAACCAGTCCTCCACCAACTCCGTTCCAATCTTCACCACTCTATCTCTATCTCTATCTCTATCTCTATCTCTATCTCTATCTCTATCTCTACCTCTCTCTTTAACTCTGTCTCTGTCTCTATCTCTAACTCTATCTCTGCATACAGTGGTATAGATTTTTTATTATAAATATTTTACTGATACTTATAATACATCATATTTCCATATTCTTAGAATACATTCAGCTGTTATAAACAACTGATGATCTGCTACTTCATATACCATCATATTATAACTTATTCTTTCTTAGTTATTCTATCATATTTCAATCATTTCTCTCCCAAGTATAGAGTTCTAATCAGGTCTGATTATCCATCCTCCTACCCCCCCCCCACCCTACCAAAGTTTTTATCAGAGAGAATAAACATTTGCATTGCCCCTAAACTTAAACCTATATTACTTCTTTCAAATTTCATCAGAAGTTGAAATAACTTCATAATTTTTTCCATGATACAGCCATTAAATCTTTCAGACTTTCTATTTGATACCATAACTTCTCATGTATTAATTTTGCTTTAACTTTGTGCCACCATGTTTGCTTAATTGAGAGTGGGAGTTATTGCTGCATACAGTGGTATAGACATAGATAGTAGACAGTCTAAGTAAGTTTTCTCCATGTCTTGGTTCCCTAATATTACAGCAAAATAGAGATAACAGTCAAGACAATTGGTGTATATTGAGTATGAATACAAATGAATGTGGTAATAATGTGAACGTTCTGATACAGCACCTCAGTAACAGGTAAAACTGTATTCAGTACCCCTGACTGTCTTACTGATGTTTCACTGTTTCTTCATTTATTTTTTCACTGCAGTGTTATCAACACAACTTTGCCCTCCGGCCTAGGAACCTACCAGACAAAGATGATCCTGTTCCGTGATTCGGGCTACAGCCAAGCCTTCACTGATGTTCCTGTGATACTTACTGTGAATGACAAGCTCTATGTTGGACTCACCATTACAGGCGTTGACCCAAATCAGTTTGTGCTAACTCTGGCTTCATGCTGGAGCACTCCAATCAGTGATCCTTCCTCAAGCACCAGATGGGATCTGATCATTAACCAGTAAGTTGTTCTAGCTCAGACTGTTGGCATGTTGCAGTTAAAGGGTTACAGTTAGATATTTTTAAAGCTGGATGTTTCTGTTCCATTTCATAGTGCATCATCCATTCCATGGGTGTTCTTAAGGGTGATGCCTCTTCAGATACCACGAACATGGACATTCTGTGTCAGACTTACTGTTTAGAGAGCTATATTTAATGGCAAATGTTTCCAGACCTGCAATGCCTTGCCCTGCCTATGCTGATAGTTCACTAAGCCTCGCCTAAGAAGTCTGACATCTCAAAATAAAAGAGTCAGCTACAGATCTGCATATATTTGTCAACTTCTGTTTTAATTTAAAGATTGTTTAGTGTAACTTTCCAAAAGGGGTGTGTGTCCCAGTCCTCCATTTGTCCTACGAGATCACAGTGTTTGCATCTGTGGAGTAAGGCTCCAATAAGTTTCAGAATGTACTACTTAGGACAATTGTTTGCAACCTTCAAGTAGCATCTGTTACCCACTGTTAGAGTCTAAAACTTGTTACTTCAAAAATTGACCAGCTTTCACTAAAAAGATATAGAGGTGCATCCATCTTAACGGTACATTGCAGTGCCAGAGATGATTACTTAATACAGTGCCTGTATTTAGGATTCCTGGAAACTTAACAAGCACTCTTGTTTGGGATCAGAGAGGAGCATTTGGTGTTAGAAAATTGCATGCACACCTAGTAAGCCTAAAAGATGTTTTGTTTGTGTTTTGGAAAGAGATGGAAGATTCTGTCCCTGAACTGAAAGATATTAGATAGAGATAGAGAGAATTTCAAAAATAAATCTGCAGTTTGAACCTATGAGAGACCATTCTGGGGCATAGAGTAGCTAGACTGAAAATGCGTAAACATTTATAGAGTCTTGGATTACATTACCTCTCAGCAAAAAAAGCTCTTTTACAAAGGTTTCACATCAATGGGATGGGTAACAAACAAAGATTAACATTATATTAGTTCTGTAAATAGACTGGAGAAATGGCAGTACAATGTATCCAGAGTTGTAAAACTGGAATGACCAAATGTAGGATGAATAAAAACAAATTAATACTAAGGAGGAGGCAGTATAGTAGGCCTTGTCAGGAGAAGGGCTAGAGTTAAGGGCAAGAGATAATGGTAGAGAGTGGTAAGGAGTGGGAAAATAGTGGTGGGGAAAGAGGAGAGAGTGAAGTGGGAGAACTAAATGGAAAGGGGATAAGTGGGGATAAGTGAGTAGGTGAAAGAAATAGATGGGAGAAGCAATAGAGGGAGTGGGATCAAGACTCGCATGTTGTGGGAGATAAGACCATTAGGGTGGAACATCAAAGAGAGAGAGGCATTACCTATTAGGTGACACAGTCACAATTACTATTCACCGTGAGATGCTAATGAAGCATTAATTTAAAAGAGCCCAAATCTGGTAGAGACAAGATATCTCAGTGCAGGGTGTTATACCAAAGAGGTGCTCTGTAAGTGAAAGACCTTTTCCCTTGGGTGGTCCAGCATCTTGGAACAAGGAAAGTTTGATTTTCTGACATTCAAATGTGTTGGGAGCTGCAGAAGGGGCTTAGAAGCTCACAGATCTATTTAAGAGCAATAACAAAGACTAAGAAAATGTAATGTGGGGAAACAGTATTCAGGTACTGCTGAATAAAACCAACACCTATTTGATGGAACTTTTTAATTGTTTTTTACTAAAGAAAGGGTGATTTAGAGTTGACCTGGAAAAAAAACATGCCTGGAAAAGAGTGTGTTACAGTATAAGCAATTAATTTGAAACTTAGAGTCTGATGTCTTTCAAAGTGAGTGTTCCCAAAACAAACGACTCCCAGAAATCAGCATGTGTACAGTACAGAATGTTGTCTTTTATATTAATGCCCACCTCAACCACTGTCAGGACTTTCTGCTCAGTCCCAAATACTTCTCTTTGGTCTCCACAGTGGAGAACAAGGAGGATGTTGGGAACCTCCACAAAGGAGACCCACTGGAGGGTAGCATGGGACCCCACAGAGGAAGAAAACAACTCCTGGTGGGGGACTCCATTGTTAGGAGGGTAGAACTGGGGGAGGGAGGAGAGGAAGGTAAGGTGCCTGTCTGGTGCTATGAATTGGAGGGACAGAGAGCAAATCCTCAGGATCACAGGAGCAGCTGCATGGGAGAGGGAGATGGATGTCATTGTCCACCTAGGGAAAAGGACCTGGCTGGAAAAGGGATCAGACCAGTGCAGGAGGAATTTGTGGAGTTGGGGAAGGGACTTAGACAAGTAGGATGCATGGTAACTTTCTCGGAGTTGCTGCCTGTCTATGGCATGGGTACGACAAGGGTGCTCCACACCATGGGATTCAATAAATGGATGAAAAACTGGTACAGAGCTCAGAAGTTTGGCTTCATTGGGGACTGGGGGTCCACCTGTAAGAATACAGGCCTATACTGGTGCGATGGTCTGCATCTGTCCAGGAGGGAAACCAGGATCCTAGATGATAGGTTTAAATGCTTCATTGGCAAGCATTTAAACTAGTCAAGGGGGGGACACTGAAAAATTCCAGGGAAATCCTAGCCCCCCCCCAAAAAAAGAATCAGGGTAGTTAGTGAGGTAAACACCAAGACAGAGAAGTTGATAGGGAGAAGGGTGGGGGTAAATGGAGAAAAAGGAAAAGGCAGTAAGGCCAGAGATGGGGCTAAAAAGGGTAAGGCCATCAAAAAATGGATATCAATGAGAACCAATGCCCATAGTCTAGGTAACAAACTCCCTGAACTGGTGGCCTTGATGGAAGAGGGACGTCTGGATATTATGGCAGTCACAGAAACATGGCACATAGAGAACCATGACTGGGATGTCAACATACCAGGGTACACAATCTACAGGAGGGACATGGAGGGTAGAAGAGGAGGAGGAGTAGCTCTCTATGTAAAGGAAGTGATCAAAGCAATGGAACTAAAGGGTAGACAGAGAGGAGAGAAGGCACTGTGGGTCACCCTGAGGATCGGAAATGGTACCACAATCCACACGGGGTTGTATACAGATCCCCATCTCAAAGGGAGGAAATGGACAAGAAAATGACAGGAGATATACTTAGGATGGCAGAAAAGGGAGATATTGTTGATAGGGGACCTGAATATGCCAGATGTTAACTGGAGCACCTTTGCTGCAGACATCCAAGAACAAGGTCATTCTCTATGCCCTATGGGGGCATGCCTCAGACAGCTAGTGTTGGAACCCACTCAGGAGGGAGCAATCTTAGACCTGGTACTCTCAAACAGGGACAGAGAGAGAGAGGATCTCAAATTTAGAAGTGAGTAGACTTCTGGGAACAAGTGACCACCAAACAGCATGGTTCATGATAAACACAGCTGCAGAGTCAAGCCATACAAAAGTGAGGGTACTGGACTTTAGGAGGGCTGACTTTGTAAAAATGGGAGTGTGCCTCAGAAAACCACTAGCAAACATGGAAGGAGGTATGGAGCAACAATGGGAAACATCAAAACTGCCATCACAGAGACAACAAGCCTTTGTGTGAAGCAAATATGCAAATCAAAATGAAAGAAAAACACTATGGTTCTCAAAAGAAGTGGTGGGGAAGGTTAGGGAGAAAAAGATAGCAATCAAGAACCATAAGGAAACACAGAAGGAGCAGGACAGAGAGCTGTACCAGTTAAAGCAGAAGGAAGCAGAGAAGGCAGTCAGGCTAGCAAAGGCCCAAACCGAGGAAAAGATAGCCAACTCAGTTAAAAAGGGGGATACAACCTTCTTATAGGTACATTAGGGAATGAAGAAAGACCAAGAGAGAGATAGTGAGGCTTAATAAAGGGGAGGATGGGTGGGAAGTGAAAAGCAGGGATACTGAATGAATACTTCTGCTCAGTATTCACAAAAGAAGAGATGGGGAGGCACCTAATCCAATCAATAGAAGCCTCCAGATAGGGGGGTCGATACCAGTCCTTTCACAGAAGAGAGGGTTCTAAAGGTGGACAAAGCAATGGGGCCTGATGGGATTCACCTCAGAATTCTAAAAGAACTAAGGGGAGAACCAGTGACACTACTGACTACCCTTTTTAACAAATCATGGGAGGTTGGTGTGGTACCTAAGGAATGGAGGAGGGTGGATGTGATTCCCCTTCACAAAAATGGGAGCAAAGCAGAGGCAGGAAACTATGAACCTGTTAGCTTGACCTCAGTGGTAGGGAAAATGATGGAATCACTTCTGTAAGAAAGAATTGTTGAGTACCTAGAGATCAGCAGGGCACAGGACCCAAGGCAGCATGGATTCACAGTGGGAAGGTCATGTCAGACAAATGTAATAGATTTCTTTGACTGGGTGACCGAAGTAGTAGACCAGGGAGGGGCTGTGGACATGGCCTACCTAGACTTTAGCAAAGCATTTGACACAGTCCCACACAAAAGATTAATAAACAAATTAGCCAGCCTGGGAGTGGGTCTCAAGGTGGTAGCCTGGATAAAAAATTGGCTGGACAACAGGACACAAAGGGTAACAGTAAACAGAGTCCACTCCAAAGAAAGTGGAGTTACTAGCAGGGTACTGCATGGTTCAGTACTGGGTTCAGTCCTTTTTAATGTCTTTATAAGTGACATTGCAGAGGGAATGGAAGTAAAAGTATGCATCTTTGTAGATGACACAAAGATCTGCAACAGGGTTGACACACAGGGGGTGGAAAGGATGAGAAGGCACTTGGTAAGGTTGGAGGAATGGTCAAAAGTATGGCAGCTTAGATTCAATGCAAAGAAGTGCAAAGTAATGCACCTGGGAAACAAAACCAAGGGAAGAGTACACAGTTGGGGGGAGTTTTATTAACAACAACACAAATGGAAAGGGACCTGGGGTAGTCATATCAGATGACCCAAAGGTAAGCAAGTAATGTAAGAAGGCAGTAAGGATGGCTGGGGGTTTCTGGGATGTATAGGGACAAGCATCACCAGTGGAAAACAGGAAGTTGTTATCCCTCTGTACAGACAGTTGGTGAGGATCTGTATGAATTCACATGGGAATGCCCGACATAAAACTTTCCAACTCCACATGCCAAACTCAGTTAACTGCCCGACATTTAAAAGACTGACACAGCATTACCCGACATATTCCACCAGGTGCAACAATTTTACAGGCTTCAGTTAGGTGCACAAAATATTCTCACAACCCTAACCTGATGTACATTACATCTTCTCACAGCAATGCTCAGGTACAGTGATCACATTTTTGACACTGTGTGGGACTTGTTTGCACTCTTCACAGCTGTAAACAGTTGCACTTGGTCCTGTGACCAGGATTCCACTGACAAGGAAGGGCTTACTCAGTTTGTATCTGTTCCCCAGAGCCTGTACTGAGTTCCCCACAGGCTGAACCAGTTCCTTAGAGTCATAGGCAAGCGTGTCTCAGGTTAAGATAAGGACTGGAATGTGCCAAAAATCCAGTTAAGAAATGTACAGGTGCTGTGGTGTGAACTGGAACCTTCTCACAGTGTATATTTACGGCTTTGCAATGCTCAGGTACAGTGATTACATTTTTGCACTGTTCGGGACATGTTCGCACACTTCACATCACTTACAAGTACAGTTCCCAAAACAGCAACTAGACCAATAGGAAAACTGCTAAGTTCTGACAGCATGCAATGCTTTCTAGGTAAAAACAATGGAATGGGAAGTTTGACAATTTTCTTGCCTGAGAAAAGGAACTTACACTCCTGCTGCTAACCATCTACCATTGTTGGCACTGGCAAGAGGGGCTGGTTTTGCATCAGGTCCCAAACTGTGCTAACAGTCCTTTACAGAAGTCAATGGGTCCTTTAGTGTGAGATTACTTTTTGGCACTTTACAGAAGCAGACAAAGTGATGTACTGAATCCTTAATGTTAGAAGCTGGTACTATGCATATATCAGGTAAGTGCCGGGAGAATATTGCTTGCACTTGATCAAAGTCAGTTAAATGTTTGCACCTGGGGGAATATATTTCTATTACCATGCTTTACATCAGGTAAGGGCTTTGAGATGTGTAGGAGAAGTGTAGGAATGTTATATGCTTTATAAACCTTGCAGTGACAAGCCACTAGAGAGCCTGCAAATACCACAGGTCAGGATTTTGATCCCTCAGGCAATTAATGCTGTCGGTAAATTAACAGTCAGGCAAATGGAGCCAGAAAGTCTGTGGTTAGGATTTTACATGTCAGCATTCATACCAGACCCTTGGTGAGATCCCATCTTTAGCACTGCCTGCAGTTCTGGAGACCCCATCTCCACAAGGACTAGACAGGATGCAGGCAGTCCAGAGGAGGGCAAATAAAATGGTGCAAGGTCTGTAACAGAAGCCTTATGAAGAGACACTAAAGAAGCTTAATATGTATACCCCTGAGGAAAGGGGAGAGGGTGACATGATAGAAACTTTCAGGTACCTCAAGGGAATCAGTGAAGTCCAAGAGGGTAGTATCTTTCAGAAAAGAGATGCAAGAACAATGGGGCACAATTTGAAGATAGAGGGGAGATGGCTCAGGGGCAATGTGAGGAAGTATGTTTTCAGAGAGGGTGGTGGACGCCTGGAACAGCCTTTCTGAGGAGTTTGTGTTGTCAAAAACAGTGGGGGAATTCAAGAATGCATGTGACAGACATAAGACAATTCTGGTGGGGGTTAGGAAAAAGTAGGCTGTTGGTTAACTAGGATCTGCAGCTTATCCAATAGGTGAGAAATGGGATGTCTAGGTGGGCCAAGCGGTCTTTATCTGACATCAAAGTCTATGTTTCTATGTAATTCTCAGCTGTGATACTGTACCAAAACAAAACAAAAAAGAAAACAACACACAACGCATTGAGGAGCCCTAAGTAGGGGTATTTTGGTCAGCTTCTGGGAGATTCCCCTACATTTAACTTTAAAATAAAACTAATGCCTTAAGGAATTTGCTATTGTGTGGTGTTTTCTTTCTTTCTTTCTTTCTTTCTTTCTTTCTTTCTTTCTTTCTTTCTTTCTTTTGACCAGTACTGCTGGACATTAACTACTTTAGAGCAAAGGAAGTGAGTTACTGTTTTGAGTGTTTGACCTCAGCCCTAACAACCTCCTATTGCTTATACCAGCAGAGAAGTCCCTTCCAGCCACACTTGGTTCTGTCTCGTTTCCTGAATATCCCACTAATGGAGATGTCCCTGTTGATTACACTCAGTGGTACTTCAGCTTTAGTAGGAAGCTGTTGCTGTCCAAACTCATGACTGCACTGATCCAGCTACTGGGGCAGTTTCTCCTGGCCAAAAGAATACTTATGCCTGATCCAACTCCTGTGGCTACTGCTAGTAAAAAGGGCTGCCATTCAGGTTTAGTGAAATTTAACCTTTTGGGTATCCTGCTTGTGGGGAAACATTCTCAGTTGCATGTAGTGGTGATCCAACTCCTAGTGGTCACAATCCTTGCCACAGCCAATGCATAACCAACTCATGGAGCACCTGCAACTGGAGAAATCACTATCAGCAATGCTTTTTGGCATTTCTTCTCCTGGATATCCACTCGTGGGGAAGCTACTTTGGGGCATGTTTGGGGGCAATCTAACTCCTTAGGTATCTTCTAACTCTCTCACTTATGATTAAAAGTTTTTTGTTTTGTTTTTTCTTGTCAACTTTTAAACGTTAATATTAACTTTGCAATGTTTTAAATCTTGTTCCTGTTTATATTTTTCATTATTTAGATCTGTTTTAATTGTTACTATGATGCTGCAGATTTTATAATTACAATGTATATGTTAATTTCTCTGTTGCCAGTTCAATGTCATTAAATTGCATAAATGCAGCAGGAATTGCATAAAAGTTATATATATTGATTTTTAGGGTCTAAAATACAATTCAAGTGCCCCTGTCTGATAGCCTGTCAGCTGCTGCTCCCAGACATCTATGAGCTTAATGTATTGTTTTTCTAATTGTTTAACCAGGTGAGACATACTAAGCTGAAAGCTTGTTCACAGGTGCAACCTGGAAGCACAGGGAAGTTAAGTGACTTGCTCAGGGTCACAAAGTAGCAAATGAGGGCTGTGGGATTCAAACCCAGGTCTCCAGATTTGCAGCTCAGAGCCTTAAACCACTGTGCTATACTGCCTCCTTGATGCAGTGTCATGGGTAAATATCTTCCATGAATGATTTCAACATTTTTAGGCATATGAAAAGTATATTTTTTCTTTCCCATATAAACTCTGGCTATATCTTGCCTATATCAGATAAAGTACAATGCATAGGAAGCATAAATTACAGGAAAATATTTGATATTTTGGGATCTGCAGACAACTTGAGCACACCTCAGTTCCACAGCAATGTACATGTACCGTAAAAATAAATAAGCAAAATGCTCAAAAATGCTTATGAAAATTAATTGAATTTATAACTTAGTGCAGGTGAATGGGAGAGCTAACAAATCAAATCAAATCAAAATTTATTTATAAAGTGCTTTTCAGAAAATCAAAGCGCTAATACAAAACAAAGATAAAACATCAGCAATAATAAATAAAAACATAAGAACAATGAAATAACCATAAAATAAACTAACCAAATGCCAGTGAAAATAGGTGACTTTTCAGGGATCTCTTAAATGATTCCACGGACAGGCACTCTCTAATCTGATGAGGTAGAGAATTCCACAGGGTCGGGGCCATAAAAGAAAAGGCCCTTGCCCCAGATGATTTAAGACAAACCCTGGGAATCTCTAGCAATCCCTCACCAGTGGAGCAGAGTGGAGGAGAGGACGGTAGGGACAAAGGAGATCTTGCAGGTAGCCTGGTCCCTGACCGTGTAGGGTCTTATAGGTCAGCAATGCGACCTTGAAGGTGATTCTCCATCACACTGACAGCCAGTGCAGTTTGCGCAGCACAGGTGTGACATGACAAGTTCTTGGTAGCCTAGTCAGCAACCTAGCTGCCGCATTCTGCACCAGCGGCAGGCGGAGATCTACCCCCGGCAACCCTAGATATAAAGCATTACAGTAATCAAGACAGGAAGAAACAAAAGCGTGGACCAACACAGGAAGGTCATCATGTGGAACAAGGTGTTTTATCTGGGCGATATTCCTCAGATGGTAAAAGGAAGATTTGACAGTGGCCGACACCTGCATCTTTAGTGTCAGCGCACTGTCAAAAATAACGCCCAGATTTCGCACCTGTTCAGAAGGTCTCAACTGGGTATCCCCTAATAAAAGACCAGAGGGGACCCCAGGAGTCAACTTCTTTGCATAATGACCCGGGTCAACAACTAATACCTCAGTCTTATCCGGATTTAACCTCAACCAGTTCGCACTCATCCAATCCTGAATCTCAGCGAGGCAGTTGTTAAAATCTGACACTGCATCATTTTGTTCGGGTATAAAGGACATATAGAGCTGAGTATCATCTGCATAACAGGAAAACTCAGCCCATAATGCCTTATAAGGTCCCCAACAGCAGTATATACACCGTGAACAACATGGGGAAAACACAGAACCTCGCGGCACCCCACAGGACAGAGCAAGGGAGTTGAGGCGCAGGTGATCTAGCAACATCCCATGGTCCACAGTGTCAAACGCTGCAGAGAGATCAAGAAGAACCAAGATCGAACGGCTCTTCTGATCTCTTGCTATTAGGAGATCATTAAGTACCCGAACTAATGCAGTCTCAGTACTATGCCTCTTCCTGAAACCGGACTGGAGAGGATCATAGACTTCATGGGTGGTAAGAAAGTCATCGAGCTGTAACGCGACTACTTTCTCAATAACCTTGCCCAAAAAGGGCAGGTTAGAGATCGGTCTGTAGTTAGCGAGGCAGTCGGGGTCAAGGGAAGGTTTCTTCAAAAGGTGTCACAACAGCCTCTTTTCAGGACTCCGAAAAACCCCTTGATCCAAAGAACCCCAGACTATCTTCGCAAGGATTGGTCCAATCACATCCATGCATCCCACAAGGAGGTGCGTAGGACCAGGATCCAAACTACAGCAAGTCGGTTGCAAGCCTTGGACAATCTCCATGATATCCATGATCGCTGGCTGGTCGAAATCCATCCAGACAGGCCGAAGGCATGTAACCCCATGTTGGTCACTGCAATGCTCGTTTGAACGCATGCTGCAGATCTCCGACCTGATTGATGACACCTTATCATCAAAGAACCAAGCAAACTCATCACACTTTATTTGTGAAAAGCTCCCGACCCCGCAGACAGGCTGGATTGCACAATCTGTCCATGGTCCGAAGAGCTGAGCTTGGTCGATTTCTTGATGCAGTTATCTCCTGGACAGGAACTCTGCCTTCTTTATGGGAGATTATCTGATTGACAGTCCATGTAATGGGCCATCAATCTAAGTTTGTCACCTTCAGGCCGGATTTCTACCAACAGCGCTATCTTCGCCTCTTCCTCCTCAACTCCTCAAAGTCCCATCAAACCAAGGGGACTGAGGGCGGAAGGAGAGGGGCGAACACGACAGGCTTAATGGAATCCAGTGCCCTCAACACCATATTATTATAGTGCACTACTAAGACATCTGGTTCCATGCACTCGATCGGCCAACTGGATGAGGTCCAGCACCTCCATCAGACCCTCAGGGTAACTCCCTCAAAGGGCGGTACTGGACCATCTCCAAAGGGGTGGGTCTCATTGGGGGGCTCAAATTGAACCTTACAGAGTGATGGTCAGACCACCCGACTGGTTCCACCACCAGTCCTGTGATCTCCATACCCAGGGTGAACACTAAATCCAAGGAATGACCATGAATATGGGTAGCAACGGTAACCACCTGTGTGAAGCCCAACAAACTCATTAGTTGGAGAAAGTCTTGACCAAACTGCGAGAATTCATCGTCGACCCAGGCATTAAAGTCCCCCAGGACCAACCACCTGGAGGGCTCCAGTACCAGGTCGACAATGAAGTCCGCGACTTCTTGCAGAAAAACTTTCTCACCACCGGGTGGACGGTAAATGAGCAGGATTCTGCAGCCCACACCTGCTCCCATGATACATTCAAATGATCAGGTGCAAGATGGCGACCACGCTGGGTCAGCCTCTGTTTTAGCCTGTTTAGTTTTGTTTTAAAATTTTTATTTTAGTTTGTTTATTTATTTTAAAAGTTATTATTATTGTATTACCGATAGCGCTGAGATTGAGTTGTTGCTGCGGATAGCGTGGAGGTAATCTTCGCGGCTGTTTCATTATTTTATTGTGTTCCTATTTTATTGCTGCCCTGACTTACTCCCAGCCTGTGCTGGAGTTGGAGCTACGCCTGTGCTGTTTCCCTCCGTGTGCTTACTGAGATCCTGCTCTAGCGGCCAAAAACTGTGATTAATTTCAGACCTGGACTGCTCCTTCTATTGGACTGCCTGCCCACTAGCCTTACTTGGCTAAGACACAGTGTGAGAGGCTGTGTTGGTATTATCGCCAATCGTTGCCAGCTGGAGCTGAAGGTGTGAGTGGGGAGTTACCAATTGTTGGTGTGTGGGGGCGGGAAGGCGCTGAATAAATACAGGCGCCGCTCGCAAGTGGCATTTCTGTGTTTGCCTCCGTGTGCTTGCTGAGAGCGCTGCTCGTTAGTGGCCGAAAACTGTGATTAATTTCAGACCTGGACTGCTCCTTCTATTGGACTGCCTGCCCACTTGCCCTACTTGGCTAAGACACAGTGTGAGAGGCTGTGTTGATATTATCACTAATCGTTGCCAGCTGGAGCTGGAGGTGTGAGTGGGGAGTTACCAATTGTTGGTGTGTGGGGGCAGGGAGGCGCTGAATAAATACAGGCGCCATTCGCAAGCGGCATTTCTGTGTTTACCTCAGTGTGCTTACTGAGAGCGCTGCTCTTTAGCGGCCGAAAACTGTGATTAATTTCAGACCTGGACTGCTCCTTCTATTGGACTGCCTGCCCACTAGCCCTACTTGGCTAAGACACAGTGTGAGAGGCTGTGTTGGTATTATCGTCAATCGTTGCCAGCTGGAGCTGGAGGTGTGAGTGGGGAGTTACCAACTGTTGGTGTGTGGGGCGGGAGGCGCTGAATAATGACAGGTGTTGGCCGGGTAAGCGAGTACAGGAGAGTGGCGCAAGCGCCAATTAGAGCTGAAATTTCTCCTTGTTTGGGTGAGAGGAGGGAAGTAGATTATGTTATAACAGTCCATGTATGTTAATTAGATTTTATTGTAATGGTAGAGTTTTAATGTGTGTTTTGCTTCATTAGTTATATGTGCCAATTGGCTTATTTAAATAGATATGTGTAGGAGTTCTGTTGGACGAGTTTTAGGGCCTAGGATTGTTTATGGGAACTCGCAGCTACATGCTTTGCATCCCTTTATCCCTCTCCCTGTGTCTGATATCATTATCAGGCATTGTAGGGAAGTGGGAATTGTGGGGGATTGCTCTGCTTATGCGCTGTGGGATGACCAGGAGCGGGTTGATCAAAGGATAGAGGTGGATAAGTCCAGGAGATGCCCTGGAGTAAATAGAGCATCTAGGAGAAGCCAGTTGTGGTTGGTGCCTATTTCAAGGGGGACCACCAGGCCGAGTGGTCGGGTAACCTATAGGGCTGCGTCACCCTCAACACCTCTGATGGCGGGGCTATGCAATGCCAGGTCGATCAGAAACAAGACGGCTATTATTGCCGCCTTGGTTTCATTGGTCGACCTGACTTGCATTACAGAGACCTGGGTGGGAGATGATGCGTTCTGTTTTGAGGCTGCAGTCCCCCAGGATATACTGTGGTGCACTGCCCCAGAGAAAATCGTAGGGAGGCGGTGTAGCCATTTGTTTTAAATCGAACCTGAACTTCACCGTGCACCCGGTGGGAACCCTGGGTTCATTTGAATGTGTGGCCATTCGTGGAGGACTTGGTGTGGGCTGCAGGATCCTCCTCATCTATCGCCCTCTTGGCCCGATGGGGGGGTTCCTGCAGGAATTCGCCGAGTTTGCTGCCAGTGAAACATAGGATTCCCCAAGATGTATTTTTCTTGGGGACTTCAATGTTTGGGCCGAGGACAAAGGTCAAAAGTGCGCCGATGAGTTATTGCAGAGTATGTCCCTTTTGGGGCTGGTGCAATCTGTCAGCGCGCCTGCTCACCATGATGGCCACACATTCTCACTGGGACTCGAGATCGCTGATCTTGCAATTGATCAGGTAGTTTGGTCTGATTACTGCACGGTGAAGTTCACGTTCAGTGCTCCCGTCATAAATTTTTCCCCTTCTGAGATGTTTCACTGCCGCCCTTTAAAAGATCTTACCCCTGAGGGTTTTATGGCGGCAGTTGATTTATCAAGGGTGGGTGATGCATGCGTCGGAGCTGTTGACGCCGGGGTAGACGCCTATAATAAGGTGCTGTCTGGCACCATCAACTCCCTCGCACCTATCCGTGTACGACCCAGAACTTCATACCTGAGGTCGCCTTGGTATGACGGTGATCTCAGGGAAATGAAGAAGCTGGGTCGGAGATTAGAGCGTCGCTGGAGGAAATCCCGTCTGGAGGCTGACAAACTGGTCCTGTGTGCGCACTACTGTGCATATCAGGAGGCAATCAACCAAAAGAAGGTGGTATTTCTGTCTCGGGAGATTGCTGCCAGGAGAAGCCGACCAGCCTCACTCTTCTGGACTGTTGACAGACTTCTTCATCCATCCTGTCTTCCGCCTGGAAGAGTTTCCTCGAATGAGGATTGTGAGGAATTTGCTCGGTTTTTCTCGGACAGG
Source organism: Neoceratodus forsteri (assembly GCA_016271365.2). Lineage (NCBI taxonomy): Eukaryota > Metazoa > Chordata > Ceratodontiformes > Ceratodontidae > Neoceratodus > Neoceratodus forsteri. The sequence continues at coordinate 82,966,628 of CM028138.1, forward strand.
GTGTCTGTGATCCGGCGGGAGGTCTCCTCAGCCAGTAATATCATTGCTGTCAGTGGTTGTCAGTTGTATTCTAAGAGCACTCTTTCTGGTTGGGGAGAGTTTAGGCCAGTGGAGGTTCGTGAGGTTATTGAGGTAGCGGCCAACTTGAAGTATACCTTTGTGAACTGGATCCCGTGCCAAGCTGCTTAATGAGAGGTGCGTTGACACTGTTGGCCTGTGTTTGCCCTGATTGTCCGGTGTTCCTTGAGTCAGGTGTCTTTCCAGATGCCTTGAAGGAGGCTCTGGTGAGACCCCTTTAAAGAAAGCTCTCTGGACCCAGAGATTAGGGCAAATTACCGCCCTATCTCCAATCTTCCATTTTTGGGAAAGGTTGTTGAGAAGGTGGTATCACTTCAGTTGGGGGAACATCTCATGACTCACGAGTTGTATGATCCCTTCCAGTCAGCTTTTCGGGCCAGACATAGCACTGAAACTGCGTTAGTTGGTGCAAAATGACCTCCTCAGGGCTAGAGATCGGGGACAAGACAATTTTTGTTCTCCTTGATCTCCTCAGCATTTGATATTGTGGACCATTGTGTGTTGCTTTTCCGCCTGAGGGAGTTATGGACTCACTGGCATTGTCATCAGGTGGTTTGAGTCATTTTTACTAACAGGAGGCAACAGGTTGTGATGGGTAATTTCTCATCTGCACCCTGCCTCCTTTCATGTGAGTCCCTCAGGGTTCGTATTGGCCCCAATGTTGTTTGCAGTATATATGCTGCCCTTGGGGGGGATCATTAGGAGGTATGGTTTGAGTTTTCATTGCTATGCTGATGATACTCAACTATACCCATCCTTTGCCCCAGGAACATCAAATGCAGTGGATGTGCTGAATATCTGTCTGGCTGAGATTAATGACTGGATGTCCCCCAGCTGGCTGTGACTGAACCCTAACAAGACTGAGGTACTGGTAGTGGAGTCGAAAAGAGCTCGTGATGGGATGGCCTCTGATTCTGTGACTGGCCTTGTGCTAGGAGCTGTGTCATTGATGGTCTCCCCATGGGTGCGAAATCTTGGTGTGATCTTTGACAGGAACCTGTCCATGGAGGCTCAAATATCCTCTGTGGTTCATTCCTGTTTTTTCCATCTTAGAAATATCGCCAGGATTGAGCCCCTTGTTCTGGCTCTGGACCTCCCTACTCTGATACACGCCTTAGTCACTTCTAGGCTTGACTACTGTAATGCCCTCTATCTCGGGGTCTCTGGAAGTTCTCTTCACAGACTGCAGCTAGTGCAAAATGCTGCTGCCCGGCTTTTGTCTGGACAAAGTAATTTTGTCATATCACGCCAGTATTGCGTGAATTGCACTGGTTGCCTGTCAGGTGGAGAGTACTGTTCAAGGTGGGTTTTCTCACCTATAAGACCCTACATGGGCAGGGCCCTGGTTACCTGTCTGATCTTCTGGTACCGTCCAACTCTGTCCGAAATCTCCGCTTCTCTAGTGGTGGCCTCCTTAAAGTTCCGAGAGCAAGATTAAAATCTGCGGGGGACCGAGCTTTCGGAGTTGCTGCTCCTGCTTTCTGGAACTCGTTGCCATCTGAAGTGACAGAGGCCCCACTATAAAGGCCTTTAAGAGTCATCTAAAGACCTTCCTATTTGTGCAAGCTTTTGGGGATTAAAATTTTTATGTGTATTATAGTTTAATGTATAATGTATACAGTATGACATACTGTACAGTTTCTGTGCGGCGCCCAGAGCCTGTGGGATTGGGCGTCTTTTTAAATAAATGTGACTTTGATTTGACTGACTGTCCGAGGACCTGCTTTTGGGTTTGCTCGATTTTCTTCTGACCGCGACATTTTATTGAAGAGTCTGCACCGCTATTGTTTTCTGGGACTTTGTCGGTGCGTTGGTGTGCTAGCGGACGGTTGTTCATGTTCCAGGGCCGCTTTGGCCCAGATTTTTGGGTTTTATGCTTTTGGTGTCCCGTCGTCCCACTGGCTATGAGTGACTTGGCCCATAAGCTGTAGGAAGGTAGACGGTTCAGAATTCTCTCTTCTCGGGGATTATTGCTGGTAAAGATTTTACTGCCGAGAACGTTGAATATTGAACTCTGAGAAAGCATGAACTTTCTCGACCTGCGGCATTTCAATGAGGAATTTATCTTGGAGCTAAAATGATCTTGTTGATTCACTGTCTCCTTGGATCTGCTGTATGCCCTGGTGTTTGAAACTAAAGACTGGGCCTATTTTTGGAATAGGAAATCTGGCTTTATCTCTGCATCTGTGATCTGTGGATTCTGTCATCACTGGGGAGTGGGTGAGTTTGTCAGCCTTTTGATCTCAACCCAGGGTAGTCTGTTGGGTGGTTGGTTGGGCAGATTAGGGGTGCTGTCGGAGGACGGACCCCAGGGTATCTGTGTTCCCTGTTTCATAGCTGGCAGGCTGGAGACCTAGTGTGAATCCCAGGTATTAATCAACTTCCAGCGGCACCTTGGGGATGATCTAGGGGACCTCTCATTTATAAAACATCGGCCTGAACCCGCGTGGCTTTCAGGATGAACAGCTCCCATAGGAGCTTGAGGAGTGCTATCGGAGGATGGGCCTAGGGCATCCGTGGTTTATGGATTGTTGTTGGAGTAGGTTGGAGAACCTGCTCATACAAGTCCAGTACAGGCTGGTCTCCCTGGAAGATACATTGGGGGACGACCATTGGGAGAGCTTTCTTTTTGTTGGCTGATTAATCATACCCCCAAACAGCAGGATTAATCATCTGCAGATTGATTTCTACTCTAGGAGTATATGGTAGAATTATAAAGCATTTCGTTTGGCCTATGTGAGAGATAGGCCATGGACAGTTTCTCCAGGGTGAGAGCTCTGTGATTTTTACTGTACTAGTAAAAGCATGGACTAGAAGAACTGTGATTTTGCTTTGAATTGCTATAAACTTTTTTCTCTGTGGAATTTATGAAAATTTGTCCAGACTTGTTTTATCTTAGGAGTCGGTTTGAATGAAAAATGTATTATTGTTTTTAATTACTTTGAATTAGTTGCTGGTATTGATAACATTTATATTAAAGTGGTCTTAAGACTGCTTTTTGAAGACCCTATATAGTTATGTGTTGGGATCGAATATCCATGGACAGGTGCTACTCCCTCTCTAGGCTGAGGGACCTGTGCCCTTTGACGTCCCCGCTGCAGCCAAGTGTATAGGTGTTGCCTGCCTTGGGGATTGCATGGAGGAGGTGCGGGGTCCCTCGGCCATGGGGGGGTGAGCGAGTGGTGGAATCTGAGACGGTGAGGTTGGGGAGACGCCCTGGGGAAAAATGGGTCCAGGATAGGGAGTGCCCCTATCCTGTGCAGGTGCCCTGGCATTTCACTTGATAGACTTCATCGGGGGCAAAGTAAAAGTCTGAACTCAGTGATTAAAGAGTCTTCTCTTCAGATGGCAAAGTTAATAATGATTGACATTTACAGTGTTAGAGGTGGAAAGACTAATTACATGAAACCACACACACAAAAAACAAAAGTCCATAAGAATCACTGTGCATTGATCATTAACACTCAGGTACATAGATCACAGCAAACAACATACGGTGTTCACACTGGTGATGCAATATCAAAAACTTAACAAAAATTCCAAAACATTATAAAGAAGAGAGACAAACTGTGTGCAATGCATTTATTTTATAGCATTTTCCACACTGCTATATGACTGTATTACTACTGCAGTGCATACTGTATGCTGTATATATATATATATATATATATATATGTACATATATATATATATCAAGGGAATGTTATTGAACCAGAGGTAACACACTAAGCCAAAGCTTGTTTCCAGATGTGACCTGGGAGCAACTATGTATTTTTCTCTTTCCCTTATAAGCTCTGGCTATTCTCATGACCAGCACAGCAGACTAACAATCTTGCCCACCCACATGGCCTTTAAATTTGACTGAGCTATCAAACTGCAGAGAGAAGGATTGGTTAAGTCTGCTTGCTGGCTGTGAGAAGATTTCTGTAAGTTTTGCTATTGTTTTTAAACTACAGGAGAGAAGGATTAGTTAATTCTACTTACTGTTGAGGAATTAATGTACAGAGGATTTTTGTAAGTTTTGATATTGTTTTATTTTCTTCTTAATTTAGCTTAAAGTGGAATTTAGCTTAAAGGTTTCTCTGGCTGCAGTGACTGTGTAAGCCATCCTACCTAACCTTTCAGCAGCCTTTCTTAAACACTGAAATACCACTGGGGGTTGGGTTTGAAAGATGTGAGGGAGGAGCTTGGGGAGCTGCAAACTGATCTGAACCCTCCAAACAGGCCAGAAAGGAGGAAACAAGAAACAGCCATGTGAGCTAAGTCTTAAAGACATATAAATATATAAAACATATGAGTAGATCTATAGTTCTTATGAGTAGGATTGTGGTTTCCAGTTAGCACTGTAGTTGGCTGCCTTATGCTACATGAAAGGGCATTTTGGATAACAATTGTTAGATATGTTAGAGCTTGGGCTACTATTAGTTAATTCTACTTGCTGTAGGGAAAGTTGGTGTGGAGAGGCTATATAGGTAGTATGGACCATGGGTAGGATTGTAGGGTGCAATGGTTATGGGGCAGCAATGCAGATGAACATACTGTGGAGACTAGGAGGCTGCCCAATATGCCAGAGGCTAAGGAGGCTTGAGGAAGAGGTTCAGTGGCTTGGCAGAGAGCTGGAGAGTTGAGGGATGGGGAGGATTGTATCAGTAGGGAGGGCTGATATCTGAGGTATTGTGGGGAACCACATTTAAGGAATAGTGGGGCAAGGGAAGGGTCAGGGGAGGTGCACAGTAGACAAGAAGCCATCTGATTAAAGGTGGAATCTAGTATGACCTAGAAAAAGAGGAGCAGCAGCAATAGACAGGAGGGAGGAGGAGACACACAATAAGGCAAAGGGAGAGGGAACATGTTTGCTGTACTAGCAACAGATGAGAAAGAGGACACAGGATGAGATTGCATAAGGGATAGTACTCACAAAGAGAAGGGAGTGAGGGGCATTACTAGTGGAGGGATTGAGCATGGCATGGCAGGGGAGGGATAATACTCGGAGAGGTGAGGAGGGAAAGGAAGGCTGGCAGTCAAACAGGAGGAGGGGGAGAGGTCTCAATTGAGAAGGGCAGGGGGGAAGACACTGGGACACACTGTAAAATCACCATCTTGAGTGGCCCCAGAAATGAGAACCTGGGTGGGGGGGTGGTGATGGGCACAAGGAAAGAGGAGGGAGGTATACTGGTGTTTGGAGACTCCATACTCAAGAAGATCAGATGGGGCAGCAAGGGGAAGAGGCACATTCAAATATGGGTGGAGTCCATACCAGGATTAAAGGCAGACAATGCAGGACAGGCAATCTTAAGGTGCATAATGAGGTGAGGAACCACACATTGTGGTACATGTGGGGACAAATGACCTACTGGGGAAATGGTGGAGGTAACAAAGGAGAGAATTGAGGAAGTGGGAAGGTTATGCGAGGAGACTGGGGAGTCTGTGTCATTCTCCGAGGTGCTCCCAGTACCCTGTGCAAGCACAGTGAGAAAGGAGAGGATTATGGAGTTGAACACATGATTTGTAGATTGGTGTCAAACTAAGGGATATGGGGTTGTGGGTGGCTGGGACAGTACCTGGGATAATAACAATCTGTTTGCAAGGGACAGGCTACACCTCAGTGAGGAGTGAAAGGAGGTATTAAAGCAAAGACTTGGGAGATATTTTGTGACAAAGGTGGATTTAAACTAGATGATGGGTGGCGAGTGGACAGCAGGTAGACAGGGATCCAATAGAGTGGAGTCACAGCATACTCCCCAGGCTAGCAGGGAAGGACTTGGGGTGGCTGAAAAAGGAAGGAGTAGAAGGAAGGAAATGGAGGCCAATGAAGGGAAGAGGGCAGGATGGAGGGTGGTCTCACTGAATGCAAGAAGCTTAGGCAATAAATCAGCTGAGCTACAGGCACTCTTAGCAGTGTGGAGGGTGGATATTGCAGCTGTCACAGAAACATGAGCAACAGAGCACCAGGACTGGGATCTGGCAATCCCAGGGTACAAAGTATACAGGAAAGGACCTTGGGGAGGGGAGTGGGGTGGTGGCAGTCTATGTGAGGGATGGGATCAAATGCACAAGGGATGAGGGGGAAGAAAGGAGAACAGAAGCAATCTGGCTGCAGCTCCTAGACTCATGGGGTAGGAAACTGAGGTCTGGGGTGGTATACAGATCACCATCCCAGTCTGAGCAGCTTGGCAGGGAATTAGCAGGACAAATCAGAAAGGTATGTAGAAAAGGGAAGGTGGTCATTGTGGAGGATTTCAACTTGACGGGGGTTGACTGGAGCATTCCAGTCACCTCTATTGCTAGGGAGCAAGTGCTCCTGGATGTGATCCAGGAGGGTATCCTGACACAGTTGGTTGAGTGTACCTACTAGGTTAAAGAACAGTTTAGATCTAGTGTTGTTGAATGGTGAGGCAGTAAGGAAATAAAGGTAGAGGATCCACTAGCCAACAGTGATCACCAAACAGTGTAGTTTAATATCACTGATGTGGGGAGCCAGAGAAATCAGTTACTCAGGTGGTAAACTTCAGGGAAGACTTTGGGAAGATGCAGGAAGTACTGAAAGGGAAACTAGAGGGCATAAGGCAGGAGATGGATGCGGAGCAGAAATTGGATATTATTAAACAGGAAATTACAGAGGCAACCAAAGCATGCACCAAGAGATAGAGTAAGAGGACCAGAGCAAGAAAACCATGCTGGTTGAACAACGAGGTAGTGGAGGTGGTGAGAGCAAAACAGGAGGTGCACCAGGGGTGTAGGAGGATGGGGAAGGAAGAGAACAGAGAAGAGTATGCAAGATGCTCCAGAAGGTGACCAGAAAAGTGAGAGAAGCCAAGGCCCAAAAGGAGCTGAGATTAGCACAGGGAATTAATGGGCAGGGGGAGACCTTTTCAGTTACATCAGGGAGAAAAGGAAGTGCAAGGAGAGAATAGTGAGGATAAAAAGGGGTGTGGACTGGACAGAGAAGAGGAGCACAGGCAGAATCACTGAATGAATACTTTTGCTCTAGTGTTCATGGAAAAAAAGGGGGATTGCTACCACCATGGGCTGGGAGGGTGGGGATAGGGGGAGAGGAGACAACAGATGGAAGAATTGAGGCAAGTAGAGTCCTAGAGGGACTGAAGGCACTGAAGGTAGACAAGGCAACAGGGCTGGATGCCATCCACCCCAAGGTGCTGAGGAAGATGGCAGAAGTGTTGGCAGAGCCACTGGTGGATCTGTACAGCACCTCACTGGAGTCAGATGTGTGCCACTGAACTGGAGGATGGCACATGAAGTACCATTACACAAGAGCAGACCAAGGATGAACTGGGTAATTATTGCCCGTAGGTCTCACCTCCATAGTGTACAAACTCATGGAAACAATACTAAAGGACAGACTGGTGCCATACATGGAGGACAATGGCCTCCAGGATGTGAGGCAGCATGAATTTGTTTCAGGAAGTGTTGTCAAATCAACCTGATACAATATCATGACTGGGTGACAGGTGAGCTGGATAAGGGTCATGCAGTGGATGTTCTTTACGTGGTCTTCAGCAAGGTTTTCGATTCTGTGCCTCATGGGTGGCTTGGGGGAAGCTAGCTAGTGTAGGGGTAGGGGCAAATGGCTGATTGGGGGGCTGCAATGGGTAGTGGCAAGAGGAAAGCTCTCAACTCCAAGGTTGGTGATGAGTGGGGTGACACAGGGCTCTGTGTTGGGGCCAGTATTGTTTGGGATCTTCATATCAGACAGTGCACATAGGGTGGTGAGCAAGATAAGTCTGTTCACTGACAACACCAAATTTGGAGCAGTGGTGGATGGAGAGGAGGGATGGAAGTAGCTGCAGGGGGACCTAAGCAAGCTAGAGGAGTGGTCAGAGAGGTGGCAGCTGGGGTTCAATGCAAAGAAGTATAAGTTTATGCACTTTGGGGTGAAGAACCCAAGGACAGAATACTGGCTGGAGGGGGTTAAGCTGGGGATCACTGAGGAGGAGAAGGACCTAGGGGTAATGATAAAAGGGATCATGAACAACACTGCCCAGTGCAGGAGAGTGACTGCAAAAGTGAACAAAATGCTGAGGTGCATAGCAACGGGGTTTTCATCCAGGTGAAGACAGGTGATCTTTCCCCTCTACAGGTCACTGGTAAGGCCACACTTAGAGTATTGTGTGTAGTTTTCGAGGCCATACTTAAAGCGTGATATCAGGCTACTGGAGGGGGTGCAGAGGAAGGCAACAAAGATGATATGTGAAATGGAGGGGAGAGACTATGACAGCAAGCTGGGAGACCTGAATGTATACACCCTGGAGGATTGAAGAGACAGGGGGTACATGATAGAAACATTCAAGTATCTGTGGGGAATCAATAAGGATGGGACAGATGGGGTCTTTAAGTTAAGGAGGGGGAGGGTCACAAGGGGGCATGGGTTAAGAATAGAGGGGGGAAGATTTAATAAGGAAATGAGGAGACACTATTTCACAGAGATAGTGGTAGCAAAATGGAACACACTACCAGAAAGTCTAGTATCATGTAAATCTGTGAACAGCTTCAAAAGGGCATGGGACAGGGAACAGGGGAGAGTGAGGGTGGAGGAGGTGGGGGTGGCAGTGGGATGACAAAGGAGAGTGGGGGGGGCAGCTGCAATCTAGGGGTCCTAGCTGCACACTCGAGCAGACTTAGTTAGACCGGTGGTCTGTTTCTGCTGTACATTCGTATGTGTGTGTGTGTGTATATATATATATATATATATATATATATATATATATATATATATATATATATATATATATATATATAGATAGATATATCTCTATATATAGATAGATATATATCTATATATATAGATAGATATATATCTATCTATATATATATATATATATATATTACACACACATACATATTCATAGCAAAAAACTCTGTTTAATGTACCAGTTAGGGTTGTTCCACAGCAACAAAAGTAAGGAAATTCAATGTTTGGGTTGAAAATCCCTTGCCCCCACCTGCCCCCAACAGGCATTGGGGTGTGCGCTGGAGTTGTCAGCCCTAACTCTCAACCCATTCCATGTGTAAGAAGCTGAGATGGTGAAGTATAGGAGAATGAGGTGAGAGTTAGGACCGATGACTCCAACGCACACCTCGATGTGAGTTGAGGGTCAGGGGGGAGGGCAAGGGGATTTCAACCCTAACATCAAATTTCCTTACTTTTCTCGCTGTGGAACAACCCTAACTGATGCATTAAACTGATTTTTTGCATGAATTTCCCTTTTTTTGAGAATGAGGACTATAAATAGTTAATGGAATGTGGCGGTGGGAGCGTGGCCTTCTGCCCGCGCCCACCACGTGATGTTTTGTCACACAGTAATGGTAACTGCAATGCAAAGTCAAACAGAAGTGGAAACACAAATGGTTACAGTAATGCAAATGCAAACGAAAACGCAAAGGGTAACGCACACAGTGGTGCACAGGGAAGGGTAATGCAAAGGGTATGGAAATGCAAGTGGAAACGGTAAGGGTAAGAGTAACGAAAGCACACACTCTGGTTTTCCCAAGAGCTCATAGAGAAACACAGTGACTACAAAGAATGTATGCATAATAATGTGACTTGGACAGAAAATGAGGAGTTGGAATACTAAATTGCTTATTTCTCAGGAAATACAACGTGAAAAAAATTTAAATTTCTCATGATTCATGACTTTCCTGGCTACATTCACAAAATGCTTAGCCCAATGGAGCTAAGCATTCTTCAACAAAAAATCTCACATGGTTTCTGAGACATGGGCCCTGAAAGGTGCAGCCCATACCACTATGTTAGTCTATGGGAAAAAATGCCAAATTCAGAGTACCATAACTTTGCATTCCTACAATATTTTTCACCAAACCACCAAAATGCACATCTGTGAGATGCTGGCTTTCTTCCTCAAATTTCATCCCAAAAGACCAAACTGTTCTTTTTGCAGCAGGGTGCCAAAGAATTTCTGTAATTTGGCCATACTTTGGAAAGTAGTATCATGATTTGAACACCTTTCACAAAATTTGCGAAAGTGTAGTCAGGTCATTTACTACTTTGCGACACTACTTTCCCAGAAATTTGAAAAACATATTTCTGGTGTATCTAACCCCAAAATAAAGACATAGCTAGCACCCTCAGGACTCGAATAGGTAAACACAAAAATAATTATGTCCCTAGATAGTCCCAATTTTAAATGCCAAGCATTTCTGTGATCAGTAACTGAAAAAAATGGTGGATTTGCGACACTACTAGGGTCATTTGCGGCACTAGAAAGTGCATTTGCGACACTTTCAAACTTTTTGTTAACTTTTCCCATTGACTTATAATGGGAACTTGTTTTTTGAATAACTTTTGAACTGTTTAATGTTTTTTCATGAAATCTTCAAAAGGCACATCAGGGACCCTGGCCGCACATTCCATGAAGTTTTCGGACCAGTCACGTAAACACGTGTGACCTATAGGGTGAGCAAAGAATGCACAAAAATCTTACTTGCACTCACAAATTTGCTTAAAACTTCCGCGGCGTATATCCATCTAGTGACGAAAGTTGCTAGATCGCCAAAATCTATGATTCACCCATATCTGCCAAATTCAAGCAAATCCATTTGAATGGTGGCAAAGTTATTAAGATGCAAAGTTTCACCATTTAACCTAAAAGGATACTCAACTCTAATTATGGTAGCACTACTGTGCTACCATAGTGTGTGTATATATATATATATATATATATATATATATATATAGATATGCACTGTAATAACTTTGCACCATATAGACAGATTTGCCTGACACTTTGCATGTGCGGTCTGGTACCACAGAGCTCTGGATCTGGCAAGGTGAGTTATGGTCGGATAAGCGGTTAGGAACTGTGGAGCGGACAAACACAACAAAATGGGTTCTGTGTGTTTCTTTGTTCATGAATACAGCCCTTAAAATTTGTTTGTTTAGTCTGAAATCTTCAGAGAAGATGGAGTCTGGGTCTCTGAAGTGCATTTCAAAGATTTGGTGAAACAACATTAAACCGTTCAAAAGTTATTCAAAAACAAATTTCCCATTATTGGCAATGGGAAGAAAACATATGTCCCTCGAAAGCTGTCTCCACTACACTTTAATGTTGCAAATCTCCCTTTTACTTTTTGTGTGGTGGCCATCTTGTTTTCAGTTAGCGAGAGAGAAAAATGCCTGGCATTTAAATTTGGGACCCCTAGGTAAACACTGACTATTGTGTTTACCTAGTAGAGACCTGAGGATGACAACTCTATCTTTGGGGGACCCCCAGAAATGCCTTTTAAAATCAGAGCCCCAGTACTGTGGCATAGCAGAAACAGCTGCAACTCTTTCACAAATCATGAAAGTGTTGTGCTATTTTTCAAAACTATCACAATTTGCAACAGTACTTTGCCCCAAAACAGCAAATCTTTGCCATCCCCCTGCAGCAAAACGGTTGGGACTTTTGGGCTGAGATTTGCAGGGTGGCAAGCCCTTGTCCCACAGATGTGCCTTTTGGTGGTTTGGTCCCAAAACATTAAAAGAGCCTATAATTACAGTGTTCTGAAGTTTAGAAATTTCCCATAGGCTAACATCGTGGTGCCCCAGGTGACTTTTGGCACTCGTATCTCAGAAACAGTGCAAGAAACGCATTTTTCATTACAACAGCTAAGCAAATGGACAAGTTTTGAAGTTATAGATTACAGCTGCAGTAGAATTTCTTTCCTACTTGCTACAGTTTTGGAGATAGTGGCAAAAATGTGTCAAAGGGTTCCTTTGAGTACTATGGCACTGCTGTATGGCTCCTTACTAATGTGTAAGAGGCGCAGAGGCCCAGAGAATACAATGCACCCACATATGCATAGCTTTATGCTTTAAAATGGGCAATGTTAAGGAGTGCAGGGCCTGGAGGGCCCACACTCCCACTAGCATATATCAGTTATCAGTTACATTACACTTTCTCTAAAAGAAGGGAAATTCATTGCAAATCTCTGCTAATGCATCAGTTAGGGTTGATAGCACAGTGACAAAAGTATAAAATGTGATGTTAAGTTAAACCCCTATCAGCCCACCCCCGCCCTCCACTCTCCAACAGGCGTCAGGGTGTGTCATGGGATCATCAAGCCTACCTCTCACCCATTCTCCTATGCTGAGCATATCAGCTTGTTTACATGGAATGGGGTGAGAGTTGAACTGATGACCCCATGACACACCCGACATACTGTTGGTGAGTGAAGGGGGTGGAGGTCGGTTGGTAGGTGCAACCCTAACATCACATTTCCAAATTTTGCCATTGTGCTTTCAACCCTAACTGATGCATTAATAGAGTTTTTGCAATGAATATATATATATATATATATATATATATATATATATATATATATATATATATACAGTATATATATATATATATATACAGATATATATATATATATATATGTATATCACCCAAAAGTTTGCACTTTAATAATTTGGCAACCATATGACTCATGTGCCCAAAAGTTTCATGCTCTGTCTGGTACCATATATCTCTGGATGTGGCAAGTTTCATTCTGGTCAAAGTTGCAGTTGTGGAGCAGTGCCAAAAAATGTGAAATGTACCTGAAATGTACCATTTAGATGCAAATTGTTTGCATGCCCGTAAGTACAAAACAATTTGGGAGTCTGGTCTGAAATTTATTAGGGTATATTGGGCCTGGATCAGTAATATGCATTTTAAAGGTTTGGTGAAAAAAATATTAATATGTTCAAATGTCATTAAACTTTAAAGTTTCCCATTATAGTTTATGGGAAAAATGAGAAGTCTGGTGTGAAAGCAGTTTCTGCTGCTGTGAAAGTACTTTTTGCTGTCTCAGATGGTATCAGTGATGTCATGCTCTCACCATCTTGTTTTCAGCTAGTGGTGGGAAAAAACACTGTAATTCAAAAAATACTGCTTCTTGGTAAACACCAACAGTTGTGTTTTATTTATTTATTTATTAATTCTTGGATTTACAAATACCTTTGAGCACAGGGCAGCTCATTTACAATGGTTCCACATCAAAGGGTGGGAGGGCAGAGCAATCGGAACAAAAGATGGCATAATGCACATTTTCAGATAACAACAAAAACAGCATAGTACCAGAATTGTACATACATTCTCAGATAAACAATATCACACAAATGCAAAAAACAAATAATGGGTGGAAATGGAAGTAGGGAAGGAGAATTGGGGGGTGGGGAGGGGTGACGAGGGTAGCAGCCCAAAGGCTTTGTCAAATGAGAATGTGTGGAAAGGGAAGGGGTGAGTGTAGAGAGAGTAGCAGGAAGGATAAGAAGACATACAAACATATGAATGTGCCAGCAGAAGCAGACCACCTGGTCTATCTAAGTCTACTTGAGTGTGCAGCTAACACCCCTAGTTTGTAGCTGCCCAACCCCCCCCCTTTGACATGAGACAAAGGAGAATAGACAGAGATGGTGGCCAGGAGGGCAAGAGTGAGGATAGTTAGGGTTCTTAAGTGGGCAAGGCTGATCTTAAGTTAGGCAGTCACATGTGCTCTGTAGCAGGATCGTTGGTGCAGAAAGCATTTAAACATGGACATCCCAGTTAGGCTTCTTAGATCGAGGCCAAGGCCATTTAACCAGATGGGGACTTTGTAAAGGAAAGACAGTTGACACTGTGTAGTTCAGAACCTAGGTATGAGTAGAAGATCAGAGTCTGAGGCCCGGGTATGGCAGACCTTGAGGGATCTGGGTAGAAGGCGAGGGATTCCGGTGGGTAGATCTTCAGAGAGCACTTTCTTTGCTAATATACATGAATGATACTTGATCCGTCCTTGCAGGTTGAGCCAGCCAGTTGCTGCGTAAAGATCACAGGTGTGAGTGAGGCGTTCTGAGTTTGGGATGAGCCTACAGGCTTTGTTAAGTGTAATGTTAAGCCTTTTTAGTGCCTTAGTGGTGGCCGCTCCATAAATTGCCAGGTCATAGTCAATGGTGGATACTACTGAACTGATGATCGCAAGTCTAAGTGCTTCCAGGGTTAGATTCCTTTTGTGCCTAAAAAGCAGGCCTAATATTGCATTCACAGACTTGGCAGTGGTCTCTATGTGGGACACATAAGAGAGACAGTTATCTAAGATTACTCCGAGATATTTGAATTGCTGAACTTGTTCAAGAGAGGCTCCAAAGCTGTTTTTTTACTAACATAACATGCAACCTGTGCTTATGTTGGGGGAATAAAACAGCAGAAGCATTTTTTGAAGTTCAGGACAAGCTTGTGCTTATGGAACCATTTTTGACATATAGGAAACCAGTGTGAAGATTATCCTTGAGAGCATTGGGATCAGTGTTGTTTGTGTAGATGACAGCATCATCAACATAAAGGAGTGTTCTGAGTTGACAGGAAAGAGGCAGGTTGTTTAGGAAGATACTAACAGGAGCGGTCAAGGATGGACCCTTATGGGACACCAGATTGGAGAGATTGTAATTCAGAGATGATATTGGATATTTTCACCCTGTGACCTATCAGTAGGTAGCTTCCAAACCATTTTAGTGTGTTTCGTGAGACACCAACTGTGGCTAGTTGAGAAAGAAGCAGGTTGTGATTCATGGTGTTGAAGGATTTCGTGAGGCAGATAAATGCAGCACCAACAAGCTTGTTATTGTCGAAGGACTGATGAATGTAGCTGGTAAATTCCAACAGAGCTGTGGTGGTGCTGTGTTTTTTCCTGAAGCCATGTTGCTGAGGGCATTGCAGGTCATACTTTTCAAGGTATTCAACCATTTCTTTGGAAACTATACGTTCAAGGACTTTTGATAGCAGGGGAAGTATTGATATCAGCCAGTAGTTAGAGTGCAGTGTAAGATCCACCTATTTATGTACAGGGGTGACCAGCACAGATTTCCACACTTCTGGGAATTGTGAAAGGAGAGTGATAAGTTTAGAATCTTGGTGACTGGTAAGAGCACTTCTTCTAGTGTAAATGCAAAAAGTTTGAGATCAAGTGAGTCTCCACTATGTCTGGGTTTACCCAGGATATTAATCAAGAGCTTTTGGACTAAGATTGGGAAACCCTTTTGAAGTAGAAACATAGATGTTTGGGATGATTTGTTTCAGTGACCCCTGTTGACGATACGGGAGCATCATCAAAGAAATCTTTGGGGAGGACACCTGACAAATTGGTGAAAGCTATGTTGAAGGTATTTGTGATTTGGAGTGGATCAGTGATGGGTTTGTCATCCTCCCTTAGTATCGCTGGTGTGGTCTTATGCTCTTTGCCTGTGATGCCTTTTATATTAGACCAGAAACTCCTACTGTCACCCCAGGAGTTAGAGAGTAGCTCACTGTGGAGTCTACTTTTAGCTTGTCTAATTTCCCTAGTGCAAGCATTTCTGGCAGTTTTGTAAGCCTGCAGATCTTGTTGCCTCAATGATGATTTAGCCATTTGCCATAGATGGTCATGAAGCTTCATTCTGTTTACTATTTCAGGAATAATCCATGAGTTTACCGTACCTCAAACTTTCATTTTCTTAATTGAGGCGTGGATATCACAGGCTGTACTTGAAAACACTGATGATTGTAGAATGTGGTCTAAATTTTATCAGCTATATCCAGGAAGCACCAGTCCTGGGAGTGAAGTTGTTTTTAGAAGATCCAAATGCTTACGTTTCAGTGCGTGGTTGTAGATAGGACATGTGGGGGATAGTAAATTTATTAGACCAGCTGCAGGTGATAGGGAGTGGTCACTGATAGAATCAGGGTGAACCGTAACATTTAAGATGCGATCAGGGCAATTAGAGACAATCCAGTCTATGGTGGCACTGGTCCCTGTTTTATAGTTTATTCTGGTTGGTGAGTTTACAAGTTGCATAAGGTGCAGTGATGCCAATGTGTCCTTTATGATACCACTAGCCCCAGCTGGCCAGTTTAGATTGAAGTACCCCATTAAAATCACTTCATGGAGGTGTTTTTGTGCTCTGAGGTGGTCCAGCAAACTAAGTAAGCCAGCAGCTGGGTCCTTAGGAGGTATGTAGGTTTTGATTATTGTGAAGGCTTTGTTGTGTGCTCTGAGGAGTACTTTAACCCCTAATGCCTGTGTAGCCCAACCAAGATCAATCAAAGGCATAACCAGCCCATGAAGGGTATTTTTTAGGAAAATTGCACAACCACAGGGTCCAATCAACGCTAGGTAGATGAGAGGAAGTGGCCAATCGAATGAAAAGCCATAAAGTTCCAGGGAGCCCTGGACGTACCTTGCAGCCACTGAGCAGGACAAGCCCCAGTAGTGGGCAGGTGTTTCAGAGGAGTCGGGCTACCAATTTGAAGCGGCCCCAGCCATGGAGGTGCAGCCAAAACACAGGCTGCACACCGGAGAAGAAAAGGAAGGTTAGGTAGTTATAGGCAGAAAGACTGGGAGTGGTAGTAAGAACAAAATGATAGGAGGAGAGGGAGGAGACAAAGAACAGAGGCCACAGACTGAGAGTGTGGGGGTGTGCTAGCCTGCTGGTGCCACTTTAGATTACACACTACAGATTTATGCAAAGAGGGGTAAGCAGGGAAAACAGCAAGAACAGAAAAATTAGCAGAATATAGTGTGGCTGGGGCAGGGGGGTGCAAGCGAGCGCTAGAGGGAGTCAGGCAGAGGAAATAGAAATGGGGCACAGGCTGCTAGCTCAAATCACTGAGCAGGGAAAAATTCAGCAAGGAAAACGGTGTTAGGCAAAGGAAATAGAAACTGAGCACAGGCTGCTAGCTCAGATCACTGAGCGAGGGGAATTTTGGCAAAGAAAAATGCTGTTAGGCAGAAGAAATGGAAACAGGGCACAGGCTGCTAGTTCAGATCACTGAGCAAGGGTAATTTTGGCAAAGAAAAATTTGTTAGGAGCGTGGGGTAAGAGAAAGAAAGTCTAATTGGAGTTTACTTAATTGGAGCTCAAGCAATACAATTCTGACATTAGATTTCAAAAATAATGCTTGGAAATATGGTTATTGAACTTGGCCATTAGTAGTGTTGCAATTTATGGCACTATTTTTGCAAAATTGCTGCAAATTGCGGCAGTTCTCACACAACTAATGGCACTGTTGCATGAAAACTGACACAAAATGCAGCACTGTTTCATGAACACTGCCTCAATTTGCAGCACAACTTCAATTAAAAAAACATTGGCCCATGTAAGAAACCCAAAAACTTCCCTTGCCACTTATTGGGCCAAATAATTGCAGAATCATGTTCCTCTGCCTCTGTTCAGGTAAACACCTGTTGGTATGTACCTAGTAAAAGAAGATTTTCAGTTTTTACTGTCTCCAAGGGGGCAGAGGCACGTTTTAATAAAAAATGTTTTTGCCAACATTGATGTGCCCAAGCCTCATGTCGGCACTAGAACCCACTCCTGCCAATGTGGGATACTGGCAGACCACTCCCAGTGTCCCAAGTTATTTCCCCCCAATGCTCTTGAATACTGGGAACCCACCCCCAGTGTCCTGAAATATTGGTAAAATATGTACCTGTTAAAAAAGAAAACAGTCTCCCAATGTCTTTTTTGTAAAATCCTGGAAAAAAGTAAACAGTCCCTCATCTTTTCCCCACCTCCTCCCTCATTCTGACCCTCCAAATGAGCAACTCACCACGTCACCCCCCCTTGTCCTATACTTACCACCGGAGATCTTTGGCTGTTACCTTCTGTGGGCCGTTACTTGGTGGTATCTCTTTCCCTACCTCCGATCAGGTGCGAAATCTGGACGTTATTTTTGATGGCGGTTTGACCCTAAAATCTCAGGTGTCAGCTGTCGTCAAATCCTCTTTTTACCATCTGACGAATATCGCCCAGGTGAAACACCTGGTTCCTCTGGGTGATCTTCCAACATTGGTCCATGCCTTTGTCACTACCCATCTTGATTACTGCAACTCCCTTTACCTAGGGCTACCTGGGGTTGATATCTGCCGCCTGCAGCTGGTACAGAACACGGTGGCCAGGCTTTTGACTGGTACTTTTAGAACCAGTCATATTACACCTGTGCTCTGCGTACTGCACTGGCTGCCTGTTAGGTGGCAGATCACCTTTAAAGTTGGTTTACTAACCTTTCAAGCCCTACATGACCAGGGACCCAGTTACCTGAAAGATCCCCTGATTCCCTACTGCCCCCTCCGTCCTCTCCGCTCCAGTGAGGGATTGCTAGAGATTCCCAGGGTTCGATTAAAGACATCAGGATCAAATGCGTTTGCTTTTCAGCATCAACCCTGTGGAATTCTATACCTCATTGGTTGAGAGAATGCCCAACCGTCTGATAGTTTTAAAACCGGTTTGAAAACATATTTATTTAGTTTAGCATTTGTTTAATTATGGCTATTATATTTTAATGCTGTTTTTAAATTGTTATTAGTATGTATATGTTTTATGTAAAGTGCCTTGGTTTTGAAAGGTGCTATAGAAATAAAGTTGACTTGACTTGACTAAAAGGTGATTTCATACAGTGAATGTACCATTCTGGGCCACAATACTTTAACACATTTTGGGCAGGATTTTAAAAATGACAGCTATACTGTTCTTGAGGTGGTGTGAAAAAATGGCAACATTGATAATTTGGAGTGAAAATATTAAAAAAGTTCATAGTTATGAGCATGCATAGAAACATTTAAATGACCACCCATAACTGGTGCATTTTTTGTTATTTTTGCACCAAATTTTCAACATGGGCTTTTTGGGACCCCACCTCATGAACTCTGCCACTGTCATTTTATCATTCATTCCTGAAAGGTGATTTCACACAGTGACTGCAAAATCATCTTATGGGTCCAATTAATGATATGATAGTGGCAGTGTTCATGAGGGTAGGTCCCAAAAAGCCCATGTTGAAAATTTGGTGTAAAAAGTGCAAAACATGGCTGAGATATCAACATAAGTTCAAAACGCCATAGACAGCCATTATACACCACTTACCTTGATTCTTCAGTTCGCTGTTCAGCTTTGAAGAGTGCAGACGTGTCCTGGTCAATAGAAGATGGCAGCCAATGGCCTCCAGTTGTAAGTATAGAGCAAGGGAGTGTGGAGATGTGAGTTGCTTAGTGGGTGGGTCAGGATGGGGAAGGGGGTGGTGGAGATGATGAGGGATAATTTTCTTCTTTCCAGTTTATTTAAAAAAATAAGATGTTGGGGAACTTTTTTTTTTGACAGGTACAAATAAGCAATATATTGGGACACTGGGGGTGGGCTTCTAAGTGTCCCACACTATTGGGAGTGAAGAACATGACTGGGGACACTGGGAGTGGGCTACCCAGTATCCCACACTGCTGGGGGGTAGTGCCAACATGGGGACTGCACACTCCAATGTTGGAAAAAACAGGTAATTTAAAATAAATATGTTAGTGCACTTGGAGTGGGCTCCTAGTGTACCACACTGGCAGGTGGGTGGATGATGGATTTTTCCTGCCGACATGGGGATTGGGCACCCAATGTCAGCAGAAGCATTTTAAAAGAAAAATATTTTGGGACACTGGGTGGACCACCCAGTATCCACACTGGCGGGGGTTGAGGAGGCATTTCTACCACTTGGCACCCCGATCTTGACGGAAACTTTTTTCTTAAATAAAACATGCCTCTGCTCCCTTAGAGGCAGTAAAAGGAGAAAAACTCCTTTTATTAGGTAAGCACCAAGAGGTGTTTATCTAAAAAGGGAGACAATGAACATGATTCATACATTATTTGGCCCAAAAAGCGGTCAGAAGAGTTTTGTGTTTTTTTGCAGGAGCCAGTTTTTTTCCCCACAGCAGTAGTGCTGCAAATTGCAGCAATTTTTTTGAAACAGTGCTGCAATTTGAGGCAGTTTTCATGCTGCTGTGCTGTTAGTCATGTGAAAATTGTCACACTTTGTGGCATTTTCACAAAAATGATGCCATAAATTAGCAAAACCTCAAATGGAAAAATTGAAAGAAACATATTTCCAGGTATTTTTTGTAAAAAATAATGTCAGAATCTTGTTCCTTGGCACTGATTAGTTAAACTCAATTGTTGGTGTTTACCAAGGGATAGTATTTTTGAATTAAAGCGTTTTCTTAGCCGTTGCTAACTGAAAACAAGATGGCAGCCATGCAAAAGTGAAAACCCATTTGCAGCAGTCAAAAGTGCTTTTGTGAAAGGAAAAATGCTTTCAGGTGCATATATATATATATATATATATATATATATATATATATTTCCAGTGGCTATAATGGAAAACTTTAAACTTTAATAACTTTTGAGCAGGTTAATATTTTTTCACCAAACCTTCGAAAGGCACATCAGTGTCCCAGACTCCATATACCCTGACATATTGAGATCAGACCCCCAAATTGTTTGGGCCATAGGCCTAAGCAAAATATTTGCAAAAAAGTGGTATTTTTCACATTTTTTGGCACTCCACAGCTCCATAACCGCACATCCGACCAGAACAAAACTGGCAGGGAGTTCCAGAGGTACAGTGCAATAGTTGCAAAAGATCTCTTGCAAACACTGGACCTCACCCTGGGAGCCCACCCAAGCGTGCTCAATGCCTCTAAGAGTGTATTGCTAGAAGATTGCAGTGCACTCCCTGAGGATTTATTGTAAGGATGTCACATTGGATGGGGAAAGGGAGGGACCCTTGACTTGCTTGAAGGACAAACAGAGAAGAGAGCACCTACATGCCCCTTCAAGAGGGCAAGTTCTGGGAATGTAATATATCATAGTGTTGCTTCCTGGTTGGGGCTTCAGAAGCAAAGTGCTGAATTTGATTGTACATAACTCTGAGCTTGGTGAACTCAGAACAGTTCCAGGAACATAAGATGTGAGCACAATATTTCAGGAGGGGAAGTAAGGTGCTGATTTCAATAAATAAAAATTAATCTTTAGTAAGAAAATTGCCAAGGCAACAGAAAAGGCAATTTTTAGTGGAGGGTCTTAGTGAGATAATTAATATGGGTTCTGTAGGAGAATTCCTAGTCCATGTAAGCCCTGAGGTATTTGGTGGACTCCACCAACTCCATGAGGGCTACAGATGTTGTAGAGATGGGAAGCAGTTGCTGTCTGGTCAAACCCAGATTTCTTGGGTCAAACAGGATCACCTTGGTCTTTTATGTATTGAGGACCAATCTGTTTTCTGTGAACCTGTTTTCCAGTTCTCGGGGGTCACTAGCGACCTTTACTCTGATACAGCTGGGATCAGTAGAACATCTGTGGAGGACAGCATCTTCATCTCATAGCAAAGTTTACCCTGCCCCCACAGTTCACTGGCATATCACTGACAAATAGGAAACTAGCAATGGGCTCAGAATAGAGCCCAGAGGGACATAATCAGTAATAGGTATTTTCATGAAAGCAAGCTCTTCTACCTTACCAGCTGAGATCTGGTAGGTAGCTGAGTCAGGTAGTAGCATAAACACTGGAGGGATAATTCATGAAGGCCAAACAACTTTAGTTTTTTTTTTGTTTTTAGAGAAGACTATGGTTAACCAAGTTAAAAGCTCTCACAAGGTCTATGAAGACTACACCAGTTAGAAGCCCTTTATCCATGGTATCCATAATGTCAGAGTTCAGTTTAACAAAGGTAGTGTCAGTCCCTTGGTATTGTCTGAAATCATGCTATGTGTTAGACAATAGATGCCTCTGCTTAAAGAGCTACTGAAACCTGGGGTTAGCAACTCATGGAAAAGAGCTGCCTAACTAGAGGACCTAAATCACATGAAGACTGAAGTTTATACATCAAGCATTAACAAGCATTTGTCAATGCCGAATGTTGATTGCGTTGGTCTGTTGAGCACTGGCCCTCTGTCACTCGCTCAGTCTGTTTGTTCCTATGCTGCAGGCTGCTCTTTTGTACTGGGCTCCTGCCTGCGTTGGCACCTTGTTCTACCCAGTAAGAAATCTGCAGCTGTCCTGACAGAGCTCCATTGAGGTGGCTCACTCCCCCTCTCTCATTTGCTCATTCTGTTTCTCCTGGTGCTGCAGGCTGCCCTTTGTTACAGGACTCCTTCCTCTGTTGGTGGCTTTTTCTGCCCACAAAGAAATCTGCAGCAGTCCCGACACAGGTCTGTTGAGCCTGCTGACTCCCTCTCTCTCACTCACTCATTCCGTTTCTGCTGGCACTGCAGAATGGCCTTTTGTACTGGGTTTCTGCCAGCGTTGCTGCCTTTTTCTGCCAACAAAGAAATCCGCAGCAGTCATGATAGCGCTCCATTGAGCTCGCTCACTCCCCCTGTCTCACTCGCTTGTTGTGTTTCTCCCGGTGCTACAGGCTGCCCTTTTGTACTGGGCTCCTGCCTGCGTTGGCACCTTTTTCTCCCCACAAAGAAATCCACAGCTGTCCCGACAGAGCTCCGCTGAGGTCGCTCACTCCCCCTGTGACACTCACTCATTCTGTTTCTCCTGGTGCTGCAGGCTGCCCTTTTGTACTGGGATCCTGCCTCTGTTGGCACCTTTGTCTGCCCACAAAGAAATCTGCAGCAGTCCTGACAAAGCTCCGTTAAGCTCACTCACTCCCTTTCTCTCACTCGCTAATTCCGTTTCTGCCGGCTCTGCAGGCTGCCCTTTTCTATTGAGCTACTGCCTGCATTGCCACCTTCTTCTGCCCACAAAGAAATTTGCAGAAGTTACAATAGAGCTCCATTGAGCTCGCTCACTCCCCCTCTCTCACTTGCTCATTCTGGTTTCCCTGCCACTGCAGCCTGCCCATTTGTACTGGGCCCCTGCATGCATTGCTTGCTTTTCTGCCCACAAATCTGTAGCAGTCCCAACAGAGCTCCGTTGAGCTCACTCACTCTCCCTCCCTCACTTGCTCATTCTGTCTCATGTCACTGCAGGCTGCCCTTTTGTACTTGGCTCCTGCCTGCACTGGCGGCTTCTTTTGGCCAGAAAGAAATCTGAAGCAGTCCCGACACAGCTCCATTGAGCTCTCTTACTCACTCATTCTGTTTTGGCTGGTGCTGCAAGTTGGCCTTTTGTACTGGGCTTCTGCCTGAGTTGCTGCATTTTCTGCCCACAAAGAAATCCACAGCAGTCACAATAGAGCTCCATTGAGCTCGGTCACTACCGCTCTGTCACTCGATTGTTCTGTTACTCTTGACGCTGCAGGCTGCGCTTGTGTACGGGCTCTTGGCTGTGTTGGCACCTTTATCTGTTCACAAAGAAACCTGCAGCTGTCCCGACAGAGCTCTATTGAGGTCGCTCAGTCTACCTCTCTCACGCGCTCATTCTGTTTGTCCTGGCGCTGCAAAAACCCTTTTGTATGGAGCTCCTGTCTGCATTGGCACCTTTTTCTGCCCACAAAGAAATCCATAGCAGTCCTGACTGAGCTCCATTTAGCTCAATCAGTCCCCCTGTCTCACTCGCTCGTATTGTTTCTCTCACCGCTGCAGGCTGGCCTTTTGTACTGGGCCCCTGCCCACATTGATGCCTTTTTCTGCCACAAAGAAATCTGCAGCAGTCCTGACAGCGCTCCAGTGAGTTCGCTCACTCCCCCTCTGTCACTTGCTCTCTCGTTCTGTTTCTCCCAGTGCTGCAGTCTGCCCTTTTGTACTGGGCTCTTGCGTTGGGGCCTTTTTCTGCCCACAAACAAATCCGCAGCAGTCCCAACAGAGCTCAGTTGAGCTTGGTCACTCCCCCCTCTCAGCTGTTTGATCTTAATCTGTCCCAAACAGTGATTTCCCACAGCGACTGTGCTATTCTCTGGCAGGAGCGCAAAAACATATTTTAGCCAGGATGTGAAAAATGGCAGCTGTACTGTTCATAAGGAGGTGTGGAAAAAAGCCACTGTTGAAAATGTGGCATGAAAATATTACAAAGTGCGATGTTACAAGGGTGCGTAGAAACAGTTCAACACATGCTTGTAACACAGTCATGTTATGGAGTTTTGTCACCAAATTTTCAACATAGGCATTTTAGGACCTCTGCTCATGAACAGTGCCATTGTCATTTTCTTAATCTGTCCCGAACAGTGATTTCCCATAGTGACCGCGTTACTCTGTGCAGGAACTGTGAAAACACATTTTGGTCAGGATGTGAAAAATGGCAGCTGTACTGCTCATAAGGAGGTGTGGAAAAAATGCCACTGTTGAAAATCTGGCGTGACAATATTACAAATTTGTGAAGAAGTTACAAGAGTGCATGGAAAGTGCTCAACGCATGCTTGTAACACAGTCATTTGATGGGCAATCATCACCAAATTTTCAACATAGGCATTTGAGGATCTCTGCTCATGAACAGTATCACTCTTATTTTCTTAATCTGTCCTGGACAGTGATTTCCCACAGCAACTGCTCTATTCTGCGCTGGAAGTGCGAAAACACATTTTGGCCAGGATGGGAAAAATGACAGCTATACTGTTCATAAGTAGGTGTGGGAAAATGGCAATGTCGAAAATCTGGAGTGAAAATATTATAAATTCATGAAGTTACAAGCATGCGTGCAAACTGTGCAACACACTCTCATAACACAGTCATTTTATGGAGTATCATTACCAAATTTACAACATAGGCATTTTTGGACATCTACTCATTAACAGTGTCACTGTCATTTTCTTAATCTGTCCCGAACACTGATTTCCCACAGCGACCATGCAGTTTTGCTCCGGAAGTGCAAAAACACGTTTCCACCAGAATGTGAACAGTGACAGCTGTACTGTTCACAAGGAGGTGTGAAAAAATGTCAGTGTTGAAAATCTGGCATGAAAATATTGCAAATTTGTGAGTTTACGAGTGTGCGTAGCAACTGTGCATCATCGCTTGTAAAACAGTCATTTTGATTTTTCCACCAAATTTGCAACATAGACTTTTTGAGAGCCCACCTCATGAACACTGGCACTGTCACTTCATTAATCAGAACTGAAAGGTGATTCCACACAGTGACCGGGAAATCAGCTTTCGGGGCCGATTAACGCCATGACAGTTTGAGAATTCATGAGGAGGGGTCCCAAAAACCCCATGTTGAAAATTTGGTGCCAAAATTCCAAAAATAACTGAGATATGCGTTAAAGTTTAAAAAACCCTATTTCTACTATTATACAGCTTACTGACATTTCCTCAGCTCGCGGTCGGCTTTGAAGAGTGTAGACGTGTTCCTGGTCCACTGAAGATCGTCGCGCCGGACTCCGGAGGTAAGTATGGGTGAGGGGGTGTAGGAAGGCAGGTGTCCGCAGTAGGTGGAGTGTGGGGTGGTGGGAGGGTGCCAGGGAGACCATGAGGGACAGTTTTCTGATTTCACAGGTTAAAAAAAAACATTGTGGGACAGATTTTTCTTCACAGGGGCATTGGACACGCTGGGGTGGGCTCCCAGAGTGCCACCGATTCTTCTTTTGGGGGGCCAGTAGCTGATGAGGGGATTGGAGGCACCCCCATCCAGCCACACTACTAAGGAGGGGTTCACATTATGCTGATGGGGACTGGGCGCCGTCGGCACACAATAATGGGGGTGTTGACATAATGCTGATGGGAGTTTGCTCCCCATCAGCACAATCAACAGAGGGCCACTGAACATGAGATTGGGGACCTATCGGCAACTAAACATGGTGGAGGGGTTACATTGTTTGTGAACAGGGTGGCAAACTGCCGCCATGTTCTCAAACAATATCAGGGTTTTTACATCCCAGCCTGCAATGACAAGTCACTCCCTCATTGCAGTTGATGGCTGACACTACAATGACAAAGTGGCCCCTGATTGCAGCAGCTACCTTTTCAGAAGGTTGTGGCACATTGGCTGAACTAGTGTCAGCAGCAGCATGCCACAGCATTGGGGGAATCAGGACAAGCCTTTGCAGGCTGTGGGGGCATTGGCACAGCAGTGCCGCTCCTCCACAACCTGCTTGTGGAGAAAGCTACTGCAACATGTTTCTTGCGCATGCACGCAAACAACATAAAAAGGAAATTAACTTACATAACCCTCACTTCCATGGTCTTGAAAGCTGCTGGGCTCCCACAATAGCCCCACTCCTAAAATAAGTGTTTTGATTATGCTAAGTTGGGAACAGGGCTGAATAGCTTCTAATAGCTATAGATAGAAGTTGGGAGCAGTGATACTGTGTAGATTCACATAGTTTATTTAGTAGGCCCTTACACAGGTTAAGTTGGTAGTATTACATTTACATACTCCCCTTAACATGTAGTAGTAGTAGTAAAAACATTTTTGTGTGTAAAGGTAAAAAAACAATTCGACAATGCAAAGAGTTTATATCATAGGTCTTACACAAGGCCTGTTTTCTTGGTGATCCTGTTATTCGTGTTTATGTACAAATTACAAAAGGTTCCAAACATTTTCAATATTGCACATATTACATAAAATACAAGTATTATATTATACTAAAAAGGGACATTTTATAGCAACACCACACATACATATTAACACAACAAACTAGTACAAGTGTAAGTGCCTACAAAGTAAACTATGTGACTCTACATAGTGCCACTGCTTCTGATTGCTATCCATTGCCATTAGAAAATATACAGCCCATCCCCTACTCAGTGTCGTCAAAATGCTGGTATAAGGGGAAGGGCTTTGGCAGAAGCCCAGCTTTTTTCAAGACCACGGAAGTGAGATTGCAGGGTAATGTAAGTTAATTTTCTTTTTAATGCCTGAAGTAAAAACTTCAATCTTTGTGTGATATGGGTCCTTGGGCAGCAGCTACTTGCCATGAGTTCCCTGACCCAAGGGCATATTGCTGTCACTTGCTCTTTAAGGTAGTCAAGAGCCTGGTTATAGGCAAGCCTTTCCTGGATTTTGGCAAGGAAACTGAGAAGAGAAATTGGGCAGTAATGCTCAGTGGGCTTGTTGAAACCATCCTTGTGCACTGGCACAACTACAGCAGCTTACTAGTATTTGTGAATTCTTCCCTCAAGGAGATATTTATTAATAAGCATGGCAACTGGGGAAGCAATGACAGGTGCAGCTATTTTTAAAAGTTTTGGATCCAGTCTGTCAATCTCACAAGCCTTCCACCTTAAGTTGCTTAAGAAGAATTTACACTTCTTTCTAGGTAACACTGCAAAATTGGAACTTATGTGTAATGGTCTCAGTACCAGGAGGGGTAGGGTGGTGATAGGGAGATCCAAAAGAAGGTGGTTTGAATCTTTCTAGATCAGTGAAAAAGTTATTAGCTTTAGTTGAGCAATCACTGAAGGCCTCACCATCTGCCACTATGTTAAATTCCAAGGATGGAAAGTATGAGACTGCCCATCAAGAAGTATATAAAGTATTGAAATGACAAGAAGAAAGCCCCTTTGTCAGCATTCCTTAATGTTCATGAAAGGTTCTCTGGTTACACTGCTGGACTACTCTTGAAAAGTTCTGATAACTGTAAAAAGCAAAGTGTTGTAGGAGTGTGTAAGATATATTTTGTTCATCTCAAGCATTATAAAAATAGATCGTAACATAGTTTATTCAAACTGATTTCCCTACCTTACACATAATTCTCAGTTATTAGACAGCCTATTGCAATGCAGTCATCCAAAATGAGCTGCACAGCAGAAGCAAACAGACAGGCATATCCAAAAACAAATTTGTACTATACTGTTAAACACAGGAATTTCCTTTATTCCTCAGCTGAAGTGTACAGTGCTCCCTTGCTATAGCAAACCTTGCTATAGTGAACTCTGGTTATAACACACTACTTCTGTTGCTCCTGCTAGAAGTACAATACTGTTCAAAGTATGTTCTGCCATAATTCTGATCCACTGCTCACCACTCATGCCTACAGTTCCGGTGGCTGTAGGGGCAGGTGTACATCAAACATATTTTAAACATTTTAAAACCCACACCTGTCTGCAAACACTGTACAGTACTCAGCTGTACCTCCATTCCATGATCCAGGCTCACTGTCTCACTTACCTTATCCGGATCTGGATTGAGTACTTTTGAGTGCTTGTGGTTTGTCAGATCACTGGACCACTCGACCATGGTTGTTGTAATAGGGAGAGTAGCCAAAAACATATGGATCTGGGAAGGCGTAACTAGTCAGGATTAAGAGCTGCTATATGAGTTTCTGCATAAAACCATGCAGAGACACTTACTGTACTTATGTCTAACACACCACACTTACTTGTGGCTTTGCCTTCTTTGAGTCAAGTGAGTTTATTGATTTAAAAAAATAATAAGGTGCCCTCATGGTTTGCCAAATCATTGGACCACTATTTGTACTGTATTTGTCTGAATAGTACGTAGAAAGGGATGCAGAGGGACACAGAAAAGGAAAGAAGAAGTTGATACACTACTGGGGGCAGACGGGCACTGCCGTGGAAGAGTATATTGGGTTAGATAAAGTAAACACAAACTACTGTTTTATTTTTTCTTTATTGCATTACTCTTCTTTTAAACTTCTGCTGTTTTGATGGACAAAAGAAGAGAAGGGTGCTACTTCATAACACTCTGTGTTCTGTCCTTTTTAGTGTCCCTCAATATAACAATTGAGGTTCTATAACAAATAGCTGCCAAGGCTCCCAACTCATTTGTTATATTGAGGGACCACTGTATCAATACAGGACAACACAATGGCAAAAATGGGTACAGCAATCACAGTCAGGCATTTAGAACTACAAGGAAAAATGTATGTGTACCCCTGGGAAAAGAGAGAGACAGTACCAGAAAGTTCTATGACTTGATTTTACATTTCTAAAGCATTTCTTTTTTTACATCCTGTAAAGCAAATGTAAGCAACTGTTGTTCTTGAAGACCTCTTATACAGCCAAGTCTCTTCATACACTGCAGCTTCCGTATACAGCAACATTCTGTTTGATCCTTTTTTAATAAAAAAAAAAAACACTCATGAGATCCTAAACATTTTTGTAATTGGGTCACGGTCAGGTCACTGGTCATGTAATGAAGATTTCGGTAGCCCAAGGCAACCTAAAGTAAGTGCAAGGCATTCTGTGGTAAGCTTATTATTTTACCACTGGATATACTAGGTAATTGGGTGTCAGGTGGCTCAGTTGGTACACATCCTGCCTCTGGACCAGAAGGTCATGGGTTCTTGTCCCACACTGGGATTGGACTTGCACCTAAAAATCGCTGACATCCGAGTGCAGTATTGGGTGCTGCACTGCTGGGGTGTGCCGTCCTTCAGATGAGATGTTAAACCGAGGTCCCTTCTACCCATCCTGGTGTTGTTCTGGTGGTGTCCAGGTGGAAGTAAAGAACCCAGGGCACTCTTCGCAAGAGTAGGAACATTCCTGGTGTCTTGGCCAACATTCCCCTTCCCATAAACCGGTTCATGCAATTATCCAGGCTGTGTGTGGGTGATGATGTGCGATATGGCCGCCACCACACATTCAGTCACTTCACTACCAGTCTAGCATTGCTTGTAAAGCGCTTTGGATGTATGAAAAGCACTATATAAATGCTGATTCTTTTTCTTCCTCTTCTTCTAGTTAGAGAACAAACATCACGTTTGTTTATGCTTTAAGCACAGAGTATTGCTAAAGTGTTCTTACACAGTAACATGACTGATTCAGTGTTAAAGTGCAGGTGCAACAAACCTCCTTTATTTCAGTTTCTCATGACTATTAAAGCTGAAGTGCAACAAAGCTGGGCAAAACATTTGACCCTACAATTTTTAACTCTAACAAATTCCAGACATCCTTCAGTTTCATCTGCTGGTAAAATAGCCCAGTTCTATGAGCATTTAGGTGTCTTATAAATTATTGAAATTACTTTTCTCTCATAAAAAAGACATCTGCTTCATAATTATAGCCACCCTTCCAGTGCGGTGGTAGTGCTACCACTCACGGCACTTGCACCCCAGGTTCGGGAACTAGCCTGGGCCATCAGAGGGCTGGCCTTGGTGAGGAGGATCAACCATCCCATAAGACACTGTCTTCTTCTGAGGAGAGGGGTGTTTTGACCCACTACATTACTGACACCTGGGTGACTGCAGGTTGTGGCACAAGAGATCTGCAGCTCAGAGAGGAGCCACTGGATCACTTTCTTGGGGTTGGCTGCATCAGGCTATGCTGGCAAGTAATCCTGATGTGCACTTAAGCAAGGGAACAGGGCAGGAAAATGAAAAGTGGAGGTACAAACACTAACAGATGGAACCTCTTCCAGCCCACCACTTCCAACACTGAATCAGCACCTCCATCCTATGGGAAACCATTAGACTTCACCTCCACTGTGGTGGCCAGATGTTCATGGGGAGGAAATGCTGAAGGCACACCTGTCCCTGGGAGTAAGCCGGGGGGGGGGGCAGCACAGTGATGTATCATGGGGGGAATGGTGGACCCAATGGATTTTTCAGGTAGGATTTCAGGCAGGATTGGATCAAGGTGATTGGCAGTAGGGGGATGGAGGTTCTGGTTGGGCACGAAGCAGGAGGAAAAAATATGTTTAAATAAAATAACACTGTGGAATTGATGAAGGGTTAGAATAAAAAAAAAATACATTGAACAGTTTAGGAATTAATAAAAAAGTGGATTTAGTATGTATATTACTATTTTTATAAATTTAAGCTGAAAATGAGTTTTCTGGAAAAAAAAATGTTTGCTGTATTGCTGCTTTGAATGCTAAAAGCAGATCCAGTCACAGTGTGCCTGTACTAGCTGATGTTTTAGTGTCAATTATAAAATGGCATCTTCCTTGGTGCTCTGACCATCCAATATATACCAGGAGAAGTAATATATAATGATCAGGGAAGTGACCAGATTCAGAATTAATTTGTGGAGTTAGCATCATTTGCAAGTGCTGACTTCACAAATTTTCTGGATGATGTTGCCCTTTTCCTATGCAAACTGACAAAAGTTTGGTCACAATTGTGCCACTTCATGAAAACTTAATGGAACATATGCCATTTCATGTGAAAACTTCAGAAAATGACAAAGTTCAAAGCTGGTGATGCTAAAGTGAATTGCAAAGTCATTTGCAAAGGAGAATTTCATCACTTCACTGGTACCTACCAGCAAGTAAAAATCTGCAAAATCTCCATTAATGCACCTCAGAACATGAGGCTGTGACCATTGCATCTGTTTTTGCATCTATACAGTTTTATTTTGGAATATGAAAATTGCAGTGATCATCTAAAGGGTAAGATATTGATTTTACTGTGCCACCAAGCAGCTTATTTGGGATACTGGTAAGCTCACACTCTGCCATGAGGAAAAGAAACCTTCCTCCATATATCTCATTAGCCAGTGAAGTGTGGAACCTTTCTGTTGAGTATTACTACATCATTTTTTATGAACATCCTGTTTTAGAAGACCAGAAATGATGATACTGGAAAATGGCACTGGGCAGAAACTTTGGAGATAACCAGTAATGTGCTTACTCTCATTAAAATGTTCCCATCATGTGATTCAGATCTAGACATTATTTTATTTGAAATGTATAAAATTCATACAGAATTATAACATTGAATACACTAAAATCATTTGTGTCAACACTTATAGATGAAATCAAAACCCTACATGAAGAGTCAGAAATCTACAAATATGCATTTACATTTGAATAAAGAACCTCTAAAATTGTGAGAAGCACATACCATGTTATTAATATAATATTAATATAGCTGGTGAAGGATTGAAAAGTGGCAATAGCGGTAACGCAGTAGACAGTACATCATATTTTAAGCAAACTGTGCCATTGCATAAAGTGCTTTGTTTTCCATAGAGGTAATAAAATATAAAAGTTTTTCATGCTCTGATTCAAAAGCCCTTGAACTGGTTCCATGTGATATGGATGACTGAATGACAGCGAGCCCATAATTGCAACTTTCATTAAGTGAGGACAAATGTTGACAATGCTTTTCCTTTATATAACCAACTCCAGGTCATAGCACCTCAGGGAGGGAAAGTCTTTACCATATCTGTCCTTGTTGTAATGCAGTCCCTGAACTTGGGCTCACTGTTATGCAGTCATCAATATCACCGACACCCTTTGAACTGAGGGATTAGGTATGTTTCATTGATTCTCAATCCACTGCCTACTATTTTGCCGTATCTGATTTGTTGAATTCTGAATGACCGCCTTATTTATTAGGTACCCACACTCAAAACACCCACTCAGTTGCGATTTGTGATCATATTTGCGATGTGCTAGTTGCTATTTGCTAAATTCTCTGCCTCATGAGTAAAGTTTGCTTCTTGCTACTTGCTTCTTGCTACTTGCTACTTGCAAATTGTTTCGGTGTTTTGATTGGTGGTAAATAGGAATTCAGTGAATTGACAGATTCGATTAGACAGAGTCGGTGATTGATGTGTCAGTGAGTCGAGAGCTCTAACAGTAGTACTGATCCCTGACTGAGTAGTGGCCATATCCATTTTTTCCCAATGGAGAATGCCACTAGGAAAGAACCTTTGAGACAACCAGTTATGAGCTTATTGCTGTTAAGATGTTCCTATCATGTGACCTTTATCCAAACTATCTTCAGAGATACAGGCTCTAGAATTGTCAACTAACAGAATAACTTGTCCAGTTCATTTCTGTTGGATTACTACATTATTTAATTAGTTAGAATTACTATAAAGCAGCTAATGATAATTATTATTTCCATTTACAAATGATTTATTTTATTCTAATTTTAAATTAGGTGTCCAAATCAAAATGATGGTACTGTGGTCATTGAGGAAGATGGCTCTCAACAATTGGAAGATTTTACTTCAGTGTATTTAAATTTATAGGTAACGCAAAACAGGTCTATCTTCACTGCCAAATCCAGCTTTGCAATATACAGACTACAACCTGCACTGCAGTAAGTCACTTTTGCATTCTCATGTCTTCTTTTTGGGGGAGGGGGGAGAGCTTGCCCTACATGGAAGCTACTTATATCTTTGCTTTAGGTAAAAAGTTTGATAAACCAATACAACATGAAGTGCCTTATATCTTACATTGTCTTTTCTTCAGGTTTCTACTAAGGCCTCTATTACTAAAAGCATACTGATAGCCAAGCAACCTATTTTCTGATGTCTGCATTAATAAAAAATCATGAGGATCTTAGTTTTTAAAATTATCTTATATGTGATCTAGTCTGCATATGCATTAGCTGGACGATGTTACTGGTAGAATTAAAGGGAGTTGAGACATTTGTGGTATGCAACTTGGTATCAAACTAATATACAGTAGGAATCTGAACTAATAGGGAAGACTGAATGAGCTGGTGGAAAATAACATTTGCAGGTCAGTGAGCCCATGAAATTCATATTGGTGACTGGTAGTATGCGAAGAGATAGTACTATGGAGGTAACCTGAGTTCTGAAGGAGTCCAAGAAGCTGGCAACCAGGGTGGGCAGTGATGAAAGAATGCTACCGGTTCCAGCAGGTCCTCCATGGGGCAGGAAGGTGTGGATCTTCTATAGCATTAGCAACCACTGCATTAGAACCCCAAAGGTTCATCTTCCAGTCTTAGAGAAAGATACATATTGCTGAGGCCCTCTGGTAAGTATTGCAAAGAATGAATGAAAACATTTTTGCTGATAATAAACCCTGATTGGCTGAGGCAAATAATTAGGAAATGTGGAACAACACTGAAAAACATTTTGATGTTTTGTGTGTTAATTTCCACACACACAAAAATAAACTTTAAAGAGCTACTGACAGCTCAAAGAAAACTTTGAAAAACATAATAAGGTACAATTCTCCTTGCATTCCAATTATATTTTATATATTTCTCCTCCCCATAATATATTAATAAAGAAATATGTATGACTATATGATTGTTGTCCCTTAGAGTTCATTTTGAGTTCATCTGCCTTTATAACTTACTTCCTACTTCAGTTCATAATCCTCTGTTGTGACATCATAATCTGTTGCCATAGAAGTAACAGTGAGGTCACAAGCAGTGCTCTATGACTTTAGGTAGGGAGAAAGCTAGAGGAATAGGTTAACTCTTCAGGAACAAAGATCCTGGTTTTTTCGCAAATGACCTCTATACTGACTAATGGGGAGAAGGAATATAGTGCTAATGGGAAATGCAAGCTGGACAGTGCCTAAATGCTATGTTTTGTTACAGTTCTCCTGAACATGTCACCAGCTCTTTAAGGCAATATAACATTTCTTTTGCATAATAAGTTTTACTGGGTTTTCATCATACAGTTTCAACATTTCCATTCTGTCCAGCAATATAGACTATTTCAAAGCCAACATAATAAGCCATTACACATTTGATATTGCTAGACCTATGCCAGTCCACTAGTTTAAAGTATCTACATTGCCAACAATAGTTTCAATCCAAGGTGGACTACAGTGCATACTAGCCTCAATAGTTAAGTCGAAAAAAAAAATCACATTGTTACCCAGAATGAAAGTATGAAAAACACAAATTATAACAGATTATGGGCGTGATTCACAAGGGGCTGCATCTGGTGCAAG
Source organism: Neoceratodus forsteri (assembly GCA_016271365.2). Taxonomy (NCBI): domain Eukaryota; kingdom Metazoa; phylum Chordata; order Ceratodontiformes; family Ceratodontidae; genus Neoceratodus; species Neoceratodus forsteri. Next base: position 83,000,931 of record CM028138.1, read on the forward strand.
CTGAGGCAACTGCTGCTTGCACTGCAGCCCCATGTACTCAGGGACCCTGTACCAAATTCTGGTACAGGAGGGTTCCCGGCACCTAAGTCCCAACGCTTTCAGCAACCCCACCCATGCAGCAAACACATGGCACATGGGAGGGTTTGCCACAAGCCCCCTGTTCAGTCCACTGCGTGATCCGTAGAGTTGGGGACAGGCTGCAGAGGTGAGCAGAGGACTGTGCCAGTCCCCTGCACTGGCAGGGAATGTGGAGGGGTGCCATCTGTCTGGGTGGGGTTCAGGGGTCACTGGCGGGAGGATTGGAGGCATGTGCGTGGTACAGGAGGGAGCACCAGGATCCAGGTGGGGGGAATCATGTAGAGATAGGTGACAGGGCATATTGGGGGCATGTCAGGGATCAGGTGGGTGATCCTGCACTGTATGCCCTATGGGAACACAACGTGGGTGGGGGTCTGGGTGCACTGTGGCCCATGTCAGGCATGTCAGGGTTGGGGAGGTGGGACACACAGCACTACTGCCAGAACAGTTCTCCCAGAGGTGCTATTTCTAAGTCCCCTTACACCAGCCCCAGGTGGTCTAAGGGTACTTAGAAATCTGCCTTCAGGGCACAGTTTTGTTAATCCCATTTCTGGGCTGCAGCAGCTTGTGTCTTCCACAGTGCCTCTTGAGTCTTGTCGCAGCCCATCTCTGGGTGCAGGGATAGTACAAGCCCCATTTGGCATAGGCAGCCTGCATCTGATGCAGGCTACCTTTGTGAATCACTCCTGGATGTACCTTTCAGTGCAAAGTGCACCTTGCACCATTCTCCGTGGAGCAGGCACCTTCAGCCATGCCAGAGCCTTTGTGAATCAGGCCCCAAGAGTATAAACAGTGATAAAAACAGCTTATCACACAAAAAGAAAATTAAAATAGAAATATTCTGTATAATCTTTGTTTTGCCTTAGTTCATATTATGAATGATTACATGTGTGGTCCACTAGTAAGATTTAATACACAGTTTCACCTCCTAACTACTGAAATTGTATACTTTATTTATAATAGATACCAGTATAAATCTACCCCTTCCCTCTGCAAAGGTTATTGCTTCCAGTGGTAAGAGAGAGGCTAGAAATTGTGCCCAAGTTCCACTGAACACCTCTTCCCTTCCCTTTAAGGCATATGTAAGTCTCTCCGCACCCAGAATGGACAAGGAGAGCGTTCTCCACATAGAGACGGTAGGTGTTGCTGAGGAAACCCACGCATCTAAAATGATTTGCCTGGCCAATATTAACAGCACTCTAATCCATCTTCAGACAGTAAGCCAATCCTCCCCCTCCGCTGACCTCCATACCCATCAACATGGTTAATGTGGATATCTTTGGATGCTTGCCCCATGTAGTCTGGATTTCTCTGCCTACTGACTCCCAATATGTTTTAATTACTGGGCAATCCCAAAAATAGTGGAAGTATGTGCCTAAATCTGTTTGATATCTGCCACATAAAGGGGATATTTTAGGATGAAACCTATGTACTGTCTCAGGTGGGTAATATAGGCAATGGAGAAACTTATACTGGGCCTCTTTAGTCTGTTACAAATCATAAGACCCTTGTGCTATAGAACCAATTCCTCCCATGCCTCACCAGATATGTAGAGCCCCACTTCCCCTTCCCACTTACTTCTAACTTTATGTGTTTCCCCACCAAAACTTTCTCTATCTAATTTAGCTACCTTACTAATCAGGCCTTTCTCCTTAAACTTAGCCCCCAGTATTTCTCTTTAAGCACTAACTATAAAACTTCACCTGTTGATGTTATTCATTAATTTCCAGCCAAAGTGTTTCACCTGGAGGTATCAGAAGAAGTGGAAATTTGGGAGGTTCGGGCATGCCTTGATTATCTCGAATGGGTGAACACCCTTCTTACCCCATAAGTCACCTATACATCTGATCCCTCTATGCTCCCAGTCAGTCAGGCCATGATCCTCTAACCCCGTTAAAAACTCTGGGTTTCTTGCCACTGGCTTCAGAAGTGTATTGTCTCTTGAGGCTCCCCCTCTTTTTTAACATTTTGCCATGTCTCAAGGCCTGCAGAGACCATGGTGTTACGGGCTTGTGTACGGGCATATGCCCTGCCTCCACCAGGAGCCAAGTAGGCTGTCAGTCTGCATGGGCAATCCTCCTGCTCCAGGTCTAACCAAGAGGCAGTGCTGCCCCTATTAACCCAATTATGGATATTTTAAAATTGTACTGACAAGAAGTATCCCTTTAAGTTGGGAAAGTCTAATCTTCTCTTTGATTTAGGCATCTTCAATCTATTAAGTGTTATTCTGGATCTTTGCCCTCTACAGAAAATTACTGAACTCTATCTAGAATACCTAAGTCATGTGCAGACTAGTTAACGGCACCTGCATTGCATACAGCAATCATGGCAGGATATTCATTTTATGAGGTTCATTCTACCTAGTCAGGATATGGGTAGCCCCCTCCATCTGGATAAGTCCATCAGGACAGCCTTGAAAAGAGGAGTGTAATTCAACCTGTAAAGTTTGTGGAAGTCCCAGCCGACCTTGATCCCTAGGTATGTTATCCACTGGACAGTTTTTTCCAGACCCCAGGTGACACTTAGTTTTGTTCCTCCTTCCTTATTTAATTTAAGAAAAGGATTTCAGACTTGTGCAGGTTCAGTTTGTACCTGGAGAAACCTGCAAAGGTGTTGACAATGTCCAGCAGTGCAGGGACTGATTCTGGTTTTGCCAGCAGAGCAACACATCATTTATGATAGGGAGGTCTTATGATGTACTCCCCTTTGTAATAATACCTTTAACTTCTTGACTATAACTTTAATTTACTTAGAAGTTAAGACTGACAATAGTGTTTGTGAGGAAGGGGTATTATGAGACACACAATGTATTTTTTAATTAATTACTATTTAGTTATCTTTATATGCGCAGCACAGATATTGTAAATACATTTTCAAAATGTTTGTGATGCATTAATAAAGTACTTTTTTAAATCTTTTTGATGCATGGCAGTTTTTAAAGTCATAGTCTTCCAAGATGGGTTTTAAAATGTAAGTGCTGTGCAGTGTTTTTCACACTCTATGTGCAGTGCAACAGTTTTTACTCAGCCTTTGCACTGTAATCCTTCACAAAGATTTTGAATATCCATGTGCTGATGACAGTTTCAAAACTACATATTGCACAAAGGTTTTGACAATCTATGTGGTGCACAAAAAAGAAGAATGCACGCTCACAGTGATTTTAAAAATGTACCTGCTGTGCAAAGGTTTTTAGTTAGTGTTAAGGTTCTACACAAACAAAAAGTATAATGTAAGTTAACTAAATACTTTATGTTAAGAGTAATACTTTAGTGCTTGTGAGGGAGGGGTATAATGATACAATCAATGTTTTCTTATTACATTTAAATAGCAGATAGATTTTTTAATTAAATAAGCAGTACTACATAACCAGGAAGTAATTTTCTAAATTCTATTTTTTGGCTGTATCTGTGCAGCAATAATTCTGTTTTCCATATCTGCAAAAGTGAATTTCCAATTTTCAATTATCTGTATTTTGAAAGAGATTAAATAATTCTTACTATTGTTGTAGATCCATGGCAAATACAGCTGGTGCTGTATTTATGGATATACTATAAGAGACCTACACTCATGTGCACGACACTGTTTAGCCTGAAACCAACTTCCTGACACCAAAAATAGCAGCTGTAGGATTTTGCATGCAGCGCACTGTTTTTTCAAGTTTCAGAGGACTTTGGCCCCTCACCACCAAGTGCAGGGGCGCTTTGCCCCCACTCACCCTGTAATTATTATAACCAACTCTGCTGCAGGCAAAATCCCACTGTTGGGATTTTCGGTGTCAGGAAGTTGGTTCTGGGCTAATGGGTATCAGGCAACTGAGTGTTGGTCTTCTGTAGTGATACCATATCGACAGCCACACTCCCCCTTCATGTTTCAGCATGTCCCTTGTTTACTTCCATTTAAACCTGTGCTACACATTCCCAACCTCCCACTGTGGTACAGTGCAGCTGCTTACTGTGACCAACCACCAAAACCAGAAGTAAAGATACTTTTACAGCAGGCATGGCAGCAAGCAAGCAAACAAACAAAGCAGAATCTTCAAAAGTAGAATTTTGCATAACAATGGCAGTTTCTGTAAACAAAAACACATATCACTGGTAATCGGGAAGTGGGCAAGTACACTAAACAAAAAAAGGATGCATTTAACTAGTACTGCTGCATAAAACACAATTCAATTTTAGAGAAATACTTTACAAAGGTTTTGAAAATCTTGTGCTGTATTAAGTTTGTCAACTTAACCATCATGAAATATTTTCTACATCCTACACAAACAAATGCTAAAAGCTGAGAAACAAGGAAGTAGTCATCACTCACAAGTTGTACTATCAGCTTCCTTGTATCATCCTCCTGTTTCTCATAACTGGAAGTGTCCAGCTGGTAGATGGAACCTGCACTTATCTTTATATATAGCCATATACATACGTGTATACATGCATACATATTCCTCTCTCCTCTGACATATCACAGATTTAAAGAGGGACTCAAACCAAAATATTTGGCATTAATAAATTCAGAATTTGATCAGCATATCCTCAATCAGCCTCATGCCAAAATCAGATCAGTAAGCTACTTTCTTGAAGTTGCAAGTCATTTTGAAACCCTTTGTTCACTGCCTATTCAAAAAGGTCAGTTTCAGAGAACAGCTACTGATGATGTCATAACATGAACTCACAACTTAGTCCTCCCTGCTAGCTACCTTTATGATTTATCTCCGATGTTACTTAAAACTGCAGTTGTAGTAAACATCGAAAAGTAAAACTGACACTGGTGGTCAGCAAATGCACATTTCCATAATGTGTAGATGCAAGGTACGGTACTCAGAATGTGACAGGGGAATGGAATACAGTGGCAAACATAGCTTTAGAATGGCTAAGTTAGCGCAATTTTTACAATACTGCAGGTACAAGACTTCAAAATGTTACCAGGTTCCAACTATGGAATGCAGCAATGACACAGTCTCAGAAAGTAGCTGGAGCACATGATTTTGGAATGTGGCAGTGACCTACAATTTTGGAATGCAGTGGTGATGCACAGGTTTGGAATGCAGTAGTGATGCACAATTTCAGAATGCAGTTTTGATGCACAATTTCAGAATGTTGTGGTGATGCACAGGTTTGGAATGCAGCAGTGATGCACAACTTTGGAATATGGCAGTGATGCACAATTTCAGAATGCAGCAGTGAAGATCAGGTTCTGAATGTGGCAGTGATGCACAGGTTCAGAATCCAGCAGTGATGTACAAATTTCAGAATGCAGTTCTGACGCAGAACTTCAGAATGTTGTGGAGACGCACAGGTTTGGAATGTGGTGGTGATGCACAATTTTGGAATATGGCAGTAATGCACAATTTCAGAATGCAGCAGTGATACACAATTTTGGAATGCAATGGTGACCCACAGTTTTGGAATGTGGTTGTGATGCACAATTTCAGAATGAGGCGGTGATGCACAGGCTTGGAATGTGTGGCGGTGATGCACAGGTTCAGAATGTGGTGGCGATGCCCAATTTTAGAATGTGGTGATGATACACAGGTTTAGCATGTGGCACTGATGCACAATTTCAGAATGCATCAGTGATGCACAATTTCAGAATGTGGTGGTGACACACAGGTTCAGAATGCTGTGGTGGTGCATAGCTTCAGAATGCAGTGGTGATGTACATGTTCATAATGCTGTGGTGACTCACAATTTCAGAATATGGCAATGATGCACAGGTTCAGAATGCAGCAAAGATGCACAATTTCAGAATGTGACAGTGATTCACAATTTTGGAATACAGTGGTGACAGTTTTGGAATGCAGTGGTGATGCAGTTTAAGCATGTAGAAGTGACACACAATTCATAATGCAGTGTGGACACAATTTTAGAATGCGGCAGTGATGCACAATTTCAGAATATGGTGCTGATGCACAGTTTCAGAATGTGGCAGTGATGAAAAATGTCAGAATGTGGCAGTAATGCAGTTTCAGAATGTGCCAGTAACACTCAATTTTGGAATGTGGCAGTGATTCATAATTTCAGAATGTGGTGGTGATGCACAATTTAGGAACTTTGCAGTGACGATTTTGAAATGTGGTATTGAAAATCAACTTGGTGGGTATGAGCAATTTTGGAATTTGTCGAGGATGAGCCATTTCAGAATGTATCAGGGATGCACGATTTGGGAATGGGAAAGGGATGCATAATTTTAGAATGTGGCTGGGACACATAATGTTGTAATGTGGTAGGGATGTGATGCATAATTTTGAAATTTGGTGGGTGTGTACAATTATGGAATGTGGCAGGGACAAGCAATGTCAATATAATATGTTGTATCCTGTCATATTCCAATAGCGTGCATCCCCACTATATTCCAAAATAGTTGCCAGTCCCCACCAAATTTCCTGAATTGTGTCCCTGTCACATTCTGAGACTGTCTAGCCACATTTTGAGATGGCATATCCCTGCCACATTCTGAGATTGCATGCTCCCCCAACATTTTCAGATTGTGCACCACCTTTACATTCTATGCTTTGCTTCAATGCTGCATTCCAAAACCACTTCCTTGCATGTTCTAAAGTACCGTGCCATGCATCTGAACATTCCAGAAATGCAAGCACTGCAGCCAATCCTATGTCAGTTTTTTTAAAGGGTTACTATAGCTTCAGTTTCTTAAACGTTAGAGAAGCAGGTCCTACAAAGTTGCTGACAGGGAGGACTAGACTATAAGTTCAGAAGATGACATCAGCAGCAGCTCTTCACTGAAACTGACTTTTCTGAATAGGTAGTGAAATCAGGCTTACAAAATAGCTCATACCTTTAAAATGAAGTAACAAAGGAACCTAATTTTTGGTACAAGATTTACAGTATTGAGGTAGGCTAATTCTATGGAGTCCCTCTTTAAAGTATAAATGCTGTACAGTTTTACTCAACCTCTGCATACGATCCTTCACAAAGGTTTTGAATATCTCTGTGATGTATGACAGTTTATAAAACTAAATACTGCACAAAGGTTTTGACAGTCTATGTGATGCACAATAAAAGAAGAATGTACTTTTCATAGTGACTTTAAAAACTTACCCACTATGCAAAAGTTTTTAGTTAGTGTTAAGGTCCTACAAAAAGTTTAATGTAAGTTAACTAAATACTTTATGTTAAAGGTAATACTTTATTGTTTGTGAGGGAGGGGCACAATGACATAAAAATGTTTTATTTTCAAATTTAATTAGTAAGCAGATTTTTTTAAACACAAATCATTTGTAAAGAAATACTTTATGGAGGTTTTGAAAATCTTGTGCTGCACAAAGTTTGTCAGCATAACTATCATAAAATATTTTTCGAACTCCTACACAAACAAATGTTAAAAGCTGAGAAACAAGGATACAGTCAACAATATGAGCAAGCAAGAAAATTATTGTGTGTATTTTGTATGAAATTAAAGCCATGCATGAACAAAATAGTAAGAATGTTTTGCCACTTGCTTTGTGCAGTGCAAGGAAAGTTATATTCATGCAGAGGGCCCAAAGGACCCCTTACATCTTACTTTCCATAGGGCCCAAAAGGGCACCCCAAACAAGTTACAGTGTATATATATATATATATATATATAAGCAAAAACTCCATTAATGCATTAGTTATGGTTGATAGTATGGTGACAAAGCAACAAAGTGTGGTTTCACTTACCACCCACCCACCCTCCACACACACCAACAGCTTGGGGTGTGCCATGGGGTTGTCAGGCCCCAACTTTCACCCCATTCCATGTGTAAACAAACTGACATGGTACAGTATAGGAGAATGGGGTGAGAGTTAGGCCTGATGACCACATGGCACACCCCAAAGCCTGTTGATGTGTGGAGGATGGGGGGATGGGGTGGTAGGGGTGGGAACTCTAGCATCAAATGTTTATGCTTTTGTCACTGTACTATCAACCTGAACCGATGCATTAGCAGAGTTTTTTGCAATGAGTTTCCCTTCTTTTTGAAAAAGTGTAATGTAACTGGTATGTGGTTGTGGGTTCATGCTGCCATGAATATGTAATGTTATCCATTTGTTAGCTACTGCGGGCCCCTGCAGGCCCCAGCTACCATATATTCATAAGTATAGAGACATTCTAATGAACCTTCATCTCTGTAGGGAGCACAGGGCCCAAAACCACTGCATGATGGCATGCCCCTACCCCATTTTTGGATAATGGTACTGTATGCATATGTGGAAGCATGGGCCCTCTAGGCCCTGCACTCCACTTACACATAAGTACAGAGACATACCGCATAACTAGAGACATGAAAAGGAACATTTTTAACACTAATCTGGCAAGATCTCAGTAACATAGGAACTAGGGAAAATTCCACTGCAATTGTAATCATAACTTGAAGACCTCCATGCTACTGTTGCCTAGAGCAAAAATCCATATCTCAAACCATATTCAAGATATGGGCACCACAGGCCCTGCAGTGTTTTTCTATGGGAACCTTTCAACTTTGGAATGCCATAACTATGGAACTAGTGTAAACTGCTTTTCACCAAACCAGCAAAAGACACTTCTGAAGTTAAGGGCTTGCCTCTTAGTAAATTTCAGCCCAAAAGGCCTGTTTAGTTGCAGTGAGGTGGCAAAGAAACTGTTTTTGGGGACTGTTAACCCACAGGACTTCTCTTGAAAGTATTGGGACTTTGCAAAGTCCCTTGGTTAACATTGGGACTTTCGTGCAAGTCCATGGGACTTGTGAAAAATTCCATGGACTTTCACCGGGCAGGCAATGGGTGTGGGTGAGGGGGGAAGCACACAACACATAAACAGTGGCTCACAGATCACACTGCAGCTGGCAGCAGTAGTTCAGCTGTGGCTGCAGAAGGCAAGAAATTCCTGCTGTTCTCCTACAGAGAATGTGGGGGAAGTGCTCCTCTTGCAAAGCTGGGCACCATGGATTTTGGGTGCCCACAAAAGGTATTTATGGCAATCATTTCAGAAAACAAACATCAGAATGTATCTAATAGGTCCAGTTTAGCTAGGTTCTGATGTTTGTTTGTTGAAATCCATTCATTTTTATGTGTTTTCATTGTTTTGTTTCACTTGATAACTGAAAAAACATAATGGTGAACCCATGAAAAAGCATATCCCACCTGCGATACAGGATGGCCCATCTGTGTAAATTCATTAGGCTCCTGCAACACAGGATGACCATTCTGCGAAAAGGCATTAGGCTTCTGTGACACAAGATAACCCATCTGCGTAAAGGGATTAACTCCTGCTATACAGGATCCATTAAATAACTTTAGAATGGATTAATATTTTTTTTACCAAACCAGCAAAAGGCACATCTGTGTGGTGAAGGCTTTATACTCTGAAAATTTCAGATCACAAAATAAAACAATTTCTGAGATACAGGTGGGCAAAGAAACAAAAACACATAAATTTTACAATTTTGCGCACTCTGTATCTCAGAAGCCATACAATTTATTCAAATGAAATTTGCTTCATCAAAAGATCTATCCATGAGATTATGCATGCAGATTTCAAGCAAATCCATCAAACTGTTGTGAATTTATTAAGGTGCAAAAATTGTGTTTTAATATTGAAGTGATCCCTCAGCCCTAACTATAGTGGCACTGTATACAACAGTGAGTTCTATGTTAAACTTGACATTTTGCACTTTAATAACTTCACAACCATTCAAGCGATTCACATGAAATTTTGTATTTGCCATCAGGGTCCAAAGATCTCTTGATGTGACAAGTTTCATTCTGGTTGGATGTCTGGATGCAGAGATATGGAGTGTCAAAATATGAAAATTACTATCTTTTAATTCTTTTTTCACACCACTAGATAGAAAGAGAGACAGATCAAGAGTTAGATAGATAGATAGATAGATAGATAGATAGATAGATAGATAGATAGATAGATGGATGAACAGACAGACATTTCCCCAGTGGTCCAGTATCCGTTTCCTCCCCCTACTCTGATCTCCATCCCTTTAGAAATAAGTTACTTCCTTGGAAGTCAAGTGGTCCCTCCCCCTTCCCCTGTTCACAAGTTGTGCTCCCTGTAGTAAGAAATATGTTCTCTGGTAGTCCAGTGATCCCTTCTCCCTCTCTATACTTCGATAGCTATCCCATTGGAAATAAATTATTTCCCCAGCAATCCAGGGGTCTGTTACATGCACCCTTATTGGTACCCCCAGAGGTACATCATAGACAGCTAGTACTTATGCATATGTTATACTATCATAAGGGCTAAGGGCATCTACCGTATAAGAGTAGATGTCAAGATATGTATGCATATTATTGTTATACACTTTGCTTTCTAACACACATATATATTTTCTGTGTATTTATTACTTATAAGATGTTAGGACATCTGTGTCCTTGGGATGATTATGTTATATAAGTCGGCATTGCCACCTTTTGGCAATTTGTACCATTATACTGATTTGTGTAAGAACTGTACTCTTTTGTTTTACAACCTGACGACTACTACAAAATTGTATAATGTTCTCTTGGCCCATGGAACCACCTCGAATCTAGCCAATAGGGTTCATCTCTGTAACTAAAAATGTTTGTAGTAACCATAGCAATTATCATAGGTATATAATGTGAGACACTGAGCCTTATACCTTGGAGACCCCAAAAAACACAAAAAAACCTTGAAGTATAAAAAAATGCTTAGCATTGGCTCCCAGTTCGTATTGGTAAGAACTGCTTAGGGCAACTGTAATTTATCCTTTGGCAATAATAAACAAGTTTATTACTTATATGCAATGCCTCTGTAATTTCTTACATTGCATATTGCCAAGAACCTGAGAGTGAGGTTTAGACCTCCTGACAGGTCCCTCCCCATAACTGCCATATGATACAACAGAACAGAGACAATTATTAGTGAACTAATTGTATCTTTATTAATAAAGAAAAAAATTCTCAGTTATGCAAAGCTAGTTCAAATATTAATCCATTACACTTGTTCACTAGTTTTCAGGAGTAATAAGCCTTTATGTTGCTGGGAAATTTTGTTAAGTTATCTTTTCATTTTTTAGTGCTGCCACATAAAAGACAACCCTCATCCCACACTCAGCTATGCTTGTCTTACAGGTTGTTCTCTCATAAAAACTGAGATACCCTCATGACTAAATCACCAAACAAAACTCCTAACAATAAGTCAACCTGTTTATTACTGCAGTGTTACTATGATAATATAAATGTGTAAATATTTCTTATATAATGTTAAAAATGTATTTGCAAGTATCTTTTTATTTATTTTAACATTTTAGGCAGGGAAGACACATTGAACCAAAGTTTGATTCCAGTTGTGATGAAGAAGCACAGGAGGTTAAGTGACTTCCTTAGAGTTTTACAGATATAAATGACAATTTAAGCAATATACCACAAGACTGTGTGGGTGATGGCAGGATTTACCCATGCCTGTTGTGATGGTTTGCAACACGAGGCCACTGCTGAGTAGGAAACCACACCAGTGGTAAATCCTGCCATCACCCACACCATTTTGTGGTATATTGCGATTATACAATGTTTTAATTTAATATTTTTCTTTGAATTTCCCGCAGTCGGTAAGCAAGCAGAGGTAATGTGGCAGTCGGAGTGTTTGATCTTTTTAGTCACAGTGATATGTGGGCAGTTGGGAAGGAGATTGACTGGCACATCTTCCTGTGGGTCATTGCACTATTTACACATTGTAAATCATGACAGCCAGCCAATCAGAATACATTATTTTAGAACCATTGTATAATGCAGATTTTAAACCCAGATCTGCTGGATCTCCAGGTGCATGACTTGGCATTTGTAAGATACAAAGATACGGAGAGCCGTGATGCAGAGCAGTGTAGCCGCATTCCTACCATCCCGATTGCTAAAACAATAAATCGCGTCGATTCTTTTAGTTGCTCCGAAGGTTTTATCTGTCTGTAAAGGTGGAGGAGACTGTAGCAGCCGTTCTGTGTCACATGGATGCCGAGATGTGAAAAATTCCCCCGAAGCACACTCCTCAGGTATCTCCAGAGAAGGCCCCGAAAAAAGCAAGGGCCTCGAGTGGACAACAGTCGCAGGGCGCTGCGATGGGGGAAACAGAAACAGAAATCCTGACGTTGGCAAGATTCCTGGAAGAATTTAGGCCTTTTAAGCTAGAGATGAAGGAGTTGGCCACTGAAATTAAGTGCATTTCTGGAGCATTGGAGGAACTCACCAGGAGAACAGCAGACAGTGAAGTTAGAATTCGCCTTTGAAGGGCATGTAGAAAAGATGGATGAGGGGCAGTTATGCTGAGGCAAAAGATTGCCAAATTGGAAGCCAAGGTCGAGGACCTAGAAGGGAGGTCCCACTGTAATGCAGTAATTGTGGGGCTACCGAAAAGAAGATGTCCCAGACCTGATCAAATTCGTCCAGAAATTTGTGGAGAAAATAGCGGGCCCTTCTCCTTATGGCCCGAGTTATACAATTGAGAGAGCTCATCGGGCTTTGCGGCCAATGCCTCCACCTAATTCTCCACCTCACCCCTTGATCTTTCGCTTTTTAAATTACCTGGAACGACAACTGTTCTTAACTAAAGCAAGAGAGAATAAGGGTCTGTATTGGGAAGGAGTCAGGATCAGGGTGATGCAAGACATCCCTGTTACTGTAAGGCAGAGGAGATCAGCCTTCAACCCCTTGATTAACAAGCTGATTGCAGTGGGTGTGCGATTTAAAATGGTCTGGTGGATGTGTGGAGAGTGATCCACCCCAAAGATAGGCAGTACATGTTTACCTCTGCAGTGCATGGATCGGAGTACCGAATAGATTACATTTTAATCTCCAGTGACCTCCTTCCGGGGGTGCTTGAGGCAGAAATCATGCCGGGACCGCCTTCTGATCATGCAGTGGTGGTTGTATCCATCCTCCTATCAACTTTACCTAAAAGAGGAAATAGGTGGAGGATCAACAACCAGATGCTTCGCAGCCCTCATGTCACAAAGTTTGTGACAGAGCAAATAAAGGAATTTATAGCCATTAATGTCAGGGCCAACACTAGGCCGGATATGGTTTGGGTGGCATTTAAAGCTTTTATAAGGGGGATCCTGATTGCCCAGGCTTCCCACAGGAAAAAGGAACGAGTTCGGGTGTTAGCCGAACTTTTGGCTCGGATTAGAGATAAGGAAATTTTGGTGGATGGGCAGGTGGACGATGAGGACAAGTTGGAGTTGGTGAAGTTGAAGAACCTATATTTGAAGTTGTTGGAGAACAAGCGGGCTGGCTTTAATTAAAACTAAGGCAACTACCAGGACCAAGGGAGAAAGCGGGTTACTTTTAGCTAGGAGGGTCAAACAAGTGGAATCATCACAAACAATTTCAGGGATCTGGTCAGAGGTGGATGGATTGGTTAAGACTACTCCAGGGGAGATAGTACAGGTGTTCAGAAATTATTTTAAATCTTTGTATGGTAAAACGGAGTTTTCCCCCTTTAGACAGGAGATTCTCTCTTTTTTTGAGGGGTTGGATATCCTTCATTGTCTGAGCTTCAGTAAGGGCAATTAACGGTGGACATTACCCAAAGTGAAATTGAAGGGGCTATAGAGAATCTTCCTCCAGACAGAACACCGGGTCCGGATGGACTTTCGGCTAACTTTTATAAAAAATTTGCTAAGCTCCTATCCCCTTTGCTCCTGAGTTTATTTCAGCACATCTTATCTCATCAGGCACAAGACCAGTCTCTATTTGAAGCATTGATTGTGTTGATCCCTAAACAGGATAAACCTCCGGAGCAGCCCTCAAGCTATAGGCCCATATCGCTGCTCAATTATGATATTAAGATATTAGCCAAGTTATTGGCTGAGCGGATTAGCCGGGTCTTACCTGACCTTATTGGCCCAGAGCAGGTTGGTTTTATGAGGGGGCGATCATCGGCGGATCATATACAGACCTTGGCTCACGCGTTCTCAGTCTCCGAAGACAGCGGTGCTCCTATGGCTCTGCTGTCTTTGGATGCCAAGAAGGCCTTCGACAGGGTTCACTGGGGGTTTTTATTAACTGCAATGGAGAGGTTTGGGTTCCCGGATCTTTTTAGGGGCTGGATTAGCTCCCTTTATTCCTGTCCCACTGCGAGGGTTGGCTGCAACGGTGCAATTTCGGACCTATTTTGTTTACATGTGGGCACTAGGCAAGGATGTCCCCTATCCCCTCTCCTTTTTAATTTGTATCTAGAGCCTCTCATCAGAGCAATTGTCAGTAGCTAAGCAATAGAGGGTATTAGTATTAAAGAATATACGATTAAAATTACAGCATATGCGGATGACTTGATGGTTTATTTGACCAACCCAGGGGCCTCCATACAGGCCTTGTTGAAGGTTATCAAGGAGTTTGGGAAATTGGCCAATTATAGATTAAACTTGGACAAGTCAGTGGTGTTTCCCCTTAATAGTTATGTCTACAAGCATGAAGTGGCGGAGCTGGGTCTGTCCTGGAAATCGAATTTCATAAGGTATCTGGGACTCAACATGGCTAGGGGTAGCTCTAAGATTTTTCAGTTGAATTTTGACCTTTTTCTAAGGACTATACAGTTAGGCCTGGAAAGATGGGTGAAACTCCCAATCTCCTTATGGGGAAGAATTAGTCTTGTTAAAATGAATATATTTCTAGGTTGTTCTACCCTTAAACATGTTGAGTATCTGGATACCATCTGCCTGGTTTAGGAAGGTGCATAACATGATTGCCAACTTTGTGTGGGGCCACAGGAAATCGCGTATGGCCTATTCGAAGCTGGTGGCGCCTAAGTGGATGGGTGGACTTAGACTTCGGCATATTGCACTATATTACTGGGCAGCTCATGCCAGTAAATATTTAAGATGGGCGAAAGGAAGAGATGATTCAGAACAGTATGCCTATACACCACTTTGGTTGCAGATAGAGCTTGCTCTGATTAGGGATGCTGGTCTGAGGCCTGAGGCCCTACTCTATCTTAAGCCAAAATGGTTGCCTCCACAGTTGCGTAACTCTCCAGTTGGGACTGCAGTGAGAGCTCATGTTCAGCTTTCGAGTTTTTTGCAGTATGACCATTTCACAGATTGGGCACAACCAATTTGGGGAAACCCACGTTTTGTATTAGATGGTAGGATGTTGGACTATTCTTGGCTGCCCTTACCCAAGGAGCGCCGTGTGAGGGACCTTCTCTCGACTGAGGGAATGGTTCTCTCCTCTGATGTTATACTGAGTAGGTTTGAGCTACCCACCAAGACTATTTTTAAGATTTATCAGGTTAGACACCTTATGATTGCTCAGTTGGGTAATGGGCGTGCAGAATCCGAGTGTGGAATTTTGTGATGGGCTAGTGCCATTGGTAGGGCTAAGGCATGCGATTTCAAAATTTACATGGTACTATTTGAATGGGCATACCTTCTAATTCCATCCAGGGTTCTGATTGGACCTCTGTCTTCCCAAATTCGGTACTTAATTGGAGGAAGTTGTGGGTGAACTGTCACACATTTTGCTCCAGGATAGATTGAGGCTTATGCAGTTTAAAATCCTTCATAACATTTTTATTCCCCACAGAAATTGGGGAGGCTGAAGCTGGCAAAGGATTCGAGGTGTTTTAGGTGCCAAGGGGAAGGAGATTTGATGCATATTTTTGGCAGTGCCCGAAAATAGCCCTGTTGTGGGAGGATATTAAAAGGAGGGTTAATCCGTTACTGGGTCTTGGAGATCTTTTACGCCAGAGATATGCTTATTGGGAGATGTCTCGGTATCCCTGTTAAGAGTAGGAGGTTTTATATAGTCTTGATTACGGCTATGCTTAAGAGAGTTGTACTCAGGCACTGGAAGGACTTGGTGGTACTAAGTTATGCGGAGTGGCTGGAGGAGCTGTTAGCCTGTTTGAGGATTGAGAGGATGATGGCTATCCTTCAGAATAAGCTCTCCAGGTTTGAAAAAATTTGGGGTCCCTTTTACGCTTGCTATTCAATCTAAGGTATGTGGTATTGTTTGGGTTGAAGATATCCTATCTCCGGAGACTTGTGCTGGGAGGGAGGGGAAGCGGGTTGGGTGGGGATGGGGGCATGTTACAGGGTTACCTGTTATGGAATGCTTACTTACATGTACTAGTGTTTGTCGATATGTCATATGTGTGAAAGATATCCCTGTAACTAAAACTGAATAAAGAGTTAATAGAAAAAAAAAGATACAAAAGATACAACAATGGTGTATAGATAGATAGATAGATAGATAGATAGATAGATAGATAGATAGATAGATAGATAGATAAAAAGACAGACATTTCCCCAGTGGTCCAGTGTCCCTCCTTCCTCCACTCTACTCCGATCACCATCCCCATTGAAATAAATTATTTCCTTGCCAGTCTAGTGGTCTCTCCCCTCCCCAGTCACCAGTCGTCATCCTAATGGTAAGATATATGTTCCCTGGTAGCCCAGTGGTCCCTCCCCATACTCTGATAGCCGTCCCCTTGGAAATAAATCATTTCCCTGGTGATCAAGGGGTCCCTCCCCCTCCCTCATACTTCTATCACTGTCTCCATAGAAATAAATTATTTCCATGTTAGTCTAGTGGTTCTTTCCCCCTCCTCTGTTCACCAATCTCTGTCCCATAGTAAAAAATATTTTCCCTGGCAGTTTACTGGCCCCTCCCACCTCCCCCATTCACTGATCGCTGTTCCTGTAGCAAAAACTACTTTACCTGGTGGTCTAGCAGTCCTTCCCTGTTTACCGATCACAGCCCCCCTAGTAAGACATATGTTTTAGAGCATATCCTTATTTTTTTAAGGCACAGTAGCAGCCATTCATCACGTAACAGTCACAAAGCAGTAACCTGATATTTGAAAAATATATCTAGTCTAATAGGTGATGTCCATTACTGATGGACCCTAATTACTAATGAGTGAAGACTGGCATTGAAGGATTGCTGAGGAAACACATCACCTGAAAAAAGCTTGCATGTAATAGCATGTCATCAGACGTGTGTTTGAGGACATTACCTGAGAACCTTACCTGTTATCTCAAGTTGCAAAATACTACCATTGCCAAAAAGACTCAACAAAGGGCCCATCATGGAAAGTTAATACACAAGACAGTTTAATGGTTGTTTACCTTCTTAGCACCTAGTTCCTTTTATGGATCACCTGAGACCAAAAGCACACTGATCTTTAGTTGCTTAAATTGCCATATGGTACAGTAAACCAATGGCAATTATTAGAGTACTAACTGTATCTTTATAAAGAAACAAGTATTTTCAATGCCAAATGTTGATTGCATTGGTGTGTTGAGCTTGCTCTTTGCCCTCTGTCACTCGCTCAGTCTGTTTCTTCCAGTGCTGCAGTCTGCTCTTTGTACTGGGCCCTGCCTGCATTGGCACCTTGTTCTGCCCACTAAGAAATCTGCAGCTGTCCCGACAGAGCTGCGTTGAGGTGGCTCACCCCCCCTCTCTCTCACTCACTCATTCTGTTTCTCCTGGCACTGCAGGCTGCCCTTTTGTACTGGGCTCCTGCCTTTGTTGGTGACTTTTTCTGCCCACAAAGAAATCTGCAGCAGTCCTGACACAGGTCTGTTGAACCTGCTGACTCCCCTTCTCTCACTCACTCATTCCATTTCTGCTGGCACTGCAGGCTGGCCTTTTGTACTGGGCTCCTGCCTCTCTTGGTGGCTTTTTCTGCCCACAAAGAAATCTGCAGTAGTCCCGCCACAGGTCTGTTGAGCCTGCTGACTCCCCCTCTCTCACTCACTTGTTCCATTTCTGCTGGCGTTGCAGGCTGGCCTTTTGTACTGGGCTCCTGGCTGCATTGCTGCCTTTTTCTGCCAACAAAGAAATCCGCAGCAGTCATGAGAGAGCGCCATTGAGCTTGCTCACTTCCTTTCCATCACTTGCTCATTGTGTTTCTCCCAGCACTGCAGGCTGCCCTTTTGTACTGGGCTCTTGCCTGAGTTGACACCTTTTTCTGCCCACAAAAAAATCCACAGCTGTCCCAACAGAGCTCGGTTGAGGTCGCTCACTCCCCCTGTGTCACTCACTCATTCTGTTTTTCCTGGCACTGCAGCCTACCCTTTTGTACCGGGCTCCTGGTTCTGTTGGCGCATTTTTCTGCCCACAAAGAAATCTGCAGCAGTCCCGACAATGCTCCGTTGAGCTCGCTCTGTCCCCTTCTCTCAGTCTCTCATTCTGTTTCTGGTGGCATTGCAGGCTACCCTTTTCTATTAGGCTCCTGCCTGCATTGCTGCCATTTCACAGCAGCTACAATACAGCTCCATTGAGCCTCGCACTCCCCTCTCACTCTCTCATTCTGGGTTCTGCCACTGCAGGCTGCCATTTTGTACTGGGCCCCTGCATGCATTGCTGCCTTTTTCTGCCCACAAACAAATCTACAGCAGTCCCAACAGAGCTCCGTTGAGCTCACACACTCCCCCTCCCTTACTTGCGCATTCTGGGTCTCCTGCCACTGCAGGCTGCCCTTTTGTACTCCGCTCCTGCCTGCATTGGTGGCTTGTTCTGGCCAGAAAGAAATCTGAAGCAATCCCGACACAGCTCCATTGGGCTTGCCCACTCCCCCTCTCTCACTCACTCATTCCGTTTCTGCCTGCGCTGCAAGCTGGCCTTTTGTACTGGGCTTCTGCCTGCTTTTGTCGCATTTTCTGCCCACAAGGAAATCCACAGCAGTCACAATAGAGCTCTGTTGAGCTCACTACCACCGCTCTGTCACCACTTGTTCTGTTTCTCTTGGCGCTGCAGGCTGCGCTTAGGCACCTTTGTCTGTCTACAAAGAAATCTGCAGTTGTACTGACAAAGCTCCATTGAGGTCACTCGGTCTCCCTCTGTCATGCACGCATTCTGTTTGTCCTGGCGCTGCAAGCAGCCCTTTTATACGGGGCTCCTGCCTGCATTGGCACCTTTTTCTGCCAACAAAGAAATCCACAGCAGTCCTGAAAGAGCTCTTTTGAGCCCACTCAGTCCCCCTGTCTCACTCACTCATACTGTTTCTCCCATCGCTGCAGGCTGGCCTTTTGTACTGGGCCCCTGCCTGCATTGATGCCTTTTTCTGCCCACAAAGAAATCTGCAGTAGTCCTGACAGTGCTCCAGTGAGTTTTCTCACTCCCCCCTCTTACACGCTCTCTCGTTCTGTTTCTCCCAGTGCTGCAGGCTGCCCTTTTGTACTGGTCTCCCATCAGCAAAATCAACACAGGGGCACTGAAGCCGACGGGGATTAAGGGCCCCGCACATAAATGGGAAGAGAGTCGAGTCAGAACAAGGCGGCAACCCACCCGCCATGTTCACAAACAATATCAGGCTTGCTAGATCATCCTGCAATGACAGGTTGCTCTCTCATTGCAGCGGATGGCTGATGCTGCAGTGACGAGGTGGCCCCTGATTGCAGTGGCTGATTTGTCACAGGTTGGTGCAAACATTCCAAACTTGTGTCACCAGCAGCCTGCAATGGCATTGGGGAAAATGGGACAAGCCTTTGCAGACTGTGGGGGCATTGGCCACAACAGTGCCATGCCTGCACATCCTGCTTCTTAGCAAGCTGTCCCAATATGTTTCTTGCGCTGCATGCAATCAACATAATAATTCTCAGTTATGCAAACCTAGTTTAACTATTAACCCATTAAATGTGTTCACTAATCTTCAGGAGTAATGTTACAAAATTACACATGCCCCCATAATGCAAAGCATCATGGGCTACATATGCAAATCACCACAGGAGTAATGGTAATTTACTAATCTGGTAAACATGATTATAGGAGCACCTTTTAACATATACTTTCTGACTGTCTGTGCAATTTGTTACAACTGGGAGAGTGTGGGGAGCGCTTATAACCTTCTTTTTAAATCTTGTGGCATTATAATATTGTTTTGTGGAACCCTACTCCCTTACAGGAAGTTGGAAGGGAGTAGCTAGTCCCAGTGAAACGGGACTACTACTAAAAACGCTAAGAACAGCGTATGTTTAAGCATTTTGCTATGCTCTGAGGCTATCTAGCCCATATACAAACAGGGCAAAAGCTCAGAAGTAAATTATTTATTTTAAAATGCAACTTTTGTTGCGAGTGCTCACGTGACCTCAAACAAGCACTTCCGGGTCACAGTTGTTATTTAACTCACCCCTGCAGCGAGCGAGCAGTTTAACATATACTTTCTGACTGTCTATGCAATTTGTTACAACTGGGAGAGTGTGGGGAGTGCTTATAACCTTGTTTTTAAATCTTGTGGCATTATAATATTGTTTTGTGGAGCCCTACTCCCTTACAGGAAGTAGAAAGGGAGTAGCTAGTCCCAGTGAAATGGGGCTACTACTAAAAATGCTAAGAACAGCATATTTTTAAGCATTTTGCTGTGCTCTGAGGATATCTAGCCCATATACAAACAGGGCAAAAGCTCAGAAGTAAATTATTTATTTTAAAATGCAGCTTTTATTGTGAGTGCTCCCGTGACCTCAAACAAGCACTTCCGGGTCACAGTTGTTATTTAACTCACCCCTGCAGCGATCAGGGCGAGCGTGAGCAGGGCGCGCATCATCGCTCGTGGAGATGCGCGCAGATCACAGCAGCCGGCACGCGTGTTGGCTGGGAAGGTTGGGAAGGCTGGATTAACGTCTTTTAAAAAAACGTTCAAACAGGTATTTAAGTATGAAGCTGTGTGTGGATTGAGAGATGTATGCTGCGGGTGAAGAACAGTTAGGGTTTAAATGTCCAAAATGTTGTATGTTGGCAACCCTACAAGTTGAGATTACCCTATTAAAGCAAAGAATACAAGTACAAACTGACATATCCTCACTTGAGCAGTATATTGATACTATGGCTAACAGTATTTCTGAGGAAATTCATTCATATATATGTGAACCATCAAAACCAGAACAAAATGAGGAAAATGGTAGAAGCAATACTGAGGAATGGAGCCTCGTTCAGAGGAAGGTAAAAAATAACAAAAAGGGTAGGAGAAATATTGGGGGTGCATCTAATTTTTTAACACCAAATAGATATAGTGCCCTCCAACCCGAAAATTCCCCTATGAGTGAGAAGGCCCCGGTTATATTAAAAAACCAAGACTCAGTAGAAGGAAATCACCTCAATGGGACAGATAATATAGCAGTTGACACGTGTAATAGCACTGGATTAAAAAATGTGGGAAGAAAAGATGTGGTGGTTGTTGGGGACTCAATGATAAAATATACAGATTCTGTGCTCAGTAAACATAGAAAGGAATATACAATGGTTAGTACACTCCCTGGAGCAGGAATTGGAGATATAAAAAGATTACTTCCTGGACTCACTGAAAATACTATCACACCAGTCACACTCCTCCATGTAGGTGTAAATGGTGTTGGCAAAAGAAATATTACAGAGATCCAAAGAGATTTTGAGGAGGTAGGCAAGTCCCTAAAGTCCCAGGGGTGTGACCTAATAATTTCCGGAATATTGCCTGTACCTAAAGCAAATGTAGCATTAACAAGGGAAATACTTAGGCTAAATGGTTGGATGAAGTGATGGTGTCAGAGAGGACTATAAATATGTAGACCATTGGCAGGATTTCCAGGGACATTATTTGTTTTCCCAGGATGGGTTACACCTGAATAAACAGGAAAGCACATTTTTCCTACAAATTGAAGCAGATAATTGACATACATTTAAACTAAAAATGGGGGGCCAGAAACTACACATAATATAGTACCCAAAACAGCCATACAAAACCCAAAATAAACTTTATTTCACTAAATGCAAGAAGTTTGAACAATAAGATGGATGAGCTTCAAGTCATCTTACATACCCATGATATCCACATTTGCAATCACTGAAACATGGTGGAAACCGAAGATACTTGGGATAGGAACATTCAAGGCTATACCTTATATAATAAGGACAGAAAATCGACAAGAGGTGGGGGATGGCCTTATACATATCCGAAGATATTGTATCAGAGGGCTTGGATACCTCAAAATGGGAAAACAGTGAGATACTATGGGTAAAAATTTCATTTAGGCAGAATACCAGGCTAAATATTGGGGTAGTTTACAGATATCCCTCGATTGCCACATTGGAAGATATTACGCTGTCTGACCTTGTCAAGCAGTTGGCTAATTCAAATGATGTCATATTATTAGGTGATTTTAACTTACCAGGCATAAACTGGAATGCACTGCAAGTAAATACAGCTGTAGAAGAGCATTATTTAGAAATAATTAACCTAGCTGCCTTAGAACAGTATGTCACAATTAACACCAGGGGAAATCACATCTTGGACCTGGTTTTGAGTAATTTAAATGATAAGATACAGGACTGTTCAGTTTTGCCACCACTAGGTTCTAGCAACCATTCAATAGTTAAGTTTAAGTATATGCAACAGTCAAGTGTCACTTTAGGTAAAACTTCCATTTTTAGGTACAATAGAGCAGATTTTGAGGGCATGAGAAGTGATTTGGTTAACTGGAACTGGGAGAACGAATTCAAGGATGCCTCACTTTCTGTCATATGGGACAAATTACAAACTAAACTGCATGGCCTAGTTAAGACTCATGTTCCATCTTCTAAAAAACATGAGTCATTAAACAAAACCTCTTCCTGTATGGATGACATCAAAATTAAAAAGGAAATAAAGAAAAAAAATTGAATGTATAGAACAGCAAAATTAAGCGGTGATGAGGGAAGTTGGACGAAATATAAAGAATGTTTAAGGGTCACAAAAAAACACATCGAGCAAGCGAAAAGGAATTATGAATATAAGCTAGCTACCAAAGTAAAGGATAACTATAAATAATTTTATTCATATATAAATAACAAAAAAGGTAATATAAAAAATATAGGCCCTTTAAGAAATCAACATGGAACTATCATAATGGACAACCAGTTAATGGCAGAAGATTACAATAATTACTTTGCTTCAGTTTTTAATCACCCTACAATTACTACACCTCAATGCAGTATGGTATCTTGTAAGCCAATTATTACCCTAAGGGAATGTGATGTGGAAAAAAAATTAAAGTCACTGAATCAGAATAAAGCTCAAGGTCCTGATGAATTGCATCCTAGGGTATTAAAGGAATTAGCTGAACAACTGGCAGGTCCTATAACCAGCCTCTTTCAACAATCCATAAAAGAGGGGGATGTACCAGAAGTATGGAAACAGGCAGTGGTTGTCCTTATACATAAAAGGGATCTATGCAGAATGTGGAAAATTACAGGCCAATTAGCCTAACTTCAATTTTGGGCAAAGTACTGGAGGGAATTGTAAAGATTATATTATAGATTTTCAACAGCAAACTGGGAAAACGGATAATACACAGCATGGTTTTGTAAAGGCAGATCATGTCAGACAAATCTCCTTGAATTTATGGTAAAATAAATAAGGCCTTGGACAATGGGAGTTCAGTGGATGTGATTTTCTTGGACTTCGCCAAGGCCTTTGATAAAGTGCCACATAACAAACTGATTGATGCACTTAGTACATTGGGGATACATTCTGATATTGTTCACTGGATTAGGTCATGGCTTATGGGTAGACAGCAGAGGGTTTGTATAAAGGGAGAGTATTCAGGATGGACAGATGTGACCAGCGGGGTTCCACAGGGCTCCATGTTGGGTCCCTGTCTGTTCAGCATATATATCGGGTCTATGCGTTCTGCACCGGATGTATGGCTTTCAAAATTGCCAATGATACCAGAGTGGGTAAGGTGATAAACGATAAAGAAGATGCAAATGTACTCAGGCCACTCTAAATAACTTGGAAGAATGGGCACAAAAGCAAGGGTCAACTTTCAATGTGACAAAATGTACAGTTATGCATATTGGTAAGAATAATACAATGTTTCAGTATAGGTTGGGAAATGAGTTATTAAGGGTTGTCACTGAAGAAAGTGACTTGGGAGTAAAAATATGCAATAACTTAAGTTTTAGGCCACATTATAATCAAATAATAAAAAAGGCTAGTAACATACAATATTGCATAAAAAAACACATTAAGAGCAATTAAAAATAAGTTCTTTTACCACTCTACACATCATTGGTGCGTCCTCATATGGAATACTGTGCCCAGTTTTGGGCTCCAGGGGGCAGGGGCGATATAAGATCTTTGGAAAGGGTGCAAAGAGAAACACTGAGGATAGCTGGGGTCCAGGGGAAGGAGTATGAACAGAGGTTGTCAGCTTTGGGCATGTATACTTTGGATGTCATTAGAATGCAAGGTGATCTATATTTTATATATGGGGCACTTAATGACCCCACACTTTGGGAACAGCTAAATCTTGTATTAAGGGATCAACCCCACAGTACTAGAGCTCATCCACTGCAGATTAAATCAGATAGGTTTAATACACTCAGGAGGAAGTATTGGTTAACTGTGAGAGTGGTTAAGATCTGGAATAAGCTTCCAATTGAAATAATAGTTAGTAGAACAATGGAATCCTTTAAGATGCAAATTGATCAATACATGATCAAAAATAATACTTTTGGATATACATAAGACAATGGAGAGTATATGGACTATAGTCTTTATAAACTCTGTAAACCTATGAAACCTATGAATTCTATAGCACTGAGTCTCAACACACAAAACATAGAACATAGAAACATCAATTTAATGGCAGATAAGGATCGCTTGGCCCACCCAGTCTGCCCATTTCACTACCTAATGGATAAGCTGCAGATCCTAGTTAACCAACAGCCTACTTCTTCCAACCTCCATCCCCTAGAATTGCCTTATGACTGCCCCATACATTCTTGAATTCCACCACGGTTTTGACTCCACAACCTCCTCAGGAAAGCTGTTCCATGCATCCACAAGCCTCTCCATGAAAAAATACTTCCTCACATTACCTCTGTGCCATCCCCCCTCTATCTTCAAATTGTGCCCCCTTGTTCTTGCACACCTCTTTTTCTGAAAGATGCTACCCTCTTGGACTTTATTGATTCCCTTGAGGTACTTGAAAGTTTCTCTCATGTCTCTTCTCCCTGCTTTCCTCGAGGCTATACATATTAAGCTCCTTAAGTCTCTCTCCACATGTCTTCTGGTGCAGACCCTGTACCATTTTAGTTGCCCTCTTCTGGACTGCCTCCATCCTGTCTATGTCTTTGCGGAGATTGGGTCTCCAGAAGTGCATACAGTACTCCAGATGGGGTCTCACCAGCTGTCTGTACAAAGGTATAACAACTTTCTGTTTTCTACTAGTGATGCCTCTCCCTATGCATCCCAGTATCCCCCTATCCCTCCTTACTGCCCTTTCACATTACTTGCCCACCTTTAGGTCATCTTCTATGACTACCCCCAGGTCCCTTTCCATTTTTGTTGTTGTTAGTATCTCACCCCTGTTGTGTACTCTTCCCCTGGGTTTTTGTTACCCAGGTACATTACTTTGCACTTCTTAGCATTGAATCTAAGCTGCCATACATTTGACCATTCCTCCAACCTTGACAAGTCCCTTCTCATCCTTTCCACCCCACCATGTGTATCAACTCTGTTGCAGATCTTTGTGTCGTCTGCAAAGAGACAAACTTTTCCTTCCAGTCCCTCTGCAATGTCACTTATAAAGACATTAAAGAGGACCAGTACTAGTACTGAACCCTGACGGTACCCCACTAGTAACCCCCCTTTCTTCAGAGTGGACTCTGTTTACCATCACCCTCTGTGTCCTGTTCTCCAGCCAATTCGTTACCCAGGCATGGGTTATCTAGTTCTCTTCTCATAGGCTGATGCACAAAAGAAATCCCAGATTCTAAATACAACCTGTATCCTCCCCCGTAGCTCCTAGAATCCTCTGTACAAAATCTTTCAGAGTTTATGATAATCCTGAAAAAATTATAAATAATCTGACAGTAAAGACCCTCAACAGCTTCCAGTAAGAATTCTGCCAGGTAAAAAAGCATGCAACACAATTTGCAGCTAGGTAAAAGCAATTATTTACTTATCTTTGTTTCACAACATGCATAAAACATTACATCCATACTATCGGTGTCACTACTCTAGTGAAATGGCCCTGATATTTGATGGGGGTATTACCACCTGCCTTGTATACTCAGGTGATGGTGTAATTCAACCATCTGGCTATTGCAACCCTTAGCGCCACTAGGCCCTGTTTTGCCCCTGAGGAATAACAAATAGTCTGTCTGATTGTCAGAAAGAATCAGTTTGAGACAGGTAGATCTGAATGGCTTATCCCAGGTCTAGACAGATAAGGGTGTTCCTGTTAAGGTCCCCCTCATCCAGATTAAAGGTAGGAACTGCAACTTCCTAAGCCTCAGGTGAAAAGTGTTAACTTCCTTAGGGACAAAGGAGGGAATAGGTCAAATCACTACTCTGTCGGTGGAAAAGTTGAGGCAGTATAGGGCAGTGGTTTAAGGCTCTGAGCTGCAAATCTGGAGACCTGGATTTGAATCCCACAGCCCCCACTTGCGCTGTGTGACCTGGAGCAAGTCACTTAACTTTTCTGTGATCGCAGATTGCACCTGTAAACAAGCCTTCAGTTCAGTGTGCCACTCCAGGTTAAACAATTGGAAAAAAAATGTTAGGAATGACTCTTTACATGAGAGGGCCTGAAGCTCACTAGTTCTCTTCGTTTACGAGATTGCTACCAAAGACACAGTTTTCATAGTAAGGATTGACAATGCAATAGAATCTAGGGGCTCAAAGATGTAGATGAAGCATCTAACACCAAATTGAGATGCCAAGGAGCCATAATTGACCATGGGGAGTGTGTATTATTAGTCGTTGCCTTCAAAGGTTTGGACTAAGGGATAGGACCCAGGTAAATGTCCATCTGTTTCTCCTCTTATTGCAACAATGGCCACTGTCTGCACCCATAAGGATGTTGACATTAATCTCTTATTCAATCCACTTTGGAGAAATTCTAGAATCTGTATGATATTGCAGTTTCAAATTTCTCACCTCGCATCAAGAGCAAATACCCACCAATGTCTGTTATAAGTTTTGTTAGTGAACTCTCTCTGGCTTGCAACATTGTGTCAGCCACCTTACCAAATACCACTAAGTTCAACAGTCTAATCCTCTGAGTGGCCATGCTGTCAGTTTCAGAGGTCGAGGGTCTTTGTGCCGAATCGGTCCCTGTTTGAGTAAGTTCTGGTAAAGAGTGAGTGTCATACAAGCATAAGAACATATGAGGAAGACAGCAGAAGAATGTCATTTGGTCTATCAAGTCTGCTAATACTGCAGGGTCCATAACTTGAGCTAATGTCCCTGCCCTCCCTTCCCACTCCTCCCATCCTGCCTACCCATGACATTTACCCTCCCCTATGTCTGTCCCAGCTTCTTTTAAAGCTGCCCACTGTCTTCAATGAGATTACCTCTTCTGACAGTGCATTCCAAGTGTCCACCACCCTCTCTGTGAAGAAGTGCTTCCTGACCTCCCTCCTAAACCTCCCACCCTCCAGCTTAAGACTATGCCCCCTCATGTTATAGTTGCCACTCAGCTTAAAGAGACTCTCCTTATCAACTTTATTTATCCTTTTCAAGTACATGAAGGTCCCAATCATGTCCCCTCTCTCTCTCTCTCTCTCTCTCTCTCTCTGTCTCTCTTGTCTTACAGGAAGTACGTGTTCCATGCCCTCAACCTCTCCTCATATGCTTTACCCTGCTGAGGGGCTATCATCTTTGTAGCCCTTCTTTGGACCTTCTCCAGCAGGTTAATGTCCTTTTTGAGGTGTAGGCACCAGTGCTGAACTCCATACTCTAGATGCTGCTTTACCAGTGACCTGTAGAAGGGCAGTATAACCTCCTTTCTCCTACTACTGATTCCCTAGATTTGCATCCCAGCATCTTGTTTGCCTTTGCTGCTGCTTTCTTGCACTGCGTGGAGTGCTTCAGGTCACTAGTGATCATCACTTCCAGGTCATTCTTCTCCTCTGATGCAGATACTCAGACTCCATCCAGGTAGTACTCTGTCCTGGATTCTTGGCTCCAGTATGCATAACTTTGCATTTCTTAGAATTGAAGCTAAGCTGCCATATCCTGGACCACCTCCTAGCTTTTCCAGATCTTCCTGTAAGACCTGTATCCCTTCAGCTGTGTCACTCTTCCACAGAGTTTGGTGTCATCCGTGAATAGGCACATTTTGCCCTTAATGCCATCTCCAATGTCATTGATGGAGACATTGAACAACACTAGCCTCAGCATTGAGCCCTGCAGGACCCCACTGGTTACCTGTCTGGTGTCAGACAACTACCCCCCCCACAACCACTTCTGGGTTCTGTCCTTCAGCCAGTTTTCCACACATCTGGTAATCTTTTCCCCAACCCCAAGATCCACCAACTTCCTGATCAATCTTTTGTAGGACACAGAGTCAAAGGCCTTGCTGAAATCAAGATAGAGGATGTCTACTGCTTGGCCCTTGTTTACTGTCTTAGTGACACAGTTAAAGAAGTAAATCAGATTTGTTTGATATGACCCCCTCATGAACCCATGCTGCCTCACATCCTGGAGACCATGGTTCTTTAGATATTCCACCAGCCTTTCCTTTAGTATGGTCTCCATGAGCTTGCCCACAATTGAGGTCAGATTGACTGGTCTGTAATTCCTGGGTCATCCTTGGGACCGCTTTTGTGGAGTGGCACTACATGTGCTGTTCTCCAGTCCTGAGGTACTATGCCTGTTTCTAGTGAACTATTAAATAGGTCTGCCAGTAGCCCTACCAGCATTTCAGCATGTTCCCTTATTATCCTTGGATGTACTCTATCTGGGCCTGGCAATTTGTCCACCTTCAATGCCAGCAGCTCCTCTCTCCTCTATCCTCCTCTATCACTACATCTGTGTTCCCTCCCCGCTCCTCTTTCCCTCATGAAGGCACCAATCTGTCCTTCTCCTGGTGAAGATGGAACAGAAGCATTCATTTAGTGTCTCTGCTTTTCACCCATTATCCTCCACCCACTCTACCCCTTTCCTAAGCCTGACAATCCCCTCCTTCTTGTCCCTTTTCTCACTTATATAGCTAAAGAAAGCCTTCTCCCCCTTTTCAATTCCTTCAGTTATCTGCAGCATCTTCTGTGCCTTTGCTCACCTGACTTTCTTACTTACCTCACTAGCCAAGCTTACATAATTTTCACTATCCACTTCTCTCTTGGTCTTCCTGAATTTTCTATAGGCCAACCTCTTTTCCCTTACTGCCTGTCTCTATTAACATCCTCTTGATGAGTGTGTACCAAGTCCTTCATGGCCAATCTGGAGCTATCAGAAGTACCATGCTGCCCATGTGTCTGATTTTCCATAGAACTGCTGGGACTATAGATATCAGTGGGAATATGTACACTTTTTTGAAATTTCATGGAGTAGATATTGCATCCACCCCTGCTGCTCTTTTGTCCTTGTATCTGGACATGTACTCTGTCAACTGCGCGTTCACTCCTGATGCCATGAGGTCTAGTTGGAGAGGTCCCCATCTCCTCTGAATCCTTTAGAAGACTGTTGGGTTGAGTTGCCACTAACCTTGCTGTAATGATTGTCAGCTCAACTAGTCTGCCACATATTTAGGCTGCCTGCCAAGTATACTGTTGTGAGGCTGAGTAGGTGTTTTTCTGCCCATAGCATTAGTCTCCCCTGTTTCTCAAGCCATGGGCCTGCTTTTTGTTCCTCCCTGTTTGTTTATGTATGCCATTGCTACTTTGCTTTCCATACACTCTTTCAGGTGATGTTTTTTGACCTGAGTTTTGAAATGTTGAAGAGCTAATCGAATGGCTCTGGTCTCCAGTAAGTTGATTGGGAGTTTTGCTTCCTGCTCTGTCCATTTCCCCTTGACCAACTGTCTGTTCAGTACAGCACCCCAACCTAGCAGGATTGCACCTGTTTCTAGGGTTCTTGTTATATCTTTCTCCAGCATTGCTCCTTGACTCAGGTTGTGTGGGCTTGCTCATCATCTCAATGATCTCTTCACCCCTGTTGGTATGGTTGCTCTTTGACTGTAGTTCTGTAGGTTGTAGTTCCAATTGTCCAGCAGTATACATTGCAGATGTCTCATTTGCAGCCTTGCCAAGTTGTGTAGGTCTATGCAGGCTGCCATTAGACCTAACAGCTGCATCAGGTGCCATAGCATCATAATTTTGCATTGTGAAATTCTCTTGCAGTGTGTCACTAGCGTGGTTATGTGGTTCTTCGACGGTCTGACTACGCCTGTGGTCATGCTGAATACTGCTGCCAGGTGTTTGATTGTTGTCTTGGGAGCCAGATGGCTCATGGCCTTATTTGTGATCCATCCATTTTCCTTAAGTAACTGTTGGGCTCTGATGGTTGCTGTCTGTGATTCCTCCTCCTGGTACCTTGCTCTATCAGCCAGTCATCCAGATACCGGATCACATGAATCCCTCTGTGGTTAATGTCATAGCTAGTGGAGCCATGACCTTGGTGAACACTCAGGGGCAGAGGCTAGGCCAAATGGTGAGACACTGATACTGGAAATGATAACCCAGAATGCTGAATCAATGAAATCTCTGGTGGTTTGGTCTGATGGGGATGTGAAGGTAGGCATCCTTCAGGTCTATGGAGGTCAACAAGACCCCCATGTGGATTGCTGCAATGATGGAACATAGTGTTTCCATTTTGAACTTCTGATATTTCATGAAGTTGTTCACAAATTTGAGGTCCAGTATCTGTCTGAGACTGCCTGTCTTTTTGGTACTAGAAAGAACACTGAGTAAATGCGAGTAGCGTTCCTGATTTGGAAATGGCTTTATGGCTTTGCTGTGTAGCAATTGATTTAAGATGACTCTGAACTGCAGTGTGGTTGCCTTGTCCCTTGTCACATGTGAGTCTATGTACCTCTCTGATTTTGAAATGGCATTGAACTCTATGGCATACCCGTGGGTGATTATTTCCTTGACCCATCTGTCCTTGACTGATTCAGACCAGGTTGAGGCAAAGTGTTGCATCCTTCCCATCACTGTGTCCACAGGATCCTGGGCTTGGGGATTCTTATTGGCAGAATCCCCTGTTGGACTTGTTGGATTTGTACCCCTGTTTGGCATTGTAGTGGGTGCCGTGGCCTTGATTGTTTTAATTGTGCAACCTGCAATTGAAGAAGTTCAGCTTAAAACTAAATAAACATCTGTCTTGTCCTTGATGACCTTGTCCTCTCTTGCCCTTGTTGGAGTAATGATGGAAGTTGTTGTTCTGAAAGGATGGCAATGTAGCAGTACCTCCTTGGCTGTCTTTTTCATCTCCTTTCTTCATGGCAAATTCCTCTATT
Organism: Neoceratodus forsteri; assembly: GCA_016271365.2. NCBI lineage: Eukaryota > Metazoa > Chordata > Ceratodontiformes > Ceratodontidae > Neoceratodus > Neoceratodus forsteri. The sequence continues at coordinate 83,032,135 of CM028138.1, forward strand.
CCAGGTCCAAACACTCTGTCACCTGATAACTGCAGCTTCATTACACTGGATTTTGATTCTGGTCAGCATTCCAGAGTCTGGAGCCAGATATGTCTTCTAGCTCTGTTAATGGATACTGTTAATCTGGATGCCATCTTGAAACTTTCAATTGTGGCATCTGCCATATATTAATTGCTTGTATTGCATAGTCCATGGTGGCTTCATGATTACTTGTTTCAGGGATATCTTGGCATGCAGTTTCCAGCCATTTTAGGACCACTCTGGACAAGTAGGTGGCAGCCCTGGATGCCCTCATGTTCATGATCTAGCATGTCATACACTTTCTTATGTTGTCCACCTTCCTGTCCATGGAGTCTTTTAAAGTGGATGCAGACTCCGATGGTAGCACCATCTTGTTACAAAGTGAGAAGACTTCTGAATCTACTTATGGTGCGACGACTAACATTTCTCCTTCTCCTGTGCCAGTGGGTATCTTCTCTCAAAGTACCATTTTCCTGGTCTTGATTGGATCTGGTGCCTCCACTCTTTTGCCAGTATGCTCTTCAGAGCTTTGCATACCAGGAAGTAGGTGGAGGATTGTTTTCTTTCCCTTACTAGGGTTTCTCCTTCCTGACGCCAGCGTATGACTGAAACTGTTTAGACTAACAAATAACAAATACCTTAACATAGAGGCTGCTCTAACACCATGCAAAGCAGTGAATGAAGCTGACTCTATAGGCAGTTCAGGATTCAGTTACCAGCATAGCTAAAAAAGGATTAAATATCTTACCAAAAGCTGTTTGGCAGAGAGCCAAGTAAAACGTATCTAGCCTGGTGAGATGCACAAAAAGAACTGAGGATTCTGGGAGCTGCAGGGGAGGAGACAGATCAGATTTCAAATTTGGGATTTCTTTTGTGCATCAGCCTACGAGAAGAGCTCTAGATAACCCTTGTGTTGACACTCAGAGTGCTGTAAAATGGTACAATAGATAATAAGCCTTTCTGTTGCTGGGGAATTTTGCCAAGTCGTCTTTTCATTTTTTTTCGTGCCACTAGATTAAAGACAGCCCTCATCCCACACTGAGCTATGCTTGTCTTATAGGTTATTCTCACATGAAAACTTTGATGCCATCAAGATCATATCACCAAACATAACTCCCTAACAATAAGTCAACCTGTTTATTACTGCAGTGTTACTATGGATAATATAAATATATAAATATGTCTCATGTAATGCTCAAAATATGTTTACAAGTGTCTTTTTTATTTATTATAACATTTTCAGCCAGGAAAGGCAAACCGAACCAAAGTTTGTTTCCAGTTGTGATCCAGGAGCATGGGGAGGTTAAGTGACTTGCTCAGAGTTATACAGTATGTAAGTGATGATTGCAGGTTTTAAACCCAGATCTGCTGGATCTCCAGGCTCACAGCTTGGTGTTTGCACCAGTAGAATACATGCACTATAACTTGTTAAAGCAAAGTTGGTCATTAAACTGGGATCATTATATTATCTTTATCTTATCAAATTAAGGTCCTTTCACTGAGTTTCTCTTGCACATTCAGGCTACACATCCTGATAGACATACAACTTCCGAAAAAATGTGGGGCTTGCATGTGATATCTTGGCCCATACCTAGACTGTTGCTTGAATAATCCTGCTCCATCTCTGGCCCCTAGGCACTGGACTTTGTTGCAGACTGGCAGGAGCATGCGGGAACAATATTTCTATGGTGTGTCTTGCACCACTGACTAGCATGACTCTGACCACACACCAAGGACTGTCAGCTCTCCCTGCCAAAGATAACTACTGAGTGACACCACAGTAACACCAGAACAGACAGAGTAACTGTGTAAACTGGATTATTTATTTATCTATTTGAAAAGTTTCACCAGGAAAGTCATACTGAGCTGGTAATAGTTGGTCCCCTGATGTATACTGGAGGAAATGGATGGGAACATCATATAAAGTATTTACTACACACACACACACACACATATATATATATATATATATATATATATATATAGGGCACTCAGTCACACCGATATAGTTCTGGTACATTCTTCTCCTTACTATGTTAAACACAACATTTTGAACTTTAATAGCTTCACAACCATTTAATCAATTTACATGAAATTTTGCATGTGCATCCTGGAGCAAAGATCTCTTGATGTGGCAAGTTCCATTCTGGTTGGAAACGTGGGTGTGGGGATACGAAGTGTCAACAAATGTGAAAAATTGCTGGTTTTTTTTTCAATTTTTTATCTCACCACTGTATAAAAACGGCTTTGTGTTTTGGTCTGCAATTTTCAGGGTAGAGCAATTTTCAGAGTAGAAAGGTCTTTGCTCACAGACGTGCCTTTAGAAGATTTGGTGAAAAAATATTAATCCCTTCAAAAGTTATAAAATTTTAAATGTCCCATTATTTTCAATGGGAAAAGTTAGATGTTTACCTCAAAACACATTTCTTTGTTGCAAGTGGGCAATCCTTTGTTGCAACTGGGTAATCCTTTGTCACAAATGGGGAATGTTTTTTATGCTTTTTGCACTTTACTAACTTCGCAACCATTCAGCCGCTCTGCATGATATTTTGCATGTGCCATCAGGGACCAATCATCTCTTAATGTATCAAGTTTCATTCCTGCTGGATTTGTGGGTGTGGAGATATGGAGTGTCAACATATGCTGATCACTCAGTGACACCTGACCATGAATGACAGTACAGTAACAACATCAACAGGTTGCTGTACTGTCACTGCTAGACCTGGCACTGCTTTTCAGAGGGTCTGGCACCCACTCCCCAAATCAACCCTGATTAGGAGTTGATTAGTTTAATTATCGGGTATGCGGGGGAAAGCCCCCTGAACGAGGATTCTGGTGGTGAAACCCCCTGAAGAAAACAAAGTCTGAAGTAGGGTTCTATGCCAACCACAATTGTGGCTGGCATAGAGCCATCGATGTAATATCAGTCAACAATGAAGCTGCTCGAACCTAGCCATAGAGCCGAGTGTCAAAAATTTGAAAATTGCAATTTTTTGTAAAATTCTTTGTCTCACCACTGCACATAAAAAGGCTTGAAATTTTGGTGTGAAGATTTTAGAGTAGCAAGGTCTTGGGTCACAGATGTGTCTTTTGAAGATTTGGTGAAAAAATATTAATTTGTTCAAATGTTATTACATTTTAAAATTTCCCAGTATTTTTTTTGTGACTCTTTATGCACCCTCCTACCAGGGCCTCTCTCAGGCAGTCCATGCTCAGTTCCATGGCTTCACTGCCCCACCTGAACAGCTCCTCCATGTACTGCATTGGGTTCGGACCGGGACCTCTCCCAACCTGACAGAGAAGCCCCAGACTCCCAAAGGGGAAAGTTGGAGGAAGCGGCTGACATTGGCACTGCTTTTCAGAGGGTCTAGCACCCACTCCCCAAATCAACCCTGATTAGGAGTTGATTAGTTTAATTATCGGGTATGCGGGGGAAAGCCCCCTGAATGAGGATTCTGGTGGTGAAACCCCCTGAAGAAAACAAAGTCTGAAGTGAAAGGTTCTATGCCAACCACAATTGTGGCTGGCATAGAGCCATCGATGTAATATCAGTCAACAATGAAGCTGTCGAACCTGCGCCATAGAGCCGAGTGTCAAAAATTTGAAAATTGCAATTTTTTTGTAAAATTCTTTGTCTCACCACTGCACATAAAAAGGCTTGAAATTTTGGTGTGAAGATTTTAGAGTAGCAAGGTCTTGGGTCACAGATGTGTCTTTTGAAGATTTGGTGAAAAAATATTAATTTGTTCAAATGTTATTACATTTTAAAATTTCCCAGTATTTTTTTTGTGACTCTTTATGCACCCTCCTACCAGGGCCTCTCTCAGGCAGTCCATGCTCAGTTCCATGGCTTCACTGCCCCACCTGAACAGCTCCTCCATGTACTGCATTGGTTCAGGACCCGGGACCTCTCCCCAACCTGACAGAGAAGCCCCAGACTCCCAAAGGGGAAAGTTGGAGGAAGCAGCTGACATTGGCACTGCTTTTCAGAGGGTCTGGCACCCACTCCCCAAATCAACCCTGATTAGGAGTTGATTAGTTTAATTATCGGGCATGCGGGGGAAAGCCCCTGAACAGATTCTGGTGGTGAAACCCCCTGAAGAAAACAAAGTCTGAAGTGAAAGGTTCTATGCCAACCACAATTGTGGCTGGCATAGAGCCATCGATGTAATATCAGTCAACAATGAAGCTGTCGAACCTGCGCCATAGAGCCGAGTGTCAAAAATTTGAAAATTGCAATTTTTTTGTAAAATTCTTTGTCTCACCACTGCACATAAAAAGGCTTGAAATTTTGGTGTGAAGATTTTAGAGTAGCAAGGTCTTGGGTCACAGATGTGTCTTTTGAAGATTTGGTGAAAAAATATTAATTTGTTCAAATGTTATTACATTTTAAAATTTCCCAATATTTTTTTTGTGACTCTTTATGCACCCTCCTACCAGGCCTCTCTCAGGCAGTCCATGCTCAGTTCCATGGCTTCACTGCCCCACCTGAACAGCTCCTCCATGTACTGCATTGGGTTCAGGACCCGGGACCTCTCCCCAACCTGACAGAGAAGCCCCAGACTCCCAAAGGGGAAAGTTGAAGGAAGCGGCTGACATTGGGCATGTGCCAGTATGCCACATGTGCCACTAGTGGTTGCCGTCGTTGGGGGTATTTTTCTTTCTCTGCTTGTTTCTTGTCCCACACAGAGTGTGGCATGCAATGATGCCCACGCATGGCTACCCTGCTGGTGTCTGCCATACCCTGTCCCTCTCATCTGGCTTGGTGTTCCTGCAATACCCTCTATCTCCATCGGGGACCACCAGGATGCTGAGCAGCCCCTGGATCCCTCCCTGGGAGAGGACAGTTGTCCTCCAGGTGAGTCATCCTCTCCCTCCCTTGCTGACCCCCAGCTCCCCATTCCATCACTGAACCCAGGTTGCCAGTGTGGCACAAGGTGTGGTGTCCAGCGCCTCAACCCTCAGTGCCACCGGGCCAGCAATCCCAGTATCATACCTCTCAACCTCTTGCCTCATAAATCAGGGACAGTGCTTAAAATAATCAGGGACAAAGGACCACAATCAGGGACACATCTTCGAAATTAGTGGTATCCACTCAGGAAGCTGGTAGAATAAGGGACTTAAAATGCAGTGTAATTAAAATTAAAATTAAGTGTAAAATGCATTTTCTATGGAAGAACAAGTCTATAACTTTGATGTTTAACATTATTTTCTGCTCACAACTCCCACTTTTTGGCCAAGAAAATAAAAGTTTTAGGAGGGACAGAGTAACATTTTGAGGCATAATCAGGGACGCCCCTGAAAATCAGGGACAGTTGAGAGGTATACCCAGTATTTTCAATGAGAAAAGTTACTGTAGATGTGAGCCTCAAAACAGGATTCTGTGTTGCAAATGGGCAATCCTGTTTTGCAAATGAGTAATCCTTTATTGCAAATGGGGAACTTTTTTCATGCTGCCACCATCTTGTTTTTTCTTAGTGAGGCAAACGAAGTTAAAAAACAGAAAAAAATATTTTTTTTTTTGGTTTTTTTTGCAGTAACCAACATGTGTTCTATTAATTTGGACTTGTTCTACCAGATTCTGGTGTTAGTTTTTTTCCTAAATCACCTGGAAATGTGTTTGTGTAACATGCCAAAATCCTTTTTTGGAAATCTATGAAAAAAAGAATCACAACACAGGATCCTGTTTTGCAATTTGTGAAAAAGGATTTTTCTTTTGCTGGAGGTTCCAGAAGTTTGTTTGAAGTCATCTGGGGCCCATTCTTTACATATGTGGTCCCAACTTTCTGGAGTTCCCTGCCTCACCCTCTTCAAGAGAGTCAAAACTTGGAGTACTTTAAGATGGAGCTGAAAACTTGTTTATTTAATGCACCATTCCCAGAATAGAAATAGTTATTTTATTGGTTTAATAATGATTATGTACTGTTTTATGATATTGGTGTCATTTTACATGTTTTAATGTAAAGCACATTGGTTTATAATGAAGTTTGCACTCTATAAATAAAAATTGATTGATTGATAGAATTTTTGCAAACTGTGAAAAAAGAAAGCTCAAAACAGGGCCCTGTTTTGCAGTTTATGAAAAAATAATTTTTAAACAGTTGTTTTTTTGCCACTTCAAGCTGAAGAAACAGTTTGGAACTTCGGTCTGAAATGTTCAAGGTACAAAGGGCTTGCTCCACTGCTGTGCTTTTTGCTGGTTTGGTGAAAGCAAGTTACTTTGCTCTGGAGCTCTGGGCATTTACATTTCCCTTAATTCCATTAGCATAACATTGTAATGTGAGGAGTATGCAGTCATTTCTTTGTCACTCTGCTGTGAAGACAAGGCTTCCAATTTTTGTCTGATATTTTCAGGGTACAATCCTCTTGTCCTACATGTGCCTTTTGCTGACTTGATGAAAAGATATTCATCTGATGTGGAGTTATACAGGTTTAACATTTTCATGTGATTCCCATAGGATAACATTGCAATGTGAAGTCTTTCTCTGGTGCTGCACAGCACGTGGTGGGAGACAACTACAGTATCCTTAAAATAATGGATAAATGGGAGTACAGGGCTCAGAGGGTTCTGCTGTCCCACATGCAGATATGGCTATTATTGTGGAATGATCGGAACACATGGCTCAGGGAAATAAGGATTTAATTACAATATCTCAAAAATTATGGATGGATACTAGCACAGTGGCCAGAGGGCCCTTTGCTCCCACACTGAAATACAGATACCATTATGCACTGATATGAGCACAGAGCCTTCCAGGCCCTCCGCTCCCACAGGAAAATAATGATATGATAGCAATATCTCAAAATGCATGCATGGAAGGGAGTTCAGGGCCCAGAGGGTCCTGCACTCCCACAGGCAAATAAGGATATGATTATACTATCTTAAAAAGTAAGGAAATTCTTTGCAAAAAAAAAAACACTTCAGTAATGCACTAGTTAAGACCATAGCATCAAAAGTAGAGAATTTTCATGTTAGGGTTTCCAGCCCTAACACTCCACCTCAACTCTACGGGCAGCAACATGTGCCGGGTGTGCCTTGGGGATGGCAACCCTGACACTCATCTCATTCTCATATGCTGTACTCATCTCAGCTTATTTAATCATGAAATGGGGTGCATATTAGGGCTGACAACCCTAAGGCACACCCCATGCATGTTGCTTCCTGCAGGGTGGGTGTGGGTGTTATAGTTGGAAACCCTAACATGACATTTCAACATTTCTCTACTTTTGTTGCTGGAACCCTAACTAGTGTATTAATGATTTTTTTTTTGCAAGGAATATACAGTATAACCATGTATCTATCTATCTGTCTATCTATCTATCTATCTATCTATCTATCTATCTATCTATCTATATATGAATACGATAGGGACATTGTTGTGCCCCTATAGTTGGGGTTGAGTAGCCTGTTTAAAGTTAAGCCTCACATTTTGCACTTTAATAGCTTTGCAACTGTTTAACAGATTTGGACAAAATGTGGTATCACAGTCCCATGTAGGGGTGTGCAAAAAGTTGCAAATTCCACTTTCATGGAACTTCTGAAAAATGTTGGAAATTGTGCCAAAATTTTGTAACTTTTGCCAATGGCAAAATTTGGATTTTCCTCAGATTTTCAATGGGTTCTGCTGACTTTTTTGTGAACTGTAGAATAATACATATAAACCGCGGAATTTATTCTATCCACAGTTTAATGAACTGTCATTGAATGAGCACATGCTTGTACAATCTTATGGTCATTCACCAACAGTTCAGTGGACCACCGGTAGTGGAGGAGAGAGAAAGGCTGCACTGGTGGCCTACTCAGGTGCAGGGTGGGGGAGAGCAGGGTGGTGGCGGATTAACTGTTGGGGTTGGGGGTCCAATAGACACCATGGAATTGGGATTACTTTTTTTTTAATAAGGGATGAGGGATGGGGGTCCACTAGGCAGCAGGGAATACTGGTAATAGAGGGGGATGAGTAGGTGTACTGCCGGCTGATTTTTTGTGTATTAAGGGAAACCAGGACAATGACTGGGGACCTCTAGACATCATGGAAATTAAACATTTTTGGGGGCAATGAATGGTGAATGGGGGGCACTAAAACCAGGAGGGATCAGAGTTTTTGTTTCTTCTTTACTGGGACCCACAGGCCATGATTCCCAGATGGGGGGAGCGGGTGGAAACCACTAGACACCAGGGATCAGGAATTTTCTACTTGGGACCCACAATCAGTGGGTGGGGGGCCATTTGACACCAGGAGGATCTGAGGGAGGGAGAGACTGGAGTTTTTTATTTATTTATTTACTGGGACCCCTGATCAGTGGGGGGGGGGTGGATTAATGATTTAAACTGCAGTTAAAAAAAGCCTCAGAACTGAAAACTGGCAGTGATCTGTTCTGTGGAATTTTTTCCCACAGTTTAATAAATTACCCTGCAGTCTGTATATTTATTCTGCAGTTTTGAGGTGGAATTTCCATGAAAGTTGCAAAAATGATTTCTGAACTTTCACAGAAGTGAAATTCACACTTTCGCGGAAATTATGTGGCAGAAATTTTCTTTTGCACAACCCTAGTCCCATGGCATAGAGCTCTTGATGTGGCACATATCTTTCTGTTTGGATGTATGAATTCTGAGATCCGGATAGTACTAACACCTTAAAAGTTGCCTTTTTGTGCAGTTTTTTCCACATCGCCTTGCATCCACATGGTGTGGAATTTTGGTATGATTTTACATGGTACAACCAGCTTGGGTAACAGAACTGTCATACTTAGTTTGGTGAAAAAATATTAATCTGTTTCAAACTTATTACATTTTTAAGTTGACCATTGTTTTCAATGGGAAATCTCCTGTTGATTTTATAGAGATAACGTTTGACCAAGGACTGAATCTCATGAAAAAGAAATGATTCTCATGAGATAAATTCCTTTTTTGTGAGACTAAAATCCTTTTTCATCAGCCACCATCTTGTTTTCTGTTTTTTAAAAAAACAAATAATTAAAAAGCCACGAAAAGGACATCCTGGAGAGAGACCACTTCACCTAGCTGGCTGACCAGGACCCCCCTATGGTGCAGTCTGCACTTCAGTGTTAGAGATATTACCCAAAATGTTTTATTTACTGTTAGAAATCCTTTTTCATTACCATGAGATATGAAAAAATAATTATTTTTCATATCACAAATCATGAAAAAGGATCCTTTTTGTGACTTCTGTACTGTCACCCATGCTGTAATGTATTTCCCTCATGTCTGGTGGCACCCCTTTACCTCACTGTTGTTTCTAACCTTATATTTATATAATTCAACACTAGGATGCCCACCCCCAATGTCAGGTCCTCCCCAGGATGTTTTAATATTTTTGCTGACATCGGGGGGCCCAATCCCCATGTCAGCATTCAGAATCTCCCTAGCAGAGTGGGACCCTGGGGATCCTACCCTCATGTCCCAAAATAAGTGTATTTGTTATTTAATTGCAAAAAAGAAAACTGCCCCGACATCTTTTACCTGAAATAAAGTAAACGGTCCCTCGTCACCACCATCATTCCCTTCCACACATCTCAATCCTGTGACTGAGCACCCACCTCGCCACACTTCCCTTACCCTATACTCACCTACTGAGATTGTATTCTGTCATCTTCTGTGGATTGAGACCCCTCTGCACTCTGCAAAGCCGAACCGTGAACTGGGGAATTAAGGTAAGCACCCTATAATGTATTTCAATGGCATTTTGAACTTATGTTGATATCTTTGCCATTATTTTGGAATTTTTGCAGCAAATTTTCAGCATGGCCTTTTTGGGACCCCGACATCATGAGCACTGTGACTGTAAGTTTGTTAATCAGGTCCAGAAGATGATTTCATGGTCACTGTATGAAATCATCTTTTGGGACTGAATAAGAAAATGTCACCACAGTGTTCATGGGTGGGAGTCTAAAAAATATATTAATCTGGTGAAAAGATTCATAAAATGGCTAAGTTATGTGAGCTGATGAATTTTTTATGTGCACGTGCATAACTTTGGTAATTTTCAATATTTTGAAACAAATTTTCAACATGGACTTCTTATTACCCCACTTCATGTATGTCACAGCTGTCATTTTTCAAATCCTGCCCAAAATGTATCTACACTTGTGGTACAGAATGGCATTGCAGTTGTGCAGAATTATGCTTTGGTGGGGATTCAAAAATTTTATGTAATGGGTACATGAGGTGGGGTAATAAGAAAGCTATGCTCACAATTTAGTCACTGTTGTACTACAAATTGAAGCACATGGCCTGGAGGAACCTGTACTTCCAAAGCTACTTACATATACGCATCTATGGAGGGATGGGTCCCACACTAAAATAAGGATACTATTATACTATCTCAAAAAGTAAGGAAACAAGCTGCAAAAAATGTTCTTAATGCTTCAGTTAGAGTCATAGTGACAAAAGCTGGAAAATGCTGTGTTAGGATTTACCTAATGTCTTACCCTTCTAAACTAGGCAGAACAGCAGCCGTAGGGTGTATCGTGGGCTTCTCAAGCCTAACGCTCACCCTATTCTCTTAAAGTCTGCACATCTGATGTTATTTACAGATGGAATGGAGTGAGGGCTAGGCTTGGAAGTAGAAGTACACCACGCCTGCTATTCTGCCTGGCTTGGGAACGTGGAATATTTGGGAAACCCCAACTCCTCTTTTGTCACTTTGACCCTAACTGGAGCATTATCACACTTTTTGCAACATATGCTATCTCTCTCTCGCTATATATATATATATATATATATATATATATATATATAACTTATAGCAGCATGATAACACCTCTATTGTTAGGGTTGAGTAAGCAGCTTAATGTTAAACCCCAAATGCAGCACTTTAATAACTCTGCAACCGTAAAACTGATTCACATGAAAGTTGATATGCTCAGTCCCATGGGGTAGGTCTCCTGACATATCATATTTTGTTTTGATTGAATATGCAGTTTTCATTCCAGTGCATAGTGGAAAAAGTGGGTTTTTCACTTTTTTGCCTGTTTTTGCTGATTGTTATCCATTGTGCTGTGGCCACACCATTTGGAGTGATATTTACAGGGTAGAAAGAGGTTGCCACAATGAAGAAGCCATCATTGGTTTCCTGAAGAATATTATTCCTTCATAAAGTTATTACATTTTGAAATTTTGTGTTCTGAGAATGCTCAGTTCAGTCTTTTGGATAGGGGTATATTTTGCGAACAAGGATTGGCCTCACAAAGAAGGATTTTGACACCTCACAAACAAGAATTCAACTCATGAAAAGGATTTCTCACAGGAAGATGACAGTTGTTTATGGGCCTTGTGCTCCAAAAGACTGATACCATGGGAGCACAGGGCCCAGAGAGCCCTGTGCTCCCCAAAACTTGTAAGGTTAAGATTACACTTTACCAAAAAGTAAGGAAATTCATTGCAAAAAACTTTGTTACTGCATCAGTTAGGGTTGAAGTGACAAAAGTAGGGAAATGAGGCATTAGGGTTCAGATCCTAAACCCCCCACTTACCACCCAACCCTCCACAGACCAACACTCAATGGGGTGTGCCTTGGGGTCATCAGGCCTACTTTTCATGACACATTTTCCTATACTGTACTATGTCAGCTTTCTTAAACAGAGAATGGGGTAAGAATTAAGCCTGATGACTCCAAAGCATACCCTGTTGACTGTTGGTCTGCACAGTGTGGGGATTGGGTGGTAGGGTGGGGATGTTAGTATTTTAACCCTAATGCCTTGTTTCCCTATGTTAGTCACTTCAACCCAACTGATGCATTAACTAAGTTTTTGCAATCAATCAATAGATATATGTATATGTGTATATATATTTATATATATATATATATATATATATAAGTATATATATATATATATATATATATATTATTAAGTGCTGATTGCATCCCCATATTTAGGGTTATGGAAGGCACTTCTATATTAAACTCAAAATATTGCACGTTAATAACTTTGGACCCATTCAATGGATTTGCATGAAATTTGGAATGCACTGTGGGGCACGGTGGATCCCTTAATTTGCCAGATTTTATTTTGGTCGGACTTGCGGTCTTTGTGCACCACAATGCTGAAAAATGCACTTTTCGCCAGTTATATGGGCAGTTTGGGATTTTTTGCCCATGGTGCTTTGCAGCCATCATGTGGCATGCTGCTCTATGTGTTATATCATTTGAAAGAGCTTCAGTGGCTGAACATACCACTTTTCGTTTGATGGAAAAATATTAATCCATTCAAAAGTTATAGCAGTTTTAAACTCCCATTATAAGTCAAAGGGAACATTTATATGGTTATTTTGTGATCAAAGAATGGGATTTTGGACATCTGGTCCATTCTCATGATCAAAGAATTTGCAGCTTCACTGTCAAAGAACCTTTGTCCTCAAGAATTCTTTGATCGTGATGGCCACCATCTTGTTTTTCAAATGTTGTTGGAAAAAAATCAAATATCTCAGCTTAGGGGTTACTCCTGAAGTAAAACTTGGATGGGTTTTACTCAGGGGGCTTCAGTCTATCGAGCCATGCCTGTGGTTTTCAATAGTTTGGTAAAAAAATTGAGTTTTTAACATTTTTATTCTTTGATCTCAGCTCGCTAACAATCTTTGATCATAAGCCTTCAAAATCTTTGATTGGGAGATTCTCTGACTGCATTCATTGATCGTGAGTGAGGGACAAGATGGGCAAATGAAAAAATTAAATTTCTCAGCCCAGGGTGACCTAGGAACACAAATGAGGGTGGGGTTTGCTCAGGGGGCTTCATTTTATTGAACCATGTGGTGGTTTGCTGTATTTCTCTCAAAATTTTAAATGACATCATTTTTCATTCTTTGATCATGAGCCTGCAAATTCTTTGATCACAAGCCTGCAAATTCTTTGATTGTGAGATTCTTGGATCGCCATCATTGATTGTGAGATAGGGACAAGATGGCCAGATTTTATAATGCAATGGATAGGCCAATTTTACTAATCTTTAACATTAAATATCTCATAAACAGTTTGGTCTTTTTACTTGAAATTCAGAGGGTGTTGACGGCATGTCCTGTAGATGTGAGTTACAGTGTTTATGTGTCAGACAATTTATTTTTTGTGGACATATTGCGTAGCACACTTTACGTTTTGTGGACAGCATTTTGCATTGTGGTGGTAGCTTCATATTGATAGAGTACCTAGCCTTAGTGCCCTAGATGTACTTTTCAGTTGTTATGTCTGTAAAATGTCAACAGGTGCAGAATTCTGCAACTCCAATGAATGAAAAGCTGAAACTTTAAAATGTTATATCTTGGATATGGTTTGGTTTTTTACATTGAAATTTGGAGGGTGTTGATGGCATGTCCTGTACATGTCATGGTATTTAGGTGTTGCAAAATTAATTTCCTGTGGAGATATTGTGTCACGCACTTTACATTTTGCATATAGCGGTTTGCATTGTGGTACTAGCTTCACATTTATAGGGTACCCAGTGTTATTGCCATGGAGGTGCTTTCAGTGCTTATGTGTCTAACATGTAAACAGCTGCTCAATTATGCCACTCTCGTGACTGACGCTTTGCTTTCTTTCAACACGGTGGGAGCTTTGAGGCCTCACCCTCTCACCCATATGTGCTCTGAACAATACATCTCGTATTCAGTTCTTGTACTCTTATGCTACACACACATTTAGAAGTCAGTGGGAGCACAGGGCCAGAAGGGACTGTGCTTCCACCAACTTCCGCAACTTTTTACTTTTCTATTCTTTTTCAAAAAGTAAGGAAATTCTATGCAAATAACTGCGTTAATGCATCATTTAGGGTTAAAACACAAAAAGTCAAGAAATGAAAAATTGTTAGGGCTGCCCTCTTCTTGCTTGTGGACCTGCCAATCATCCCAAGATTGACGGATGATGAGGCGTGTCATTGGGGTTGTGAGATCTTTCAAATGAATCATCTTGCAGAGTGGCATGCCACTCAACGGCCGTGCAGAGCCACGTCCAAAATCCCAAAAGCTGCCTCCAAAAATGGATAATTTTGCATTATTCAGTGCTTTCGTATGCAAAGACTGTAAGTCTGACTGAAATGCAATTTGGCGTATCAAGAGATCTAACATGTCCCACCGCATGTACCAACTTTCAAGCAAATCCATTGAATGGGTCCAAAGTTATCAATGCCCAAACTTTTGACTTTAGTATGTAACTGACAGCTGAACCCTAACTATATATATAACTTATAGCGTCACAGTAGCACAATTCCACTATAGTTAGGATTGGGTAAGCCATTTAATGATAAACCCCAAATTTTGCACATTAATAACTTTGCAACCATTCAACAGATTTGCACAAGATGTGGTATGTGTGGTTCTGTGGGGTTGATCTCCTGATGTACCAAACTTTTGATGTGTGGTTGTCGTGCAGTGCATAGTAAAGAAAGTGTGTTTTTCACTTTATTTGCCAGTTTTTGCTGATTTTTGCACATCACACTGCAGCCACACCATTTGCTATGTTGGACTGAAATTTTCAGGATTGAAAGAGGTTGCACCAAGGAATAAGTCAACATTGGTTTGGTGAAAAAATATTAATCCATTCTAAAGTTATTCAGTTGTGAAAGTTCAGGTTCTGAGCATGTTCAGTTCAGCATTTTGGGCAGGGGTATTTTTTGTGAACAAGTATTTGCCTCATGAACAAGGATTTTGACAGCTCATGAACAAGTAAAATCCTTGTTCATGAGAAATAATTCCTTGTTCACTAGCTGCTATTTTGCTTTTCAATTTTACTGACAAACAAAACCTTGTAACTTGTCCCAGGGGTGCCTTCTGTGAACATTAAAGTATGGGTTTTGTTCAGGACAATGCCCTCTACAAACCCATGGCTTTGGTTTCCTTTAGTTTTGTGTAAGAACCACCATTCTAAAATTTTAAATTTCTTGTTTGCCACTCGCTTCCAATCCTTGTTCATGAGATGACAAAATCCTTATTTGTGAGATCTGGACCAGATGGCCCTATCTCATCAAACAAAGATTTGTCATGAACTAAGATTTTGACACCTCATGGACAATGGTTCAGCTTATGAACAAGGATTTTGATGCCTCAAGAACAAGGATTATAGAAAGGAATCCTTGTTCATGAGATGTCAAAATCCCTGTTTGTCAGGTGTCAAAATCATTATTTGTGAAAAATCCTTGTTCATGAGATGTCAGAATCCTTTTTCATGAGATCAGGACCAGATGGCCTATCTCACGAGCAAGGATTTCTCAGGAACAAGGATTTTGACAGCTCACAAACAAGGATTTAGACATCTGATGAACAGGGATTATAAAAAGGAAACCTTGTTCATGTGTTGTCAAAATCCTTGTTTGTGAGGTGTCAAAATCCTTGTCCATGAGGGTATGAACAGATGGCCCTTTCTCATGTACAAGGATTTCTCACAAACAAGGATTTTGACACTTCTCAAACAAGGATTTAGCTCACGAACAAGGATTTTGACACCTCATGAACAGGGATTTTTAAAGGTTGCTGTTTCTTTGCCAGTTCACTGCAAAGAAGTGATTAGGACTTTTGGCTTGAGAATTTGCTTGGTACAAAGGGGTTGTCCCAGACATGTGATCTATGCTGGTTTGGTGTAAAAATTGGTATCTGTTCCATAGTTATGGCATTCTGAACCATAGGATAACATTGTGGTGAAAGTGGCACCTTGTGGTGGCTGTATCTCGAAAATGGTTTGAGATACGGATTTTTTGTTAAGCACAGCTTAGTACACCTTCAGATGTACTAAACATGCTTACAGGTTGCCAGTCCATCATTGCAACTGTAGTGGAATTTTTTCCAAGGTTCCTACGGTTACTAAGATATTGCACCATTTGCAGCACAAGGATTACTTGGAATGTGTCTAGGCCTGTGCTGCATCTCTACAATTATAGACAGGTGGGAACACAGGGCCTTGAGAGACCTGCTCTCCCACATATGGATACCATTATGCAGTAATGGGCTGGGCCATCTGTTTTTCAATACTAGAAGTGCATGGCCCTCCACAGGAAGATAACAGTTGACTATGGGTCTTGCACACCAAAAGATTGATACCATGGGAGCACAGGGCCCCAGACAGAAATTCTGTGCAAAAAACTTTGTTAATGCATCAGTTAGGGTTGAAGTGACAAAAGTGTGGAAATGAGGCATTACGGTTGTAATTCTAACCCCCTTCACATACCAACCCACCCCCACAATCCACAGACCAACACTCAATGGGGTATACCTTGGGGTCATCAGGCCTAACATTTGCCCCATTCTCCTGTTCTGTACCATGTCAGCTTTCTTAAACAGAGAATGGGGTGAGAATTAGGCCGATGACTAAAGAGCACCTATGTCAACTGTTGGTCTGTAGAGACAAGGATGGGATGTAGGGTGAGGGGTTAGGATCTCAACCTAACACCTCATTTCTTATGTTCATCACTTCAACCCCAACTGATGAGTTAACTTTTGCAATCAATCAACGTGTGTGTGTGTGTGTGTGTGTGTGTGTGTGTATATATATATATATATATATATATATATATCTATATATATATATAAATAGTGGTACAGGAGCACCACTGTAGTTAGGATTAAGACATTTAATTTTAAACCCCACATTTTGCACATTAATGACTTTGCAACCATTCAACAGATTTTCACAGAATTTGGTATGTGTGGTTCCGTGGGGTGGATCTCCTGATGTACCAAACTTAGGGTGTGTGGTTGTCATGCAGCACATAGAGAAAAAAGTGTGTTTTTCAATTTTGTTACCAGATTTTGCTGATTTTTGCCCATCACACTGCAGCCACACCATTTGGTATGTTGGCCTACAATTTTCAGGGTTGGATGAGGTTGCTCCAAGGAACAAGCCAGCACTGGTTTGGTAAAAAAATATTAATCTATGCCAGTGTTATTTAATTTTGAAATTTCAGATTCTGGGCATACTCAGTTCAGTCTTTTGGACAGGGGTATTTTTCGTGAACAAGTATTTGCCTCATGAACAAGGATTTTGACAGCTCACAAACAAGGATTTAGAAAATCCTTGTTCATGAGAAAAAAATTCCTTGTTCGCTAAAAAAAAAAAAAAAAACATTTAAACTGAAGAAATTCAGCACTGAGTATTTAAACAGACCAGATATCAGATGCAATACTGGATTAGGGGAAAAAATGTTTAAATAAGCTGGCCAATGGTAGTGACATATTCCTGTCAGGAGGAATTTGGAAATACCCGGCAGGATGAGGAACCAAACAAGGAGCTTGTGTTCCATGGACAGCCATTAAGAGCTGTCCCAAGATAAAGGCAATTGTCCTTTGAAAATGTACAAAGACAGCCATGCAGCCTTGAGTTCTCAGAACACTGTCTAGGCCATGCCTGCTAGCAAGGGCTCAGGGAGTGTGGCAGCAGGCTCTTCTAACTGTGGAGGCATGTGGACCCCCATCTGAGGTGCTGTTAGCCCAAAGGGTTATGAGGATGCCTGCTAGCAAGGGCTTGGGGAGTGTGGCAGCAGGCTCTTCTCACTGTGGAGGGGTGTATACCCCCATCTAAGGTGCTGTTAGCCCAAAGGGCTATGAGGATGCCTGCTAGCAAGGGCTTGGGGAGTGTGGCAGCAGGCTGTAATCGCCGTGGAGGCATGTAGACCCCCGTCTGAGGTGCTGTTAGCACAAAGGGCTATGAGGATGCCTAATGGATGCATGTTAACTTTGCAACCATTGAATGGGTTTTCAGGAACTTCGGAATACATGATCTCAGATGCTAGATCTCTTGATTTGCCAAGTTGCGTTTTGATTGGATTTGTGGTTTTGTGCAACAAAGTGCCACAAAATGCATTTTATGCCTTTTTTTGTGCAAATGTCAGGGTAATTTTTCAACATTGCACTGCACCACACCATTTGGAATTTTGGCCTGACATTTTAGGGTAGAAAGCAATTATCCTAAGGAATAATCCAGCATTAGTTAGATGAAAAAATATTAATCTGTTTGAAAGTTATTACATTTTAAGAATTCGGGTTCTGAGCATGTGCAGTTCAGTCTTTTAGTTAGCCACACAGTTTCAATCAGGGATTCCTGGTTGTGAATGGCTCATGAACAGGGATTGCAAAAAGGGATGGATTTGGAAATCTTGAGAAATCCCTTTTCATGAGAAAATCCCTGTTCATTGGATGCCATTTTGTTTTCTCACTTAGTGAGGGGAGAAAACAAAACCTTATAACTTACCCCAGAAAAGTCTTTTGTAAAAACCAAGGCATGGATTTTGGAGAGGAGGACATCCTCTTCCTGCCAATGCCTTTGTTTTATTTGTAACTTAGTAGAGAAAACTGTTTTTAAAAGTTTAACATCCCTTATCACCGGCCGATCCATTTTCGCCAGATCAGCTGGTGAGAAGGGATTGCGAAAAGGGAGTTTTAAAGGTCACTGCACCATTTTTCCTGATGTCTGGGAACCCCTGATTCCCTTATTAAAATCGTTCCCTGGTACCTAGTGGACCCCTAGCCTCTGATTACCCTGCCCTGCTGCTTTTAAAAATTTTATTAGTTCAACATTGGGAAGCCCACCCAAGGTGTCGGATAACCCCAGTCCCCGCAACCTGTTACTTTTTTTTTTGATCTGCCGATATTGAGGGGGCCCAATCCTCATGTTGGCTTTCAATCCCCTAACACACCACCTCTGTAGTTTGGGACACTGGGGAACCCACTCCCAGTGTCCCCAAATCAGCTTTTTTTTAATGTCCCTGAAAAAAAGAAAATGGTCCCTTGTCATCTCACCGTCCCCCCCACCCCAACCTTTCCACTGAGCACGCCGCCACCCCATACCCCCATACTCCATACTTACCTCTGGAGGTTGGCTGCTGTGATCTCCTCTGGATGAAAACACATCTGCACTCTTCAAAGCCAAACTGTGAATTGAAGAATCAAGGTATGCACTGTATAATGGCTGTCAATGGGGCTTTCAATTTATGTTGATATCTAGGCAATTTTTAGGTATTTTTTCACCAGATTTTCAAAATGGCCCTTCTGGGACCCCACTTTATCAACACTGGCACTGTCATTTCAAGTTCTTGCTCCTGAAAAGTGATTTTGCAGTTGCTGTGTGAAATCACCTTTTGGGATCAATTAATGAAATGACAGTGCCACTGTTCATGTGGTGGAGTCCTAAAAAGACCATGCTTTAAATTTGGTGTAAAAATACCCCAAAATGCCCCAGTTACATGTGGACATTGAAATTTTTCTCTGCACATGCGTAACTTTGGCAAATTTTAATATTTTTACTCCAAATTTTCAACACTGCCAGTTTTTCACACCACCTCATGAATAGTATAGCTGTCATTTCTCACATCCTGCCTGAAATGTGTTTATGTAGCACTGGTGTGGAATGGCAGAATTGCCACATGAAATCACCTTTTGGGACTGAGTAATGAAATGGCACTGCCAGTGTTCATGAGGTGGGGCCCAAAAAAGGCCATGTTGAAAATTTGGTGCAAAAAATACCTAAAAATGCCTGAGTTACATGCGGTCATAGGAATTTTTCTATGCATGCAGATAACTTTGACAATTTATCATATTTTCACTATTGCTGTTTTTTTCACACCACCTCATGAAATTTTCAAATCCTGCCAAAAATGTTTTTCCACACCTCTGGTGCAGAATGGCATTACAGTTGTGCAAAATTGCATTTTGATGGGTATTTGAAAAATTTCTGTACTAGGTACGTGGTGAGGTGATAAGAAGGTTATGTTGCACAGTTGGGGTGAAAATTATCTAAGATGGCACAATTATGACTGTTGCAATTTCACTACACCTGCTTGTAACGTAATGTGTGGAAGTGCAGGGCGGAGACTCCTGTGTTTTCACAGCTAGATACATATGTGCATCTGTGGAGGGATGGGAGTGCAGGGTCAAAAGAACCCTGTACTCCCACTGTAACATATGGATACTATTGTATTATCTGGATGGAGTGATGGGGGTGCAGGATCTGAAGGTCCTTGCACTCTCACCATAACATATGGATAATGTTATACTATCTGGATGAAAGGATTTGGAAGCAGGAACAAGGATACTATTATGCTACCTCAAAAAGTAAGGAAATTAGTTGAAAAATGTAATTAATGCATTAGCTAGGGTTTCTGAAAAAAAAGTAGGAAAACGAGGCTTTAGGGTTTCACCTGAACACCCCACCCCTGCCCTGCAGAGACCAGAAGGTGTCCGGGAGGTAGTACTGGCATCGCCAACCCTAACACTCTCACATTCTCCTATACTGTTGCCACACAGAGGAATGAGGTGAGTATTAGGGTTGGTGACCCAATACCACCCAGCACCTTCTGGTCTCCACAGGCAGGGTGGATGTTATGGTGAAACTCTAATGCCTCATTTCCCCACTTTAGTGCAGCAACCCTAACTATTACATTAAAGAAGTTTTTTAGTAATTAAGATATATATATATATATATATATATATATATATATATATATATATATATTATGGTAGCACAGTAGTGCTACCATAGTTAGGGTTGAGTAGAACTTTTACAGGTTAAAGGGTCAAATTCTTGCACCTTAATAACTTTGCCACCGTTCAGCGAATTTACCTGAAATTTGGTATGCACAATTGGGCATGGTAGATCTTGGGATCTGCCAAGTGTTGTACCAGTCAGGTACACAGCTGCGGAGTTCTTAAGCGACAACCAATTGCACAATTATGCTTTTTTCTGATTTCTTTGCTCTCACCTACAGGTTGCACGGTTTGCGCAACTGGTCCAAAAACTTCAGGGAATGTGTGGCCAGGGTCCCCGATGTGCCTTTTGAAGATTTCATGAAAAAATATTGAACGGTTCAAAAGTTATTCAAAAAACAAGTTTCCATTATAAGTCAATGGGAAAAGTTAAAATATTCATCACTTTCGCAAAAGCATTTTTTAGTGTTACAAATGGCCCTAGTAGTGTCACAAATGTCACAAATCCGCCATTTTTTTTCAGTTGGTGATCAGAAAAATGCTTGGCGTTTAAATTTTGGACTCTTTAGTGACACAATTCTTCTTGTGTTCACCTAGTCGGACCCTGAGGATGCTAGCTATGTCTTTATTTTGGGGTAAAACACCCCGGAAATATGTTTTTCAAATTTCTGGAACCAGTTGTGTGGCAAAATTTTGTAAAAATTGCCACAAATTGTGACACTGCTTTTTCAGACTTGGCCAAAATGATAGGAATTCTTTGCCACCCTGCTGCGAAAGAAAGGTTTGGTCTTTTGAGCTGAAATTTGGAGGGAAGGCAGCCAACATCTCACAGATGTGCCTTTCGGTGGTGTGGTGAAAAAATATTGCACGGCCGCCAAGTTATGATACTCCAAAGTTGAAATTTTTTTCCCACAGACTAACATGGTGGCATCCGCCATGCCTTTTGGGGCTCGTATCTCGAAAACGGTGCAAGATACGGAATTTTTGTTCTGAGTTTCATAGCCCAGTGGGCTATGTAATAGCAGAGACCTAGCCATGAGATCAAGATTTTTGTGAAATTTTAATTTTTTTTTTCTACATCGTGCGGTTGTTGAGATATTTGCAATTAAGTACTTCCAATTCTTGTTTTAAGCTTCGATCCCCATTACAATGCATACATTCTTTGTACACACTGTGTTTCTGTATGCACCTGTTTGTCAAAAACAGGTGATGCACTTCCATTACTGTTATGCCACCGTGTGCGTTATCCTTTGCATTGTCATTCGCGCTTGCATTTTCGTTACTGTTGCCATTTGCATTTCCACTACTGTTTCTGTTTGCAGTTCTGTTTGTGTCACATTGCGCATTGCCATTTGCGTTTATGGCAGCACTTTCATTTGCGTTTGCATTTCTCTTTCGTTTTGCATCTTCCTTGCTGTTACTGTTACCATTTGCATTTGCAATTGCGTTACTGTGCCCATGTGCATTATGGTTTGCATTTCCATATGCGCTTGCATTTCCTTTTGAACTTCTGTTTCCTTTGCTCTTATTATTGCTGTTACCGTTACCATTCGCATTTACAATTGCGGTATTGTGCTTGTCCGCATTTCGGTTTCTGTTTCCATGCGCGCTTCTGTTCCTGCTTCCATTTCTCTTTCCTTTTGCGTTATTCTTCATGCTAACTTTACCATTTGTATTTTACTGTGCCTGTACACATTACAGTTTGCATTTACACGTATGCTTGCGTTTGTGTTTCCGTTTCTGTTCCCTTTCGCATTCTTTTTGCTGTGACACTTAACATTTCCATTTAAAATACCACTGCCATCACTGTTTGTGTTACCAGTTGCATTTTTGTACTCACTTCAATGTCCGTTTGCATCACTGTTCTCTTCAGCATCTCTTTACGCTTGCGTTTCTATTAACATTTCCTTTACCATTTACATTTGCGTTACCACGTGTGCCACTGTTCGTGATTCTGTTTGCATTGCTGTTCCTGTTCCTATGTCACAAGACATCCATGTGGCGGGAGTCACGGGGACCAAAGGGCCCCGCACTCCCTTTCCTCCACATTACATTCACTATTTCTCATCATCATTCTCAAAAAGAAGGGAAATTAGAGGCAAAAAACTCGGTTTACTGCATTAGTTAGGGTTGTTCCACAGTGACAAAAGTGAGGAAATTCAGTGTTAGGGTTGAAAGCCCCCCTTGGACCCCCCAGCCCACCCCCAACTGGCATCGGGGTGCGCGTTGGGGTCATCGGTCCTAACTCTCACCCCATTCTCCTATAGCACTGCTTCTTCACACATGTGATGGGGTGAGAGTTAGCGTCGGCGACCCAATGCACCTCCTGATGCCGGTTAGCGGCTGGGGGTCAAAAGTTTTTCAACTCAACACTGAATTTCCTGCTTTGTCACTG
The DNA here is from genome assembly GCA_016271365.2 of Neoceratodus forsteri. NCBI lineage: Eukaryota > Metazoa > Chordata > Ceratodontiformes > Ceratodontidae > Neoceratodus > Neoceratodus forsteri. Next base: position 83,054,967 of record CM028138.1, read on the forward strand.
TGAACAACTTAACTTTCTTGCGATAAATGGAATGTTTTGCCTCTGAGATCTGATATATATATATATATATATATAGTATATATATATACACACACACACACACACGCATATACATATACATATACATGCATGCATGCAGTAGTAGCACGAATTAGTCAAAGGATTTTTAAAAGTCCCTATTGAGAATTGTGAAACCTTTATTTAGGGATTTTGTTTTGTTTGTTAGTGTGTTCACTGCTAATCAAAGAGGGTTGTCTCATCTGATATTGTAGTTGAAAATCAACCAGATGGCACTTAAGTACTGTAATAGGAACTGGCCTCTTTCTGTAGGTATAAAAAAAAATAATTATAGAGGATTTTTTTCCGTAAATTTTGTGAAGGATAAATAGGGAATCTCACAAAATTGATTGACAAATTTGGCACTACTGCTGTACATACATAAATACTCTTCTAGAGGTTCCCAGAGTGAGGACCAAGGTGGGGGGCAAGTCCTTTTCCGTCACCACCCCATCCCTGTGGAACAAATTTAAACCTTGGGTTCAGGATGCCCCCTCAATCAAAACCTTCCACACAAGCCCCACTTGCTTGCTACTACCTCTTGCCACTACCCTGGTACCTGAAGCCTCCCCATTTCTCTCTTATCCAAGTACATGCCTCAACCTACAATAAGCTGGTCTCACCTACTCAGCTGCACCTTTTTTATGCTCACCATGGTTCTCTAATTGCCAAATGCTCTATGCAAGTTCACTTCGCTCAAAGTCTGAGCGTTGCTTGTGTTTCAATGCTTGTAAATCTTAAATACATAGATACATAGATACATAGACAGTGTTGGCAGATAAGGGCCTATGGCCAACCCAGTCTGCCCATTTGAGCTTGTAAGTTCAGTTTGTTTTCCTAGAAGTCTGTTGCCCCTTACCCCTGACCTCCAGAATTCCTTTATGTCTATCCCATGTATTCTTAAATCCCATGATTGTTTCAGCCCCCACCACTTCCTCTGGCAGGGTGTTCCACTTGTCCACCACCCGTTCTGTGAAGAAATTCTTTCTCATGTTTCCTCTGAATCGTCCTCACTCCAACTTCATCCCATGACCTCTAGTCCTGGAACATCTTTTTCGCTTAAAAATAGTGTTTTCCTACACCCTGTTCCTCCCTGTAAGATACTTGTATGTCTCTATCATATCCCCTCTCTGCCTCCTCTCCTCCAGGGAGTACATGTTCAGTTCCTTCAATCCGTCTTCATAGGACTTGTGATGCAATCCATGTACCATCTTTGTTGCCCTCCTCTGAACCTTCTCTACCCTGTCTATGTCCTTACGTAGGTATGGTCTCCAGAACTGTACACTGTACTCCAGGTGGGGCCTCACTAGTGTCTTGTATAGAGATTATGACCTCCTTTTCCTGCTGGTGATGCCCCTGCCTATACATCCCAGCATCCTATTTGCTTTACCTGATGCCTTGTCACACTGTTTCCCTACCTTGAGGTCATCAGAGATGACAACCACAAGATCCCTTTCTGCTTGGTGCACGATATCCTCACCCCCAGCTGATATATTGTGCCAGGGTTTTTGTGCCCCATATGCATTATCTTGCACTTCTTTGCATTGAATTTCAACTGCAAAACCCTGACCATTCTTCAAGTTTCTGCAGGTCCTTCTCATTCTGTCTACACCCTCTGGTGTGTCTACTCTAGTTACAGAGCTTTGTGTCATCAGCGAACAGTGAAATTCTGCCTTCTGGGTCCCTGCGCAATGTCACTGATGAAGATGTTGAATAGGACCGGTCCCAGCACTGATCCCTGTGGTACCCACTGGTCACTCTTCCCTCTGTGGAGTGACACCCATTTACCACCACCCTCTGTGTCCTGCCACCCAGCCAGTTACCTACCCACCACACTACTGTCCTGCCCACCCATATTCCCCAGTTTGTGTAATAGTCTTCTATGTGGCACAGTGTCAAGGCCTTGCTGAAGTCCAGATAGGCCATGTCCTGCCTCCCTGATCCACCTCCCTAGACACCCAGTCAAAAATTCAACGAGGTTGGTCTGACACTGACCTCCCCCGGTGAAACCATGCTGCCTTGGGTCCTGTAGTCCATTGACAACCAGATGTTCCACCAATCTCTCCTTCAGTAGTGCTTCCATGATCTTCCCCACTACCGAGGTGAGGCTGACTGGTCTGTAGTTCCCTGCTTCCTCTTTGTTCCTACTTTTGTATAAGGGGACTACATCTGCTGTCCTCCAGTCTTTGGGTACCTCCCCACATGTTACTACTACGATGTGTGTCAGCTGCTCTGACATATTTATTGTACTCTCACTGTATATACTATTATACCATGTAAACCTGGGTCGCCCCTGAAAAAGGGACCTCTGGGGCTCAGTGGGCCTACCCAGTCACCAAAATTTAATAAATAAAATAATAATAATATATAGATATATATATAGAGAGAGAGCTTAAAGTTGAACCAGCACAATATTCTGTGGTGATTTGCATATACAGCCCATGACGCTTTGCATTATGGGGTATGTGTGATTTTGAATACATATTTATATATGTATATAAATCTCTTTAAATTCGGGACTCTCCTGATTGGGTAACACAGATCAAATGACCATGCATTATCTCATAGAAACATAAAATTATTGGCAGATAAGGACCGCTCTCTCTCTCTTTATATAAATATATATATATATATATATATGTGTATATATATATATAGATGTGTATATATATATAGATATATATATAGGGATGGCTGTGCTTCTATAGTTAGGGCTGAGTAGCCTGTTTAATGTTAAACCTCCAATTTTGCACTTCAACTTTTCCACCGATCAATGGATTTGCACAAAATTTGGTATGCACCATCCAGTGGGGGTAGATGTCTTGATGTGGCAATTTTATTTCCAGTCAGACGTACAGATTCTGAGATCTGGATAGTGCTAAAACCTAAAAAATTGAATTTTTTGCAGTTTTTTTCCTCATTGCTTAGTGTCCAGACCACGTGGAATTTATTTCTGATTTTTTTTAAGATTGAACCAGCTTGGGCGACAGAAATGCCGGTCTTACTTTGGTGAAAAACTATTAATCTTTTGCAACGTTATTACTTTTTTAAGTTCCCCATAGTTTTCAGTGGGAATTCCCCTGTCCAAATTAATCACAGAATCACAGAAATCTGATGGCAGAAAAGAACCCCATTGGCCCTTCTAGTCTGACCTATCCCCCCTTTACTCATCACCTCTGCCCCGGGCTCTCCCTTTCCCCAGACCTACCAACCCATGTGTCAGTCCCATGCCCTCTTAAATCCCTCCACTGTTTCAGCTCCCACCACTTCCTCTGGCAGTTTATTCCATGCCTCCACCAACCTCTCCAGGAAGAAACATCCCCATATATTACCTCTATATCTTCATCCTTCTAATACTAACATACTAAAATGCCAGCAGAATAGGCCTAACAGTCTCTCAAGTCTGCTGTATTTTCAGCAACTGCACTAAGGGCTGATTTTGGTGTCCCCCCTCCCCCTTGGGTTATACTGTCCCCAGTCTCAGATGTTCCACCTGTATTGTGCCTGGTCAGATTTACCCTCCCCTGTACTCGTCCCATCCCCTTTTAAACCCGTCCACAGTCTCCATCTCTACCAACTCCCTGTGCAGTGCATTCCATGGCTCCACCACCCTTTCAGTGAAATAACATCTCCTCCTCTCCCCTCTGAGCTTGCCCCCTTCCAGCTTACACCCGTGACCTCTTGTTGCCCCACCCTTCTTCCTTTGGAACTCCCTGACTGGCCCTCCTTTATTGATCCTTTCATGTACTTAAAGACCTCTATCATGTCCCCCTGTCCATCCTCTCCTCCACGGTGTATATGTCGAGTTCCTTGAGCTTCTCCTCATAGGTCCTCTCCCCCAAGCCCTAGATCATTTTGGTTGCCATCCTTTGGACCCTCTCTAGGAGTGTAATGTCTCTATTTAAATGTGGTCTCCAAAATTGTACACAGTACTCGAGATGTGGTCTAACCAAGCAGTTGTACTGTGGAAGGATCACTTCCACCTTTGTGGTGGTAATCCCCCTGGCGATGCATCCCAGCATCCTATCTGCCCTTGCTGCTGCCCTCCAACAGGTCTCAGAGTTGTTAATTTTGACATCTACCACTACCCCCAGGTCCCTCTCACCCTCTGTGACTTGAATCATGTCTCCTCCCATGGTATACCCCTGGCCTGGATTTCTGACTCCCAGGTGCAGAACCTCATACTTCTCTGCATTACATTTTAGTTTCCATTTTCCTGACCACCTTTTCAGGGCCTCCAGGTCCTCCTGCAAGGCCACCTTCCCCTCCTCCCCATCCACCACTGCACCCAGCTTTGAGTCATCTGCAAAGAGACTCATCTCACTCCTGATCCCCCCTCCTGATGTCTGAGATATAGGCATTGATCAGCAGTAGCCCCAGCACTGACCCCTGGGGAACCCCACTAGTAACCCACTTTGGGGTTGAGGCTAACCCTCCAACCACCACCTTCTGAGTATGCTCAGAGAGATAATTTCCTATCCATCTTAGCAACTGTCTCCCTACCCCCATTTCCTTCAGCTTAGCCAGCAAGCCACTGTGGGGTACTGAATTAAATGCCTTGCTAAAATCCAGAAAGAAGACATCCACTGGCCTACCCAGGTCCATGGCCCTCGCCACCCAGTCATAGAACTCAACAAGATTTGTCTGGCATGATCTTCCTGTGACAAAGCCATGCTACCTATCATCCAAGTACCCAGTTTGCTCGAGTAGCCCCCCTAGCCTTTCCTTGACAATATCCTCCATAACCTTGGCAACCACTGATATCAGGCTAATGGGCCTGTTATTTCCTGCCTCCTCTTTGATCCCTCTTGTGGATCAGCATGACATGGGCCACCCTCCAGTCTTGCGGCACCCACCCAGTCCTCAGAGAGATGTTGAAAAGCTCTGCTAGAGGGACTGCCAGGACATCTGCCAGTTCCCTCAGCACCCTGGGATGTATCTCATCTGGCCCTGGTGCTTTCTTCATCCAAAGGGACCTGAGGGCTTCCTACTTTCTCTACTGGGATTTCAGCCTTGTCCTCCCCTTTTGCCATGCACTGTTGGGCTCCCACCTGTCTGTGGTGGCCATTCCCTTTCCCCAGACCCATTAGGGCCCTTGGTCTCTACCGGTCTCACCCCTTGCTCTGGTTTGCCCCTGCTCCCCTCACAAGACATAGCCCCTCCATCTGCTCTGGTATAAAGTGATGCAAAGTACTCATTTAGGACTTCAGCCTGTTCCCCCACCTCCTGTGCCCAACCATCCCCTACCCTTATCTTGCTGATCTGCCCCCTTAATTTCCTTTCCCCTCCCCGTGTATCTAAAGAACCCCTTGTCCTCCCTCTGGATCCCACTGCCAAGGACTGCTCCTTTCTTGCCTGAACTGCTCTCACCATCCTGGTGACTCTGTTGGCTGTCGCTCATATTCCTGATCCCTTTCACTCTTGACCACTTGAAGCACCTATAGGCTGCCTTCTTTTCCCTCATCACCTCCTGTACCTCCCGGTTCCACCACCAGGGTTTTCTGGCCTTACCGAACTTACACCTTTCCCTTGCACAGGATCTGATAACCTCCTGTATTCCCCTCCTAATGATCCACCATCTGCTGTCAGCATCCATATCCAGCCTTATCCTGTCTAGATGATCTGTAAGGATCCTCCCCATCTCCCTGAAATCTGCACCCCTAAAGTCAGTTACTACTGTCCGTGTTCAGCTTCCCCCCCCAGGTCCAGGAAGAACCAGACTGTGGCATGATCACTCCCAGCCAATGGGTCCCTCACCTCTAGGCCCCTAATCTGATCACTGTCCGCCAGGACCACATCCAGTGTCTGGGCCTCCTTAGTTGGCTCACCCACCTGTTGTGTCAGAAACACATCCTGGAAGACATCAATCAGCCTCTGTTCTCTGGCCACTGGTGATGTCATAGTACTCCAGTCTGTTCCTGGCATGTTGAGGTCCCCCATTACTATTACACTTCCCTTTCCTAATCTACAGTGTCCCTTGAGATTTGCCACCAAACTTTCTTCCAGGACCTCCGCCAGTGCTGGTGTTCTGTATACCACTCCAACCTTTACTCTCTTACCCCCCTGCATCAGCAAGGTGACCCAAATAGCCTCCACATTCCCCTCTGCCTCCTATACCCCTCCAATATCCATGCCATTTCTGACTAACAGTGCTACACCACCACCCCTTCCCTCCCCCCATCTTTTCTGAACATAACGTAGCCCTCCAGATTTAGGTCCCACTCATGCCCTTGAGTGGCCCAGGTCACAGTGACTGCTGCCACATCTACCTCCCCCTCAACTAGCATCACCTGGAACCCAGGCATTTTATTTCCTAAGCTCCTGGCATTTATCAGGACCACTTTCCATCCCTTTTCCTTCTCTCCTTTCTCCCCATTGAGCTCCCATTTCTCAGCTCCTGCACCCTACCTGGTGACCCAGTTCCATATCTCCCTAGCCCCTAAAAGAGTGGAGACCATGTCCCTCATTTATCGTATCTGCTGGCACTGCCGCTTTTTTGATCCCCCCTCCTTCACAAGCTTAAACCCCACCTTTTGCTGATGAACCCAGCTAGTTTGAGCTTTAGGATTTCCTTCCCCTCCAAATTAAGGTGGAGCCTGTCCCTAGCATACAGCACCTTATCCTCCCAGGTCTTTCCCCAGTCCCACACCAGGCCATACTTCAATTCCCTACACCACTCCCTAAGTCACTGATTTATCTCCCTAATCTTCATCTTGTTTTCTCCAGTTGCCCTTGGCACCAGCAGGATTTCTGAAAAGGAGATCTTACATCCTATGGAAAGTCATACCCTGGCCAACTCCTGGAACCTTGCCTGAATTTCAAATTCACTATTACCATTTATGTCATTTGTCCCTAAGTGCACTAGAATGTCCGGGTTCCCCCCACATTCCCTTGTCATTGAATATAACTCATGCTTGGCCTTGTGCACTGTCAGGTCTGGGTGGCATTTGGTTCTGATAAGACAGCTTTTACCCTTTTCATGCCCCTCCTACTGTATGCTTCTGGCCATGGAGTCCTCCAATAGCAGTATTCTAACTTCCCCCTTGCCTTCCTGTTCACCCCTTGGGTTCTCCCTCCTTCCATGCCCCTCCTCATCCCTTCATCCAGATTCTCCCCTCAACCGGCTCCTCGCACATCCCACAATTTGGGTGTTGAAGGTAGCCCCTTCACTGTTGTCCCTGGTCACCTCCTCTACCCATGTCCTGGCCTTCTTAATCCCCCCACCTGAGTATCGTTCTCTGTATCTCTTTCCCCACCCTTACTAATCCATCCTTCCTATCTGTTTGCCTATTTGGCTTTCTGCTCACATCATCCCATTTATGTCCTGCGATTGCTGCCTGTCGTGCCCCTGTTCCATACCATCAGCCTCCTCCTTGTTCCCTTGATCCTCCTTTTTCTTCTACCCTCCTACCCCTCTTCTCCCATCCTGTCCGGGACCCCCTTTATTGTGCCCTTGACACTTGTCCTCTGCACCCGTTCAATCCATCCCTGCCCCACCTACACCAGCAGCAGCATCATCCTCCTCCTTCTCATCCTCCCCACACACCCCTCTTCTACCAATGGGTATAGAGGGTTAAAATGATTTGTGAGCCTTAGCCCATCCCCCAGGGCCCCCCATCCCTACTGCCTCTCTCAGTTTCCTTTGGACACCCCCAGACTCTTGCCTACTGCTTTGGAAATTTCCACCTTTTGGGTCCCATCTGCCAGGGTCCCCAAAAGCCCTCAGTGTACCCCCTTCCATCCTCTGCTAGTGTGAGCACCACTCTTCACTCCTCCCCCAGCTTGGGGGCCCCAGCACCTAGTGCTTCCATGTAGGTCACCACTTGCCTTCTACCTCTCCAATACTCCCCCCCCAGCTGCCTTTGGATGCCCTCTGCCTCCTCCTTAAGCTGTGCCAGCTGGTAGCACACTGGGCAACCCCAGAACTTCCAAGCCCAGTCCAGTATCATGGCCGCACAACACCCTGTGCACCGAACCACCCACCCAAAGATACCTGCTCTAGTGATATGCGTCCTTCCCCATCATCACAGCAGCCTTTCTAGGCCAAATTATCAACTCCATGGCTGTACAGTTCTTGAGCTACCAGTACCTATACCTAGGCAGTTCCCCCTATACAGCATGCAGAACTTTAAACTTGCAACACTTGGGTGGCTGAACCTTTCCCCACCAATTTGCCTCTAGAATTAGTTTACAGGGGAAGATTACAACTCCCTAAGCTCCTCTCTCCCAGCCTTAAATCCCAACCCCCTGGTTAGAATGACATGAGCTGTACCTGAAGCCTTCCTTCAGTTGCAGGGCAGGTGTTCCCCATAAATTAGCTGTGCCTGGAGGGAGGGGTTGGGGAGGTGGACGGCCCACACCCAACTCCCACGAGAGTGTATCAGCCCTGTGTCTGCCCCTCACTGCACCTCCAAGCACTGCAACCTCCTCCAGAGGAAGATCCCATACAAAACAACACTTATTACACAAGTCAGCAGTCCTGCTTAAAAGTCTATAGACTAAGAATTTAAAGCTTATCCAGCTACTAAAATCCCCAGCTACTCTGCAAAAGCAGATTCCCACAACCTCTACCAGCCCCAACTGTTTCTGCAGTACTCCTATGTGAGAAGCCCTGGTATTTAAGCCTCTATGAGCTGTAAATTGATCCTGGCTAAGAAAGACAGCACCTTCCAGAAGCTGCTCACAATACCTGTAGAAAAGATAAATGAATATCCAGCTTCCTCTATGGATCCCCCACACAGAACAAAACAACAAGTCAGCAGTCCTGCCTAAAAGTCTACAGACTGATAAGAATTTTAAGCTTATCCAGCTACTAAAATCCCCAGCTGCTCAGCAAAAGCAGGTTCTTCTGCTCACTGGTTTTAGCCTACTCCTTCCTTTTACATAGACTCCCCTCCCTCACCTTGTTTATTCCCTTTGCATACTTAAAAGTTTCTATCATAACCCCCTCTCCCATCTAGTCTCCAATGGGTACAGATCCAGTTCCCCCACCCTCTGCTCATATGTCTTCCCCTGCATGCTATGCACCATCTTGGTTGCCCTTCTCTGTACCCTCTCTATCCTCTCTATGTCCTTTCATAGGTGTGGTCTCCAGAACTGGACCCCCATTCCAGGTGCAGCCTTAGCATAACATTATAAAGATGTATGATTACCTCCTCCCTTCTGCTGGTTATGCCCCTCCTGACACATGCCAACATTCCATTGCCTTCCCTACCACTTTACTGCATTGGTTACCCACCTTCAGGTTGCTTGAAATTATAATTCCCAGATCCTCTCCTGCTTGGTTGTCTTAATTTTCTCTCCCTAGTGTGTAAGTGGTATGCAAGTTATTTTGCCCATTTGCATTACCACAAATTTTGTGGCATTGAAATTCTGCTGCCAAGTTTCTGATCATTGTTCCAGTCTATTCAGGTCCTGTCTCATGGCTTCAGCCCTGGGTATCTACCCTGTTGCAGATCTTTGTCTTGTAAGCAATAGGCACGCCCTCCCTCCAACCCGTCTGCTATATCACTTATGTAGATATTAAAAGGAAGGGTCCCAGTACTGACCCTGGGGCACCACACTTGTCACCCTCACCCTGAAGTGCACTCCATTCACCACCACCCATTGGCTTCTGCCCATCAGCCAGTTTTCCAACCACCTAGTTATTTTCTGCCCCACCTCCAAGCTTTCCAGCTTATTTATTTGCCTTCTGTGAGGGATGGTGTTGAAGACCTTTTTGAAGTCCAGACAGGCTATGTCCACTGCCCCTACCTGATTAACCACTTGTATCACCCATTTGAAGAACTCTGTCAGATTCCTCTGGCATGACCTCCCACTTGTGAAGCCAGTCTGTTTATGGTCTTACAGCTCACTGTCCACCAGGTATACTACCAAGAGGGATAAAGTCTGACAAAGATTGGCCTTATCAAAAAGGATTCTTTCTTGTGATATTGTCACCAAACAGTCGCCTGCTTCATATATTGAAATAAGTTAGTCATTTTTAATTATTTCCCTTTAAATGTTGTTTCTCATCTATTACTTTGCAGAGGCCTTTTTTCTGTTTTTGGTGTTTACATTTTAAGTATTCTGAGATATACTTATTGTAAAAGTGAGATAAAATGTAATTGGTATGGAAATATATGGATACCCTGTTTCTCTGTAGAAAACCATGGAATAAATAACTAATAATGTCAAATATATACCACCACATTTGTTATAATACTATTATTGCAACATCATTATAGTATAATTCATTTTTTATATTTATCATTGCAATAGAATGTTTACGATAGTCCTTATGCAACTGAAATTCGGCTTTGGTCAAGAGGTTCACATGTCACCAGACACTTTCAATGGTATATATTTATTGTTAAGGCCATCAATTCATGCTCAACAAGCAGCTTGTAGGTTCATAATTCACAGTTAAATCTTTGGAATTCAAAGATATCCATGAACTGTGAGATATAACTGTCAAACAAAACTGAAAATAAAATAAACACTGCATGCACCACAACAAATGTAATCCATTTTACACCCAACCACATCTTATCAACCTTACTGGAGTGCACTATACACTCATTCTCCCAGCCCCAGGGACTGATCAAATTGGGGCTAGGAGTACTGAAACTGCCATGAGCATCTGGTACTCAACATGCCTTTCATTCATGTGTTTAGAGCCACAGTAATTTCTCATTTTCCTAGTCCCATAGTGTTGTAATTGGGACCCAGTACACCAGAAACTGATGCATGGTCACACCTCAGATTTACATGACATGGTGAGTCATACAGTTACTCCCGGTCTCCTGGGGACAGTGCAGCAGAGGTGAGGAGCCCAATACACAGCAGCAGTAATTAGTGTCTGATTGCATTTCAACCAGCCCCCACACTTCTTTCTCCAGGATTAGCCTTATGATATAAAAAATAATAGAGAGCCAAATCTTAGGTTACAAGATAATAATTCAGTCTCGGGGGTATATGAACTGTAACATTAGAATCCACTTGGCTTTTGGCCTCATGGATTGCTATGTTTCATAAACCTCTTGTCTGAAGTGTCACCTTGTAACAGCAGTGTCAGTGGCTCAGTAGGTAACACACTCACTTTTAAGGCCGGGAGAGCAGAGTGCTGTGGGTTCAGTTCCCACATCTGGCACTTGGGTTAATATCCCAGTACTGACACTGTAGTGCAGCATGAGAGGGGTGCTGCACTTGAGGTGCCATCTTTGGGTGAGATGTTAAACTGAGGTCCCATCTGCCTGGATTGGTGGTAGTTCAGGTGGATGTTAAAGATCCCATGGCACTTCTTGAAAAGAGTAGGGAATTTTTATTATGATTGCATCCAAACAAATTATTATAAACAGTGTTAATAATTGCAATAATATTTAAATTGTATGATAAAAACAAATCGCTATTGTTAGCTAACATTATCAAATTATTATAATAAATTATGATTTTGCATATACTTTGCCTCTGAAAAGTGTAAGAAGATTATATTATTATAGCATCAGAAAAGAAACATTCTTACAATGCACTGTTACTCTAATTTCAGTTGAAAGAAAGAAGAATCCTTACTAAAAAAAGGGAAGCAATATACTGAAAGGCACTAAGAATGCTTAACAGCCTATGACCTTGTGTATATTACACAGGCTGTAACTTGTGCCTAGATATCATCACCAATATCTATTTATATTTGATAAACATTGAAAACCCTTTCCACCAATAAAAATCCTGTTTAGCTGAATGAATTTCAGTGTCCGATAGGTATACTTTTTCCATAGCGGAATGTATAAAATTTTATACCATTTCATAAGGCCAAAGCTTTTGATAAAGAAGCCATTGGCATCTGGCTTGCCATAGGTAGAATTTTAAACAACAGCAAAAGACATCCAATGTATCTCTGTGGTAATGATTTTCTAAATTACCAAACTGTCCTAACACCAAATTGTCATAATTTACAGATTTCAACCACCCCATGTGCCATCATGTGGCAAGGTATTTCCAATGAGATTGTGCATGTGAACAGTGAAATAAAAAGTGTTCCATGGTTTCTTTGAGGTTTATGCACTTTTCAAAAGGACAGTTCCTTTCTGTTTTGGCTTTATATTTAGCATTACCTCTTCTGTTGATCCTGCCATAAATAACCAGCCATAAAAATCCCCACATATGAGTAGGAATTCTTTCATTATTCAATTGAGATAAAACTCTAGAATTCTGTGAGGAAGGGCAATTTTTAAAACTTAGTGTGGTTGGGTATATCGAAGTCATTACTATTTTACATAACTGGGATCCATTGCTTGTTAGAACTTGATGTGCCGATAAATTCCATCTATGCAATTTTTGAGCTGCAGGCTTGAACCAGAGAGGGATTTGAAAAGTGCTGGATAATTTAGAGGGCATAGTCTGCCATTTGGAAAAATAGCTAAACAGATTTATTTTCGTAAAATAAGAAATTATTGTGTTATCAGGGTTAGTCCTATTTGAATGTGTGTGAGAAAAGAGTGCGAAAAACTATAGGATCTGTCATACCTAATCCAATAAATGGTAAATAGGTATATTGCTATTTTATAGGGTTTAGTCTGTTTCCATAGTATTTGGAAAAAATACTATAAGTCTAGTCTCTGTTTCAATACGGAGTGGAAAAATCATAGCTGTATAAAGTATTATAGGGATTAAAAATTGTTTAATTATTTGCATTTGTTTTTGTTTAGTGAGTCTCCAATGCCTCCATCTTTGAACTTTTTGGTCTACCTGTGCTAAAACAGTTTCCCAATTGAAAAGGGCTTGATTCTGTACTCTAAAATAAATTCCCAAAAGTTTTAAGGGGTTTGAAGTGATTGAAATTCCATCAATGATAAGTGAGGCAGGACAGTTGGTGCCTAAGAATAGGCCTTTACTTTCATTTTTATTCAGGCGAGCATTAGAGACATATGAATATTGACTCATTACTTCTGTAAAGAGAGATACTTGTGTAGGATCTGCAAAAAATAAACAAATATAATCTGCATAGGCTTGTATATGAAATCTCTGCACATCTTCTGGTCCTGTTATCCCCAGCCATCTAGGATTGTCTGTTAAAAGGTGAAGGAGAGGATCTAGTGAGAAAATATACAAGAGAAGGCTAAGGGGACAGCCTTGCTGTACCCCAGTATTTATGGAGAACCCTTTTGTGACCTGATTTCTAATTATCGGGTAGACAGTTGCCTCTTTATATAATAACTCTAGCCATTTTGTTACTGGTAATGGGACTCCATATTTCTCAAGAGTTAAAAAAAGAAATGGGCGATAAACCCTATAAAAGGCTTTGTATTGGTCCAAGGAAATTATACATCCTGCTTTCCCATTTAATGAAACATAATCAATTATGTCCCTTATTATTATTATTAAGGCCTGCTGAATTTTCCTATCAGAAAGACCACAAAACTGCAAGAGTGACAAAACTAGATTTGCAAATTTTTTAAGCCTATTGTTAATAATAATAGCCAATATTTTGTAGTCAGTATTTAAAAGTGTAATAGGTCTCCAATTGTTAATAGAAGATTTGTCGCCAGATTTATAGAGAAAAATTAAATGACCTTCTGTGAACCACTTTGGGGTGTTATAATTAGATAGAAAGGATCCAAAAATGATCTTCAAACATTTTGACAATAGTATAGAAAAAACATTTATAAAACTCATTTGTTAAACCATCTGGGCCTGGTGATATGCCATTTTTCAGTGACTTGATTGCTGACTCGATTTCCTCAACTTCAACAGGTTTTGTTAACTTGGATTTACCTTCTAGAGGAACTCTAACAGATATTTTACTTAAAAAGTGCTGTATTTCGGCCTCTGAGGGAGGGTCCTGGGGGTTGTGGGAAGCAGAAAAGTCGTGTATAACTCCATTCAGTGCCTCTATTGAGGTTACCAGATTACCATCTTTATTAGACAAGGATTCTAAAAGGGTAATGCTCTTGAAAGTTTTGAAAGCCTCATATGGATCTCCTTGAGGTGATTTGAGGTGATTTTTTAGTTCCATTAAGAAGTAAAGCATTCATATTCTGTGCTCTATTATATTGAAATTTAATCATTTCAGAGTTTACTGAATTAATTTGATCTGAATAGTCAATTTTAGAGGTGTTTGCTGCTGAGTACAGATTCTGGAGACGATGCCTCATCTTTAAGTACTGTGAAAACTTCTCATTACCATTTTTCCTTCCATGGCTTATAAAAAATGCCTTAAAATCTACTCTTGAGTCAGTCCACCAAGTTCCCATTTCTTCATATAAAAAATGTACTGAAAGATGGGCATACAAAATATTAGTAATTTGACTTATTATCCTAGGGTCAGATAGGATGGAAGAATTTAGTTTCTACCTAGGCCATACACATGTGTGATCTGGAGTAGTTAAAAAGGAACAGAGTAGCAATAAATGGTCTGAAAATTCAGTTACCATGGTTTTAAATTGAAATGGGGGTAAAGTTCTAGAGATAAATATGTGATCTATAGTGGAAGTGAATTTGCTTCTGCAAAATGTAAATTTGGGCCCAAAAGATTGATGCGTATTACACTGTCATAATTCTGCTGCATCTACCAAATTTCGTAGTGCATTTGAGTCACAATAAATTTTTTTCCCTTGGGGTGTCTTACCACCGAGAGAAGATTGCAGACTACTATTGAAATCTCCACACAAGAAAATTTTGGATGAGGTAATTAAATAAGGCCGTAAACTTTCAAATAATGTTACCCTCTCAGACTTAATTTGTGGACCATCTACATTAATTAATCTGCAATGCATATTATCCCATAAACCATCTAGAATCAATGTTCTTCCCGGAACCAAATCTATTAGTTTAATGAGAGTGAAATTAAATGAATTAAATAAAAATCCAATACCATCTGCTGTTTCCATCCCAAAGGATCAATAAGAAGGTTCCCATACCCACTCTCTTTGAAATACCCTTGCCTGGTCACTAGCATGCATCCAGGTTTCCTGCAAAAAACAAATGTCAATAGCTAAGTCATGAATTAGATTGAAAGCCACGGATCTCCTTCTTGGATTTATAAGGCTATGTATATTCAGTGAACCTATTCTGAAGGGGAGCATGCTTGATTAAAAGAGAAGAAGGAAAAAAAAAAGAAATGCTATCTCAAGGTTCTTTTGTTCTCCTTTTCTTTTTCTTCCCTTTATAGTCCGAATTACCTTGCTTTGGTATGCTAGCCTCTGTTTTAAAGGACTGAGACTCAGAATCTTCCATATCCATCTCTATGTCCCCCCATTGGGTTGTTAAAACTTTGAAAGGGTTCTTGGATCAATGTCCTTGGGTGTTGGGGCCAAATCCATTTTTAAATTCCTAGCTGATCTCCTAACAGGAACCGGTGTGAAGGGTGTTTGACTAGAAGGGTTGGAAATGTCCTCCATAGGGTCAGTATAGCATACTAAGAGTAAAGAATCTGGTGCTAATTGTGCTGGGGAAATGAGGACATGGGGAAGTACGGGTTCAGCATTCCCTTGTTCCTCTACTATATCAATTTTTTTGGGGGGAGGGGTGGAGGGTTGGGGGTTGAAGATGTTGGTTCTGCCAAAGGGTCTAAAATTGTTCTATCTGGAACCACGGAATCCTTGCTTTGTGGAGATACTGAATCCTGTGCTTCCTGAATAAGGAGATCTGGGCTTAAACATGTGGCCTTATTTTTGGCTGCCCATGGGCATTCAGTAAATACATGGGCTGTATCCTCACAAAGATCACATTTAATTAAATTTGCACACTGAAACGCAATGTGTCAACACTCTCCACAATTATCACACTGAGGTCTATCACATGAACTAGAGAGATGCGTTCTTGATCCACATTTGTAACAAGCCCTTGGCTGCCCAGCATAAAAGCAGATACCACTGTCCCTTCCTAGCATGAAAGAGTTAGGGACATGTTCAATACCAGAGTCAGTTTGCTTAAGTTTTACTTTGTAATGCCATCCCCCTGTCCAGAGCATTTCTGTGTCTAAAATGGCTTCTGTCGGACTCATCACATCACATTTTTGGCTTAACCAATATGTTATGTCCTCCACGTGGACCCCCTCATTCCTGAAAATTACTGTAACATACTTTATTAGTGGTTTTGTTAAAGGAATAACCATAAAGGGGGGTCCACACAGGGAAGAATTTAACTTGATTATACCTTTCCCAGAAAAAATTGAGGGCATAGGCAGATCTAAAGCGAACATCAAAATTGTCTTCTCCTGAAATGTTAATGAAGGCAAAAACTTCTCTCAGGGAGAAGTATAATAAGTCTATTAACAATAATTTACCTACATAATGTCTATCTGGTCTAACCTCCAACCCTCCCTTGTATCTAATGTGAACTGCATTTTGCCTAGGTGCTGCTTCCTCTTTGATTTTGGCAAATAGTTCTGACAACAGCAGTTTCTGAGGTGTATCAGGAGCCTGCAAATTTCCCCATGTTGGGGAGGGGGGTTCAGGTGCTGAGTTGTTAGCCAAAGGAACTGTATCTATCTTTTGTATGCCTTGATTGGATACAGGGTCAGATGTGATAAATTCTTTCTCCTGTGAATTAGTGATTGAAATTGTTTCCTTGGACCTTTCAAGCTTTGGGACCATTGGGCGCCATTCGGGAGTGTTCTGTGAAACATTCAGCTTTGGATCCCACTATGGAGTGGGGATCCATATGCCAGATGTATTTTGAGCCCATCCTGCCTCACTTAATGCCTTCTGGGGGGACCAAAATTCAGTTATGGGTTTATTTAACAGTTGAGGCTTTTGGACAGCAGCTGATTCAATATGTGGGCTTTTTAAAGTATCTTTTTGCATCAAGGAAAGTGTATGGCTGCTTAGGAGATGTCTGTTTGCACTTGTGACTGCCGTTCGTTTCCCTTTAAGATCTTCTTTAAACCCTGCTCGAGCTGAAGTGTATTGTGGAAATGAGAATTCTGTCACTTCATTTTGGTTTGAGGTATTGGTTTCATAAATTATTTTTCCTTTTTTGGATGCTAGCATTGTGTCAGGCGTAAAACTTTTTAACATGAATCCTGGTGTTTTTGACAGTGTTGAGCAATGTGGCACTACTTTGGATTCAGAACCAGCACTCTCGTTTGCCTGTAGCTGTTTGCAATCAGCTGTTTCCAGCATTGCCGTAACCTGCTTTCCCTCTGTATTCGACTGATCATTTAACTGAGCTGCAATAGAGCTCACAGCTTGTAGCTCTAGGCACAAGTCTTCGCTGACTCCTTGACTGCCAGCCATAGTCTTCTGTTCAGTATCAAAAGCAGGAGAGTCCTGCTAAATGTATTTATTTTTTTGTTGACAGGTTAAGTGCACTAGACAAATCCTGCCTATTTTAAGGCACAACCCGGGGGAGGGGGATACAGATGAATGCCAACTGACCTTGAACCAGATTAAGCTGTTGGTGGTAATTTTAGTGAATGAGGGAAATTTGGCCAGGACACCGGGGAAATTCCCCTACTCTTTTCAATAAGTGCCATGGGATCTTTAACATCCACCTGAACTACCACCAATCCAGGCAGATGGGACCTCAGTTTAACGTCTCATCCAAAAGATGGCACCTCAGAAGTATAGCACCCCCTGTCATGCTGCACTACAGTGTCAGTACTGGGATATTAACCCAAGTGCCAGATGTGGGAACTGAACCCACAGCCCTCTGATCTCCCAGCCTCAGAGGCAAGTGTGCTACCTACTGAGCCACTGGCACTGCTATTATAGAAATAGAGTCTGACTCACCCAGTTCAGCAACTCTCTGAAGGGATGCCACATCACTCCCAGGTGCAGGCCCGTTGACAAGCGGGTCTGGAGTTTTGACAGCCGGCATTGTTTTTTGCAAATGGGTGAGGCATTTCACCAAACATTCCATTTCTGCCAAATGCTGTTCATTTTCTTCGTGAAGCATTTCCATCAAGGATTTCTCTGAAAATTTGGTAGGTACCATATCAGAGGCCAAGTCTGCCTCTGGCATTCCTCTTCCATGATCTTTGTGCAAATTAAGCTGGGACAGATGAAACATCCATAAACATTTCTAAATCTTCCACTGAGTCATCCATGATAAGGGCTGCCTGCCCTTCCAACCTGATGTCCTGCTCCTCCAGAGCTCCACCAGAAGTGGCCATGGCTCACTAACGGCAAGTTTCCCTACTGCAAGAGTAAGGGGATTTCCCCGGTATCCTGGCCAAGTTTCCCTCATTCACTAAAAATACCACCAACAGCTTAATCTGGTTCAAGGTCAGTTGGCATTCATCTGTATCCCCTTCCCCCAGGTCATGCCTGAAAATAGGCAGGATTTGTCTAGTGTACTTACCCGGTCACCAAAAACTAAATAAATAAATAACTCTCAGTTGACTATCATTTATTCTACATTTAATGCACAATCCACTATCTATTATTCTGTTTGATTTGAATGATGATGGTATAGTAGGCAGCTAGTTATCTATTACAGGGAAAACTGGAAAACCTGGCACCAAGCTATTGCACTGTAAACAAGTTCTAGCCAAAGACGATAGGGCTTTGAAGAGCTACCAAATTACCAAAATTACAAATATGCATAGAAATTATGCATCGTCCAGGTGTAACTTGGCCATTTTTTGGTGGTATTTCACCAGATTTTCAACATGGCCTGTTTGGGACCCCTTCTCATGAAGCATGTCAGTGTCATTTTGTTCACTTTTCCCAAAAGGTGATTTCGCAGTGCAAATGCACTATTTTTTAATATTCAGAAACTGATCGCGAACTTGATATGAGGTCAGAGAACTTTGCAAAGCTTCAGGAAGTGTGACATTCCCAGAGTTTTACCAACATCACTGGCAAAATTTAAATTTACAATATCTCTATCTCCAATACAAACACATTCCCTTTTTGAATATTTATTTTGAAAGAGATTATTTTTGCTGTTGTACATCACATGTTCATGACAACAAGTATAAACAGTATTTACAGGTTAAATATTTAAAATGCATACTACATAATGGAGTAATATTATATGACTATTAAGAAGCAATAGTGAAATATGAAAAACATCTTCTATTAAAAAAAATCCATACTTTCACTTAAATATTATTTTAGATAAACATTTCAGATAGCAATTTATTATTTTTATTGTTGGTGCTGTATAGTGCTGTTCAGTCACAATCATCGAAAACTAGCATGCTGCTAATTAAGTTTTCTTGAATTTAATCAGACTACATTCTGCTGTGTGTGTGTGTGTGTGTATGTGTGTGTGTGTGTGTGTGTGTGTGTGCATGCAACCTATCACTGCAGATAAACAAAATGCTATAGTTCCCAGTTCGGGCAGTCTTTCACCATTCACCAGGACTAAATGCAGACAGTGTGGAAAACAAACACTTACCCTGCCCCTACAATGTAGATGTCTCTGTTGATTATCCAAGGGTTTAAAGCCCAAGCGGTGTCAGTCCCTTACCTCTTACCAGCACTAAATCCATCACAGTGTGGGTAAGTTTGCACTGAGCCTGCCCCACATGGTACTGTTCCTGTGGATAAACTGAGGGTTTGATCTACTTTTTAATGGCACTAAGTTCATCACAGTGGGTGGGAGGAGCTGCACAGTACCTGTCCCTGTGGATAAACAAAGAGCTTTAGTTTACCATATAGTACTGTCTCAACTGTACCTTGTATGAGCATTGAAAAGAAAAGCCAGCAGTGAACCTGATTCTGTGGATAAACAGAAATATTGTAAGTACCCACCTTTCACTAGCATTGGGTAGCAAATATACAAAGGTTGAATAGAAAAATATTAAAAAAGAAGAAAATGGTCTCAGATCCCAATAAATGCCCACAGGTACAAGACTAAAAACTTTAAGTTTGTCAGTAAGGGGCCAGAGAGTTGTAGAACATAGCTGCAGCTGGACTGTCTATAATCTGACACTGTAGTCTGCTTGACTGTTTCAGAGCTTCAATAAATTACAGTGCAACAGATAATAAGTTAACCCCCTAGGTTGCTGAAAGAAATAGAAAAAATATATTAGATTGAACTGGACAGATGCTCAATCTGCAGCCCTGCAAAGGTTCAATTGAGGGGCTAGAAACAGCAGTTTCAAAAGGTATTTTTGTTAATACCCTGAGAAGTTTGGATGTACAATACAGTAGCATCTCTTCTCCCTTCAGATGCCTTTAATATAGAGCAGCAAATAACAAATCAGAGGGAGAGTGCACTATTTTGCAGCTGTGGAGGAATACTTCCAAATGTCCAAAAAGGGAGTTCCACAATTAGCCTTTTTAGAGCTACAATCCAATCCCAATAGGGCTGTAGGCTCTGCCCACAGCCCTAAAAATATACTCAAGGTTAGAATGAGTGTAAAAAAAGTAATTTAATTAATGGTGATCATTTTTTACACACGAATAATGGCACTTTTATATTCAGTTACAACCTCACCTCCAGTGTTAATATTTTTGGTTATAACTAGGAGATTGTAATCAGCACCTGTCAATCAAGCTGTCTCACAGAAAGCTTATTGGCACTTACTCTGTCTGTGGGTGGGCTAAACATCTCACATAACATTTTGTGTGTATGTGTGTGTGTGCATACGTCAAAATGAAGCATGTGTGTGTGTTTATCTCACTCTCTCTCTCTGACAGTGCTGCAATGATTCTACTGTGCTGAAATAAACAAAAAAAATCACCAATAATTAAATAAAATAAGTGTGTGTGTGTGTGTGTGTGTGTGTGTGTGTGTGTGTGTGTGTAAAACCAGAATGTTACACACACCCTCAGTGTGGGGTGCTTTTATAAACCCCTTGGCATTTATGTAGCATCCCACACCTTGGGTGTATGTAAAATTCTGGTTACACACACCCACCCATATATTATTCTATATATATATATATATATATATATATATATATATATATATATATCACACAAAGTATTCATAACCTGAACCAAGCAGTTTACCCAGTTTGGGTCCCAGATGGTTTGTGCAATAAAATACTTTTTTAAACTCATTCTAGCCTTTGAGTGTAATGTTACAGTGCAAACACTTAGCTTTTCCTTTCTTCTCTTTTAATATTCTAGCCCAGGCCACAAGTGAGTCATGGAGAGTGTTTCTTTTTCATCCTCTTGTAATCTGTTAACATGCAGTTTATCATAAAAGGATTTTAAACATTTTGGTCTTTTCTATCCCCAAAGAATTGCTTAGGTTCACGATCAGCAAATGATGGGAGAGAACAGTCTACAAATGTCCTTACCTTTGGCCCTATCCAGTACCAAACATCTGATACTGCAGGTATGGCTTCCCAATGTTGTAAACATAATTGGCAGTTTTTTCAGTTGACATCAAATGGGTGTAACTCCTAGTGTTGTCAAAGTCAGGGACTGCCCTGATATTTCTGACAACATTCCATCTTGTTGTAGCTATTTTCAAATGTTGGATTTGTCTGCATTTGTTTTATGGCATTTTACATCCAGTTCTGTACATTGAAATGTTAGACATACAGTACAGTAGATATAAACAACAGACCAGATTACACTCAGTCTGAAATTATGTCCAGGCACATTTCTAGCTGAAATTTTGCAAGCTGGGCATAACTAAGTCAGAGTTTTGAAAACATTACTCATTTGCTGCATGTCCCAGCTTTGAAGATTGAACATGTTGGCAGTTTGTTCTAATTGATATATTTATTTTGTTTAAAAGTCAGTAACCAGGAAAGGCACACTGAGCCGAGGTTCTTTTCCAGGTGTGATCTGGAGGAAGGGATATAAGGAGGAACAACTTACGCAGCAAAACATGGATATGAATTACATATTAAAAATATAGATATAGGCATACAAAATACAATGGCAGCAGCAAATGGAGTGGAAACATAAAATAGCAGCATAAATACAGCACTGATATTGTGGCTAGACATAAGTGAAGCAAAGTACACAGTGCATGTTGGGATATGAATTATGCTAAAGAGCCTCAAATGAAGGGGGGCTGAGAGGAGAGGGTCAAGGAAGAGGATATGAGATTAGGCAGGGGATTCACAGGAATAACAGGGTGCAAGGGGTTGTCTTAGTTGATATCTAAGAGCAGAGAGTGAGGGGGAGCGGTGGAGGGGGAAGGGGAGCAGATTCCAGAGGAAGGGGAGATGGTGGGTAAAGTCGCTTGGTCAGCAGATGAGTGAGGGTGTGGAATGGAGAAGGTGCAGGAATCCCTGTAGCATAGGAAGGAGAATGAGGATGAAACAGGGGAGATGAGGGAGGCTAGGTAGGATGGAATGTATCCAAGCCAATATTTGGGGATGAAGGTAGCATAGTGGGACTGGCAATGTGAAGGAAGGGGGAGGAATAAAGGGAACAGTGGTAAATGTGGAAGGGACAGTTGATGGTGAAATGACAGAAGGTGTTACAGAGGGTATCCAGTCTGGCAAGGGAGGAGGAAGGGGCAGTACCATAGTTCACATCAGCATAATCAAAGATCGGGAGGATCATCTTGGTTATCAGCTTCCAGTGAATCTGGAGGGAGATATAGTCAATGTTTAAATAGAATGCACCAAGTTTTGGGCAGAGTTTGGCATGAATGGTGTCAATGTGGATGGGGAAATTGAGCTTGCTGTCAAGCCAGACTCCAAGGTATTTGAAGGCGGGGACAACCTCCAGAGAGGTGCCATTAAGTGTGGAAAAGGCAGGAGCAGCTGAGAGCCCAGCCAATTTCTGACTGGTACCAAAGGTCATAGTGACAATGTTCTTTGTGCTAATCCTGATCTGGTTGGCATGGAACAGTTCATGACATTGTGTAATGTCACTACTGCAGCACAGCAACTTAGAATGCTGCTGCACAGGTGCTTTCTTCTAGGCGATAGAGTTGGAAGTTCTTTTTGTTTTAAATTAAACCTACAGAAAGAGCTGCAGTTGCTAGTTGCACATTGAATTAGTAATTTGAACCTTAATCCCCCTTCCCTCACCACCAGCACCACCACCACCACCACCAGTTCACTGCAAGGAAGCAGAGTGCCTGAAATTGACACGTTTGCTCATAAACTATAAAAGATATTGTATGGGACTCCATACACAGACATGTTTATGTGTTCATCTCAAGTTATCTTTGGTACCCAGAAACCTCTCAAGCTCTGCTCTCGAGGTTCTTGACTGCCATAGAAGCTTCTCAATACAGTCAGAGATTTGTAGCGTATGACTGCCTATGCATTGTCCTCTATGTTTTGTTTAATTTCTTCCTATATTGTTAGCTACTCTTTAAAGAGCAAGTGATTAACAAGGATGTACATCTTAAACAGTGATGATTTGGGGCCTTTACATGCCTCTTCATTCATTCAGTTTGCTTTTAGTTGTTTCTTTACTTAAATGGTTATCATTTTATTTGTATTTTTGAACTGCTAGTAACAAGAAGAATCCAATGGAATCCTTGTATAATGAAGTCAGAAACTCTTTAGTGGCAAGGCTAGCAGTGTATTTCGATGGGAAATGGCAAATTTGTTTTCAGATTTGCATGAAGAAATGACATCAAAATATTATATATTTAAAAGAACTGTTATTTTGATAACCTGTGATCTTCTGTTTTAATGTAGCAGATGATGTTTTCTTCATAGCCAAATTTTACTTCGAAAGAAGAAAAGAGAAGCCAATTTTTGTTTCAAAAAATTGTTAAATCATTCAGATGGACTACAATAGTTCAGACATAAAAGGCAAAGGTTATTGCTGAAAGAGTATCAATTTCTTTTGAAAAAGATATTAAACTAGTTTTATTTTCTCACTGAAGTACACTTGACTCCTAAGTAGCTGGCTGTTTCTGACATCACAATACCATAATTCTATTTAATTATTTTTTACTAGCAGTGTGAAAAGCAAAGGTGAGACCCCACTTGTTGCTCTGCACTAAGAAGCATTCCATTATAATAGTAGAAAGTAATTACTAGCACATCAAACTACAATAAATAAAATAGCTGTCTGTTTGAAGTAAACACATACATGTTGTGTAATTCCATGTATATATCATGCTTTTGAAAATGTTCCTGGTAATATCAGAGGCTCATTAACAAGAACTTTCTCTCTCACAACTCAGTTTACCATAATACAGTTAGGTGTGTAGTCAAACCATAATCCCATATCTGTGAAATCAGAATTGTTTCCACGGCAAAATCAGATATCACAAATATAGGATTGTATGAAATCCCTGCATGCCTGAATTACATGGGAGATTACTCTTGTTAAATACAAGTATTTTAATTATTAGTATTAATTGGGTAATAAGAAGACTGTCAGGGTAGAGATACAGTGAACTGACTTTAGTTTAAATGTTTTGTGTTTGTGTTTGTAATGGTATAAGATCCTTCTCTAGACCTTAAGAGCTGGATTTCCAAATAGTTGTGTCATGATTGTGCTAGCAGCATTAAAAATAGGTAAGGTTCTGGGACCAGATGGGTTGCATTTGCAGTCACTCAGGGAGCTTTCAGCAGAACTGGCTGAACCCCTGGTCAGTCTATTCAACAACTCTTTAAGGATGAAGGTAGTTCCAAATGATTGGACTGTGACAGAAGTAGTTCTGCTCTATAAAGGGGAAGACAAAGAATATGCAGCAAAACATAGAAACATAGAATTTAACTTTAGGAAAGGACCACTTGGCCCACCCATTCTGTCCATTCCTCTCTACCTACACTATTAATGCAGACTGTACTAAATCTATATCTCTTTTTTCCTCCCCCCTTTCTACTATGATCTCTCTTGTGCTTATCCCACGTACCCTTGAACTCCAACACTGTTTTCACCCACCTACCTTTGCTGGAAGGCTATTCCAGGAATCCATCACTCTCTATTTGAAGAAATACATCCTCACATCTCTCCTGAATCTACCCTCTCCAGCTTCAGAGTATTTCCCCCATTCTTGAGCACCTTTACTTCTGAAAACTACATCCCTCCAGTACCTTATTTACCACTGTGAGGTATTTGAAAGTCTCTATTATATCCCTCCTCTCCCTCCTCTGTTTCAGGGTGTACATATTGAGGTCCTTTAGAGTCTCTTCATAGGGATTTTGATGCAGACCATGTGATAAGCTATAGACCTCTTATTCTTACCTCTACTGGAGAGAAGCTAATGAACTCACTGGTCAAAGAGGACCTTGTGGACTACTTGGAGATTAACAGGCTCCAGGTTGGTAAACAACATGGATTCATGGCAGAGGGGCTTTGTCAAACTAACCTGATGATTTTCTTTGACTGGGTGATGAGGGAATTGGATAGGGGCATGATGTGGATTTGCTCTACTTTGACATCAGCAAGGCTTTCAACTCAGTACCTCGTAGACATTTTCTGAAGAACATGGAGAATCTGGGTGCAGCTAAGGTCACAGTGTACTGGTAGCTAACTGGTAAAAGGTGAGGCAGCAGAGGGTTGTAGTCAATGAGATCAAGTCAGCATAGATGGAGGTCACCAGTGGGGTACCACAAGGATCTGTTCTGGGACAAGTCCTCTTTAATATGTTCATTAGTGACATTGATGAGGGTATACAGGGCAGGCTGCGTCTCTTCACAGATGACACTAATATCTGTGGAGGGTGGGTAGTGACAAGGGAACCAGTGACATGCAGAGTGATGTACAAAGGCTAGAGGGGTGGTCTTAGGTTTGCCAGTTAAAATTCAGTGCCAGAAACTGCAAGATAATGCATCTAGGGAACAAGATCCCCAGGACAGAATAGTGGATGGGTGGGGTGAGACATAGCATTACAACTTCGGAATGGGACTTTGGAATTATCATCTGTGACTCCCTCACACAACCAAGTCAGTGCAATAAGACATATAGCAAAGTGAGTAGAATGCTGAGATGTATTGGGAGATGTACTGATAGTAGAATGGATGAGGTAATACTTTCCCTATGTAGATCCTTAGTGAGGCCACACCTGGAGTACTGTGCCCAGTTCTGGAGTCCTCATCTCAGGAGAGATGGACATATGCTAGAGACGGTGCAGTACAGGGTAACTACAATGATTCAGGGCCAAAGGAGCAGGTCCTATGAGGAGCAACTTAAGGCAGTGAACATGCATTCACTGGAGATCAGGAAGGAAAGGGGAGATATGATACAGACCTTCAAATTCCTAAAATGAATTACTAAAGAAAACCATGGGAAAATATTTAACTTGAATACTAGTTCACGGTCACATGCATACAAGTGGAAACTGACAGGAGGGAGGATCAGAAGGGACCTCGGGGAGTATTATTTTACAGAAAGGGTGGTGGAGGAATGGAACAGTCTGCCTGCCAAGGTGATGGATGCTAAAGGGTAATGAAGGCAGCTTTGAAGAGATTGGATAGGTGGTCCAAGGTACGGTAGTTGAGGTTCATCACAAACAAGTGCAGTCATGTAAATAAGAGAGAAGAATCTGAGAAAGGAATACATAATGCTAGGAGTGAGGGTGGAGCAGCATATACACATCAAACCAACCCTCTTCCCCCTACTTGTCCCTTTTCAAAATACCAGTGATGACACCCACCCTACTACCCATTTTCTCCTTCTCACCCCAAAAGGGTGCTTAAAAAACTGGTCTCAAGGCAGGTGACAGACACAGTCCCATCCACCTTGACTGGCAGCAATCTACTAAATGAAACCTAGGATGCACTCCTATAGTAATCATCTGATTGGCTCTGCAGCTGTCCAATTAGGTGATTAATATGGGAGCACAACCCATGTTTCTTTCAGTGGACAGCAAATGGTCACTGTAAAGGGAAGGTTGTGCCGGTTGCCTGCTATGGGACGAATTCATCAGTATCCATTTGGGGATGAGTGGCATGGGTAGATGGGGGGTGCCAGAGGGTGGTCTGTGTTGATGTTTTTACTGGGTCAGGTGGGGGAAAGAGGAGTAGTCTACAGCTTTACCCAACTGATTACCCTTGATCAGTGGGTATATGATGATGGACTCTCACTTGTGTTCTTGTCACCCAATTATGGGTGGGAAAGAAAGCATTATAAATTGGACCATCTGACCCCCCCCAAAGAAAGAAAAACAAGCCTGTATGGCAGATAAAATTAGGGCCATGGCAAGGAGCAGCAGAATTTATGGATGGGGAGGGAGCAGCAAGCAACATTTTGCAACCAGTGTCACCAACATAAATGCTGTTCCTGCAGCTACTGTATTTATCAGTGCCAACAGGAGCAATGTTTTAGGGGCCAGACCAGAAGGGCCAATTGGTACCAATCAAGAGTCATTGTATAGAGACCCCCTCCAGTGGCTATGTGTTGTTGCCCTTTAGAAGATCAAATGAATCAGACAGAGACTATGTGGTGGAGTGAGTACTTGTTTATGTTCTACACCTTTCATATTCACCAATCCTGCTACTGTACTAAAATGTTTGACTTACCTATGACAAACAAACATAAAAAGAAAAAATATTGGAACAGTATCATGTGAACCAAGCAGTCAAGCACAGTATGAAAACGCTGTAGCATTGTAATGAGCAATACTATACTGAATTAAACCAAAAAGTCATTTCAGGATTCACTAGACACATGGTTGCAGACCATACAATGAGTTACATGTCATGGCATCTCTAGCAACTAATAACAATGTTTGTCTCATATTAATACTGTACTGTATAATTTATATTTTTCTGAAATATAAAAGAAATAAAGAAGCTGGAATTAATGAAATATTTTTATTTTTGTCTCCTTAGGAAATTCACCGTCGGCAAGTGTACATAGTGGAACCTACCATAACTCTGCATCTCTTTTTATACTTGTCCTTTTGTGCCTTGTGGCTATGCCAGCCCCTTAAGATAAGGGTTGTTCTATTTTCAAGAGCTACTATTGAAAGGCTATAGATCTAATAATGATTACATATATGAAGAAATATTATCTTATATAATCTCTTAATGATTACATAAATAATGATGTATTCTTTTATAATGATTTGCTTTTCTAGTAATACATGTCATATAAATCAATTATACAGGCTTGAATCAAATGTTGTATAAGTCTTGATAAAAAAACAGCAAGATTTATTTTGAAAGTATAAATCATGCAAAAATATGCTTCTGTTGTTTATTGTATCAACAGTCTTTACTGATATTATACAAATAAAGTATTTTCAAAACTAAATTCTGAAAATACTGCATGTTGTAATTGACTTTACATTAGAGTCGAAATGAAAGGTCCTGAAAAGAACTACACCATTCAGACTTCAAGGGTTCAGTTTGTTCCATCCCAAATGAACATTGGACTTCAGGAATCAAACATTATTTGAACTGGTTTTAACTTTGTGAACATATCACATTTGATGATTTTAGGGTCATACCATCTTTGGAAATTACAGGCAAAAGAGAGTTATATACCTATCAAGTTTTTCTGTCAGTTTAACAAACTCTGGTCAGAGCCAACAAGGCTACATAATGTTATATTACAGGGATTAGGAGCCATCCATAAGGAAAGTGTTTTTATATGGAACCTTGAGCAATGCAACATTTCTTTAAAACTGCCAGCCAATAACAATATTCACCTGTAATTGCTGAGTCTGTTAAAGTTAACACATTTTCTGGTGTCCACAGGTACATCCCACCCTCTTACCACTGGTCTTGTTAAAACAAAATCATTCCCTGTTATTTGTGGCACCCCCATTGTCCTATCACCTGCCCTGTTAATAACAAATAATTCCCTTGCTGCAGTATAAGGCTGGTCTGGTCCAGTGGTACAGCATGGAGGGGTGAGGTGCTGTGTACCTTACATTCCACTGCATCAGGGACCTGAGTTCAGGAACTGCTCAGATTGCTGGGGGGGTCAGACATAAGACTTAGCATTGATTCACTAGATGACTGTCCTGTCCCTGGGTGGGGAAGCATGCTGACTTAACCTTTAGCTTCTCCCAGGAAAAGGCAGGAATCCAAGGGGAGGGGAAATGCAGGAATGGCTAGCAAAAGTTTCATAAAGTCCTACCTGCCTACTGCTGTCTCGCATGACCACCTGTATGACTGGCTCAGGTCTGGGGGGGGGCAGAAGGAGCAGCTGCCCTAGGTCCTGCATGTCTGAGGGGCATGGTCTTTGAAACAAAACTGCCCAGCTGGGTGAATCACATGATTGACTTATTAAGACCAAACTGAGAGCAGCCCTGCAGACTGCTAAGGTAAGTCACTTGATGATGTGTTTTCTGTAAGAGCACTGAGAAAGATCACATGATCAGGAGTCACTCATATGCACACCCTTTCCCTTTCCCATGCCAGATCAAGAGACCAGACCCCACAGTAAGTGCTTTCACTTGGGCTCAGCCAAATCTGGGGTCATCGGCCTCTCATCCCAGACTGAGTAGTCGATCTTAGAAGTGCCAGCGCTGCACATCCCATCATCTGCAAATTTGCAGCAAGCCACTGGCATTTAGCATAAAAAAAAAAGAATTTGATTCACCCAGCACCATGGTCTCCCCTTCCTTCCTTCCTTTCTTTCTTTCTTTCTTTCTTTCTTTCTTTCTTTCTTTCTTTCTTTCTTTCTTTCTTTCTTTCTCAAATCCTCTACTGGGCTCTGTGACAGTGAGTCTTGAGTGTGTTGATCTCGCTGTCAGTGTGGGGTTGTTGAGTGGGTGGCAGGTGTAGGTGTTGGTGTTGGTAGTAGGGGTTGAGACTTTGAGTGGGGCTTTCAGGGAGATTCAGAACAAAGATCAAGTGCTTAGTGGCCTCAACCACTTCCAGTTCAGATGCTGTCTCAGAACAAACAGACAGGCCTAATCCAGGCTGCAGGGTGTGGCAGGAGGCAGTGTATAATCTCTCCAGAAGAATCATAAAGGTTGCAGAAATGAGACCCACTGCAGTACAATTATAAACTGCCATTGCCTGCAAAAGTTTACCTATATCTGGGAAGCTGTTTGGATCTAATGACTAATGTGGTTACTGTTCAGCTACAAGCACGGGGATTGCAATGACCTACATCTCCACTGTTCTAAAAGGTTTTTTTGCTTTGAGTTGCCTACTGTAGCAGATCTCCGTAGCCCTAGTTTTTTTTGTCTGTCAGTTGCTCTCTCTGGTGGTTCTCCTCAGGCACACTGAGCCTTTTTTCTTTCAGCTGCCCTCCGTACTGGGTCTCCACAGCCCTGAAGGGGTTTTTCTTTAAGTTTCCCATTATGGGGGATCTCCACAGCCTTGAAGGGCTTTTTCCTTTCAGCTGCTCACTGGTACTGTGGTCTTCTGCCTACCCTCAAATATAGGCAGCACAGATTATTTTAATTCACACTCAGCAGCACTGAAGTCTCCTGCCTGCCCCAATACTTGCAGTGTGGGTTCTTTTTGTTTACCTCTAAGTGGCACTGAGGTCTTCTGCCCACCTCCGAACTACAGGCAGTGCCAGTTGCACTGTGAATATGACAGCAAGCGAAGACAAGACTGCCGATTGCTGGTGACAGGGAACCCAGTGTTTGACCTCTGCCCTGGGCCCTGCAAATTCTAAGTCCACTCTGGATACATCAGTAATCTCCACCCCTAACAGTCACAACCCTGTACCTCAGTCACAGCACTGATGACCACCCCACACAGTCAGGACTGACAGCCCACTCCAAACAGTCACTTAGTTTGATGCCTTCTTCAATCTTTCTGCTTCATATACAACTTCCTGCAAATGCTTCAGTCCCTCAAAGCTGTAGGACTGTGCAGAAGTAGACCTTCCAAAAGTCACAGAAATTACCCTCACTGTGACAGTCACATAAATGACACCCTATTCCTAACACATAACTGACCTCCCTCCTGACAATCAGAGGACTGTACCACTGCTCGACAGTTACAGTACTGACACCCTCCACCATCAGTCGCAGCAATGTCCACCCCCAACAGTCAGAGGACTGTACAATCCCCCTCCCACAGGCACAGGACTGAACCAATCCACCCCATAGTCACAGGACTGTAACATCTCCTCTTTTACAGTCATGGGATTGTACCACACCCCCTCACCCACATTCACATGACTGTACCACCCCCCCCCACAGTCACAGTACTGTAGCAACCCACTGACAGTAACAGAGCTGACACCCTCCACTGACAGTAATGACAATGACCACCTACTTCTGGTAGTCACAGCACATATCTACACACATGAGCATTACAACTCTTTCTCCCTGTTCCCAACAGTCACAGAATGCTCCCCCCTTCCAGCCTGGTAGTCACAGCAATGATGACACATCCCTGAGAGTCACAGCACTGATCATCCCCATCCCCCATAGCATCAGCACTTGTCACAGCACTACACCCCACCCCATCTTACAACACAGATCATCCATCCTCAACAGTCACAGCACAGCCACCTCACCCCCAAAAGTAACAGAACTGACACCATCTACCATCAGTCACAGCACTATTCCCATCCACTGACAATAACAGCACAGACCCACTACTCCTAATGGTCACTGCACTGACCCCCCCATCCATAGTGGTCAACCAGTCCCCCTCCACCCTAATATGCCTGCTATGTCAGTCAAAAATACCGGTAACTCACCCTCTGTCCTGATATGCCCAGTATTGTGCATTTTGCATAAGGCACCCTGGTGGTCCAGTGGTCCTGTGCCCCCCAACTTGACACAGTGTGTCCACCTGCCCCCCAACCCATACCCCAAGCTGGCACCAGGACAACCCTCCACACACCACCGCAGCTGGCGCTGACTGAACCATCACTGGGTGCTCATTTTGTAATACTGTACATGCTCATTTATGAGCTTGTACTGTATTATAATACTAGCGCTCAGTGACAGTTCAGTCTGTGCCGGTTGCAGTGGTGAGGGTGAGCTGTGCTGGCTACCAGCTGCGTTGCAAGAGTTGGGGGTAGGAGCTGGGTGGTGGGTACTACCTGCTAAGGTGGGGGGTGGGGGCCACTAGACCACCAGGACTAAGATGACTATTATTTATGTTTTAAATGGGTGCTATTGGGAGATCGGGGATCACTAGGCCACCAGGTCAGGGATGATATTGTACAGTTCAATAACAGATGATATTGGGGGGGCAGGGGGCACTAGTGTACAGAAGGGGGGGATAGGGGCAGATGCGAGTCCACAGCACATGCACACAATGCTCATCACACCCAGAGGGTGATTTTCAAAGTACCCTTACACCAGCCCTAGCTGGAGTAAGGGTACTTAGAAATCAGCATTCTGGGTGTTATTTGCAAATCCTGCTTGTGGCACAATGACAGCCTGCCTCTGATGCAAGCCACAAGCACCATGTCGTGGCCCATGTCTAGGTGTAGGGGTGATGCAAGCACCATTTGGGGCAGGCAGCCTGCGGTCAGCATAGGCTGCCTTTTGAGAATCACTTCTGGCATATCTGTTGGTGCAAGGTGCACCTTGCGCCGTTCTTTGTGATGCAAGCACCTTGTACCATGCCAGAGGTTTTGTGAATCAGGTCCCTTGTTGTGGTCATATCATTGAACTGTAAACAGGCAGAATAATTTCTTTATCTCTGCTGGTGAAATATTTCCTTACACATGCCAGTATATGGGTACATTTCTTAACTACTAAATTGCACTGCCTTGAGTGTTTGAGACTACCACCCACCATAACCCCAAAGTCATATTCACATTCTGAATCCCTTAAAACTGAACCTGCCATGGTGTGTCTTGTATTTGGATTATTGTATCCAGATTTATTACTGAATATTTATCAGGACTGAAGTTCATCTTACACAATTGTGACCAGTTGTATAGGTCATTTAACCCCCCTTGAGTCAATGTATGTTTTCTGTAGTATCTGCTACATTGTCTGTTTTTGCATCATCGGTAAATTTTGTCATGCAGTCTTCTAGAGTCACCTTCATACTGGAAATGTATATATTGAAAAGTGTTGGTCCCAAACTCAATCCATGCAGAACTCCACTAATGATGGATCCAGGACTGGTTATCAACAAATATTTTGTCGAATGACCGGACAGCAAAACTGGCAGGTCAACCGCATTTTGCAGTCAGCTGCCGGTTTCTTAGAAAAACATGTGTTTTCTTTGAGGGGCTTCACCCAAACCCCCACACTGGAAGCTGCGCCCCCCCACCCCTCCCATTTATGAGTCTCAACTCCAGGTCAGAGCTGATTTGGGGGGGGTGCAGGACTCCTGACAGTCAGTGCTGGGTTCCAGCAGGTTCCCTGCAGTGACATGGCACTGTTGTTGCTGTAGGGGACCCCGCTGTCGAAATGTCACTATTGGGTGTATATACTTTAATCATTTGTACCTCTCTTGATTTGTAACCATTAACCTTGACTGTCTGTATTCTACCTGTTAATCAGGATTTGATCCTTTTTATTATCTGAAAATTTTGTTTGATGTTAATAAGACACTTATGTAATTTTGCTTGTGGTACAGTATTAAATGCCTTACTGAAATCCAAATAAATGACACATACTGTTTTTTGGGTTATCCTTAGCAAGACTTAACTTTCAAAGTGATCTATTAAATTTGTCAAGCATCATCTCCCTTGCCTACATCCATTCTGTGTGGCATCCCATATGTTGTTGTCATTTAGAAAGGTGTCTATTTTGTCCATAGTTATTGTTTCTAGTAACTTTCGTACCACAGATGCCAAACTCACTGGTCTATACTTTGATGCTTCTGCCCTACTACCCTTCTTGTATACTGGTGCTTAGAGATGGGCGAAGTTGAGAAACTCCACTACATGGATTAATGCGTTGATTTTCTCATGTCCCTGAGTTAATAAACAGTGCAAAGCACAAATTCGCTCCAAAAAAAAAAGCTCTGCAAAATGTGGAGTTTGAACTATGCTGGTGGAGTTTAAACTCTGAATTTTGCAGAGTTTTTTTTTTCTTCCAGTATCTTGGGGTCCCCCCCACCCTGCTGATCACTGCCCCATGTAGAATACAATTCCCTTGTGTCTGGTGGCCCCCCACTCATCACCAGCCAAATGTAAGACTAAATTCCTTGGTGTCTATTGGTCAGCCCCTGCCAATTGCTGATCACCAGCCCAATGTAAAATGAAATTCCTTGCTGTCTAGTGCTCCCCACCACTGATCACTGGCTCAATGTAAAATTAAATTTCATGGCATCTAGTGTCCCCCCATGCCAATCACTAGCCCAATGTAAAATTAGATTCCCTCATGTCTAATGGTCCCCCCATCTGCTGATCACCATCCTGATGTAAAATTAGATTCCCTGGTATCTATTCCTTCCCCCCCGCCAATCGTCAGTCAGATGTTGAATAAAATGATACTTCCCTGGTATCTAGGGGACCCTCTACCTATCTCCTATCCTCAATAGTTGTCAATTCCCGTGAGTCAAGTAGACCCCTCACCCTGCCAGGTAGTGTCCCAGCATCCTGCTCCCTCCCCAGTCTCGAGTGGGCAACCAGTACAGCCCTCCATTCTCCACCACAGCTGGCCACCAGACTGAGTTGTCTATGAATGAGCACATACTTGTACATGCATGCACTCATTCACTGCCAGCTCATGCTCATTCATTTAGCTCTTTCAGCTCTGTCGGCAGCACTGAGAGGAGAAAAGGGCTTTTCTGGTACCTGGTAGGGGGTTGGAATGGGGAGGGGAATGGTGATTAAAAGCCCTCAGCTCTTGCCTGTGCCACTGACAGACCTCAATGAATGAGTGTGAGCTGGCCTGTCGATGAATGAGTGCATGCTTGCACAAGTATGCTCTCATCCACTGACAGCTCATTTGGGTGGCTGACCATGGTGGAGGGCAGAGGACTGTGGCAATCATTCACTCAGAATTGTCATGGGGGGGGTAGGGTGGTGGGGCACTACCTGCTTGGGTGGAGGATCTGTTTGACACCAGGAAATTAACAACCATCAGGGATGGGGGATGGGGGGGCCACTGTACACCACAGAAATATCATGTTATTCAACATTGGGCTGGAAATCAGCTGGGGAACCACTAGACATCAGGAAATTTAATTTTATATCAGGCCAGTGATTGGCAGGGGGGCCACTAGACACCAAGGATTTGTATTTTATATCGGGCCGGTGATTGGCAAGGGGGAGGAACAATTAGACACCAGGGAAAGATCGGGCTGGCAATCAGCGAATTTGCCATTTGTAACTTAGCCTTGCTTAAAATATAGAAACATAGAATTTGATGTCAGATCAGGACTGCTTGGCCCACCCAGTTTGCCCATTTCCCTACCTAATGGATAGGCTGCAGATCCTAGCTAACCAACAGCCTATTTCTTCCAACCTCCACCCCCTAGAATTGCCTTATGTCTGTTCCATGCATTCTTGAATTCCACCACTGTTTTTGACTTAACAACCTGCTCAGGAAGGCTGTTCCATGCATCCACAACCCCCTCTGTGAAAAAAACATCCTCACATTACCTCTGAGCTGTCCCCCCTCTAGCTACAAATTGTGCCCCCTTGTTCTTGCACACCTCTTTTTGTGAAAGATGCTATCCTCTTGGGCTTTGTTGATTCCCTTGAGGTATTTGAAAGTTTCTATCATGTCCCTCTCCTCGAGGCTATACCAATTAAGATTCTTAAGTCTCTCTCTTGATATATCTTTTGGTGCAGACCCCGCACCATTTTAGTTGCCCTCCTCTGGACTGCCTCCATCCTGTCTATCTCTTTTCGGAGATTGGGTCCCCAGAACTGCACGAGTCTCACCAGCTGTCTGTACAGATGGATAACAACTTCCTGTTTTCTACTGGTGATGCCTCTCCCTATGCATCCCAGTATCCCACCAGCCCTACTTACTGCCCTCTCACATTGCTTGCTCACCCTTAGGTGATCTGTTATGGCCACCCCCAGGTCCCTTTCTATTTTTGTTGTTGTTAGTATATAGTTGTTGCTTTTCAGTTAAGTGCAATTTGTGCATAGAAATAAACAAAAGCAAGGCGAAATTACAAATGGTGAATTTCCTATTTAACAGGAAAACATCAAGAAATGATCCGCGGAGGCAAATTTGGTGACTTCGCCAGAAATTTGAAGGCAAATCAAACGTTTGTTGCATCTCCACTGGTGCTACAATAGCTTTCTCCATGCCAATGATGTACTTCCTGTTCCAGAGTTGAATTAAATATTAGGGCTAGTGGTCCAGAAAGTACAGGTCCCAATTCCATCAGTCCCCTAGGATGCAGGCCATCAGGTCCTGGTGATTTATTTTTTTTAATGATGTTATGGAGCTTTGAAATGTCATATTTCTCCACTACTACTAGTGAATCTCCCTGTGGTATTTGTATCTCACTTAATTTCAATGCCTGGAATACAGACCAATAAAAGATATTTAAAGTATTGGCCATTTGCTTTTCCCTTTCAACTATTGTATCTTCATCTTTTAGTGACCCTGCTACCTTTGAAATTCCTTTTTTTGATCTTACATAGGACCAAACAGTCTTAGTATTGTTAAATTTAATAGCTATTTCACGTTTTCTTTTTAGCCTTTTTAATATCGATTTTGCAATTCCTATCTACAGTCTGAAGAAGGGTCACTTCATGACCCAAAGCATTGTGGTACTTTTGTGCTGCCACTGCTATGTGGAATTAAAGATTAGTTTTGATGCAGTATACCATCATGGTTTTTATTTCTTGTCTGAGTATGGTTCAATTGTATCGCTAGCTGCAAACTTGTACTCCATCCACAAGTCTGAGTTGCCTTTACATTTTTACCTTTTCTTTATAGAGCTTTCTTCCCACCTTTCACCACCTTATGCCTGCCATTGGGCTCAGAACTTAGGACTCCCAGTCCCATCTGCAGCTACCCTGCCATCACGCGGTGTGAAGATCTACACAGTGTGGGTCCCAAGAGTCCTGCGGGCCATTACATATGGTAATAGGAGGAATATAATGTTTTTCTTAGTTTTCTGACCCTTAATTCCCCAGGGCTTCAGCAATATGGTTGCACATGTGCATAGAAATGTGTATGCACCCTGGAAATGTCCACCCTGTTCTACCCACCCAGCCTAATGCCACCCCCCCATTTGCCCAATGCTACTGCCCTGCCTCCACTTGGTGGCAGCCAAGAGGCAGGAAAGCTTGCCTCCCCTTGCCTCCCCAATCTGGGAGAGGAGAGCTGCCTAGTGGCTGCTCATTCCTCACCAACCTTCCCCATCCCCCAGTGGCCTGAGCTTGTTCTTGAACTCAGATCACTAGCATGGAAGAGGTAAGGCTCCCAAGGCACCTCAGCCCTCTGCAGCACTGGACCAGCTAGATTTTACCTTTTTAAGGTGTTTCAATTTCTTCCACATCTTCTTAAGCATGTTTCTGTATAGTGAAACTGATATTTTTCCATCTTTGTTATATTTTTCTTCCAGGAGCACTACAGTGGTTTATAGTTTATTTATTTATTTGAATTATGATTACCGGGGTAGGCTCACTGAGATACATTATTCCGTTTTCAGGGGAGACCCATGAAAATGCATTTCCAGTAACATAGAAAAATCTGTGAAACAGGTTGAGAGTTACAGAGAACATTAATTCTGACTAATAATTACTGATAGTTTAACAGAACCACAGAGGATTATTTTGAACATAACTAGGTTAGGTATTACAAACAATACGCAATATCTATTGTATACATACCTTCATACATATGTACAAAGATTATCATGAAACAAATGAACTATAGTTCTTAAAGAAGTATTTACAATGGGATAAGTGAAAAACTAATAAGTAGTATGGTGGGATTGGAGAAGAGGGAAGAGGATGTGCAGTTCAAAATGTTATTATGAGTCTTAGGGTTTTTTTAGACTGTTTTTGCACCTGCGGTACTGGTCAGCCATGAACCCCTTTCAGGTTCACCTGCTTACCATCCCCCAGGACTACTGGAACTCCGACAGAACGTGGCTTGCTCACCATAGTGGGGCTCCCCCCCCTTCCCAGGGCTAAGGAGGGAGGACCAAAATGCTAATCCAGAGTCTGGCATCACTTTGAACATATGTAGATCAGCACTAAACCAGTTCAAAGGAACTTTGTTGATACTCCTCAAAAATGGTTATTTAAATTTCTCAGAGGTTAACATAGCTCTAGTTTACTGTATATTATTGGCATACTGCAATAAGTTTAAAGGGACTCTGTTAACTTTTTGTGGCATCATATTATTCCTCTAAAATTTGTTGATGTTGGTGGTTGTTAAATCTGCTTCCTTTTCAGTAGAACTGAAATGTGTGATAATAATGCAGTCACGCCCAACTTTGCTTTGTTTCAAATACTTGATCTACTATTATTCCATGCTTCCTGAACTACTGATAACCCAATCAATGAAGCCACTCATGATGCAATAGTCTTGTCTCCTTCCACTACCTCATGAGTAGCTAGACTGTGTTAGGCGTGTTCCCATGTCCAGGAAAGATGCAGTGGGAATTGATAAAGAACTGTAGACAAACACATTTTTGTGTGACTACCCCAGTATGGTGAGCAGTTTGTTTTTTTAACTTAAAAAAAATGAATCAAATTTCCCAGCTACTGTACTTCAGAAATCTCTACAAAATTTACCAACCATAGCATGTGTTTTTTTAAACTATAGACACTCTAAAGCCTAAGGAGGTTGACAGTGTCCCTTTAACTACTGAACTGGTATAACCTCTTGCCTCTGTCACCTCATTAACTATGCATCCTACAATTCTAAATGCTGGATCTTATCGCTCCCTCCTTATCTCTCCTCTCCTCTCCCACCCCTTCTGCCTTTTCATGCTCTTCATTCCAAGGACTCACAAACCTTCTCCATTCCTTATTCCAAAGCTACTGCTTGTCAATGCCTTTTTTTCCTCCCATCTCCCTTGCTTTTTGGAATAGCTTCTCTCCCTCACTTCTCTGTCTCTCTCCTATTATCCATTCAAATATCAGCTCAAACTCTTTTTTCCCCCTCTTGCTCTTATCCTGGCTAGTTTACCTTATGCCCTTCCCATTCCTTTAGCTGTTTATGGCATCTATACTCATTAGGCTAATTTTGAAAATGGGCTTTTTTTTTACTGGGTTCTGATTGGCTAGTACCTCTGCCAGGAGGGTACATTAACTTTCAATAGATGCCCAGCAAATGCAAGGTGCCAGTCAGTAGATCCCATTACCACCTAATCTATCCTTGTGCCCACAGTGCTTATTCATTGACCAAAACAAGCCCCCTGAATTTGAAATCACCACCATTTTTTTCTGTCAGTTAGCAAGTGTTGCCAGGCCCCCTGACACTTCCTAGTTATGTGTCAGCCCCCCCAGCAGTTTCCCCAGATAAATTAGTGGTTCTCTTTCCACCACACACTCTTCCCATTTAACAGTTCTCCCAATAAAAAAGTTCTAAATCAGTAACACTACCATGTGGAGTGGGTGCAGT
The DNA here is from genome assembly GCA_016271365.2 of Neoceratodus forsteri. Classification (NCBI taxonomy): domain Eukaryota; kingdom Metazoa; phylum Chordata; order Ceratodontiformes; family Ceratodontidae; genus Neoceratodus; species Neoceratodus forsteri. Next base: position 83,094,171 of record CM028138.1, read on the forward strand.
TTATGGGTCTGGGTCCCTAACACGTCGCGGACCACCGAGTGAGGCAGCCACCTCCCTGGTGAGAGAAGCCTCCCCCAGATTGTAGTGATCTGGGCCTGCAGCGTTTCACCCACCCTGTCAGGTATTATTGCTTATGTAACCCTTCTGTCTACTAGCCTGTCCTGGCTTGGGCAATTTCTTGAATAATGTACTTCCTTTTCACCCCCCTTTTAACTGTTCTACAACTGCTGGTTATATTTTGATATAGTTCCAGTACAACTCACCTACATTCTTTGACAGTACATTATTTACTCTTCATATTGCCATGGATTTTAATTATTGACTGTTTCTTGGTGTACTGCACTATTGTCAGCACTCTACTGTTCACTGTGCTTTGGTAGCTCATACTTGTCTGTATAATGTTTTAGTTTACATAAATTGCACATTAATATTAAATGTATCTGTCTAACTGTACCCCTTCTTCTGGGCTACACCAGGAAATGAACCTTGGTTCAGCGTGCCTTTCCTTGTTACCAGTTTCCAATAATGAACAGTGGCAATTGTTTCCTTAATTTAAAGCCCTGTTTGTATATGAAGGGTTTAACCACTAACCTTTATAATCCTGTATCAGCATGTTTCAGCCATAGAAGACCCCTTCAGTGAGGTAGAAGACAAGCGGGAAATGACAGGCAATTCATGAAAAAGGAAACATTCATGATTTGTGGCTCAGTGTGTAGTACACTAGTCTTTGAAGCTGGAAGATTGGATGCTCATGGGTTTTAGTCCTACACTAGGAACTTGAGATGATATACAATACTTACACTGTAGTGCAGCACTAAAATGCTGTGCTTTTGAGGCACCATCATTCAGATGAGATGTTAAACTGAAGTCCATTCTACTGACCTCTGGTGGCCACGCAGGTGGAAGTCAAAGATCTCAGGACACTTATCTTACTAGTGTGTGACTTTTACCCCATGTCTAGGAATTGTTATGGTTGCAAATTTAAATGTTATGCTTGAATTGCTATGAAGTTGCTAACTATGTACTGCCAGTAGCATTTGTATAGTGCACACTTCTCAATTTGTTTTGCAAATTGTTTCTACAAGAACTGACACATTTCATATTTTGTGGAGAATTTTTGCCACAAAGTTCGAAAAATTCAAGTAGTAACATTTCCTATAAGGGACCAAGTTTTTGAAAGTAGTGCATCTGCCTCAAGGGACCTGTGTAGAGGGTTTGCTGCAAGTGCTGACTTGTAGCAAACCTTGCAGCAAGCATGATTTTGTAAGCTGCTTGCCACACAATCCCTGCCACAAGGCTTCCAGTGATACAGCAATGTTGCAGCAGCTCCCCCGGCATACCTGTGTATCCCTGGGGGAGCCGTTTATTGTGGCTTGCACCACAACTTTGGCACAAGCTACCATAAAATTTTGGCACTGTAACAACTTGCATCTGAGGTTGGAAAACTGGGTGCAAGTTGCAACAAACCCTTGCCCGCAGATGCAGCAAACTTTGCGGGGATGCAGGGTATGGTCGCAAGCCCTACAACCCTCTTTGAAAATTGGGCCCAAGGTGTGTAATGTAGCAATTTGCATAGTAAAATTCATGCAATTGTCCAAATATAACTAGGTAAATTGTCAAACTCTGCTTTGCATTACCCAAATTGCTAAGTTTTCTCACTTGGCATGCAGCCACTTGTGTCCTGGCAAACATTTACCCTGACAATAAAACCGGTCTCTATAACCTAATCCTAGGACATAGCTGGAAATTCGCTGTCACAGCTCAGTGTGTCTTTCTTGGTCAAAACCTGCAAACAAATAAATAAATTAAATAAAAACATGCTGTATATTATCAGGTGGAAAATGCATAATTTGTCAAATGACATCACACTGCTACCCATGAATTTTACTCACACGGGAGGCAATAGTTACAAGACCAATTTGCAGGGGTTAAGTTTGAAATTCTTCTAAATTATTAATTCATTTTTTGTCAAGTAATATATTGTAGTTAGAAAAGTAAGATAGGTAATTTGAGCCTAAATTAAACACCTACCTGAGGAGCAAAAATGTTGAACAAAATTTGGTCAAACTGAGGTTCATAGAAAGAGTTAGAGGAAAACTAAATATGCTACTGGTTCATGAATACTAAAGTTATTTATCCTTTGTATCTGCTACTTTCTTGAAGTTACATACCTCTGAACTCCCCCAAAAAAAAAAGAAGAATACTTTCTTGTTGGATGTAAATATCATATTCATGGATTCCTTTATGGATATATATTATGAAAGTGAAAAGTCTCCCAGTCCGTACTCAGTATGATGACCTAGATTCCATAGATATAGTGGATACATTTTCAGTTTTTTTACGATGCCCTATATTTCATTTCATTTTATTTTTTACCCTTGTAAGTCTGATGAGCAAATTGCCCATTTTCACAGATGAAAAGCAATACATTAAACAAGAAAAATGACATCTACAATACAAAATACAATTCACATATACACATTTAACAAGTACATTCTTGAGTACACTGTAAGTACTTTTTCAACTTCGATTTAAAAGAAAAAACAGAATTACAAATTGATATATCACATGGGAGTGAATTATAATATATTCAGAAGACAAAGAATAAATGAACAAAAAGGAAATAGAAAAATATATGTGCCATTTGGAACTTAGGAGGGTTCCTCAACAGGTACACAAAAAACTGTCTGTGGAGGAGCTGTGGGTTAATAGATGGACCAGATGCTGAACTTCAGGTTCAACACATAATCTATGTGTGATGTTTATTTAAAATACAGCAGATAACCTTCCACAATGGCATATCTCTTCTTCAGTACATCAGTTTGCAGCAACAGGCTATGCATGTCCTTCCTCTGCACTTAGCACCTATCAACCCACTGATCTACTGATCTTTTTTTCATACTCAGTATACTTTATTAGTGTTGAAGTGAACAAATGACACATCATACATTGCCCGCAATTATTGGACATGTATCATGAGGTCCAATGCATAAAATACAGTAAATATATTTTATGTATTAAATAAAGCTTCTAATCTACTTACCCCACCCCCATCTCCCCCAACCCACCACCAGAGAGCTGTAAGAAACACAGTAAAGAGGGATATCTCTATTGAGACATCAAAGAAGGTATACATACATAAAATAGTAAGCCAGTAGAGGGATAATTCACTGGCTCATTAAGGGGTTACCCGGTACTTGATGTTTCTATACATTTTATTGACTTGACAGAAGGGTATATACAGGTTCCCATATCCTCTTAAATCTATGCATTTTGTTAGATATACTCGCTATTGATCTCTCTGCCTGTAGTGCAAACATAATTTCCCTATACCACTCTTTATAACTTGGAGTGATCTGGTCCTTCCAGTGTCTTAAGATCAATTTTTTGGCACAGGCTGATATAAGTGCCATGTGGGAACATTGATTACCAACCAGTTGGTCCATATATTCTCCTAAGATGCAAGCTGCAGGGTTAAGTTTCTGGGCTAAACCTAACAGGGGGTCAAGTCTATTCTGGATGACTGACCAGAAGGGGACCACAGTCTCGCACGACTATAATATATGTAAGAGTGTACCAGGTTCTTTGCCACATTTGGTGCAGCTATCCACTGGTAAACAACCCATTTTATGTAATTTGATGGGAGTGTAATAATGGTTATGATTGATCTGAAATTGCATGAACTGATAGCGGTCCCAGTGTATCATAGAATACAAGTGCTTCCATATCTGGGACCAATCTCTCAAGATGTCAGTATGAGGAAGCACCTGGTCTCACCAATAAAACTGTAACTTACCCCTGTCATCCAAAAGGGAGTGTAGGAAATGGTATGAGTATGAAATTAAGTGGGTTTTAGGGATGGAGTTCAGATAAGGAGAGATGACCTTGTAAAGCGGTTTTGTCCATTGACCATTGCCCAGTGTAGCATTTAGCATGTGAAAAATTTGACAAAAACTTGAACACTGATTGAGGGGACCAACCATGAGCTTGACTTGCTTCTTGGAATGTCAGCAATTTTTGTTGTATTGTCAAATTCTCCACCCATGTTAGGCCAAAACTTAGGTCTCGGGAGAATTTTGCCAGAGATCTTGAAGTTTGGATTTCCAAATAATGGCTGAGAGATGTCATGATTCGGGTGAATTTTTAGCAAATTAGTCAATTGGGTTTGAGAAATTAGGGATTCTCCTAAGGGAGTGTCATGCAGATTACTTGGCAATTGCTTCTTCGAGACATAAGGTAATGCTGTTATTTCTAGACCCGACTTGGAACAGAGTGCACGGTCAATATCCATCCAAAGAGGAAGGTATGAACCTGAAGTGGGAACAGGGAAATTGTTATACCAGTGCAAGGGCCTCTCTAAATGTATGGCTAAGTAATAGTAGTAGAAATTGGGAGCTTGTAGTCCACCCTGTCTCTTATGCCTCATTAGTTTTTAACATAAGCCTGTCTGGTCTTTTTATCTTGCCACAGAAAGGATGCAATAATTTTATTAATTTGAGAAAACCAGACCTGGGGTAGTGAACCATTAAACATTTAAAGAGGATATAATAGACATTATAAAATAATAGACATGGATATAATAGACATGGTAAAATATTATTTTTGATGATACTGAGAATTTTGATGATAATGAGTTAAGGGTAGTAACTTCCATTAATTAAAGTCTGTTTTAATGGTTGCTACTACTGAGTCCAAATTATTCTTTTGATTTTCTGTGGAGACATGCTAAGAAATATCCCTAAATATTTCAGTTTATCTTTTACCCAGAGAAAAAACCCAGGCACTGCAGATCGGCTCTATTAGTATATTTGCTAAGTGGCATGATTTCAATTTTATAGAGATTCAGCCTGTAATTAGACAGCATACTAAACTGAGATATAAACTGCAAGGCGGCAGGTATTGATGTAGCTGGGGATGAGATATGCATCAAAATGTCGTCCACGTACACTAACAGTTTGTATTCCATGTCACCAATTCGTATACCAGTAATGTTAGGTGAAGTATTAAGTTTACGGATTAGTGGCTCAAGGAACAAATTGAACAGGTACGGGGAAAGTGGGCATACCCTGATAGAGAGAGAGAAAGGTGAGGATAATGAACCATTACATGAAACCTTGCTGTCAGAGAGGTTTACAGTATTCTCACCCAACGAATATAGGTTTTGGGAATGCTATATTTTGGTAAAATAGAGAAAAGATAATCCCACAAGACTCTATCAAATGCCTTCCCTGCATCCAGGGAAACCAAGGCAGCTGCCACTGAAGAATCTCTGGAGGCAGAGAAAAGGTAGGACAGTTTCCTCAAATGGTCAGCCAGGAGACTGCCCCTTACAAACCCGACTTGTTTCCTACTAATCAGTGAGTCCCAGACCAAGTTTAACCTGTTTTCCAATATTCTGGCTAAGATTTTAATATCAACATTAATGAGTGAGATTGGCCTATAATTTGAATCTCTAAGAGGGTCTCAGCCTAGTTTAGGAAAAACAATTATTGTTGTAGAGGTTATGGAAAGATCAGATAACCCTCTGTTGAAGAGGTATCTAAAGGTGTTCAATAGAATAGGGGAGAGTTGGTCCATAAACTGTTTGTTAAGCTTTGATGAAAAACCATCCGGGCCAGGGGATTTGTCCAGTGGCAATGATTCGATGGCTGAGTATATTTCATTGAGCAATAAGGGAGCACTTAATATTGCAGCCCGCGCTTCTGAGAGCTGTGGAAGAGAGATATCTTTGAGCAATTGGTCCAACTGGTTGGTTGATAAGGAAATTTGTGGTGGTGCCTACAGTTCCTTATAATAACTTCTAAATGCATTAACTATGACCTGTGGGGTAGTACAAGGTTGACCTTCTTTTGTTACAATGGAGGGAACTATCCTATCCATTTCTTGAGATTTCAGTCTTAGGGCTAACAGCCTACCAGCCCTCTCCCCCAATCAAAATAAGAGATTTTGGAACATAACAAAGTATGTTCGTCCTTCTCCCCAATAAGCTGGTTATATTGTGCCTTAAGGGATTCTAACCATTCTCAGTCTTCTGGGGAAGAGGCAGAAGGGAGACAGTTCTCCTCACATTGTATACATTCGAATAATGTAGAGAGAGATGCTGATATTTGCTTTTTGCATCTTGTGGCCCAGTGGCTAATTCCCCCCCCCTGAGCCTACATTTGAGAGCTCCCCATAAAAGATCTAGCTTGACCATAGAGGGGAAGTTATAATCCATTAAAGATTTAATAAAGATCTGAAGGTACTCCAGAAAATCCTTTGTTTGTAGCAGTTGGTTGTTAAATCTCCAGACCTTGTCCCTGGCTAAAGAGGGGGCTAGGTTAATCTGGACAATTACTGGGTGATGATCCAGTATCACTTTGGATGTATAGAAGCATAACGCTATTCCCTGCAGATGGTTTGCCCCCACTGAAAAGAAATCTATTCTGGAGTGTGTGTTGTGAGGTAGTGAGTAGAAGGAATATTCTCTTCTGTCCAGATTCAAAGTTCTTCAGGGCTCAATGAGACCTAGAGAATGCATGAATTTGGTTAGTGCCCTTTGACCTGGGGATGTAGTTTGCCTGGAGTTACCTGATCTTTCTAACTGGTTGTTCAGGACAAGGTTACAGTCACCACCTAGTATAATGGGTAGCGATGTCCAGGAGGAAAGGTTGACAATTAAGTTTGAAAAGAATTATGGGTCATCCATATTAGGACCATGAATGGATCCCAGTATGACTTCTGTGTGGCCTAATAGAGCTCTGATTAAAATACATCTCCCGAGTGGGTCAACAATCTCTTGAATGAGACGGAATGGTAATCTACGGGCTATTAAAATGGCCATCCCTCTCCTCTGGAATCTGTTCCTAAGCCAAAAACCTGACCCACCCAGGTCCTCCTTAAACAAAGAACCTGAGAGGGCGGAAGATGGATCTCCTGTAGAAAGGCAATATCTATTTGTAACTTTTGTAAATGCAGCAAGATTTTCATTCTTTTGGTGGGAGGCTGTGCCCCTTTGATGTTTCAGGAGCAAAAGTTATAAGAGGCCATTGCTATTCCTGATTTCAGGTGTTATATATGATGTGGTAAACAAATGTTTCCAAGTAGTAGAAAAAGAAGATAGGAAGACTAGCATATAATATTGGAACTGCAGTCTTCGGTGGAATGCCCTCCCTTCCCCCCATTTCCTAGCCTCCACCCGCACCCTCTCCAGCATTCCTCCCCGACCGATGCCCTTTATTAAACCAACATATCATTAACAAACCCCCTTCCCCGAGGGACCTCACTTGTGCTGCTGAATCTATTATTGCAGTATATCCAATAAGGACTTACCTCTATGTAAGGCCCCAGTCCCAGTTGCTGATGCATGACTACTTTCCAACTAGCTTTCCTCATGACCCTCCCTTCTGCTCCCCCACAACTTTACAAACAAACATAAACTAACCAGAAACTTTAACAACATTTATGCAGACCATAACCTCATTGTCTGATGCTTACATCAAACTTAATGCTTTTAACGATTTTCGTTAGTCCAAGGAAAGGAAACCGATTATATTGTAGTAAAAATAAGGAGTAAAATGTCTGTGATTTTTTGTTTAACATTGGTGATTCAGATTTGTAAACAGAACCATGTTTCCCATGGTTCACTAAGAAAAGAAAAACAGAAACCTATAAGGTCCTTTCAGTTACTACACTAGTGTAGCAGGCTCTAATTCTGTGTCAGGCCATGACGTGACTGATTTATTTATTTAGTTTTTGTTGACCGGGTAAGTGCACTAGACAAATCCTGCCTATTTTTCAGGCACAACCTGGGGAAGGGGGATACAGATGAATGCCAACTGACCTTGAACCAGATTAAGCTGTTGGTGGTATTTTTAGCAAATGAGGGAACTTTGGCCAGGACACTGGGGAAATTCCCCTAATCTTTTCCATAAATGCCATGGGATCTTTAACATCCACCTGAACTACCACCAATCCAGGCAGATGAGACCTCAGTTTAATGTCTCATCCAAAAGACAGCACCTCAGAAGTACAGCACCCCTCTCATGCTGCACTACAGTGTCAGTACTGGGATATTAACCCAAGTACCAGATGTGGGAACTGAACCCACAGCCCTCTGATCTCCCGGCCTCAGAGGCGAGTGTGCTACCTACTGAGCCACTGACACTGCCATGCTCTTGCCAAGTCAGTTAAATGAGGTCAAAAGGAAGAAAATAAGAGAAAACAGAAAACCCAAATTTTAGTAATTTCAATACCATATTAAGTCTTCATATGGCATCTGATAAACATAATAGGGTGAGCTGGATCCAAAGGGAGAGCAAATCTTGTCAAACACTCTCAGAACCCTAGATGAATCTTTCCAGACATTCGTGGAAAAGTAGAAAATAATAGACTTAGTAATTGCCTTAAAGGAGCCAAATAAACAACAGTGCTTATGCAATCATCTCTGACAATTTGAAAGTCTGGCGCTCCAGTGCCTGATGTGCTATAAAGCGTGTGTGATTGAGTGCATCCAAGCCGATCACTTCCCTTGCATACCTTGCGTGTGTGTGCACTATCGCAAAGGTGGTTGAATGTTCCTATATTCGAGCAGCTATGACAGTGCGCAAGATCATGCAGCCCAGGGATAGCGTGTAATGGAAGCCCCGGTGCACTGGCTGAAATTAAAGGGTTAGTATCCAAAACCACAACAAGGCGTACATCCATTTAGTGGCATACCACAGATTACTGAATGTCAAGGAGGACCAAAGCTCAGTTCACAGGTATTTACAAAAAGCCTATCTTTATTTATTTCTTTTCTACAGACTCGATCTCAGCACTCGCCTGTGTGTTCCCAGGCAGATCTTCCGTGTATCACCAATATGCTTACATGGTGAATCAACGAGGTTTGAAGTTGTCTGGGAATAGATTCTGAAGCTCAGTAGCAGCTGAGTCTGCAGTTTCAAAGTTTTTCCAGGCACCATTATGGAGGACCAGTAATCATGCAGGGTACAGCATCTGAATGTTTATACTTGCAGTAATCAATTTAGTGACTTGATGCATGATAAGCAGCCCTTTTCTGACAGACAGCAGCAGGTAGATCTTGAGAGATTCTGAGTGTTGAGCCTTCCCACTGAATGGACTGGAGCTCTTTTATTTTAGTTAGTATATGCTGCCTGTCCGAATAATTGAGCAGCCTTAAGATGAAGGGTCTAGGCTGTGCACTGGCGAGGGGCGGGGTCTGGGCCTCAAAGACTGATGAGCTCTCTCCACAACATATATAGTACAGTACAGAGGAGGACCCGTGACCTTGGCTAATAGCTTTTGGGCAAAAGTCACTGGCGTTGAACCTTCTGCATCCTCAGGAAGGCTGAAAATAATGAGATTGTTCCGTCTGCTTCAGCCTTCTAAATGCTTAAGTTTCAATTCCATTTTGAACATCTTATGCCTTAGTGAGATGGATTCTGGGTCTACTCTGCTTTGCCAAGCTTCCAGAGAGATGGTGCGAGCTAAAATATCTGTAAGCTTCTTATTTGTCTCCTTCAGATCAGCTTTTATAGTTTCAATGTCAGATGAGAGATCCTGAAATGTAGCTTTAATCGGTGCTAGTTCCGAGAAGAATTTCTCCTCTGAGAGGGGCACTGGGGTGCTAACATTTTGATTGCCCTTCCCGGAGGCGGCACCTTGATTTTTAGACCACTTGGAACTTTTGTCTGGCACCTGAGGTGGCCTGGGGGTGGGGAGGGTCTGTTTCATCTTGGCCTCCATTCACTTGTGTTTTAGCTGCAAAATTCTGAATCTGATGCACCAATGCACTTCTTCGTTCATGGCTACACCAGCAGGTCAGTTATTTTCAATAGCATCACCAACTTCAGCAGTGTAATCTGTAGTTTTGTTGAAAGTGAAGTGGAAGCAAGGGTATCACACATCTTCCTAGCAGAAAGGATTCACATGATCCCCTCTGATATACTGATCTAACTTTTCAGTTGAGATTCAGCTTCCCCTATGTGGGTCTTGTTTGTTTGAGTGATGGGGCTCATATAAAAAAGAAACAAAATAAGCTAAATACAAAGAACTGCAGTGCAGAAGCACTGAAGCAAGGGTACCCCAAAAGGCATTGGCCATAAAGCCAAGTTTCAAAGAAACACAACATCACATATACTCCCATAATGCAAAGCATCATGGTATGTATATGGCAATCACAATGAAATTTCAGACTGACTCAGTTTACAGCAGTAATGCATGGTACCAATAGGGCTCTCAGACAATCTGCAGTTTACATGCATTTTAAATAACACAACAGGGGGTTTCCTGATATCTCTACCCAGGTAACTTAATATCTATAGTACAGTCATCTAGTAATTTTTACCTTTATCAAAAACACCTAGTGCAGCCTGCCCGGTGGTGCAGATGGCTGAGGCGCTGGACATCTCACCTCCCAGCATGCCGGCGACCCGGGTTTGGGAGCGAGCATGGGTCATCGGAGGTCGGCACGGTGTGGAGGCCAGAGCTGGATGAAGCTGCAGACAGGCAGCTCTCCTCTCTGGGGAGGTGATATGGCATCTCTCACTCATGGCTGCCCCGTGGTGGAGGCTGAGGGGCTGTACAAACAGGGTGCCGGTGATAGGCCAATGGGGTGGGTGGAGGAGGGTTGTTACCGGGGCTGTGAGGTGCATGCATGCCTCCACATGCATGCAACCTTCTCCTGGGGCCCTCAGGTAAAAATGGGGAGAAAATGAGGAAAAAAATGTTGACAGCAGGATGGTGACCAACTTTCCGCAGGCACCGCCACCGGACCAGACGTAAGGTAAGCCCTGTTAATTCTAGAAGATGGAGCTCGGGGAGCCGGTCAGATGGGGGCCATACAGGGGGAGGAGTATAAAGCATTGTACAAAAAAAAAAAAAACCAAATGCCATGGTATTTTCAACATTTACAGGTTTCATACACATAAGGTATATACATCAAGGTATTTTATGACAGAGTGCTATCGAATACCAAATATAACAACGAGGAACACAGCCTGTTGTTTTACATCAGCTCAGAGGTCACAACAATAACCTCCCTGTATGAGGACCTGAGAGGGAAAAGGAAAATGAAAGAGGATACTATAGCATAGTCAAGAAAAAGGGGGGCGTGCCCAGAGGTGGCCAACCTTATGGACTAGAAATTGTAAAAGATAGAATAGGCTAAGAAATAGAACTGTTGAACAGATTTAAGAAAAAGTTAGTCCTCAAGAGTGACAGGATCTCCCTGTCACACAGCCCTTGCCCATTATAATACACATAGGCCCTCGTATTCAGAGCTGGTTGTGTCACACAGCCAGTAGTGCCTCATGGCAGTTGGTGCAGAGCTGGCGTGGGGACGATATTCTGACAGTTAATTCACTCCAACTGGAGTGCATTAGCTGTATGAATATAGGGCCAACATGGTGCATAGCTACTATGTGTTTCATTTTCACAGCCTGTGGGTCAATATCACCCACAGGGGAGCCCGTATGAGATAGTGTTGCCCAAAAGGGATACTGCCAGGGCTTCTATGGGCCATATTCAGTGCTAGCAAAGGGGCCATTAGCATGCCCATTATGAGCTCACAATATGCCTGTGCAGCCCCAGAGCACCCCTGCTGTCAAGTACTGTCATATTCCGTAGTGTCTAGTGGACCCCAACCCCCAATCACTCATTCTGTATCATACTATTTTATTCCATGGTGTCTAGTGGTCCTCCCAAGCCCACTAATCACTCATGCTATATAATACTGTTTGATTTTATAGTGTCTAGTGGACCCCCATACCTTGCTCATTCAACTTACCCCCACTCAACCTGCCTACTCCGGTTCCTCCACCCCACACTCCCCTTACCTGGTCACCAATCCAGCATGAGCTGGGTCAACAGTGACTGGCACAGCCCTCTGCTCACTGCCTTGGCCGGCTGCCATCTAACATTCACTATGTTTGCACCAAGGATCAAATAAAGTTATGTAGCATGGGTGATTGGGGATGGAGGATCCACTAGATGCCAAGGAATAGGACAACATGAGCAATCGGGGGTGGAAGGTCCATTAGACAGCAAGAAAGTTGTCTGTCTCTAACATCATTGGCATACAGGTGTGGGGGTGCCACCATTGTGCCAAGTAAGGACAGGGATTTAGCAGTCCTAAACAGCATTGCTGGTGGCATTTAGAGCTGCTGAAACCATAGAATATACCACTGTGCCAATTATGCATGTGGGATCCCTCATTTGCACAAGCACAGCAGTATATTCTGCACAATAATACTATTGAATTGGCATGGGGAACTGAGGGCCTCTAAATATGGCCCTCACCATGACTGCTTGCACTATTCACAGTTACCATGGTGCAAACCCAATTAGTGCTGCTATAACTGTTTGAATATTGGGGCCACAGAAACCTAGTCATGTAAGGTGCAAAGTGGGTCTATGTCCATCATCTCTGCCCCCTCAGCTTGATAAGAAAGGAAGAATCAAAATGGTGCAACATGAACTCATTTAAAGAGATGGTGCAGAGACTGCAGATATCTTTTAAAATAACTACAGAAGAGGACAAGATCTCCTCTTGTATTTCAAGAATGAAAGGGACAGACATGAGGCAATTCTTGTGAGGAATAGGAAGATGTAGGCTGTGGGTTAACTAGGATCTGCACCTTATCCAATAGGTAGGGAAACAGGCACACTAGGTGGGCCAAGCAGTCCTTATCTGCTGTCAAAGTCTATGTTTATAAAAAAATATTTTCTTTACCTCATTCCTCCTCTTGCCTCTAAATGTTTTGCAGTGGTACCACTTACTCATGAACAGTGGTCCTAACTATGCAGAAAATGTCATATTACTGTTGTGTTCTTTTCAAATAATACATTTGTATAACTATAGAGGACACTATACATCCATTATCTGTTATTCAGTTACATATATCCATTTTCTGCTTTTTACCATCATATGCCTACCTGTGATTGAAAGTGAAATCAATTGTGACACAGACTGTAGTGGGACTGAATGAAGAACAAGAACGTGACAGGGGTTTTTTTGTGATCTGCATGTAAAGTCAAGGACAAAATTACCTTTTTAACAAACTATATAGGCTGGATTAGGACAATGCATGCCATGTCTAAAGCAATTGAAAGAGTTAATGTAGTGAGCTCTCAGGAACATAATAGGAAAGAGGTTCACCATAGTCATTTGCGTCCCTGCTAATTGTTAAACTATTAATTCCACTATATGTTCATGGAGTGAAAAAAAGTAAATAAACTGAAAGCATAAACACTGGAAACAGACAAAAAAGGATTATTTATCCTTACAATTGCCTTGGCTTTTATACATAATAGTGCAAGAAATATGTTTGGATAGTTTTTAATATGAGTTTAATGAATACAGTATGTATTGATAGCTAATGTCATTTGGAGGTGTGCACTATACAGAAAGGGGTTACAAGGCTTTACCTACACCATTGCAATGAGGATTGTGGCAGCACTGGGGAAATGACAGGGCAGCCAGGGTAATGATGGTACCAGCATGCATTTAAACATAGAAACATTTTTTTGGCAAATAAGGGCCACTTTTTTCACCCAGCCTGCATGTTTTTACCTGTCTTTAGTGCCACCGCAGACCCTACCTGATCTCTGGCTACCTCCCCCTCTGCCTCTCTACTAAGATTCCCTTGTGCCAGTCCTATGCATGCTTGAAGTCCAGTACTGTTTTTACACCCAGTACATCCAATGGAAGACTGTTCCAGGCACTTACTACTCTCTTCTTGTGGAAATATTTCCTCACATCCTGACTAAATTTTCCTTCTTCCAACTTCATTGCATGTCCCCTTGTTCTCGTTCATCTTTTCCTCTCAAAAATACCCGCTCCTGCACCTTATTCAACTCCGTGAGGCTTTTAGTCTCTGTCATGTCTCCCTCTCTCCCTTCTCTTTTCTAGACTGTGCATATATAGAACCATTATTCTCTTCACATATGGCTTGTGATGCAGCCCCTGTATCATTTTAGTTGCCCTCCTTTGAACAACTTCCACCCTGTCTGTCTTTTTTGAGATGTGGGGCCTGATTCTCAAATCTTCCAGTACAGTGCAAGGGACTTGCACCACAAGGAATGGCACAAAGTGCTCCTTGCACCAGAGGATGTATGGGGAGCAATCCTTAAATGCAACCTGCATCAACTGCTGTCTACATGCACAAAAATGGTCTGTCCATGTGCCACAAAATTGGCTGTGGCATGGCGCTAGGGGATTGCGGCACCTGTAGGCTGCTAAATCTCCTAAACTGGGATTCTCATAACTGTGCCCAAGGGCAAATTCCTAAGTACCATTGGACCAGCCAGGGCTGGTCTAAGGGTAACTGAAACTCTGGCAGAGTTCAGCAACCTGTGGCAGTGTGCCATTGTCCCTCTTCCCAGTCCCAATTCCCCAATATGTAATAGTTACATTCCCTGGTAGTCTAGCGGACCCCCTCCCCAATCTTGATGTCCCCAACAAATAGTTTATTTTATAATTCCCTGGTGGTCTAGCAGACTTCCCTCCCTGCTCCCCAATATCCCCAAATAATATTTTTTTGTATAATTAGCTGGTAGTCTAGTGGACTCCCTCTCCCTGATCCTTGATGTCACCCATATATTTTAACAATCAAAACCCCCTTCCTTGCTGGTCTAGGGAACCCTCACCCCGGTAGTCAGTGTCCCACTTCACCCCACTCCCCATCCCAAAACTGAGCAGGTGACTGGCACAGCCCACTTCTCACCACCATGGCCAGTCCATGACTGAGTTTTCAATGAGCACTGTGCTGTATTCAGTAGGCTGTCACTGATTGGCAGTTCGCCTGTTGTGACAAAATCCCACACCAGAGACTTCTAGTCCACTGCCACCACTAGGTTTTTACCATGACAGGAACTGGGAAACCTACTTCTTACCTCCTCCTTTTGAACAAAGTCAGGAAGATCAACATAACAACTGTGGGTAGAATGTCCTTAAGGGATGGATTGCAAACAGAGTCCAGCAGAAACAACCAAGTTACCTTAGTAAATAAACAGGCAGCCACTTTTTCTATCAAAATAGAGTCTTTACTAGTGACTACAAGTATTTACAAGCAGGAGATATTTACATTCAGACAAAAGGCTGACAGGGTTACTAGAAATGACAATACAGTAAATGGGGTTGCACAGACAGTTGGCAGATAGTAGAAAATGAGCTTTCCTCACTCTGTAATATACTGTACATCTGCCTCTAACTGAAGAAACACTGTTCCCTAAGTTGTATTTCTTACCATGTCTCTAGCTGCAGGGCTCAGATCTTTAGATGTTGCAGTTCTTTGAAAATCCAGTAATGCATCTCAGTAACTGAAGCAGGCTCCCCAACACACAGACATGCAGTGTGGCTTCCTCGTAGATCAGGAGAGTGATGATGGTGTCTGATTATGTTTACCACATCTGACCATGACACTGTCTGTGTCTGACCATGTTGTATTCATATCTGACTTTGGTCTGTCTGGTGCCCCCATCTGCAACCCCCGCACCAACATCTACCTTCTCTGGGACTCTGGGACTCATCCCATTACTTATCCTTGATCACTTGGTGGATGGGTAAGGGGCTTGTGAGGGTGCCATTGTCATTCTGCCTGCCAAGACTGTTTTCCACCAGTTTTCTCTCTCAGATTACTGTCAAGCAATAACACATGAGTGCGGTTGGACTGGCATCCTGTGAGGTTCCCCAGCCAAGTGTCTCTAGCTGCATTACTACCCAGTGGCTGAAAGTGTCAGTTGTATAGTGGACTATAGTGTATTGTGGAACGTCATTGTTCATCGAAATCCATCTCTCTCAAAATGTTGTTCTGCTGCACTAGTGATGTCTGCAGTGCAGCAGAACCAAAAAGTGACATCCACAGGACAGCAGAATGACTTTTCATTCTGCTGCAGTGCAGATGTCACACATTGTGTCCTTGAGCAGCAATATGACAGTTAGGGCATACTGACAGGGCACACACATATGGCCTCAGTAAAAATGATTTGAAAAAGAAAGACGTGGTAATGTTTTTTTTCCGGGGTGGGGGTGGGGGACGTTCCACAGTACACTATAAAGAACAGTGCATGCGTACCATTTAACAGCAGGGCTGTTCTTTCACCTTTTTGGTACTATGACGACGGATTACCTCTTGAGCTGCACTCTCGAGGTAATCCATCATCATAGTACCAACTCGGTGAAAGAATAGCCCTGTTGTTAACTGCTACCCATGCACTATCCTATATGCTTTGTCCCCAACACTGCTGTGAAGGAGAAGAACTGTCCCTACAGTAGGATGCTCAGAACTCTTGGCTGTCTCCCTGCCCTGACAACTCAACTTATTCTTAAACTGAAGTCACAGGCATAGCAAGTGGAAGTACCACTGCTATACTAGCAGACCCCCACAATATAGTATATTTGGCAATTGTACTTCTCATCCTTGAAACATGTACTGGCCAGTGAGCTAGTAGTTTGAAAAAAAAATTTGAAAAAATGATTAGGCAGCCTTTTGATCTTACAAGTTGATCTCTCCAACATACGCACTCCAGTGAAAATTAGTCTTCCTGTTTGTAAGAGGTGCAAATTGACTGCAGTGCTTTGATCGTAACCTGCTAGTTTAGATTTCAAATCCACATCCAACCTTTATATCTGTCATACTGCTCAGCTGTTTTCACTTTGACCTGAGGAAGAGAGCTTCACCTCTAGAAAGCTAGTCTTAAAAATAATTTTGTTAGTCCAATAAAAGCTATTACCTGCAACATATTTGTTGTATTTTTTCTCTACATTGTTGACTGGACTAACACGGCTACCACATTTCTCTTTTTTTACAGATTTAGTAGTTGCCGTATTGGTCCTTGCAAGAATAGATCCAGAAGCAAATGATTTGATACCTTTTAATGGACCAACATAGATGTAACAACAAGAACAAAGTGCTCTAGCTTTCGGACCAACCAGTCCTTCTTCAGAAGCTCATGGCAGTTGTTTAGAAAATACAATACTTATAACAGCTAGATAATGCAGAGAAAACAGAAAAAATCCCCATTGGTTTAAATACTCATTTAAAAAAACAGAAGATGATGTCAGAGAAGTTTAACAGTACAATACTGCCTCAGTCCGAATGAACCTTGGGTTCAGATGATAGCAGTGCAACACACATGCAAAGAATCCTACTGCGCATAAATTTAATTGACATAAGATAACACTGCTGAAGCAGATAACTCCCAAATCAAACCATGAGTGTCACAGTCAGTATAAGGATGTGATCGAAAGGCAACCCCACCCAGCTTAAAGACAAACTAAGATAGTTATAGGGCTCATGAAATTACAACGATGCATTAAAGACAAGAATTACCAGTAAAGTTGTCTAAAAACATCAGTGCACACTCTGTGTGTGTAAACCTAGCTGGACATGCCACCCAGCTGTATTCTCAAGCTAAATAAAAGGCCCAAGAAATTACAAAACCTCAGGACTATATAAATGATAATTTAAATATAAATTGATAATATTAGTGTTAAAAACTCTAGTCGAGGAACCTCAAGGAATTCAGACCATGCAGCCTGATATGTACTGATGTCAATATATACTGAGAATGTAGCAACTTCATGTACCACAAGTGTCAAGGGAATCTGAAAAGAGATAAAATGTAATTTATCTCCTCCTGTTCATACAAACAATACAACCTAACCCACCCCACATCACAATAATGTGGGTGGGGAGATATATAGCTTAAACGAGAATGTCTCTCTCTCTCTCTCTCTCTCTCTCTCTCTCTCCCTCCTTTTTTCTCTCTCTCTCACACACACACACACACACACCAATCTCTCCTAGTGAACCTATATTAACTTCAGTCACTGTAATAGTTCCCAAAGGAATACAACTTGTCATGAAATCCTGAGTAAATTACTACAATATTAGCCTAACGTAAAAAGATATGCAGGACCCCAAGCAAATGAGATCACACATCCCAATATGTACAAGAGTTACAAAATTATATATAACAGTATAAGATAACACTCCTGTATGTACACTAGCACTAGCACTGAATATGGTGCAATGGAATCAATCCTCCCGCCCCCAAAGGCAAAGATAAAAGTAAAGAGAAATTCTTTATGTGTGTAAATAAAATAGTAACACATTATAACTCCATATAGCTAAATAGAGACTTACCTCAAAGTGACAGCAAGTCCCACATCTGTTATATCACATACCTCACAACACATACCCACACACATACATACACACACGCATCCACATCTCACACATGCTGAAGTCCTATAATATGTCAGTTTGAAGAAGAGAAGGTCTGTGGATGTTAGTTTCTGTAGTGTCCCATAAAGCCAATATCCAAGTTCATCCCATCTGCTACCATATTGAGATGTAAATAAGTTTAATCTCAAAAGCTCGTCTCTGTTGTGTGTTTTTGAGATTTCCTTTTAAGACCATTACTGACATATCTGAGACTGAGTGGTCAGGCTGGGAGAAGTGATGCCCCACTGGTTTTTCAGTCTTCCTTGCTGTATAGTATGTCTGTGTGAGTTCATCCTAGTGCAGAGCTGTTGGCGTGTCTCTCCTACATAACCTGTTTGTGGACATCTCTTGCACTGAATGAAATAAACAACATGTTGTGACATGCATGTATAACTCCATGCACCTGGAATTGTCTGTTTTGTGATGTAACCACACAGTCTGAGGTAGAAATGAGCCCACAAGTCTTGCAGGGGCGTCGATTACAGGGTCGTGTGCCATTGTGTGACATGGTATTCTGTTCCGGTGAAAGTTTGCTCCTAATAATTAGGCTGGATAAATTTGGCGGTTGTTTAAAAGATAGTAGTGGGAGTTCCTTAAAAATACAATTAAGGGTGTCATCCTCACTAAATATTGGGTGAAGATCTTTAATAATCTTACGCAGACGTAAGCTTGAGAATACAGCTGGGTGGCATGTCCAGCTAGGTTTTACACATCACAGAGTGTGCACTGATGTTTTTTAGACAACTTTACTGGTAATTTTTGTCTTTAATGCATACATTGTAATTTCATGAGCCCTATAACTATCTTAGTTTGTCTTTAAGCTGGGTGGGGGTTGCCTTTCAGTAATCACATCCTTATACTGACTGTGACACTCATGGCTTGATTTGGGAGTTATCTGCTTCAGCAGTGTTATCTTATGTCAATTAAATTTATGTGCAGTAGGATTCTTTGCATGTGTTGCACAAGCACATCTGAACCAAGGTTCATTCGGACTGAGGGCAGTATTGTACTGTTAAACTTCTCTGACATCATCTTCTGGTTTTTAAATGAGTATTTTAAACCAATGGGGATTTTTTTCTGTTTTTCTCTGCATTATCTAGCTGTTATAAGTATTGTATTTTCTAAACAACTGCCATGAGCTTCTGAAGAAGGACTGGTTGGTCCGAAAGCTAGAGCACTTTGTTCTTGTTGTTACATCTATGTTGGTCCATTAAAAGGTATCAAATGATTTGCTTCTGGATCTTTTTTTACAGAAAATTATTTTAAGACTTCCACTAGATGGCAGCAGTTATCAATGGAGAGAGCTTGTGTTGCATTATAATTAGGAAAGTGGCAACAAATAGCTGCTGTGCATAAGGATACACCTGCAGTCTTCAGTGTTGGTATCTTGGTACAGTAACTGATATATTGAAAAACTGAATTTCACTTTTACTTATGAACTGAACTTGTCAAACATATGTTTCAAAATTGGGGAACGTGCTTAATTTATCAGTGTTTATGCATTTATTTGTTAAACGAGGGCTTGGCAGCGGTCCATTCATGAAACAGTAACGTGATTCCTTCAGGTAAGGGCTCAGTTGTGTGAAGGAATATTCTAGATGCATTTTCAAATAATTCTTCAATGATGTTCTCTGTGTTGTGCAGATAACAACAGAGTAGTCTTGGTTTAAAACCCTTTAATATATGGATCTTCAATTTAATAGGTCTGTAAAGCATACACAAACAATCAGGTAATACCCTCAAAGGTTCAGTGATAATAGTACTGTCGATTACTTTTAATAGTACAGTCAATCACTTTTAATAGTATAGTTTTATGGTGATAATAGTATGGTTGCAAGCACCCAAAAAAATACCTTCCGCCCACTGCGTCCTAAGCCTGCCTCCTCATTGGCCACATTTCCTGTGTGGGGGCGGGCAGAACAGTTTAAAAAATATGGTGGCCCTTCTCTCGCTTACTGAGAGCGAACTCGGTCGTCGCGCTTCTCCTTTTTTTTTTTTTTTGGCTAGGCAAATGAAAATATCTGGTTGATCCTGCTGTTCCGGTCATGAAGAGCAGGTAGGATGTGAATTACAAAAAACAGGGAGGGGGAAGGAACCATCACGAGCAAGCAGGCAGATCAACGCACAGTGTGAGACAGTGTGGCGGTCGACTAGCACAAAGTCGGTTCTCCACTGAAGCGGTCGACCGCCCATTACAAACAAAGGTTGGATCCATATATTAAACAAAATAACTGATAGGTTTGTGTATCCATTACCAGGGAGTACTGGCATCTCGAGGTTCTGGACACATTGGAACCTCTCGAGCTTCACTCGCGAGGTTCATGTGTCCAGAACCTCTCAATGCTATTACTCCCTGGTAATAGACACAAACCTATTAGTTATTCTCTTTATTCTATGGAATATAAAGTTACACATGCCTGAAATATATATATATATATATATAATTATATAACTGTATATGTATTTTTTTTCCATAAGATAACTGTGCCGAATGTTTGTATGAGTAACAAAACATAAAGGATATGGTATGTGCCACAGCTGATGAAACTTGATGGAATGTTTTCACTCAAGTTTCTCAGTTAGTATAAATATTTTGTACTGTCATGATGGACATTTCTTGCAACATTTAAAAACTGAATTGTGTGCCTGAGACATGTGGGTTACAAACATTTATTAAGATGATAAATCATGATATCATTCTTGGACGATCAGAATTGTTTATTTCTTAACATTCTAAGTACTTATTTCAACAAGAGGTTGTCTCATGAAAATGCTTCTAAAATTCTGCAGTTCTAAGTTCAGTTAGCATAGTCCATTTCATCACACAGGGGTTTCTCTAATTGTCCAAAACGTTAAACAGTTTTATTTTAAATTCAAGTTACACTTAAAAAAATAATCTTCATCATGATTTACAGTACAGTATGTTTATATGTACACTTTCTTCTCAAGTCCTTTGTGTGCCAAAACTGCTCTTTTTTACTGAGCAGTTCTCTCACCCAAAGAAGTCATGTATGCACTCCTACTGTATAACAATGTTTTATTTATTTATTGAGAAATCAGAATCACAACTTTTGAGCTAAGAGCACGTTTACAAAGGATCTTCATCAATAGCATAGAAAGATGCATTTTGTTGCAGTAGAACAGTTTGGAAAAAGTAGTAACATAACCTAACATAGATTCTAAGTAGGCTAGGGCAAGACATACAAGTTACAAGTGTATATGTCAAAGTGCATGAGGCTGCCGAAGGCATTGTCAAATCCCCAGTAGTGGGAATTCATGAAGCTGCTGAAGGCATTGTCAAATCCCCAGCAATGGAGTAAAGTGCAACAAGCTGAGAAGATAAGTGCAGAGACCCAAGAGGGAGGTTGGGGCAGGTGCTGGTAGGTGGAAAGGAGGGAGGGAGAGAGAGAGAGAGAGGGGGTAGATCAGCTTGGGCACAGAGGGGGGGGGGATGCAGGGAGTGAAGGCTGGTAGCTGATAACCGGGCAGTAGGTAGTGTAGGGTGAAAGGACAGGAGGAGAGGGCAAGTTGCAGAGTGGGGCACAGGAGATGGGGAAGGGAAAAGGGAGGGGGGAACAAGGAACTCCCAGGTAAAGCATGGATCGACAGTTAGGTGGTGCGCTGGAATACAGATGGGATTAAGCATGGTAGAGGCAGTGGACTGAAGGAGAGATGGTTTTCTGGAGTGCGGATTTGAAATGCCCTAGGCTTTGTATATTGGTGGTAGAATTGGGGAGCTCATTTAGCCAGGTAGGTGCTCTTACTGCAAAGGCATTCCTCCCCAGTGCTGTTCTCCTTAAGTGTACAGCTAATGCTTGTCTGGTGACATTTCTAGTGACATGCTCACTTGGGGCAGATCTAAATAAAGTCTGCATGGAGGCAGGTGCGGGTCCTAGGAGGGCCTTCTTCCCTAGCAGGCAGGTCTGTAGCTTTATTCTATCCATGAGTGGGAGCCACTTCATCCTTATGTAGAGTTCACAAGTATGTGCGAGGCAATCAGCATCCAGGATGAGTCTGCATGCTTTGTTGAGGATCATGTGGACTTTGTGAAGGCTGGTGTCCATGGCTGAACCATACACTATGTTTCCATAATCCAAGATAGGCAGGATTGTGCCCCTAACCGTCTGGAGCCTGGCTTCAGGGGTGAGGCAGAAGCGTAGTCTATAAAGTGCCCCCAGTTTCCTGCCTACGGCCATAGTGAAATTAGTTATATGATCATCAAAGGAAAGTAACTCATAGATAGTAATCCCCAGATAACAAAAGGAGCAGTCTTGTTTGAGTGGGGAGTCCAGGTTGTGTGCAATTATAAAAGGTGTGGTGGATCTTCTCTTCTGAAAGCCAGCAAAAAGCATTGTCTTTGTCTTTTTGATATTTAGTACTAACAGACTGGTGTTAAACCAGTCCTGTAACCGGTCAAAGTTGTGCTGCAGGGTCTTAGTCAATGTGTCTTGGCAGGAGTCTTGAAGGAATAGGACTGTGTTGTCTGCATATAGCAGAACTCTGGAAAGGGGCATGCAACAGGAAGGTTGTTTACAAAGAGGCAAAATAGGAGTGGGCCTCGTATGGACCCTTGTGGGAGGGACCCTTACTGTGACATTTCTAGCCTCGGATGTGGCACCATTAATCTTTACCTGTTGTGAGCACCCAGAGAGGTACAGTAGCTGGAGAACCACCCCACTGTGTCAGAGGACAGCCCAGGCCAGGTTAGCCTATGGAGCAGCAACTGGTGACTCACAAGGTCAAATGCCTTGGATAAATCAATAAAGACTGCCCGACTAATTGTCTCTGGTCGAGTGCCTCATGAACATATCCAGTGAATTCAATGAGGGCCGAGTTGGTGCTTTGCCACTTGCAGAATCCATGTTGTTGCTGACTGAGGAGGTTGTATTTATGTAGGTGGGCAGTGAGATGATCAGCAATGATTTTTTCCAGCGCTTTGGAGAGAGGAGACAGTATGGCGATGGGCCTATAGTTAGACACCAGTGAAAGATCCCTTCTTTAACCATAAAAGACACAGTAACTGTAATACAGTATAAACATTTACAAGAAGCAGGGAAAAATCTTTAATTGGATATTAGATTTCATTATGTAGGATTGTTACCAACATACAACAGAGTACTTCTAGACTGGAGTATGTCTGGTTTCTGAAATCCTTAATTTTTTTACAGTTTCTGAAAATCTATTTCTTTAGCAAAGGGGACAGGGCTCTCCATACATGTGTAACATTACATACGGACGTAAATATGAACATATAAGGAAGCCAGAAGAATATAGTGCCATTTGATCTATCTAGTCCGCTTATATTGCAAGGTGCATGGCTTAAGTGGATGACCCTGCCCCTCTCCCTAAACATCCCATCCTTTCCATCCACCCCACCCATGACCCTAACCTTCCATTTATGTATATCACAGCCTCTCCTGAAGATGCCCACTGCCTTCAATGAGTCCATTTCCTACAGTGGCGCATTATGGCCACCACCCTCTCTGTTAAAAAGTGCCTCTTAATCTCCCTCCTAAACCTCCATCCCTGCTTAAGACTGTGTCCCAGCATGTTACAGCTGCCATGTAGTTTAACGAGACCCTCATTATCCACCCTGTTTATCCCTTTCAAGTACTTGAAGGTCTCAATCATATCACCTTTCTCCCTCTTCTCCTCCAGGGAGTATATGTTCAGTACCCCTCAACCTCTCCTCATATACGTTACTCTGCTGACCCATGATCATCTTTTTTTGCCCTCCTCTGGATCATCTCCAGCAGTCTACTTTCCTTCTTGAGGTGTGGTCATCAGTACCGTATTCCATACTCTAGATGTGGCCTTTCAAGTGACCTGTACAAGGGCAGTATAACCTCTCCTCACCTACTGCTGATACCCCTAGCTATGCATCCCAACATCTTATTTACCCTTTGCTGCTGCCTTGTTGCACTGCATGGAGTGTTTCAGGTCACTAGTGATCATCATCTCCCCATTCTTCTTCTTCTCTTCCATTGCAGATACCCAGAACCCTCCCTGTTAGTACATAGTCCACCCTGGGATTCTTGTCTCCAACATGCATAGCTTTGCATTTCTTGGCATTGAAGCCAAGCTACCAGATCTTGGACCACCTCTCAAGCTTTTTTTAGATTGTCCTGTAAGTCCTGTATCCATTCCGCTGTGTCCACCCTCCCACAGAGCTTGGTGTCATCATCAGAGAAGCACATTTTGCCCTTAATGCCACCTCCAATGTCATTGATGAAGACATTGAACAACACTGGCCCCAGCACTGAGCCCTGGGGGACACCATTGGTGACCTTCCTGATGCCTGATAACTCAGCTCAGTAAAAAAAATCAGACCATAATTCTCCTGTAATAATCTGCATTTTTTAAATCTTAGACCCTATTCATAATGGGTTCTATGCACAAATGTGAACAGTGCCTATTTGCCACGTGTCTGCAGGTCATAGGCTACCCTATGAGTAAATTCCATGCAGCAGGGGTCCGATGGCATACACCAATGGTGTGCCTGCCAGTTGTGCACCAGATTCCCAGGCCTATGGTTCCACTCCACACCTGGGCTGGACCGGGGGGGGGGTGTTGAGGACATGCCCACACTCTATATGATGCACAAAGGCATGGAGTACTGAGCACCAGAATGTACAAGTTATGCTTGGGGGACCCTGCCATAAACCCTTTAGTACCTCTATGCATGTCAGTCTCCAGCTGCAGTGGGACTGTGATTCACCCTTCCATGATGACCCAGCCCACTGGACTGATGGGGAGGGCTGGGGCAGCCATTTGGTCATTTGCCCATACAGTCTGACATTTGGCACCTGCAAATGCCCACGCTCCCTTGCTCCTGCAGCATAGGGGATCCACTCTTGGACCCAGGTTAGGCATTCAATTGGCTGTTGGCCTAGGTCCACTTCTCTGCTCCCATCTGCCCCCATGGTCCTGTGCACCAGTGGGTGGGGCACTGACAGATACCCTGTGGGTACAGCCATGAATCTGCACACCTTGTGCCTGCCCAGAGCTGCGTAGGCATGCAGGTAGTTATGCATGAGTTGCACGTGACTTGCACACATTTGTGCATAGCCCCCATTATGTATGTTCATCACAGACCATTACCCTGAGCATCAGCAGTGCCCCCTCCCACCATTTTACTGCAAATCTCTACCCTAGTTTGCCCTCTGACATGTCCTGCACTTACACTCAGCCTTCAAGTAGCTGTCATATCCTCTGGACCCGTGAAACCTGTCACCATTCTTCATGGATTAGGTGATGACCAAATGCCCAAATCTCAGGTCCAGTATGGTCATGTTTTCCACCCCTTACCCTTATCACTTCTTCATGCATTGGAGGAGAGCTTTGATGAGTTAGTTTTAGCTTCGAAATAAGCTACAAAATTCACCACAGAGCATCTAGTACCCCAGAACGTTATGGAAATATTTTCCATATATGTTGCACATCAAAAGCACACAGATTCTAGAAAAAGATTCCCCCAAAAAAATCCTAGCAATGGGCCTTAGGTTATACACATACTGAGCAACATTTGTGAGATTATGTTAAAATGATCTGTACAAAGAATAGTAAAACAGAAGTCATCACTGAGGGCCAAGATAAAGTGGGACGTGGGCCACAAAACATTGCCTATTTTCCAAGTAACAGGATAAATAAAAGGATTTGCTAAAACTTACTTGAATTGTGTGAGCCCTCCATCTTTTGATCATTTTTGTATTCAACTGATGATTGGTTCAAAGGGCACACCCAAGACTGAATCAAGAGAGACCTCTTTAGAGGCATGGGCATATTGAAGATCACTCACCCCCATGAGAATAAAAAAGTGCAAGTCTAATTTAAATTTAAATGTGATATCAAATGCAATCCACGAACTAGAGTTTAATACTAGTACATGTAGTCCCTCTGAGTCTTACTATACACATTTTCACGGATAAGCATTTACCTGCAAAATAAAAGCAATATAGTAGATACAGAATTGATTGACAGACTGGACTCAAATATAAATAACATGAAGCAAATACTAAGAAAATAATACAATAATATTGAATACCTAGTACACATTTTTTGTTATTCTACTAAAAGACTGTATACAAGGAGCAACATAGTTTTTTTATCTTTATTTTATTGAAAACTTTGGAGATTATCTTTGAGCACAAGTGCTCATTTACAAAAATTCCAAGTCAAATACATAGTGACAAAAAACATTACAAGTACAACAAGCAGTTACAAAGGAAATGCAGTCAAATCAGGCTCAAGACACTTAAGATGGAACAATTAAATACACTTTTCAAAAACATTCATGCAGATTAATGTATAAAAAGTCACAGGATATGTATAGAGAGAAACCAAGTAAACAGTTTAAAGTTACAGTTCCATTGGACTGCAAGGGCAGACAGCAAAGATCTCTTAAACTGATTAATCTTGGCGAGATTTAGCAGTATATCAGGCAGTACACTTAACCAGTTAGTGGCCCTAACAGCAAGTGACTGCTTGACCAGCTGAGTATACCAGAAAGGAGACTAATTGGCATTCATGACCACGTACCTGGTGTTGCATTGGCTGGAGACTGTACACAACCAATTTGTTAAAGCAGGACATGTTAGGCCCAAGAGCATCTTTTTGGCTAGCAAACAGGTCTAGACTTTTATTCTGCAGGGTAAGTGTAGCCAGTTAGTGAGTGTGTAAAGGGTACAACTATGAGTGTGGTTACCTGCACCAAGTACAAAGCGGCATACCTTATTACAGATCAGCTTTATCCTGTTTAACACCATGTCACAGGCAGCTGTGTAGACAGGGAGGCCATAATCTATAAGTGACAGAATGAAGCTAGCCACAATAAAGCATCTTGCATTCCCAGTGAAATTGTCCCAGTTACGGTACAGGGCATCCAGTCTTCTGTTAACTAAAGCCGCAAGATTGTCAACATGGGGGACAAAAGATAAGGTGTCATCCAGAGTTACTCCAAGGTATTTGAAGTTCTCCATCTGTTCAAGGCTTTGTTTCTGGCCATTTCAGATGACAATGGTTGGAACATTTCTCTTCTGTGGGAGGCTAGAGAAGAGCATGATCTTTTCTGCATGTAATTGAGGACCAGTTTGTTACTGGAGAACCAGCTTTCTAGTGTCCTGAAGTTACTATGGAGAGCAGCAGTGAGGCTGTCAAAGTCAGGGTTTTTAGGAATAGATGACAGCAACAATGAGATGTTTCTTTGTTGTGTACCTTCTGGCTGGCTAAGCCTGGACTATGAGGCAAGGGACTGTGGGGTCAGGAAGATTTGCATTGGTAGCATGATTTGAGGAGTTGAGGGGCACAGGCCTGAGAGAGGAGATGCAGTAAGAATTTCTCCAAAAGGTAAAGTGAAACAACTAAATCTGGAGATAGTATTTATGGGATACACTAAGATAAAAAGCATAAAGAAACAATTGGGTACATGACACAAAGATTTAGACTGCATTATATTACAGAAAGAAAAATGGAGGGAAAAACAAAAATGACTGAATTGAAAAAGCCAAATAAAGCTATGAAAGGAGTGAATTCCTACAGGTATTGGCCTGGTGATATGGGGAATCAGGTTTTAATAAACAGAAGTCACAAACAGCATGTGGTGTGTGATCACAGAGTGGTGCTGAGATGTATATAAAAAACTGTAAGCAATAATGTATGTGCATATCAGGAGTTAAAGCCGCAGAAATACTTAAAGCATCATTTTGTATATTCAACAGGCAGTGTTAGAAAGTCAAACAAATAGAACCAGGCTGACTCTTGAAAGCATAGAGATAAAGTTCAGCAGTAGATTCATAAATATGAGAAGTGTAAAAAATGTATAAAGGGAAATAGAAAATGAAATGACAAGAGAAGAGAGAAGTAAATGAAATTGTTGTTTTGTTCTGTATTAACAGAGGAATTAAAACACCTGTGAACAAGATCTTTAACAGAGTGAAATTTGTGTGGGGGGCATACATAATAAAGAATAGAAAAGGCTTGAAAAGTCTTAAAGGATGTTTTAGAAAGGGCTGCCAGTAAATGTATTCTCTTCTAATCCCCAATAATGAACCTGATGGCACTTTATACTTAATTTCCAGCTCCTCTGCCTACTGTGGAGCCTGGGAATGTTTTAAATTGTGGCCACATGGCCATATTGTTTCTTGGGAGCTGCTGCTCCTTCAAGTGCTGCCGTTGCATTTGTGGAACTTCCACATGCACTCCCACCATTGCAGCCACACTGCCCAGCCCTGGAAAACTCCTGAACCAGGCAGAAACCTTCCCCTAGTTCCTGTGCATGCAACAGTCTACAGAATCTTGACTCAGCTACCACCACGGGACCGAGGGACAAAAAGATCCAGCATCAGCTGCTGCAAAGCCTTGAAGAAGGTAGTCTTGGCTTGAATCCTACCATGGCTCCTTGGGAAAGCCCTCAGGTATCTCTGTGAGTAGTGCATGGGACCAGAGGCAGAAGACAGCAACACTGGGGCAACAGAAGCCATAGCTCAAAAGGTAAGTCCCACATTGGTGGAGGCTTACACATATCCCATAAATATATATGGTCACCTCTTTCAAATTTAAAAGTGGTCTGCCAAATGATACTTCAAGGTGGGAAACATAATGTCATTTGTCCAGTTGCCTTGGAAAGGGGGAAGAGTATTGCTTGTACTGGACCTGAATTAAATAAACCTTGCCTGGGTAGATGGCTGCAGAATAGCTCTGTAATCTGTGTGGGATCTTGGAAGCCCCTTGCAGTAAAAGAGCTAAGATATAATCAAGGAACTGGATAAATGTAACAGGTAACTTTTAGTTCCCTGCCTGTGGGTATGGCACAACAGAGAAGCCTGCATGCCCTCCTGTAGGGCAGTTGTGTCCCCAGCACCACCTCACGCAAATTTAGTTCAAGTGCAGTACTCTTCTTTAGTGGTCAGAGCACATGTTTGTGAACCAACAGACCCAGGCTTAAATCCATGGGAGCCAGAAGATAGTGAAAGCTGAGGGGGCTGAGAGTCAGAAGGGCACTTATTAGGGTATAAAGGACACTTTGTAAATGAGGTTTTGCTACACAGAAATACAATAAATGTACATTTATGATGACGATTCTATTGTTAAGAATGCAGTTATACCATACAGGAATATTTAATAAAGCATATTAAGAGCTTAAGTGTCAACCCATTTCCTCCAGTAGCTCCATATGAAGTCTGAACCATCCACTGCTTAACCTGATACAGTGGCTGCACAGGTGAAAAGAAAGATGCAAAAGAAAAGGCATGGAAATATGAGTATTATCAGTCTTGAACATACTCATACAAATGTGTTAGGAGTTTTTGGTTCTACTAACTGCAGGATAGAAGTCATCAGTTAAGCCCAACCACCAACGACAAGGCAAACTCCTGAGGCTGGGGAAATAACGACACAGAGCCATTACCTTTACACAGAGTAAAAAGAGACATTTTTAGTGATCTGTGATGATTGTTAAGTTTTAAAACAAGAAAAGTCCTTTATATACCACAAGTTTTATTATACTATCCATGCACGCTTATGTGTAACGTCACATATTCTGTTGTGGCACTGAGCAAAATAATTTTATTGCAATTCCCCCCCCCCCCTTCAATTCCAGTCATCTACCACATTTATGTTGGCCAAGAGAAGGGGGGTAGAACTAGTCTAGAAATATTTATATATTCCCCTGCAATATGATTTTAATAGAAACCAAAACAACAATGTATGGGTTTAGTGAGATTAGAAAACAAAACAAAATAAAACTCCTGTGATAAACAGGTTCAGCCCAGTAAAATTGAAATGAGTGTCACAAGCTTGTATGTATCACCAAATTTCAGGCTATTGTTAATATAAAAAGATTACTCCATACCTTGCAAACTGTATCTCTTTGCAGGTGTCACATTTTGCATAATTTTTGACTCAGCTTGCTTTAACAAAAAGTGATACAAGCTGCTGTAAAGCATGGGAACACAGATGCATTAAACATTTTGAAATAGCATGTATTCTTGTGCCTGTGTCCTGGCCTGTGATAATACCCCCAATGTGTTGAAAGACACTCGGTATAATAATTAAAACCAAATCCAAATTAATTTTCTTTCTTTACTAAAAAGACAAACGACATGCTTCTTTAAAAATGAATGAGTGAACATAAGCTGCATATGTTCACTCATTCATGGGACAAGTGTCACTTTGGACCAAAAATGAAAGCTAGTAAAAGAGTCTTGCTCTGCTCTGCCTCATTAGTACATGCAGTTAACATACACACTTTAGTGAAACTGCAATTATACATTTTTAAATTACAAAAATATGACAAGACTTTTAGTTTTTTTTTAATTTTGTTGACCTGTTAGGCCCACTAAAACTAGAAGTCCCCTTTTCAGGGGCAACACATGGAGGTGGGGGTGGGGGGGGGAATACAGATGGTAACCAACTGAAATTGAACCAGATCTTTGGTCTTCAGGTGGATGTTAAAGATCCTGTAGCACTTCTCAAAAACAGTAGGGGAATTCCTTCCCTGGTGTGTCCTGGCCAAATTCTCCCCATTCACTAAAAAAATACCACCAACAGCTTAGTCTAGTTCAGTTTCAATTACAGTAGTTACCATCTGCATGCCCTCCCCAGGTCGCTCCTGAAAAGGTACTTTAGTCTTAGTGGGCCTACCCGGTCAACAAAATTCAATAAATAAATAAAAAGCTTGGCATTTTTTTCTAATTTAAAAATGTAAAACTGCAGTTTCACTAAAGTTTATATGTTAACTTTTATTTCCAGAATAGTGATGCTGTTGAAGCCTTTGACATGAACCTAAATAAGGTGTTTCAAAGGGTGCTGGGCATATTTTGACTTAACATTAAACACCAGGATTAAAAACATTTTTTTCCCTATATTATTTCCTTTACATCATCCTGACCTTGGACTTAAATACTACAAACTCACACTTTAATGGTTTCCTAAAATGGCATCCACTGGGACAGAATGAAACCTTAATCATTCTTCTAAGCACTCTGCAGCAGCCTTCATAACCAGCTCAGTTCATATTTGCACAGCATCACTTCTTAAATGCAAGCTACACACAAATACTATCATATACATGGCATATATATTTTAAAGGTTTAAAGGTTTTCAACTGGCTCTTACATGCTCTTACATACTGTACTTATAGCATCACTCGGGTGGTTTTCTCACGAACTTGTTTGGTCAAGCATGTTTTATTTACAAATCATTATTCCCAAAGTGTTTCAGAAAAAAAGTCACACCAATTATGTGATATTTGTAATAAACTAAAATTCAGTTACTAACCTGAGAGAGACAGAGACAGAGAGAGAGAGAGAAAGAGAGAGAGAGAGCGAGAGAGACTCTAGGGGTTAATGTGTAATGTACCATGGAGCCATGTATGTCACTGGCATGTGTCAATCTGGGAATACATATGCATCTCTCCCCTGGGCTCTGTGCCCATTTGTCTCAGTGTCTGCATTTATATGTACAGCTGTCTGTGAGCATCAGTGGGGGACATGTGTGTCTGACCAGCCAGCTGTCCATGGTACTCCAGGGATCTTGCTAACTTTTAGTACCAGGGTTGGGACTCCTAACCTGAACACTTAGTGTCAACATAGCATACAGATAATAAAACAGGAAATATGTGTCAATCCCATGTTTATCTGCATTGCTTATTTTTGGGATCACATGGTGACAGACAGCAGGGCCAGTTACTGATGACTCCAACCAGCTCTTGATTTGCAGTGCCATTTTATAAAATAAAACTAGCCAATCATTCTTCTCCACTATTCACATAGCCCTGTGCTGTCATCTGATCAAGAACAAGCTGCGTCATGCATTGATTTAGCATCACTGTACACTCTGTCACTTATTGCAATAGCCCAATAGTATAGCATTGTGTTATAACTCCTTGTTATGTAGTCTTGTGCCTGCACAAGAAGCATGTTGTGGTAACTTCAGAATAGCAGGTTTTGGAGACGAGGTCCTGTTGTGGCCTGTGGCACCACTGCTTTTTGGGGCTGGGCTCCGTGGCATGAACTAGATTGCACGCTGTCTATGACAGCAGTACAAAAGTGTGTCCACTACCTTGAAAGGTTTTAGCCGCTACAATGAGGGAGTTCCATCTCATTGCAGGGCGTGCCTTTCCCAGTGTAAGTTTCAGTGTGACATGGCGGCGGTTGTGCCGTCCATCTCACACAGTCCCCAGGAAAGCCAACTTAGGGGGTGCCCAATCCCCCCAACACTCTTTATTTGCTGACAGGGTGCCCAGTCCTCATCGGCTACAATCCCCCTCCCCAATTCATCTTCTGACAAGGGAGCCCAATCCCCATCAGCATCACCCCCCAATACTCTTTATTTGCCAACAGGGTGCCCAATCCCCATCAACTACAGTCTCCCCAAGAAAAAAACCCACAGGTGACACCCCACTTCCCCAGTTCATTTGCTGATGGGGAGCACAATCCCTGTTGGCATCATCCCCCCCAAACACTGTAATTTATTTGCCGACAGGGTGCCCAATCCCTGTTGGCTCCAGTCCTCCCCCCCAAAAAAAACAGGCAGGTGACACACTGGGAGCCCACTCCAGTGTGTCAAATGTACCTGTAAGAACAAAAACCTTCTCACAATGTTATTTTCTTCCCCTGTAAAGTAGAAAACGGTCCCTCACAGTCTGCAGCCCCCTCCCCAACCTGCACCCACCCACTGCATGCCCCACCTCCCCACACACACCCCCCTTGCCCCATACTTACCTCCAGAGGCCGTTGCGACAGTCTTCTGTGGACCGGGAACACAACTGCACTCTTCAAAGCCAACCGCGAACTGAAAAAATGCTGGTAAGCTGTATAATGGCATAAATAGGGTTTTTTCAACCTTGATGCATATCTAGGGCATTTTTGGGAAATTTTGCCACCAAATTTTCAACTTGGGGTTATCAGGAGCCCTCCTCATCATTTCAGTTACTGTCATGGTGTTATTCGGTCCCAAAAGGTGATTTTGCGGTCACTGCATGGAATCACCCTTTGGGACCAATTAATGAAATGACAGTGCCACTGTTTATGATGTGGCCTCTCAGAAAGCCTATGTTGCAAATTTGGTGAAAAGAATCAAAACAATGACTGTTTTACAAGCGTGTGTTGTGCAGTTTCCATGCACACTCATAATTTCACGAATCTGGAATATTTTCACTCCAGATTTTCAACATTGGCATTTGTCCACACCTCCTTATGAACAGTACATCTGTCATTTTTCACATCCTGGCCGAAATGTGTTTTTGCACTTCTGGCTCAGAATAGCATGGTCGATGTGGGAAATTAGTGTTTGGGACAGAGTAAGAAAATTACAGTGACACTGTTCATGAGCAGAGGTCCTAAAATGCCTATGTTGAAAATTTGGTGATGAAAGTCCATTAAATGACTGTTTCATGAGCGTGTGTTGTGCATTGCTCACACACCCTCGACATTTTTCACATCCTGGCCGAAATGTGTTTTCGCACTTCCGGTGCAGAATAGTATGGTCGCTGTAGGAAATCAGTGTTTGGGACAGATTAGAAAAATCACAGTGACTCTGTTCATGAGCAGAGGTCCTAAAAAGCCTATGTTGAAAATTAGGTGGCAAACGTCCATAAAATGTCTGTTTTACAAGAGTGCGTTGTGCAGTTTCCATGCTCGTAACTTCGATAATTTTTAATATTTGTACTCCAGATTTTCACCATTGCCATTTTTTCACACCTCCTTATGAACACTGCAGCTTTCATTTCCCACATCCTACCTGAACTGTGTTTTCACACGTCCGGCATGCAGTGGCACAGTCGCTGTAGAAAAACAATGTTCAGAACAGAGTAAGAAAATCACAGTGACACTGTTCATGAGCAGAGGTTCCAAAATGCCTATGTTGAAAATTTGGTGAAAAAATTCCATAAAATGACTATGTTACAAGTGTGCATTGCGCAGTGTCCATGCAGTCTTAGTTTGAGAATTTGTAATATTTTCACTCCAGATTTTCAACATTGTCATTTTTGCACGCCTTTTTATGAACAGTTCCGCTGTCATTTTTCACATCCTGCCCAAAATGTAGTTTTGCACATCTGGCGCACAATCACATGGTCGCTGTGGGAAATCAAAGTTCGGGTAGATTAAGATAATCATAGTGCCACTGTTCATGAGCAGAGATCCCAAAATGGCTATGTTAAAAATTTGGTGAAATAATTCCACTAAATGACTGTGTTATGAGCATGTGATGTGCAATTTTTACACACGCTCGTAACTTCGAGAATGTTTAATATTTTCACTCCAGATTTCCCACATTGCCATCTCTTCACACCTCCTTATCAATGGTGCAGCTGTCATTTTCATGTGGTGCAGAATGGCGCGGTCACTGTGGGAAATCAACGTTCGAGACAGATTGACAAAATCATAGCGGCGCTGTTCATGAACAGAGGTCCCAAATGCTTTCCTGAGGTGGGGTCACAAAACTGCCATGTTTTAAAATTTGGAGTGCAAATACCAACACATGCCCAGGGTGTTAGGGTTTCTAACTATTACATCTCACCCTGTACAGACTAACAGGCATCAGGGGTGTGTCTTTGGATTGTCTGCTGTACTGCTCACACCATTGGTTCTCCACCTCCACCCTGCAGCCACTGACAGGCATCAGTGCCAAAGTTCAACCCATTCTCCTATGCTGTATCCATCTCAACATACTTCCTGATCAAATGGGGTGAGCATAAGGCCAGATGACCCCAAGGCACAACGCGACACTTGTCAGACTCTGCAGGGTAGGGTGAGGTGAAATTTATTTATTTATTTATTTAGTTTTTGTTGGCCGGGTAAGTGCATCAGACAAATCCTGCCTATTTTCAGGCACGATCCGGGGGAGGGTGATACAGATGAATGCCAACTGACCTTGAACCAGATTAAGCTGTTGGTGGTATTTTTTTTAGTGAATGAAAGAAATGTGGCCAGGACACCGGGGAAATTTCCCTACTCTTTTGTGTCTGGTCTGGGTCAGCACTTTTGGCAGGGAATCCCCACCTAATTGCAAGTGCCACTCACACTCTGCCATCCAGGTGGCCACTGTTTGATGTATGGCATGGGACTGCTTCCACATGCTGGCATGGAACACCACAGAAATCAACACTCCTTATCTTAGCAGCAGCTCTTCTCTGGTCCCTATTCTCAACTAAACTGAAATCCATATGATTGAGCCTGGGCTGGAGAGACTAGGTCACCTCTGAAAACAACAGGCAGACACTTGTGCCTTGTGGACCTCATTATATGGCTACCAAAAGAAATAATATTATATTTATAATAGATATTATTGTACTGTAGTATATAATTCTGCAGCTGGAGTTTACCTTTTTCATATGGGATGTAATTAAAAAAGGCTTTGGCTCAATGGCTTGTGGAACCTCCCATCAACCTAAATGTAGCTGGGCTATCCTGGGCCAATTAACTGTGAAATGCAAATTGTTCTGTCAGCTAGCCTGTGGTACAAAATAATTGCATAAAAAATCTAAATACCTGTGCTGGCAAATAGCAGTAGTAGTAGTAGTAGCAGGAGGAAAACAGAGGAGCACTTGTCTACAGCAGAATGGATTTCTCAGTTTTCTTCTGTTCTTCTTGATGTGTCCTGTCCTGGGGCATCCTGACCTTCTGTGACATGTCTGGGTCCAAGTCCGACCATCCAGTGATTTTTATAGTAAAGTGCTAGCGCAAGGAGGTGAAAGACTGACAGCATCATGACTGACCTACAGTCCCAGAGTCCCTCACACATACCCACACAGAGTCGTCTGAAATAGTGGATGGACTTCTGGGCAAGCAAGTGAAGCCAGAGAGCTTGGCTGGTGGGTAGAGGGGCAGATGGCCACTGCTAAATAAGGTCTGGGACCATCTGACTGTCTGTGGCAGTAAGTGCAATGGCAGCACTCACTGGAGGAAACTGTTTGTTGTTAGTTTCACCAAATGCAATAAATTAAAAAATTAGTTTACATCACTGCACGATCAGACAGATGATCGGGCAGCAGAAGAGCAGATGGACAACAGAGTCAATCAGCGGAGCAGTGCACTCACAGCAAGTAACCCCAAAAAAGCCAGGTTAGCAAGGAAGGAGTAAGTCAGGAGAAACTGTGTGTGTGTGT
This sequence comes from Neoceratodus forsteri, assembly GCA_016271365.2. Taxonomy (NCBI): domain Eukaryota; kingdom Metazoa; phylum Chordata; order Ceratodontiformes; family Ceratodontidae; genus Neoceratodus; species Neoceratodus forsteri. The sequence goes on from CM028138.1 coordinate 83,130,486, forward strand.
GTGTGTGTGTGTGTGGCACTGGCTAGTACATTTATTCCTCCTTGTCCCTTCCCTTGCTAGCCTGGCTTCTCCAACTCATCTTGGAACTTGGAACCATGGGACATTCAAAATAATTTATCACCCCAAATCAAAGTGCTGTTGCAGACCTGGAGGCACCAGCATGGCAGGATGGGCTATGTGTTAAGTCCTGACTTTCTCACCCCCAAGAAAACAAAGTACAAAGAGATTGTAAGGGCAGGTCTGATAGGCTGCTTAAATAAACAGGGACAGGAGAGCTGGAATTCCGGAGGAGTTGTAAAGTAGAGCTATTATCATATGCAGACAGCAACAGTGCAGTAATTTAACATTAATAACGATGCTACTTTACATCCTTTCTGGGAAACACTTAACAGTTCACAGACACTCAGCAAGCAACTTGTTTTCTTTAATTATTTCATTAGTGTGGCAGGGCGGGACTCGGAGTGCGGCAGCAGCTTCAAGGGTCAAGCAAGGCACTGTCACACAGTGACACTGATGATCTTCTGTGGCTCTTTATGAATGGGGCACTCTCCTTCGGCCCAGAAAACTGGAGAGACGGATACCACCCCCCCACCTCCTCATTTCAGATGCCCATGCTCAAATCCCACCTTGATAAAGCACTTGATTTCTGTGTGAACTATTGGTGTATAGTGTGGAGTGCCATGCTGTAAATTTATCCATGTATGTCTTGCAAAATAAAGTCTTTATGCACAGAAATAAGTGGTGAGCCTACTAACTGCTGATTATATCAATGTACAGATCACTTTGCTTGAAATACGCAGAGAGCACAATATCTCGGGTTTCAGAACAACCTCCTGTTGTGCCAGTAAATCCTACCAGAAATTCTTACTGTGTGAGCCTGAGCAAATCTTTTTGATTCTTGCTGCGTCATGCAACCCAGCTGTGATAAGGTGTAGAATTAGGACCCCCATATAAAAGAAAAGCTGAACTATTCTGAGTAAAATAAATTACAACAATAAGCCTTTCATTGTCTTTGTAAACAAACCCCCATCCAAATACACTTTTTATTTCTGCTCACTTGCCATTAGAAGTCTTCTCCCACTTACATCAGTAAAGGGGGTTCTATTTACTATAACACTGTCTGAGTTCTAGGAGACAAGCTTAAAAAAACAAACAAAAAAATGTACTAATCTGGGGGTGGGGGCTTGGTGTACTCCACATCCTCCCCTCAGATTGCATATGCCATCAATAATTGGCCAAATCCTACAGTCGGCAACTCCCTGCACTTGAGCAGTTATCCCATTCCCCACACTTCTCCTACAACTCCTCCTCTACCTCTTTCCATCCCTCCCCATACTCCCCCCATATATGTACTCTGTAATAGGCATGTGCGTGTTTTCAGGTGTTGCAAAATGGCACATAAACAGATAAAAATCCTTGACCTCCTTACTTGTTAAATGCACTATTGTGTTTATGTATAGTCTGTATAACTGCCATTGTATTGGTAATGTCCTCTATGTCTTCCAGGACCATCTTGTAAATGAGCCTGCTCAAAGGTGTCTAGCCTGGTTAAATAAAGTTTGATTGATTGATTGATTGTCCTATTAGCTACTTCACCGAAGCACTTTATGTTGGGGAGAGGGTAATAAGGGTCATGCGGCTGGATGGGCATGGGACAAGGAAGGCAGCAGGCTGTCACTAAGTCATGGTGAGTCTCTGCCACTGGCTAGGGGTAGGACTCCTGTTAAAGTGTTTAGTTGCAAAGGATGCTTTTATATGAGCCATGACTATAAAAATCTCATTACTCTGAGCCTGCACCTGCCTCCTGTTTTCCTTACCTTGTGCTTGGCCAGCTGCGTGTTCCTTTTTATGCTGCTTCTCCCACATAACAGAGCCTCTGGGAAGCAACTAGCAGGACTTGGCAGGACGTATGGTTGATGGGGGGCACACAGGGCTGTACCTCAACAATAAAACCCATTTTTAGGGCTGCAGTGGGTAGAGCCCTGCAGACCTTTTGCTTTGAGAAAAAAGGACTCTGCATTCTTTCCGGAAGAACAACTTGTTGGACTTGCATCACTGTTGCCTCTGCGTCCATGAAGCAGTCTGCCCATGTTGTCACTATTGGCATAGCACTGCACTATTTTAGAGTTCCGGCAGTCACTGTGGAATACGACACACTCTGTCATGTGCAAGATGGGCACCGCACTCTACTGCACATGCCCTAGCAGTCATGCATGTGCAGTAGCATGCAGTGGCCATATCAGTCATGGTGGAGTGGGCTGTATTCCGCTGTGGCCACCTATTGAATTTATTTATTTTTTATATTATAAAAATTCCCCCCACCCAAACCTCCCTCTCAGCACCAACCACCCCACCCACCCAGAAACATAACTGTGACACTGAGGATGAAGTTAGTAAAGCCCTATCCTTCCTTAACAATTCCACTAGCTCAGGTCCTGATGGTATTCAATCAAGATTCCTAAAGGAAACCTCCAATGCTTTGATTCTCCCTCTCACACTACTGTTCAGTAAATCTTTATTAGAATGCAACAGTCCAGTAGACTGGTGAGGCGCTACTGTGGCCCCTATTCATGAAAAGGGTAATAAGTCCAATATCCAAAATTATCAACCTATCAGCTTAACATCCATTATAGGGGAAAGTTATGGAACGCCTAATTAAAGCACTATTATAACCAAAATATTTCTAGGCTTGGCATCCATGATATTTTCCAACATGAGTTTAAATCTTGTCACTCATGTACAACCAATCTTATAACCTTTTACAATAATATTTGAATGTGCCTTTATAACAATATTTCCACTGATATTCTGCTAGATTGCAGCAAAGCTTTTGACAAAGTATCACACTCTATACTAATTAACAAACTTTACTCCCTTGGTTTCACCACTAGCTTAGTTAACTGGATATCTCAGTGGCTTACAAACAGAACTCAAACAGTAAAAATAAATGGTACAAAGTCAAAAATTAGTCGAGTAACTAGTGGTGTGCCACAGGGTCAGTGCTCGGGCCCATACTCTTCAATATTTTCATAAGTGATATGTCAATTAGCACTAGCAATTTCATCTAACAATTTGCTGATCACACTAAACTAGGTGGCACAATGGACAATTCTTCCAGTATATCATCACTAGAACAAGATTTAAAATCCATCGAACAGTGGGCAACATCTAATTCCATGACTTTCAATATTGAGAAATGTACAGTTTTCCATCTTGGGAAAAATAACCTACAAAATAAGTATTATTTAAACAAATCCATGCTCCAACCTTCCACTTGTGAACAAGACTTAGGCATCTTAATTAATAACAAACTGTCTCCCTTTAATCATTGCAATAAAGTAACACGCATAGCTAATATTATCTTGAAACAAGTTAAAAAAACATTCATTAGTAAATCTGAGTATTGCCTTGTTCCATTGCACAGGGCATATATTAGACCTCACATTGACTATGGTTCCCCATTCTTGAACCCTCATCTCAAGAGTGATATTAACTGTCTGGAGAAGATTCAGTGGAGACTTATGAAAATGATCCCCAAACTTTCAACACTAGAGTACAATGCTAGACTGAAGGCTACGGGTCTATTCCCTTTGTATCTTAGAAGACACAGAGGAGACATTTTGTTTACATTTAAAATATTAAAATCACCAACCTTAATGAAACAATGTGGACTCTCATTTGCTAGTAAACGTACTGTTGGAAGACTGCACAACATCAGCTAGTTGTCGAATGGGCTAACACTAACAAGCGGGATAACATTTTCAGCATTAGAGCAGTCAAGAGATGGAATGCATTACCCAACTTTGACACCTTTAAACTGAATCTTGATACATGGCTATGCCAATATTATTTTCCAAGTTAATATCCCACATTTGTGGGGTACAGTCATGATGGGCCATGAGCCTTCTTTTGTCCTACAAAATCCATTAAATCCAGGGATTGTCAGTCTTTTGTTTTTTTTTCACCTGTAAAATAAAAGTCCATTGATGTTTTTTGCAGCCATTCCTTACCCCCCCCACCTGACCCTCCCACTCACATCCACCGCCTGGCACCCCCCAAGCCCTTACTTACCCATCAGGAGTAGAGACGCAGCAAATTTAAAAGCATTGTCACTCCACTATGCAAAGTGGCCAATGAAAAAGACTCACTTCACTTTGTAATTATTACTTTGCATTGTCATTCTGCCTTAACGCGAAGTAAGGTGAAGTGATAACAATATTGGCAGTCCTTCACACACACAGTCACCAGAATGAATGTACAATCCCCAAAATGCTCATGTCTTGTGTCCAGTAAACTCCCCAGTGCTGACGAAGAGTAATGACAGCACAAGAAATGCAAAGTCTCCCAAAATTAATAGCGCATTCAGATGTCATGCATGTAGTAGTCACACACAGTCACCAGAATTAATGTGCATCTCCAAAATGATACTGTATTGTGTCCAGAAAACTCCCCAGTGCTGACAAAATGAAATGAGAGCATAACAAGAAATGTGAAGTCTTCCAGAATTAATGGCGCACTCAGTCATGTGTGCAGTGGTCACACACAGTCACCAGAATTAATATGCATCCCCAAAATGCTACTCTCTTGAGTCTAGAAAATTCCTCAGTGCTGGTGAAGTGAAATGAGAGTGTAACAAGAAATGTAAAGTCTCCCAGAGTTAATGGTGTACTACAAATGCACAGACAGATAAAGATTTCACTGCGCACTCAAGAGATGCAGACACAAAGGCACAGCAACACCTAACCAGTGCTCACAAATCACAAATCCAAATCTGGAAAAGAATACCTTTTGCCGGTTGGAGGGGGGGGGGTAGTGCATGGCAGTGACAGTTCACTACCAGTAAAGATACCACAAAGCAGTATAAAAAAATCATGCAGGTGCAGTGGATAGCAGATTCACACTGCTGCAATTACTCTGTGGCACAATAAAAGGTATCTGATTTAATGGCACACATCGCACACACACTCACACACACTACAAGTAATGCACAGCAAATTGAAAACCTTTAGTTATATAACCAAATGTTGTAAACAAACTAAAATTATACACTGCTGCACCACAACAATCAGCAAAAAATTTCAAGAATTACTGAAAATATTACTGTACGTACATTAACACAGTTATACAAGAAAAATATAACCAAAACAGAAAGACAGCCTTTTTCTCCCAGTTAATCTATCTCCACCACAGATAATCCCTCCCCCAAAGCACACTTCACAGTACACAGACTGACTGTTCTAAATTAACATTCAAAATCCACACACAAACAATAAACACTCGATGACATGAGCACAGGAGGGTGTCCTATAATCGATGTACTAAATTGTGAGCAAAATAAAAGCTCAAAAAGCTTTTTTTAACAGCTTTTAGAGGCTTTGAATTGCAGAGCTCTTAGAGGAAACTGTCTCCATCTTCCACTACACACACACACACTACACAGAACTGAGGCTGTGCAGAATGATCTAGAGCCCATGTGACCTACAATCCCATAAAGCACTGCAAAATTCACTTTTGGAGCTCAAAAACAAGGCGAAGTGAGGCGAAGTGCATTGATTTCAATGTACGCCACCTTAAAACTGGTGGAGAAGTTGTTTGGGAAGGCGGAATAATGCAAAGTCATTGTTTGCAATGGACTTCATGTTCCCCATTATGACGCTGGAGTACTTGCTTGCTATAAGTACTTCTTAGGATTCCGATTACCTGTGAATCACTTCGAGCTTAATTCTCGCCAGTTCGCCCACCAATAATAAGGGGTCCAATGCCATAATCCTCTCTGGACCACAGACACATCTTCATTCTTCAAAGCTGGTCTGTGAACTGAAGACACAGGTATGCAGTTCAATGTATTTCAATGGGGTTTTGCACTTAGTGCCATAATTTGGGCAGTTTTACACATTTTTGGCCCAAATTTTCAACATGCCTTCTTTGGGACCCACCTCATGAGTAACATCATTGTCATGAGGCAGATCTATCCTGAAAGGTGATTTTGTGGTCCCTGCACAAAATCACCTTCTATGCAGGAGTTGAAAATTTTCTCTTGTTCACAAGGTAGGATCATAAGAAGGCTATGTTGAAAATGTGGTATACAAATATTGAAAAACAACAAAGTTCTGAGCCTGCATTGAATTTTCTGAAAGCAGGCTCATAACTTTGATACTTTTTAGTGTTTTTGTCCCAAATTTACAACTTAGCCATATCTTTACAGCACCTCATGACTGTAATAGCTGTCATTTTTCAGACCACGTCCAAATTTTTTTTTTTTTTTTTACATTTTGAAAGGTGATTTTGCAGTCCCTGAGTGAAATCATCTTCCGGGTACCAGTTGAAAATTTTCTCTGCCCTTGTTCATGAGGTGGGGTCACAAGAAGGCTATGTTGGAAATCTGGTGTAAAAACATTCAAAAACAAAAATGTTATGAGCCTATATTACTTTTGCAAACACAGGCTCATAAGTTTGGTAATATTCAATATTTTTACCCCAAGTTTTCAACATAGCCATTTCTTTACAGCACCACATGAATGTGACCATTGTCATTTTTCAACTCCTGCCCAAAATGTGTTTTTGCATCCCGAAAGTTGATTTCACTGTTCCTGCACAAAAACACCTTTAAGCAAGGAGTTTAAAATGTTGGTCCTGATTCTCAAAAGGGACTTAGAGTGGCACAAGTTGCAGCAAACAGCAGCTTGCTCTGGAGCCCCTTGTGCCAGGGACCCTGTACCAGATTCTGGTACAGTAAGATTCCCGGCACCTAAGTCCCCTCACTTGTGGCAACCCCTTCCATGTGGCAAACATCTGTTGCATGAGAAGGGTCTGTTGCAGGCTCCTTGTGGCATGCTGAAGTGCCCCCCGATCTTTGATGTTGCCACCAGTAAAATAAGTAGATCACATGCCCCCTGCCCTGATCCCAGATGTTGCCACCATTAAATATGTAAATTCCATGTATCCCACTCTGATCCCCGATGTTGCCAACAGTCATAAAAGTAAATCCCGTGTCTCTCCACCCTGTTGTTGCCACCATTAAAATACAGAAATCCCATGGTCCCCTCCCTGACTCTGATGGTGCCAGTATTAATATGAGGTAAGTCCCATGCCCCTTCCCTGACCCTCAAAGGTACCAGCACTATTTACTAATAAGAGCCAGCACATAGCCGCCTACCTCACACCTTCTGAGGTTGGCTGCTGACTGACCATCAGAGCTTCACTGTAATGTGTACACGAGTACACATTACAGTAGGCTTCTTTGACAGTTCAGTCAGCAGCCAGCTGTGAAGGTGTGAGGTGGGCTGTGCTGGTCACTGGCCCTTATTATTAATATTAGTGCTGGCACCTTTAGGGTCAGGGAGGGGGGCATGGGATGTACCTCATATTAATACTGGCACCATCAGGGTTTGGGGAGGAGGACCATGGGATTTCCTTATTTTAATAGTATCAACATCAGGGATCAGAGCAGGGGGGCATGGGATTTACTTTTGTTACTGGTAGTAACATCAAGGATCAGGGTGAGGCACATGGGATATACTTCTTTTAATTCTGGCAACATCAGGGATCTGGGCAGGGGCATGGGATATCCTTATTTTAATGGTGGAAACATCAGGGAATTATGGTGGGGGACATGGAATTACTTATTATTACTGCTGGCAACATCAGGGAATGAGGAGGGTGGCATGGGTTGCACTTATTATTATAAAAAGTGGCAACATTGTGGATCAAGGACAGTGGCATAATGCTGGAAACATGCAACTGTCACAGAGGAGAATGTTCTAAATTTGTCCCCTGGGTGAGTTTACAGAATCCCATTTTCAGAAGTGTGACAGCTTGTGTCTGCCACATGCACCCTAGTGCCATGTTGCAGGCCTTTTTTGAGTACACCACTGGTGCAAACCACCTTTTGGGGTAGGCAGCCTGCGGTTGACGTAGGCTACCTTTGTGAATAACTCTGGGGGCAGTGTTTGATGCAATGTGCCACTTGTGCCATTTATGTTTGGTTCAGACACTTTGCATCTAACTCAGGGCTTTGATAATTGAACCCCTTGTCTGCCCATCTTCATGCAGCAGGGTCATAACAAGGCTATGTTGAAAATTTGGTGAAAAAATATTACAAAACAATACATTTATGAGCCTATGTTACATTCTGCAAATGCACGCTTGTAACTTTGGTAATTTACAATATTTTTACCCCAAATTCCTTAGCTGCAGCCCTATCAGCTCTTACCACAATTTGTTCTAATATAGCACTCAAGACTTCATCAGTTTTATAGTATATGGAACTTCCCTCCACCACCTCAGATGTGTGTGTGATGCGAATATTGATTCCTGAATACCACAACTAGGGTAGTCTAAGTATTTTTCCTTGTTAAGGAAAACTTACTCAGAACTACAAAAAGTTATTAAAAAACAAGGATAGCTTCATGGCCACCATATTCTTACAGAAATATAAGTGCGCCGTGTACATGCAGAATGCATGCCACATGCTTAATTGTGCAGTGTTTGCATGCAGCTTGCAGTAAACCTAAGCAAACCAGGTCTAAATAGCATATAAGATTTGCATGCTGCAAGCTTGACATGTGTGCAGCAGGTAAGCTGGTACGAACATCTAAAAATTACATCGTGTTCACATATTGCACACTTGACATGAGTGCAACAGTTAAGCTGATGTGAACATCATTTAAAAATCATATATGGTTCACATGCTGCATCCTTGCTATGTGTGTAGCAACTAAGCTGGTGCAAACCTCATCTAAAAAAACACATCAGTTTCTATTTCTCATACTACTGCTAGCAAATAGAGCCATTAAAATACATTTTTCATTGATTTCCCATTACAATTATGTAAACTCATTAATTCTGATCCTTTTGCAAGTTGTTTAATGGCTTTTGATTTTTGTCATTATATTGCTATTAATTTGTAAAGTATTGTTTGCTTACTGCATTAAATGTCTAGGATATAGTCAGCCAATATCCCCCATTCCAGATGTGTAAAGAGGGGCCTCTGTGTTGTGAAGCCTGACCTTCCTGTTTTGGGCCATGCAAATCCCCTTATGCATATTTAATGCTACAAATGTGTTTCTCCATGACTGTTTCAGCTCATTTACTTTCCCTTTATCATTCTCTATGGAGCATATACACCATGGTCATGCTTATCACTCTTTATGCTGAGCAGAGTCTTAGAAACGTGCACCATACCTCACATTTTGTCACTGAAATGAGGGACATGGACACTCAAAATGAGGGACACTAACCCATACAATGATCAGGACACATCCTGAAACATGGAGATACAGTACCTCAGAACACAATGGAAACCATTGTATTTACCGATATTAGCACCTGAGAATTAATTCCTACTATAAAGCAGGGGTGCCATTTAAGTAGGCCGGGGGCATCAGTTGTCCCCCTCCTATATTTGCACCTAGGTTGTTCTTATGGTGTGGCAAAAATGGCATTACATTTGGATTTAATCTTTTGCATAGTAAGTGCCCCCTGGCCTGTGTGCGCTCATGCTGCAGGTACATTCCTGACTTGACTGTGTCTGTATTGTGTTGTACACTCTCTCCACCTATTAGTGGCAGCTCCATCACATGTGACATGGAGAAGCTCCAGCCAAGCAAGAGCACATGAGTCATGTGAGTGCGACATTGTCTTTCCTGCCACAGAGTAGACAGGCTGCATACTACAGCGTGGAGGATTTGGTGAGCACTGAACTCTCAATAGCAGTGTTGTGGTGGTATATTTTTGTTGGTCTACTCTTAGTGAGTCTCTGTCTCCCCTGGTGGCTGAAGGGCAGAGGGTAAGCTAGAATATAACTCAAGACTAGGCTACCTACTTACTTACTCTACTAGGCTCACCTAACCAAAAAAAAACAGTGCATGCCCCCTGTGACAGCAAGCTAGGCCTAGCAGCAGTGGTGACAGTGGTGTGGGCAGCCTTCATAGGCCTTAATTAGTGCAGTGTGGCAGCAGCCAAGCAAGAAACAGGTTGGGTGGGTTCAATTGGTGAGGTGACTTGGTCTGGGACCACGCTGGGGACCTGGGATGGTCAATTCTAGCATCCAGCTTCTTTTAGAATGATGGAAGAGGAACAGACTGAAAACTGGGCTGGTGGCACAGTGGGCCAGGCTGCAGGTTCTGGCCAGATGGCCGGGTCAGTAAAAGTAAATAAGTTTTTTTTTTATAGGGAGATTGAGGAAGGCCTGCCATAAAGTCTAAATTTACAGGACACCCCTGTGTAAGCAGCATGTTTTCCATGAGGGATGGATGAGAAGCAAAGCAGTTTTCTGGTATAAAATGAGGACTGTCCCTTGCATTCAGGAACAGTTGAGCGGTATGGTATGCACAGACTACTGAAGCCCCACTATAGTCAGGCTTATGCCCCCCAGTGAAGCTGACCTCCACATCCCCACTCTTAGGCACATTATGACATAGGGCAAGGGAGACTGCAGAGGCGTGCACTATTGAAATGAATGGGGGTATTTTTTTATTACAATTTTATGCAGTATTGATGGCTAGTTGGAGATTAATGAAAGCCACTGCTCCACTAACAAGGGCCTTGTCAGTAGAATAGTGGCCTTCATTATTCTCCAACTCACCATCATACTGTATAAAATAGTAATAAAAAATAACTCCATTCATATCAAGGGGGTATGCAGTGGGGGACTGGTCATGTGGGTGGGTGTTGAGTTATTGCTACTTTTTTGTTTGCCTCTTAAAGTCTGTTTGCTTGGAAGCATTCAAAACTATGGAGAGAAAATAGTAGGAGCACAGGCCATACTGGAGTAATTAAGTAGTTCTGTGGGTAAGTGTGTGTATTGGGGTTGGGAAGAACCACATTGGTATGTGTGTTACAGTTCAGCAGTGCAGCTGAGATGAGGGGGAACAAGAAAACTAAAAAGTATAACAGTGGCTATAAGCATGCCACATGCACGCAGATGTATAGAAACGTAGAAGTTGATGGCAGATAAGGATCACAAGGCCCATCTAGTCTGCCCATTTTTCTACCTTATGAATGTGCCATAGACCTTTTCTCTGTCAATGGTCTATCTAGTCATATTCATCTATATTGCTCCCTTAGGCATATCCCATGCCTGTTTGAAGCCCTGCACTGTATTCATATCCACCACTTCCTGAGGTAGGCCATTCCATGCATCCACCACACTTTCTGTGAAAAAGAACTTCCTCACACGACCCCTTAATCTGCCTCCCTCTAATTTCATGCTTTGTCCTCTTGTCCTGCTATTTTTCTTATATTGAAACATGTTAGACTCTTTCATCTCGTTAATGCCGTTAAGGTGTTTGAATGTTTTGATCATATGCAGATTTGTATTGAAGTACAAGTGAGCCATATGTGTGCAGGCAGTGTAGTTTAGTGGTTAAAGGCACTGAACCGTAAACCAGGAGACGTGGAGATCTGAAGATCTGGGTTTGAACCGCATCAATCCCCACTTGTATATGGTGTGATACTGAGCAGGTCATTTAACTTTTATTTATGCAATTATCAGTAATTACTTGCTTTTTGCACGCATGCCACATGCATGCAGTCTGTTCCAGTTTAACATAAAAAGCATGCTTTCCACACTTGCTTGCTGCACGCATGCCACATGCATGCAGTTCCAATTTAACATTTAAATCATGCTTGCAGCATGCATATGACATGGGTAGTATTATGTATGCAGTATGAAAACATTTCATATAATTATTTCTGTAAGGGTTTCCCCCACAGTAGCCATTAACTGCCCTCTGCATCCTTATGGATTGATTTGTTGGAAAAAAATAATTCTGGCTTCTGATACTGCATCAGGAGAGGGACCACCCTGTCTTCAAAATGACCCTGCCAGCCTGCCCCTATTTCTAAATTGGTAAATATGTCTAGTTGCCACCCTACTGACTCCTGAACCATAATTTGAGGAGGTAGGGCACTCATGTATCCAGACAAGCCCAGTTACTCCCTCTCTCCCTAGCTTATAGTCCCTCCCTAATCATCGTTATGCATTTAGCTATATTTGTAAGCAAGGGGAGCTTGCCAGGGGCAGATGTAGTGAGGCCAGCGAGATAGTATTGGTTGAAATTGGCACAAGCCTGACAGCTACTGTAAATGTGGGTAGAATTATTTTTATTGGGCTAGTACAAATTTCTTTTCACTAGCCCTGCTGGCATGTATTGGAGGCAGGAATATTTTAATAAATACTTCAGAGGGTCTAGTGGAATGTCCACTGTGCTACTGGATTTTCCTGCCTTCTTGCCGTGCTGCATAGACGTGTTGAAAAAGTTAACTTTAATCAATAAAATAGGCATACAGTACAGATTTACAAAACAAAAGATTTAGACAAGTGATGGGGTATCACAGAGATGCAAACTGTTGAGTGAGAGCTGCCAAGGGACCAAGGAGACGTCATGCAGTTTGCAGACAATGCAGTGAGGGACCTGGGGCTAGGAAGAGGAATTCCACTGGATGCCACACAGTGCTTAGGATATTGGGAATGGGTGAAGTTTACCTAGCTGGGAAGGCCACAGGACCATCAGAAAAATTATTTGACCACCAACTCAGAAGCAGTCCTCAGTGAGGTGGATGAGTCAGAGCTACCACCAGTGCTGCCAGTCCTTAAAAAGTCCATACTACTAAGGTTCCTGAAAGAGCAAGAAGGCTGTCACCCATAATGCTCTTATGCTAAGCCAAATGATAATGAGAGAGGTCATAACCTGTATTAACTAATTTGTCCAATCTGTATTTAAAAATACTCTTAGTTTCACTGATAATAACATCCAGTGATAGTGTATTCCGGGGGCCCACGGTTCTAAGTGTAAAAAAGTATTGGCGGCTTGTATGTTTAAATGGTTTTCTTATTAATTGTAAAGGGTGACCTCTCATATCATAAGGATGATCTTTAAATTGTAAACCTAGTTCAGTCACAAGGTAAGGATCCGGAACAATGTCAAAAAGGAGTAATGAATCTCCTCTTAGGCGATGGGTAGATAAAGACATAAGGTTTAATGTTTTTAGTCTACTGTCATATGTTACATTTTTTAGACCTGACACATGTTTAGTAAAGTGTCTCTGGACCATTTCAAGTGAATTTCCAATAGTTTTTTGTAAGGGCACCACAACTGGGCTGCATACTCTAATTGTGATCTAACATATGATCTGTATAGAGGCATTAAAACCTCAGACTTTAGTGATCTAATATTTTGCAAGATAGACCAAACTGCCCCATTCAGTTTATTAATGATGCCCTGTGTGTGTTTTTTTTATGTGTCATATCATGTGAAATGGTGATACCCAGGTCTGTCTCATCTGATGTACTGATGAAACATAGAAACATAGAAGCTGACGGCAGATAAGGACTGCAAGGCCAATCCAATCTGTTCATTTCTTTTTCTACCTTATGAATGTGCTATCGGCCAGTGCCCTGTCAATGGCCTATCTATTCATACTCATTTGTATTGCTCCCTTATGTCTGTACCATGCCTGTTTGAAGCCCTGCACTGTATTCATATTCACCACTACCTTAGGTAGGCTATTTCATGAATCCATCACCCTTTCTGTGAAAAAGAATTTCCTCACATTACCCCTTAATCGGCCTCCCTCTAATCTCATGCTGTGTCCCCTTGTCCTGCTATTTTTCTTATATTGAAACATGTTAGACTCTTTCACTTTGTTAATGCCCTTAAGGTGTTTGAATGTTTGAATTATATCACCTCTCTCCCTCCTTTGCTCTAGGGTATACACAGTGAACTCCGTTAATCTGTCTTTATACGTTTTCTGATGCAGTCCCTGCACCATTTTGGTTGCCCTTCTCTGGACTGCCTCAATTTTGTTCATGTCCTTGTGAAGGTGTGGCCTCCAATACTGCACACAGTACTCCAGATGGGGCCTAACCAGTGTCTTATAAGGAGGGATAATTACCTCCCTCTTACGACTTTGATACCCCTACTAATACACCCCAACATCCTCCTAGCCTTACCTACTGCTATAGTGGTCTGCTTGGATGATTTCAGGTAATCTGTGATGATGATGCCCTAGTCTCTTTCTTCCCTTGTGACTGCCAGCAACTCCTCTCCCAACCTATAGGTGGCTTCAGGGTTTCTCTTTCCTATGTGCATGATCTTGCACTTTGCGTTAAACCCCATTTGCCACTCTTCCGACCATTTTGTCAGTTTATCCAGATCTCTTCTCATTCTGCCCACCCCATCTGGAACATCTACTCAGTTGCAGATCTTGGTGTCATCTGCAAACAGACAAACCTTACCCTTCAGTCCATCTGCCATGTCACTGATGAAGATGTTGAAGAGGACTAGCCCCAGGACTGATCCCTGAGGTACCCCACTTGTGACTTGCATCTCTTCTGACTGCATACCGTTTACCACCACTCTCTGTTTTCTGCCCGTCAACCAGTTTGCCACCCAGTTAACCAATGTCTGACCCACCCTGAGCCTACTGAGCTTACTAATCAATCTTCTATGTGGAACAGTATCAAAAGCTTTGCTGAAGTCAAGGTAGGTGACATCAACTACTCCCCCCGGTCCATCACTCTGGTTACCCAGTCAAAGAAATCTATGAGATTAGTTTGACAGGAACTTCCTGTTGTAAACCCATGCTGTCTTGGATCCTGAGCTCCAATGGATTCCAGGTGTTGCACTATCCTTTCCTTAAGGAGTGTCTCCATAATCTTGCCCACTAGCGAGGTAAAACTGACTGTTCTGTAGTTTCCTGCCTCCTCCCTGTTACAACTCTTGTGGAGTGGGATCACATGAGCCCTTCTCCAGTCTTCTGGGACCTCTCCTGTGTGCAGAGACTCACTAAACAGTTCTGATAATGGCTCTTCTAGTTCCATCCTTAGCTCTTTTAGTACCCTGGGATGTAAGCCATCAGGTCCCATTGCCTTGTCCACCCTGAGCTTATCGAGCTCTTTTAGGATCCTTTCTTTTGTGAAGGGACTAGTGCACATCTCCCTCCCCCATGTCTATGGTGCTGAGCTGTGGGCCCTGCTCTAGCTTCTCCTCAGAAAATACTTAGCAGAAGTATATATTTAAGATAGATGCTTTTACATGGTCCTCTCCTCACATGCCCCCTTATGCCCTTTGATTTTAGCAATACCCCCTCTGGACTTTCTCCTTTCACTACTGTATCTATAGAAAATTTTGTCACCTTCTTTTACTGTTCGTGCTAGTGTTTCCTTGGTTTGGGCATTTTCCTGCCTTACTGCCTTCCCTGCTTCCCTTAGGGAAGTTTGGTATGCCTCCCTATCCTTATCCCGCTACGTTCCCTTATATTTCCTGAAGGCCAACCTTTTGGCACCGACATTTTTCTGCTACTATTTTTGAGAACCAAAGTGGTTTCCTTCTTTTTTTACACTTCCTTTTCTTTCTAACACAATGGGATGTTGCATCAAGTATTGCATCCTTAATGCTTGTCCACTTTGCATGTACCCCCTCACCTGTATTTCTTCTTGCCAGGGCTAGCTTAACTCTGTTGGCCATCTTATCAAAGTCAGCTCCTCTGAAGTCCCATATTTTTGCCTTGGAATGGGATGGTTTAGTTCTAGTGGTCAAACTGAACCATACCATGTGATGGTCGCTGGCCCCCAGGTGACCTTCTACTTGGAGATATGTGATCCTTCCCCTGTTAGTCAGTACTAGATCTAGGATAGCCCTGTCTCTTTTGGGTTGTTGTATCAGTTGTTTGAGGCCCTTCCCCTGCAGGGAATCCACTATGTGTCTAGTTCTGGCAGATATTCCTGCTGGTATTGACCAATCTGTATCTGGCATGTTGAAGTCTCCCATTATTGGAACCTCCCCCTTAGCTGTCATGTTTTGCATATCTTCTAAACAGTAATGTGTCTATGTCCTCTTCCTGGTCTGAAGGCTTGTAGACAACCCCAGTTTATATGGCTGTCCCATTTTCTGTTTCCAGGGTGACCCACAGTTCTTCTGGCTCCTTATGTGTATTCTGAATTTCTGAAGCTTTGATATTTTCATTGAGATAAAGGGCCACTCCACCCTTCCTTTTTGCACCTCAGTCTCTTCTGAACAGTACGTAGCTGGGTACTGATGTCTCCCAAGTGTGGTTACTGGTGAACCATGTCTCGCTAATAGCTACTATGCCCAGTTTAACCTCTGTCATTATTGCCCGCAGGTCTGGGATCTTGTTTCCCAGATTGCGAACATTTGTGTACATGATTTTCCATTGGCCAGATTTTGGTGTGTTAGTTGTTGGGCGAGGTCTGGCATTTTCCCTGTGCGTTGTATGGGGAGATGGACCTTTTTCCTTACCTAGTGATGCAAATGAACTATAAACATGCTGAACTCCTGTTTGATCACTAGCTGAGAAGGGAGGGGTGTTCTTACCATTCAACATATTGGGTGCTGCACCCCTCTCCCCATTTGCTAGTTTAAATATTCTGCAAAGACATCAAACTTCTGCCCCAATGCATTGACTTCCTCCTTAGTCAGATGCAGTCCATCGAATTTAAAGAACTTTTACTCCCAAAACTGTGGTTAGAACCACCCAGTTGGTATACATAATTTAAATTACTTGTTCCCAAATGCATAACTTTACATTTATTTGTGTTTAATTGCATACCCCATTTATTTACCCATGATGTTATAGTATCCAAATCCTTTTGGATGGTTATGGCTTGTGCTAAGTCACTGCAGGGCTGAGTGTTCTAACATCGTCTGCATATTTGGTGGTAATTTACTGGCAATCATTAGTCATGTCTGCAATGAATGCCTGAAAAAGGCAAGGGCTCCAAACTGAGCCCTGCGGCACCTCACTAGACACTTTACCCACCTCAGATGATGAACCATTAATAACAACATTTTGAGTTTGATCTTGTAGCCAGCTACTAATCCATTTAACAATATAACTATTTATATTGAAATTATGAAGTTTAGTAATAAGTGTCCAATGAGGCATGACATCAAATGCCTTACTGAAGTAAAAAAAAATAATGTCACAAGATGTATTATAATCAAGAAAGGAGCTGGAATGCTCATAAAAACACAATAGATTGGTGGGACAGCTTGTACCACTTTTAAATCCATGTTGCTCTAAGTCTTGACAGTTTAATGTAGGTGTTATAAAATCTTTGACAAGGCTGTCTAAAAGTTTGTAAACGGAGGAGGTCAAACTTAGGGGGCAATAATTTTCACAGTTGTTTTTTGGTCCTTTTTTATCTATTGGTATGACATTGGCCTTTTTCCAATCATCTGGGACATAGTTTTCTACCAGGAACTTTTCAAATATAATCTTTAGGGGAAGGGAAATATGTTTAGCTAATAAGAATAATAATCTGTGGCACAGTTCCATGCAACTATATGCAATAATGAATACTGTGGAATGGATGCTTTTTTGTGTTATTGTTTTTAACTCCTTCCTATAGCCACCGGTGCTCCTCTCCCACTGGCTTCTATTGGCCCATGCATCTGGCCATCAGACTCAGAGATGACACTGATACATGCCAACAGACCTGAAGTGTTACCCCTGGTCCAGTTCTATCCCTTTCCAGGGGGCTCCAAAACCCTCTGTGGTGCAGAAGAGGTGGGAGAAGTTCTTTGATTTCTGTGAGATCAGGGCTGGGGAGCTTGAACTCTGTCAAGCAGGACCTAATGGTGTGTGGGCTCAAGTGTAAAGAAGCCATCTTCCAAAGCAGCTGTAAAAGCCTTTTTCCTGGTTTTCTGTGGCCCTGCCAATCTCCCTAAGTCACGTCCATCATGGTATTCTGGGGAGGGAGCATCCTTGATGTGTGTGACCTATGTCATGCACACTACATCACACCAAGCACCAGAGGCACTTTGACCCTCTCCACAGTGGACAGCATCCACACAAACACTCTGTCACCCTCCTTATGGGCCCCTGGTCCTGACATTCCAGGATGAGGGTGTGAACCCAGGTCACCAGTATGCTGAGCAAGAGCCTCATCACTTGCTGCCATGGAGACATGAATGGATGCTTTTTAATGCACTTCACTATCCCAATGCCCCTATACTGATACCAATATATTTTTATATATTCTATGGCAAGCAAACATAAAAAGGTTGGGTAACAGTTTATTTAAAATGTAGTGGATGGTATGGGGTAAAGTACATTGGGCCGTATGCATGATTGGGAGGGAAGTACACACCATATGCGCATATCCCGCCCATGTAGATCTATGGCCCCAGACAGGTACAGGATGTTTGGTATTCACTACCACATGCACTCTGCAGGGCACCTGTCTGTGGCCCGGCTACCAGTGGGCAGACACGTGGAGGACATTTCCATGGACCGGGCATGCATCCAATGGGATACCTGGACCCAGTCTGCTAATGGATCCCTTGCACCCATGGGGCACAGATGTTGACAGAGGGCACGGTGCACACCTCCACCTCAGGACAGGTGGGTGTACGGATGGCCATTCCCAGCCCCCCTTGTTATCCCATGTGCTAGGGCAGCATGTGGCGGGGGTCAGCAGTACCCCCACATTGGCACCGCAGTCAGCGGTGGCATCCTGGGGTGTGTGTGTATCCCTTATGGCTGGGTGTCACCCAGTGAAAGGTGCGCCCCCACATCCAGCACTCCTCGCCATTGGGAATGGCACAGAGTGCGGGCATGCCCCCAGCCCTCCTCGGCATGTTGCTGTCTGCGCGGCTGGTGGATCAGGCATGTAACTGCCATGTGCATCCTCTGTGAATGCCACATGGGGTCCATGGGACCCCACTCTGTGGCATTCAGTCGTAGTGATGCCAATGAGCCCAGTGTAAGTGGCATGTTGGCATCATGCATAGTTCCCAATATATTTAAAATGGGAGGAAGGAGAGATATAGATACAAAATGGAGGTAATGGATACCTTAAAATGGGGGATTGGATGCATTATATTTCAGCTGCAGGGGACACAATTTGAATACCAGACCCTGGTCAACCAATGAACGCTTACTATATACTGTTCACGTTCAAGAACAGTTCAATCAGCAGCTGGCTGTGGCAGTGTGAGGAGGGCAGGGCCAGTCACCAGCAAGGGTTGGGTTGGGGGAGAGGGTTGGTGGGTCACTTCCTGCCAGGATGGGAGGTAGGGTCTAGTGGTGGGAGAAGTGGGTCAATCTGCTCGCTGCCGCATTCAAGTAGAGTCAGGGTGGACTTAGATATGTTCCGCAATGCGGCCGGAGTACCTACATTATAATGAGGAACAAAAAGTCCATTAGGAGCAATGACTTCATGTTACTCCACCTCCCAGGCCACTAATCTGCCAATTTTAACCGAAGTGCATTGCGGGCAGTGCACTTCGCCTCACTTCACCTTGTTTTTGAGCTCCAAAGGTGAATTTTGCAGTGATTCATGGGATTTCTGGTCACATGGGCTCTATATTGATCTGCACAGCCTCAGTTTGGGGTAGTATGAGTAGGAAGGAGTAAGAGAAAGTGTGTTCTGATAACTATCTGTGATAGGAATCTTGTAAAAGCTGTTCAAAAAGCATTTTTGCTTTTTTTTTGTGGATCCAACTTTAGTTCATTGATTGTTGGAAACCCTCCTGTGCTCATATCATCGAGTGTTTTTGTTTTTGTGTGGATTTTGAATGTTAATTTACAACACTGAGCATGTGTGGTGAAAGCGTGCTTTGGGGGAGGGGCGTATCTGTGGTGTAAGTAGATTTAAGTTGGAAAAATAGTGATTTCTTTGTTTTTTGGTTATATTTTTGTTCTATAACTGACTGTGTTAATGTACACACAGTAATATTGTCAGTAATAGTAGAAATGTTCTTGCTGTTTGTTGTGTGGATGTGGTGCAGCAGTTCCTAAGTTCAGGTTGTTTACATGACAAATTTACAATATGTAACATGGCATAGTACTGAACTTTTGCATTTGCGGTGCATTCCTTGTTCAGCATTGTACACAAACTGTTCTGTGTGTGAGTGTGTGTGCAGTATTGATTGCATCAAATAATATACCTTTTATTGTGCCACAGACTAGTGTAATTGCAAGCGTAGCAGCGTGAACCTGCTATCCACTGCAGCTGCCTGATTTTGTACTGCGATCGTGGTATCTGTTCTTAGTTTTGCTGCTTGTAGTGCTGTAAAAATCAGCACTGTCTGTTTTCAATGCTCACCCCCACGTTCAAAAGGTATTTTTTACAAAATTGGATTGTTTTTGTGACCTCATCAGCACCACTGGTTACTGAAGTTGTTTTAATTCCTTGACAGTCTCAAAGTAGTCTGTTATCTGTTGCTGAAGCCACAGTTATTTATTTGGCTTCACATCTAGCGTCCCTCCAATCAGAGAGTGAACGTATCAAAATCTGAATTTGGTTATAATATTTGTGGTTGATCCCCCCAAATGCCTGCAAAGAAACGTGCAAGCAAAGCTGTTTCTCGCCATGGCAATGTAGGCAGTAAGATGGTCTGTGGGTGTGGTAGTAGTACGCAAATGCAGAAGTGCATTGCTGATGTGAAGAAAGGTATTTCGAAAGGTATTTCTCCTGCAATGTTTTTTACAGCCCAATCAGTAGCTTCCCTCATAGTTGGAGGAGATGATGTTTTCCCAGTTGGTGGTGTTAGTGTTACTGGTGTTAGTGGTGGTGGAGGTAGTATTAGTATTGTTGCATCAAGTTCTAATTCCAACCAGTGTACTGTTTCCAAAAATATTGAGTGTGAAGCAGTGCAAGTGAGTGACAATGTAGATGATGTCATACTTCCCAGTAACATCCCAGTAATTGAACCTGAGGATTCTGATGATCATGTCAACGATAGCATACAATGTGATATTCTGTCCACTGTGGTACTTAACGTCATACATTTTCCATGCAGTGTGGTGAAAAAATATCAGGTGATGGTGGTGTAGATGCTGGTGATGAATGTGATGATGATGATGATGTTGCTGTTGTTGCAAAATGCAGTCCACATGCTAGCATCCAAGCAGAAGATATGGCTATGTGTGACACTGATGAATATGATGATTATGTAATTGACCCCAGTTGGGAACTGGAGAAAAAGAAATTAAAAGTGGCTATGTCTGAGTCTGTTTGCAGGAATCCCCCCTCCCCCCCGGAAAAACTTGTGATCTACTGGTTTTACTTGAAGATGATGATAACCCAGTAATCAATATGACAGGTAGTCGTGGTGGTCAGTTGCAGTCCAGATGTGCAGTTCCAGAAACATCACGTGCCCCCCACTTCAGTGCTTAAAATAATGGACTTAAATAAGCCACATCATGGACATGTTAAAAGCAGAGCATTACAATCCCTTGTTTGGGATTTTTTTATTCAAGATGCAAATGATGATTCAGTTGCAATCTGCCAGGTTTGCCATGTGCGTGTGAGTCAAGGTAAAAAGGGGATCCATCTGGGCACAGGAGGACAGCATACGCATCTTAAGAATAGGTACATGGCACTGTGGACCCTGTAAAAGCCGGCAGCTAATACCACAGTGGGGCATTCACCTGCATCACTGGCAACCACAGCCAGCATGTTATCCCCTTCCATGACTGTTAAGCCCAGTAGGAAATTAAACGTATGCAATAGTGTGATAATAAGAGCAAAGGATTACTACAGGCATGATGAGGTGGAGGACCATAATGACTTTGAAATGTTGTCCAGTGCTGGCGAGAGTAGCAGTTTTTGTGGTGGTGGTGAATGCAGTATGTGTAGTGCAAGTGGTACATCAACCCCAGTTGACAAATCTGGCAAAATAACAGTATTTCTGAGTTTGTCATCATCACCTGTGCAACCGTCTTCATCAAATGTCCACACTCCACGTCCTGCCAATGCCATTCATCACAGAGCACAACCATTTGCGATCAACACACCCAGTGTAAAACATTTAAGTCAGCCCATGTTACAGAGTGTTTTTGCACATAATCTGAAGTACCCCCCGAGTCATACAGTGTCACGTGAACTCAATATTGCTGTAGTGGAAATGCTGGCAATTGATCTTTTGCACTTCTCTTTTGTGGAGAGTTCTGTGTTCTGGCAGTTTGCTGCACGTGCCTGTCCAAAATGGAAAGTCCCATCCAGGACATACTTTTCTACCCGTGCTGTCCCCAAAGTTGTTCCGCACTGTGTCTGACTCAGTAAGAAATGCCCTTCAACATTCCTCCTCTCCATTCATCCATTAAGTATGGATATGTGGACAAGTGGCAGAACAGCAGGAAGCTCATATCTGTGTATAACTGCACACTGGGCGCAGGTGCCAGGGGATGTTTGTGATGTTGGTAGTGTGAATAATCAGTGCAGTAAGGTGGATTGTTGTGGTAGCAGTCTTCCTGGAATTCAACAGCATGCAACAATTGCTATGTGCAGTGTGACCTGTTCACACACACACTGGTGAGAACATGTTGGACATGGTACTGACTGAAACTGACAGATGGCTAAACCCTCTGTCCCTGAGAGCTGGGTTCATAGCAAGTGACAATGGGTCAAATGTGGTGAAATGCATCACAAATGGTGTTTTTTTTTCGTGTTCCATGCATGGCCCACTGTTTAAATCTTGTGATTCAGGAGTTTCTGCAGCACCCTGATATAACGGAAATGCTGACCATTGCACAATGTATCTGCTCTCACTTTTCAAGATCTCTAAAGGCCCATGACCAACTGCAGCATTTGCAGATACAAAACAGCCTGCCTCAGCACCGCTTGAAGCTGGAAGTTGTCACCCCAATGGAATGCCATGTTATACATGGCAGAGAGGTTGTATGAACAATACAAAGCCATCTCAGAATATCTTGTTATGCACACTAGCCGTGACAGCTCCGGGGTCTCCATGTCTATGACGACCGAACAGTGGTGCCTCATGGACTCTGTAGTAACAATTTTGCGGCCTTTTGAGCATGCCACACAGGCAGTGAGTGGTGAGTCTGCCTCCATTAGCCAATCAATTCCACTGCTGCAGGTGCTGAGGCAGACATTGATGAATGTACAGCATAGCCTTGATGTTGCCAGAGATGGTGGTAGCAGTATGTTGCTGCAACACATGCTGACAGTATTCGACCAGAATCGTCACATTGTGAGCATTCATCGTAGTGACAACTTTGCCATAGCAACAATGCTGGATCTACGATACAAACATGGAATTGCATCAGTACTGGAGGGAGGGCCTGAAGAGGTAAAAAATATCATTGGTCAACTGGTGCGCTTGGTTCATGGGGCACAGAAGTCACGTGCCAAGGTCAGAAAACCTCAGCAGCATAATCCAGTTGAAGGTGTACCTGGAGGACCATCAAGCATATCCTGCAAGGGGAGGGGACTGCAGTTCCAGGTGGTCTGTCATCCAAAGTGGCTGGCATCAGCCCACTTTGGGAGGCTTTGTCCCAAGTGGGTATTTGTGAAATAAATGATTCAGGAGAACAGGATGATGCATCAGCTGGACTTAGTGCAGCACAGAGAATGGTTGAGTCATATTTGTCTGAAAACAGGCATCTGAAAATAATGGAAGATCCTCTTTTGTACTGGAGTGGAAAGATCAGTGAATGGCCAGAGCTGACTGCAGTGGCACTGAAGTACCTCACATGCCCACCCTCCAGTGTAAGTGTTGAGAGGGTATTCAACTCAGCAGGTGCAATAGACAGGGATCGTCGGACAAACCTGTCTCCAACAAATGTTAGTTTGCTAGCATTCATTAAAATTAATGAGAGGCACATAATAGCAGAGACTGCAACCTCTGTATTCATACCCTGGCCTAGTCATGGTGGTCTTGCTGATGTGGAAATGGAGCATCCTGGTGGCACTGGCAGTGGCTGCCTGAAACGGCCCACCACAGATGTAGATGATGACACAATGGAGAAAGAATTTCCCAGTGGTCAGACTTCAGACATTGATGACTGTGAGGGCAGCTTTCTTTATGAGGATGATGATGTGGTTAATGTTGGAAGGTTTTAACTGAAGTTTTTAAAAGGTGGTGTGCCCCTCCCCGAACCACCACCACCATGACTGATGTTAACCACTGCCACCATGAGTCTGTTTGCCCCCCAGATGATCACCACCAGGACTGATGTTAGCCACTGCCACCATGAGTCTGTCTGCCCCCCAGACCACCACCACTGGGATTGATGTTAGCCACTGCCACCATGAGTCTGTCCGGACCATTACATCCATCAGCCAGAGACACAAAGCTTCTTAATATTTAAACCATAATCTGAGTTTGTGTACTCACGTTTGTTATGCTGCTTCACTTCCTTTAGTTGTATGTTTTGTTCTCTGTAGCTTTTCAGAGCCGCAATGGTAAAACACATACAGTACACTTCTTTTGTTTCTTTTACAGGGTAACAAAAAAAGGCTCCATCGCTAAAACTCATTGGGAATGGTACTGTAGCTATACAGTACAGAGAGGAAGCAATGTAATATCCATGTGAAATCCATTCTGGTAAGAATGAAGATTTTATTTCATCCATTTCATTGTTTTGCAAAGACTGCAGCAAATATTGCACACAGGTTGTGTTGGTTGACAAGATGTGGCTTTGAAATGTATCTTGACTTTAGAGATTGAGATTTGAGAACCAAGGAGGGACACATAACAATTAAGTTGTAAGAAGTCATTCATTTCTTTTTTTAGGAAACTTCCAGATGCTTTGTTGTTCTGACAAAGTGGCCTTATCCAAACAAGTTCTTCAACATCAGGCCCCCCACCCCAGGCTGGGGCTCACATCAACACGCAGAAGTCATTTCATTAGATGACTATGACCATCATTAACAACCAGACTCGAGAAGGATGCAGATGAAATCTGTAAAGAAGTAACAAAATAAAAAAAACATTACAAACAAACCTGCAAATATGCTTCCCCCACCCAAAAAAAAATACTTATCTTCATGTGCTTGACAGTTATCCATTGCAAATTTTTATGCAAAAAGTTCTCATCGAACACTGGAATATGCACACCAACAGTATCTGTGACCTGTGATACAGAACAATACCATGAGTACATGTCCATGTCAACCCCCCTCACCTACAAAATACAGAAATACATATCTATATATATCAACTCACCAAGGCTACTATTAGTGTACAAGACAAAGAACCTCTGT
This sequence comes from Neoceratodus forsteri, assembly GCA_016271365.2. Lineage (NCBI taxonomy): Eukaryota > Metazoa > Chordata > Ceratodontiformes > Ceratodontidae > Neoceratodus > Neoceratodus forsteri. The sequence continues at coordinate 83,155,465 of CM028138.1, forward strand.
GCGCAAACACTGAGGCAAGGGTTACCCCAAAGGGCATTTGGCTGGGAAGCCAAGTTTCAAGAAAATACAAAATCACACATGCCCACACAATGCAAAGCATCATGGGCTACATATGCAAATCACCACAGAATGTTATGCTGGTCCAACTTTAAGCAGAATTGCATGGTGCGAAAGGCCTCTCACACAGTTTGCAAGGGTGCTAACAGATGACATAGACACGTGTTTAGTCTACCAGGACTCATCAGTATGTCCGTCTGTTTGATACCCCAGTGGAATGAATCAGCTACCCTAAGACAGTCTGTCTGGGTTATATTGTGGTGAACCCATTAAAATAAAAAACTATTTAAAAGACAAAGAACCCCTGTGCGCAAACACTGAGGCAAGGGTTACCCCAAAGGGCATTTGGCTGGGAAGCCAAGTTTCAAGAAAGTACAAAATCACACATGCCCACACAATGCAAAGCATCATGGGCTGCATATGCAAATCACCACAGAATGTTATGCTGGTTCAACTTTAAGCAGGACTGCATGGTGCCAAAAGGCCTCTCACACAGTTTGCAAAGGGTGCTAACAGATGACATAGACACGGGTTTCGTCCTACCAGGACTCATCAGTATGTCTCGTCTGTTTGACACCCCAGTGGAATGAACCAGCTACCCTAAGACAGTCTGTCTGGGTTATATTGTGGTGAACCCATTAAAATAAAAAACTATTTAAGCACCCTTTGCAAACTGTGTGAGAGGCCTTCCGGCACCATGCAATTCTGCTTAAAGTTGAACCAGCATAACATTCTGTGGTGATTTGCATATGCAGCCCATGATGCTTTGCATTGTGTGGGCATGTGTGATTTTGTATTTTATTAGTGTACAGACAAAGGGCACCCTTCCATCCAATTGAGATGATCACATTGCATTTGCTCGAATCGCAGCACACATTGGACCAGCAACAGTTTGCTCACGGTCATCATTTTATTCTGGGGGACTATGCGCATGACTGAGTTTGCCATTAATTCTGGGGGACTTTGCATGTGCTGAAACAATCCCATTTCACTTTACCACTTGTCAATTTTCTGGACACAAGGCAGATGCATTTTGGGCATGTAGAAAAAATCTGGGGATTCTGTGCCACCACTGCGAGTATGATTGAGTTTGCCATTAATTATAGGGGACTTTGTATGTGCTGAAACAATCACATTTCACTTTATTACCACTTGTCAATTTTCTGGACACAAGGCAGATGCATTTTGGGCATGCAGAAAACATCTGGGGACTCTGTGTGACCACTGTGCACATGAGTGACTGTGCAATACATTCTGGGTGACTTTGTATGTGCTGAAACAGTCCCATTTCACTTTGTTACCACTTGTCAATTTTCTGGACACAAGGCGGATGCATTTTGTGTGTTGTGATTGTGAGCACATAATGTCATACTTAAATTATAAATTAAAGTAGCATTGCAACAATGTGCTGACAATATTGACCTATAGTTTTCTATGCTATTTTACATTGCCGCTGTTGCCAGCCACTAGTTACCACAAGACTTGTATGATACCCTTCTTTACACAATTTGTGTCTGCTTTACTACTTTTTCTCATGTCTGAAAATAAAAAAGGAGAGCACCATTTAATATTGTTCTGACAAGGTTCTTATCACTATTTGCAGCTGTTTTTGAGCAACTATTGTTCTATGATGTCATAAAACACTGCCTGCTGCATAATTGTTAATTTGACAACAGAAGTAATATATAACAACTGATGAGAAAAACAACGCAAAATACTGACGAAGACCTGGTCTGCACCATATTAAAAGGAGTGCTCCTTTTATTATCTCACACATGAAAAAAGTACTAAAGCAGACTCAGATACTGGAAAGAATAGTATCATACAAGTCAGGATGTAAGTAAAGTGGCAATGTAAAATAGCATAAAAAAGTATAGGTCAAAACTGTCAACAGATTGTTTCACTGCTGCTTTAAAGAGATTCACCAAGTTAAATAGTTATGGATGGTATTGCACCCAATATATTAGTGTCTAACCTTCAGGGGAATCTTTGTTGCTCCACATGTCCTTAAATTGTGCAATACTTTTCTGGCTAAAATGTTTGTAATTTCGGTAAACAGGGTCCTGGAGGACTTAACGTTCTGAAGAGCCGCCCAAGTTCCGCCCCTGCGCTCAGCAATGTTGTGGTGAACCGTGGGTATGTTTCAACTAACAAGAGCCTTGTTTGTGGAAACGTGCCCACGTTTCACCACAAACTGACCATTATAACATAAAGAAACATTTGGAAAGCTGCTGGCCATTCACTGTAATAAAGCACCCCCCCCCATGCTCTCCCTGGCACCACGTCATAACATTGTTGAGCAAGGTGGTGGAACTTGGGTGGATCTTCAGAACGGGAAGTCCTCCAGGCCCCAGTTTACTGAAATTACGAGCGTTTTTGGCAGAAAAGTATTGCACTATGGAATGTAAGGACATGTGGAGCAAGAAAGATTACCCTGGAGGAAAGGCACCCACATAAGGAGCATGTATGACTGTATGTGCTTATATATATTTAAAGGGAAGCAGTCAGCAGTAGGCGCTCCTGCATCCTGCCCAGTGCAAGGCTCACCCTCTGGTTAAGCCTTTTAAGTATGTTGCAGCATTTTTCTCGTGCCACAACATACTTTATTTTAAGAAAGAAAGGTCAGCAACCCAGAAGAATGGCAGATGCTATGGGGGCCCCATTATGTGTAAAGGAAAGGTGCGGTGGAGATGCGCATTGCTCTTCAAATACTTTTATATTGAAGTGCATGGTGCGTCGATGTTGTACCTTTACACATAGTAGAGCTCCCATAGCATCTGCCATACTTCCAGGTCGCTGACGTTTCTTTAGTATAGTAAAGTACATTGCAGCATGAGAAAAATGCCGCAACATACTTAAAAGGCTTAACCGGAGGGTAAGCCTTGCAAGGGGCAGGATGCAGGTGCTCCTGTTGCTGACTGCTTCCGTTTAAACTAATGCTGTGGCCTTCCCTCTGTCTGGTATTAAACAAACAAAACACAAAACAGTACAGCAGTGGGGGGGAGGTGTACAGAAAACAAAACCTAATGCTTGATCCTGGGATGTTCCAGCAGCAGATGAAGCATCAACACAATTTGCAGCTGCTCTTGCTCGATCCACTCCATCTGCAGCTGGACAGCACCCATCCTCTGATTACCTTCCTCCATCGCAGCCACAGCAGTGCTATTTTTGACTGCATTGCAGGCATTGTGGTGGGGTCCACTGCTGCAGGAGGAAAGGCAGGTAGTGGTGGTGGTGGTAAGGCTGGTGCTGGTGGCAGTGGTGGGGGTAGTGGTGGAGCAGCAATTGTTGCTGTGGCCCTCCTCCTGCTCTAGCGATGCACAGCAGCAGCACACGCTGCTGCTGTCACAGAAGGGCCAGCGGGTGGAGGCCTGGTCTGTTTTGTAGCAGCCTGCCATTCCACCTTGTGGTGGTTAATCATGTGTGTCCTCTGGCTCCCAGTCCTCAGATGTGTCCCCAAGGGGCCACGGTGCACCTGCACACCACAAAGCAGGCACACCACAATGCTCCTGTCCCCCCCCAACACAGTTGAAAAACTGCCAGACTATCGAGCTGCGGGAGGGACCAGGCACAACAGGGGTAGATGTATTGCCGGCAGCACTGTCATTATGCACCTGGGGGGTTCCACCTGCTGCTGTGGAGTGGGAGGTGGTGCTGCTGGACCTCCTGCAGCTGGTACAGATGGTGGTGGTGGTGATGGCAGCAGTGGCAGACTTGCTAGATGTGGCAGTGGCACTGGTGGTGCTGCTGCTTCCCGAGGGGGGGCTGGACCAAATAATCTGGAGTGGTCCAGTGACACCCACCCACGCTGACCCCCACATGTCCACACTCCCCACTGGCCAACACGGGCCACAGACTGTCCCTGGTCCATAACTCTCCTTCCTTCTCCACTCTGACGCGTCACGCGACAATGACCGACTCACACACGCACACACACACACACTTACACAAAACAAAACTTATAAAACAAACAAAGCAGTCACAAAAAAATAACTCACAAAACAGCACAACAAAAACTAAAGAATTAGCTTTTAAAAAAGCTGTTGGTTTTTATGACATTAAAAAAAGCAAGTTAAGCGAGAAATACACAATCCTCTCCTACACTATCCTTCCTCCTTCTACCTCTGCAAAGGAGAAAGTGAAAGTATCTGTTGGTATGACTCACTTCCTTCCCGCCTGGCTAAAGCATGTGACTTACAGTACTGTAAGCCATGTGATTTGTGTGGGGGAGGGGCTGCCTAAAGTGCCTATTGTTGTCATTCTGCCTTACTTTACGTTAAGGCGGAATAACAACGCAAAGTCAAGTCAAAATTACAAGGCGAAGTGAGTATTCCTCAATGGCCACTTTGCATAGCATTACACTAATGCGAGGTGGCCACTTCGTGTGCGGATTTTAAATTCACTGTATCTCTAGTAGGGGCCACTAGACTACAAGCGAATTTATTTCTTTGGGTCCGGATTGCAATCGGGGAATGGGTGAGGCGGTAGGACCAATGGACCACCGGGGATTTATATATATGAAATGGGGCAGTGACTGGAAAATAAGGGAAGGGAGAAGGGACCACTGGATCACCAGTGTGATTTTATATTTATATCGGGATAGGGATCAGGGCAGGGAAGGGACTGCGAAACCACCAATGTGAATTTATATTTCTATGGGGACAGGGGTCGGAGCAGGGGAGAGACCGCTGAACCACCAATGTGAATTTATATTTATATGGGAACAGGAATTGGGGCAGGGGAGGGAACAGTGAACTACGAATGTAAATTTATATTTATATGGAGACAGGGATCGGGACATGGTAGGGACCTGATCCTGCACACTTGAGCCAGGCGCTGACATTCAGATGAGCCCATAATGAGCATGCAAATGTACCCTTAGCAGCATGCATGCTCAATGGGCTCATTTGCATGTTTGGGCTGAATATCGCCTATGGAGGCCATGGTTCTCACCAGTGTGCACCATGCTTTACCCCTATGGACAGCCTTCAGCCCTGCGCTATGGTAGCGCTGCGCCAAACATGGTGACCGCTACGCTACCAGGGTCCAGTATTCAAACAGATAATACAGTCAGCTCAGATTGCACTATCTGTTTGAATATGGCACCAGAGCCGGCCAGCCTTGTTTTTTAGCTCAGTGCACCTTTTTGCACACGAAGCTGACCAGCTCTGTAAATGGGTCCCAAAATGGAATAACAGAACTGTCCGAGGCAAAACTGTAAAATGCATTTTTTTTTTATTACACTTCTAAACCAATGTGTTGGCTTTGTATTTGTATTAGTTTCTGTTACAAAATATGGCTGTGAAACCCTATATGTGTGAAAGGCTCAGCACTTTCAGCACAAAAAAATTGTCTCTATTGCTCTATGATAATTTTATCTCATTTAATTTGATTTATAAGTGATTTACAGAACAAATCTTGGTTGAAACCTGTCACATGACTGCATTGAGATAGCTCAATGCACAGGCATTAGCCTTTTCACAAATTAATACGCCCTCACAACATTTTTTAAAAACAATCTGGCAGCCATTTTTCTTCCTCATTAAACTCCCAATCCCAACTTTCTGTACATCACTTACCTATAAAAATCCTCTGTATCATGCATGCTGCAAGCATATATTTTATGTAAATTGGAACCAAGTGCAAGCATGTGGCATGTGTGCAGCAAGGATGTGGTCAAAGATTCATTAAGCAAACATACCTGCATTCATAAGGCACGCTTAAAGCTCAGTACAAATCTGCATTCATATGGTATGCTTGCAGCTCAATACTGCCAATTTGAGTCAGATCCCCCTTGCCCTAGCCATAGGCTGTCCTGATCCATGCTGCCCATCCCTCATCTCTGATCTTGGCCCACCCCAGTCCATGGCTTCCCTGGACTACCCTGTCCCCGATTTCTATGACACGGCCCCTGGCCAGCTCAACTCACCCTACCCCTCCCCCAGGCTATCCTGGTCTAGAAGGCCCTCCATCACCTTTGGCCCAGCCCATGACCACCAGTACCCCACCCCAGGCTTCCCTGCCTCCCATCTCCCATGACCCTACCTATGGACCACCGCATCTCCACCTGTCCCACTCTCAGACTGTTCTGGTCTATGCTTGTCCATTGGCCAGCCTGGCTCCCTTGGCCCTGCCTCTGGACCACCCCAGCTTCCTCTGCCCCAGGCTGTCCTGGCATACCCATTCCCCTGCCCCAGACCATACCAGCTGCCCACTGACCAAACCCTAAGTTAGCCTGGTCAATGTTGTCTCCTCTGTGTTCCTTGGCCTTGCCCTGGACCACCACATTCCCCCCTGCCCAGCCCTTATCTGCCCTAGCTTAACCCCTTGGTCATCCACCGCCCCCTGCCTTGGGCTTCCCTTGACCCCCAACCCCCCAGCTCACCATAGCCCTCCCACAAGACCACAACAGCTCTTCCCTCCCAGGTCCCAGCTGCCCTGGTCACCCTGACTTTCTCGGTTCCCATGGCTCTTCCTTGGACCAGCAAAGGCCCAACTACCTCAAGCTTACCTGGCACATCCCAGCTCCAATGGCCCTGCCCCATTCCATCCCAGCTCACCCTCTGACTAGCCCCAGACTGTCCCAGTCCATGCTGTTTCCCCTTCCCTGATTTTCACTACACTAATTCTGATAAAATGTTCCATCTATAGTAACAACTTTCAATGACTCCACATAATACTGCAGCATTCACCCAGAGCAGGTGTTTTTTTATTTCCTAGTAGATAGCAGGAGGTCATATCTTGAGTGGCATCTTTTCACTGCTAGGTTTCTATTACCCTGAACTCACAAGTAGGCAAATGCATGTCAATACAGACACCCACTAGCTCTTAGACCTGGCTTTATACTGAAACTCAGGGAGGGTCAAAGATACTGACCTTGCCACTCAAAGAGGCCCTCAACCTACCTCTGTACTACTGCTCAGAAGGGTCAGTCACCAATAATATACACTGTAGGAACCACCAGCGATTGCTTCACCAGGAAGGAGTCCTTAGATGGGCCTCTACTGCGTGCTAACTGTCACAGACACACCACAAGGTCCTGAAGAAACAGGAGAGTAATCACTTTACGCTGGTGCCACTCAGCAGTTACCTTGTCCTACAGTCTTTCCCCATAAGCAAATACCAGAGCCCTGTGGTTCAGATTCCGTTACTGTTTTAAATTGGCCTGTCCTGGAGAGCATTCTACCAGCTGTGACTATCTTAAAAAGTGGGACCTTGTAAAATAGAAAACATGGGAAAGGGTCGCAAAAGATCTGCAGTTCCTCTGAATGCATTTACCCTGAGCAAGTCACTTAACCTGCCCAGTGCTCTCAGGTGGCCCCTGAAAACATGTACTGTACCTAGTGACCTTAGCTGGTTACCAAAGAATGAAAAAAATTAAAAATAAAAAAATTACATTATTTGGCTCATCACCTACAGTATGAAGATGAACTGATTTTTTTACAGTCCACTGTGGCTATTTATTTTTATTTCTGTTTTTCCAGTTATGTTCCAACCTCACAACATCAGGCCCAGTCCCTGAGCCCCACTTGCCACCTTCCCTGAGACATAACTACATCCTACCAATCTTCCATTGTTGTACCCTCCTACTGTAGGCCAGAGGCTGGCAGAGATACTCAGGTGCAGGAAACAGTTGTGTAGGGCACCCAGTTGGTGGTACAGGGCCTGCAGGGGTCTAGGCCTTGTTCTGGCTATGATCAGGAGTATCTCATCCAACTTTCTGCACTGACATGCTGCTGTGCAATGACATGCCAAGCAACACTCATGTCTGACAGTGTCCCTGCTGTCTGGTGATCCTGACTCTGCTTCTACCCATCTTCAACTAGGTGACAGGTATACTGCAGTTCACATATCCCCTCTTCCCCAAAGCAGAGCCATTCCATGACATGCTTATTCCTTCTACTTCTTCTGGCCCCAAGAGCTGAGCAAGCAATAATGCAATTGCTGCACCAGCTTTAGAGTTGACATTTTAATGAACTAATATTAAGCGACTGATTGGGGTTAGTATTCACTACCCCTTTTGATGTCTGCATTGTTGAGATAAGTACTGCACACAGTGAAAAGAGAGGAGGGTGCAAAGATGTGGGAAATAGAGATGGACACAAACACAAGATTTTTGGTGCAACCCACTTTTTCTAAGTGGGATGTTTATTTTGTAATCATAAACAACAACAGCTTTTGCACTATATACAGTAAAAATAAAACAATCAAAACAACTCAGAAGAAAAGACTTGTAAATACTTTTCACAATGTTCTCCTTAGTGCAGCACAGGACTCTTCTACTCCTTCACCTACACTCAGTCAGAAGACACTGACCCTATCTAACATCAGTTTGCTCAGGCAGTACTATTTATACCTGCCCACCTGGGTCAGGCGACCAAGCATCATCATGGCCCTTCATTTAATTAAATAACTGGCTAAAAGGACTTAGTTACCCTTCTATAATGAGGAGCAGCTTTAGATAGTAAAAGGGACTTTCCCCGGAAGTATTTTCCCCTTTTTAAAGGTGGAAAACTTTCCACTGGGATTTGAGTGACAGACAGCTTACCATAAAAAGAGGCCACAAGGGACCGCTGTTCCCCTATACATTATATTTCATTCTTTCCCCCTGCTTCAGGTAAAGACAGACTTAATTTATTCCTTCTCCTTCAATAAGTACATTTGTCAAAGCATTTTATGTTGTCCGAAGGAGGTTTGTGTTTTCTTTTACCCCCTGTCAGTATTCTAGCCTTTTATGTCTTTACTATGTTTATGCTAGGTTCTTTCATGACAGTAATTTTCCCATGCTGTAATCTTTATTTTGCAGTACAATTTATTTAGTTTTAGTTTAACAGGTAAGTGCACTAGCCATAGCATGACTATTTTCAGGCACAACCCGAGAGAGTACAAAATAGTATAACATACAGAACATTAAAAGTGTAGGAAAATAATACATAGGGTAGGTTAAAAACAGTATCAATGATCAACACGCAGGCAATCAAAAAAACAACACTACATGGGAAACAGTTTAGAGAAATAACTTCATATAGAGTGGAACAGAACAGACTGTAATTAGAAATAGCATAAAACAAGAGGTAGACTCAAAGATGCAGTAGTGTAACGGGGGTCAGTGTAAGAAGAAGCAGAGGAGGGTAAACAGCTTACTAGGATGAGAGGAAGTGGGCCTTAGTTTGAAAGAGAGAAGGGATATGAGCCAACGAGCAGCAGGACTAGGGTTACTGGGAGTAGAGAAGAGGTATAGTAATGTGGTTTTTGTGGTTAGGGAGTTTGAAGGTGACATAAGTAGGACTGAGAGTGAAAGGGCCTAGTGCCATCAAGTGAGGTCAAAACAGGTGCATGAGTTAGCCAGAGGTAGGTAACGGTGCAGCTCTCTTTTAAAGCAAAGATGGGATTTTGACTGCCTTAGGACAAGTAGAAGTGTGTTCCATAGCTGGGGTGCCACATGTTGGAAAGTACCAGTACCTTTGGATGTGCAATACCTCGATACGTCGAGTAGAGATTTTTCAGCTGATCGCAAGCCATGGGAGGAAGTTTGGGGAACCAGCAACACTGCAGGTGAGGATGGGGTTTCAAGCCTGATAATAGAGTCAGTGAGAGAGTCAAGATAGTATTGCCTGGTAGCAGAGGGAGAGAACCAACCCAAGTCTCTGTAGAGTTGACAATGGTGCCTGGGTCGAGGAGACGAGGAGGTGTACTGAGAAATGTTATTATGAGTAACATGCCATTTATGGAGGGAATTTTATTTGAAGCAACAATAATAGGAACACAATATGTGAGGGTGGGGAGCAGGATATCTCTGGCGATAGCCAACTTTGCAGAGGGCGTTAACATATAGCTGGTCTTGTAAGCAACACCCAGGTTAGCATTGACAGCTTTGCAGATGGACTATATGTGAAGATTAAAATAAAGGAATTGGTCAAGCATGACACTAAGATAGTTAAAGGAAGTGACACACTGCAATTGAGTGCCCTCTAAGTCATAAACCATCAGGGATTTGGGACAAGCCCTGAGCTTAGGGGCAGAGCCTAGAAGCAAGGCTTTTGTCTTCTTAGCATTTAATATCAGTTTATGGGCATAAAGCCAGTTCTGAACATTTTTGAAGTCTAAGGAAAGGGATGAGTTAATGCTGCCTATCCTGGTGGAGCTAGTGTAAATAACAAGATTGTCAGCATAAAGCAGAGATGAACAGGTTTGAAAAGCATCTGCAACATCGTTTATGAAGAGTGACAAAAGAAGTGGCCCCAGGATAGAGTCCTGATGCACACCTATATTGATGATGGTACTGTCAGATAGGGAGGAGTTAAATTTTACAGTTTGGGTCCTGTTTGACAGATAGCTGCTAAACCAATTTACGACTGGAGATGAGAACCTCAAGTTATGAAGAGCAGAAAGAAGCAGGGGGTGATCGACAAGATCAAAGGCCTTAGTAAGGTCAATGAAAACAGCCCCAGTGAGTCATCCAGAATCCGTATTAGAAAGTATATCCATCGTGAGTTTGAGAAGAGCAGTTGATGAACTATGATTTTTTCTGAAACCATGCTGGGTCTCAGAGAGAAGACTGAATTTTGCGAGGTAGTCAATTGTTTGGGTGGTGACAAGTTTCTACAGTATTTTGCTCAGTACTGAGAGAATGACTATAATCCTGAAGTCAGTAACCTCCTTTTGGTTACTTTTATTGAATACAGGTGTTATATAAGTAATTTTCCAGAGGTCGTGAACTATACCACAAGAGAGCGCTAGTGTGTAGATTTTCGCCAGTGGAGAGACAATGAGAGAAGCAGCAAGCTTCAGAAATCAAGGCTCTAGGGAATCAGACCTAGAGCAAGTCTTATCAGAGATGGATTTTAGGAGTTTCAGGAGCTCCGATCTAGATATGGCCTTAAAGTGGAAAGATGGTGCATCGGGAAGGCCATTAGATAGAGCAGCAGGGGTGCCTGGCTGGCTTGAAAGTAGGAGCTGAGAGTGGGTTGCGGTAGGTAGGAAGGAAGAAGTATATTGGGACAGATCAGAGAATATATGGTTGAAAGCATTAGCTATGGTGTTAGAGTCATTACAATGAGCTCCATTGATATCATATCCGTAGGGGTAACTGATTGAGAGGCCCCAAGAAAAGTCTTTACATGGGCCCAGAATTTTCTAGGGTCACAGGCTGAGCTGGACAGTAGGTCTTTACAGTACTTGCTCTTAGCTGCTCTAACTAGTTTTTTAAAAGGGTTCCTAAATGCTCTATAGGTGCTGAGATTCATTTGCAGGCCAGTTTGTAGTGCTTCCAGAGTTTATCTCTAAGACCCAGTTTAGCAAGCAAGTCTTTTTGTAGCCAATGCATTTGTTTTCCTCTGACTCTCCTAGTAACCTTAGGGGTGTGCTTGCACTGAACAGCAAGGAATTCCTTGAGAAAAATGTGTGGGGCATCCTCAACATTGCTGGAGTGATATATACCACACCAGTCAATTTTGGAAACAGGGTAAAGGAATATATTTTCATCCAAGTTAACAAAGTTGGTAAAAGTGACAAAACATGGTGGAGGAGATGGAGGCACACCCATGGACCAGATGCAAAAAATTGGAGAATAGTCTGTTAATGCATCGGCCAAGATGCCTGAGGTGGGCACATGTTCTAGTCAGTTTACCAGTACCCAGTCAATGAGGGTACCTGATTGTGGTGAGGATGAAGTTCTAGTTGGCTCTGGAATCAACTGGTGAAGTTTATAGCTATGAGCCAGCGACAGTAGAGAGCTGTGAGCTGTCCCTTGCCAGTTGAGGTTGAGGTCCCCCAAGATTATAACCTCATTTCTATTGACAATCTCTGAAGTTTGGTTAAGTAGGCCCTGTAGCCCAGCTAAGTGCCAATGGGGGAGGGGTTGTAGGTGCAGATGATGTGGAGTTTCTTAGCACCCAATGTGAGAGTTGCATGTAAGGATTCACAAACAGAAGGAGAGGCATGGGCCAGGACAGTTGTAATACTGAGGTGTTTTTTTATGGAAGAGAGCAACTCTGCCACCACGTTTGGGTGATAACCTATCTCTATGAATCGTAGAGTAGTTAGCCAGGGAACAAAGAGAGTCAGGTATCCTAGGTTTAAGCCATGTCTCTGTAAGGCATAGAATGTCTGGGTTGTAGACTTTGACCCACGCCTCAAGTTCAGCAATGTGACAAATTAAACTTCTAATGTTCATGTGGACAATGAATAGCCCTTTGTCAGAGATCCTTGATATGTCAGCTGTGGAGAAGTGGGCAGGGGGCCCCAGATTTAGTTCTACATCCCCTGATAGAGGAAGAGCTAAGATGGCAAGGAATCAAAGCCTACCATAGTGGAAAATGAATGGAAAAGCATGCCCCTGCAACCACTTTCCGTGAGCTGTCTAGGTATGATGGGTACAGCCTTTTTGGTAGTAGAGGAATTTCCATATAGGCAAAGGCCAGTGTTCTGCAATTAGGTTGGAGAAACAGAAATCAATAAGCCCAGGTGAGGTGTCATTTGACTTCTGGTCACAGGGGGGATTGATAGTGAGACTTCATTTAAACAAAGTAGCAGTAGAAGTAAGAAAAGAAATGCCCCAGGCAGAAGCATGGCATTCTTACATCAGATAATCGAGGGGGGCAGCCAGCAGTTAGCAAAGTTAGATTCAGATCACACCTCTGATTGTTTCTTAGGATGTAGGTAATTTGCTTTAGGTATGAAGAACCCAGGACTAAAAGTGTTAGGGGAGAGCAGTGGGAAGAGGATTGCAACTTCCATGAGTTGTTGCCTTCTAGTGGCTTTGCAGTATAATTTGCAAATGGAAAAGTAGAAAAAAAATCTAGAAAAATTAACAATCCTATTATACTAGACAGCTGGTACTTGAAAACTCAGCATTAGCAGTTCTTGTAGTAAAAGCAGAGACAACTTAGGAAGAGTAGAGGCATGAGCCAATAAGAGAAAGGTGAATAGTGTTACTCCTAATCAGAGCTCAGGAGCAGTGGTAATGCAGCCAAACAGCCAGAAAGGCAAAAAGCACCAAGTTCAATCCTGTTGGTAGCTCTGGGCTGCTCTTCAAAATCTGTACCTGGTTGTAGGCTGTGAGGCAGGTGGGTCAGCATAGAATAGCCACTGGGGTCAGAGCAGCTCCCACGGCTTGCAGGAGGAGGCAGTCACCTGTACCGGGCAGGATGCCTGGTTGTAGGCTGTGAGGCAGGTGAGTCAGTACAGAACAGCCGCTGGGGTCAGGTCAGCTCCCACAGCTTGCAGGAGGAGGTAGTCACCCATACCAGGTAGGATGCCTGGTTGTAGGCTATGAGGCAGGTGGGTCAGTGCAGAACAGCCACTGGGATCAATAGATAAACTGTAGCATTCATTACAGGCTCTAACATTTCCATAGCAGCAACAGGGTTATAGAAAATAAAAAGGTAAAGGGTTTTGCCGCTTTGCAATAAATACTATTGTACAGGCTAGTCATGTAGGTCTTTCTCTACCTACACACTAAATAGCCACTGAATGCCTTTTTTGATTAGGGTGCTTTACTGTGTGCAATACCTATTTTACATTCTAGCTGCAGTAGCCAGCCATTCTATAGAGCTATAGCTATAGCCATTCTATTTTATTTTCCCATTCTGTCTGGGAGCTCGAGGTCACTGAAAGTTGACCTCCATACATCCATGGAAGGAAGAGAAAAGAAAGTTAAAGAGAAGCACAGAGTTTTGTCTGGAGGTGGTTTGCCTTCAGACAAAAAGAAAGGGATAGCTTTTTTAGATAAGAATATATATAGAGAGAGAGGTTGCAACCTAATGCACTTAAGGAATCCTACTACAGTGGCAGGGATGCATCCTGCCACATGGGGGACTTCTAACCCTAGCTGGGCAATGAAACTTTAGTTCAATTAAATTATAGATTGTACAAAACAGGTTCATCAGCATAGTTAATGAGAGATAATTTTCAAATTTTGTATCCCACTTTGCTAGCTAAGACACCTGGGAAACTCGCCTATTCTCATAAGTGTCATTGGATTTTTTTTTATTCTGCATTTCCAGCCCTCTAGCACTCCCCAGCCCTGTCACTGAACTTCTTGTGGACTTGCCAGTTATCAATCACTTACCCAGGACCACACTTGGTGGTGCGTGTCCTATTCTGCTGATGATGCATTGGCCTGCAGGAGTGCCAGAATCTGACCAGGGACTTTTTCTCTTTTTTTATACCTAATGCACTGGGGTGCAATGATATGTGCATGTGCATGTAGGCATCCGACTCTTTGGTGAACCTGGGTTGCAACATTGCTGCTCCTCAAAGATGTTCCTGAAGCATGCTGAAAAGGAAAATAAACTATTTAACTCATTCACACCACAAGAGCTCTTTGAGAATTCCACCACTTGTGCCCTGTATACTCTTAGCACCACATCCTGGACCTTTCTAAGCAAAATCAAGCTATAATCAGCATACCACAAACAAATGTGAATATCTCTTGAACCGTAAGTGCTACACACAAAGTACAGTTGGCAAAGTTGTTCAGCACAACATTGTCTTTCCAATGGTGCTATGCAATCAGTTGTAATCAATTTGGTTTTTATTTTATACTAGCTGAAATAGCAAACTGTGTTTTTTTTTCAGATATTTTCAAGGTGCTTAGTTGAGGCTTGAGAGACAAATGTCAGCCATGCATTCCATACCTTAAACAAATGCGAATAACTCCTAAAGTATACATGATAGACACTAAATATCAGTGGCAAAATTGTTCAGCACAAAATTACCTTTCTAATGGTGCTATGCAATCAATTGTAATCCATTTAGTTTTTATTTCATACTAGCTGAAACACCAAACAACTGTTTTTTTTTTCAGATTTATTCAAGATGCTTAGGTGAGGCTTGAGAGACAAATGTCAGCCATGCATTCCATACCTTAAGCAAATGCGAATAACTCCTAAAGTGTACATGATACACACAAAGTATCATCAGCAAAATTGTTCAGCACAAATTACCTTTCTAATGGTGCTATGCAATCAATTCTAAGCAATTTGGTTTGTTTAATATTTAGGTACAAGCTGCTGACTTCCTCAGACGTTTCCTGGCCTGAGTGAAAGTCAGTCGAGTACATCTACAGGCATTATTGGCCTGAGTGTCTATGCTTTCAAATGCCACCTACAGGCGTATCTAGGCCTGAATGAGTTAAGAGGACTAAAAGGACCAAAGAGGGATTTAAACTACATGTAAATCATCAGGTTAAATAAACACATATACTTATCTGATAGGGAAATAATGGAACATATCAGGACCTGTAAAGTAAAAGAGAAAAAAATACATAAAGCTTTGTAGACATATACATTTTAAACTGGATATAGCTTGTCCATAGGAGCATGGACCATAGTCAAAGGAGTGCAGAGCACTATACACAGTGGTAGTGGGATCACACAAAAAAATACCACTGTGCTTAGGTGAACGAAGGAGCCTCCTTACATACCATGTGCAGTGGTATATTTAGAGAGTTCCGGAAGTGCCTAAATACTGCTGAGGAAGCTCCATTTAAACCTTACAAAACCTTCCCCATCAATTTGCACAGTCCATAGTATGATCACTACACCATAATTGGTGCCAGTGACTCCTACCCTTTCACATCTGATCCTCAATGAAAAGGAAATCTTTCCTGGTAGTCCAGGGGTACCTCCTTTCTGCCTAATCCCTAAGTAAAATATAATTTTCCTTGGTAGTTCAGTGGTACCCCCTCAAGCCTGACCCCTATTAAAATATTCATAAACGTCAATGGGCCAACTTATTTAGTAACCCCCTCCACCACCGACTCACCAAGGCACAAAATCCTATCTCCATATGCAGAGATGGAGAAGGAGATCGAGAAAGTGAACGTACTAGCTCTCCTCTGCCAGCTGCCATCTGAATGACTAGGAGAGGGCATATATGTACTACTTAAACAGCTGTTTCTACAGTATGCACATTCTCAATCCCTGTCATTCAGATGGTGGCCAGCTGAGGTGGCATGAAGAGGGTGTGTGCAAATCACCATCTCCATCTCTGCACACAGACATGGGCAGCCTTTTACTTGGTAGTGGTGGATGGGGGTGTCAAGACTGTATGGGCCAGGGAGGGGGATAGGGAATTACAAGTATTATAATGGGGGTCAGATGCGAGGGGGGTATCAGAGGATTACCAGAGAAGATGTCATTTTACTTAGGGATCAGGAGATGGGTACAACTGACCTATGATCTCAGTAAGGTGAGCACTTGAATGGTCATACAGCAACCACAAAGCAGCTGTGCACTGCCGAGGGGTAGCACACAAAACAGCTGATCAGTCACTGCATGCACAGACATGCATACTTAACCAGGACTGTGGGGTGCACTTAGAATGACAGAAGCTGGTGACTGTAATAGAAGAGACATCCTCTCTCCCAAGGCATCATTACGGCAACGATCAAGAGCTTCAGTTAGACGTCTTCCCCACACACACAGGTTGCATTGCTGAGTCTGCCAACCAACCAGATGCTTCATTATGTTTGAGACTGTGGTGTGCATTGTTCACTCCTGATATCCATATCTTGTATATTTTGCATGTTTGCCTAATTGCACTGCGTTTGTTTGCACGTTATTTGTTTGTAAACAGTTCATTCTATTGTACTTGTCCGATGTATTTCCTCTCCCCTCTACCTCGGGTCACACCTTGAAACAAGCCTTAGCTCAGTGTGGCTTTCAAAGTTACCAATTTTAAATAAAATAAAATGAGATAAATGGTAAAAAAAACATGGATTATGCTCCCCCAAGTACCACAAGCCAGAGACTGTTATATCCTTAGACAAACACACATATATAGCCTAAAGCACATAAAATCTTTGTATGCTTTCAATAATTGTTAGCAGCCATCCGTATTTATAAGTTATCTTGTATTTTTGTACATTTGATTTGAACAGTATACAGAGACAGCAAAGACAAGATAAAGAGGCATCTTGACTGGGTGCTGCGCTTAATATTTTTGATTCTTTTTTTTTTATTTTCTGTAATTTATTATGGCACTGACCCCCAATCATCACTACCCTGTGGCCAGCCTCATCATTCACCACTCCAGACTTACCTGATCAGAGTTGCATCCTGGATTGCCCCCCAGGGTGGGGTCTTCAGGAGTGGGCCCTTCCTCCTGTTGAGCAATGGGCTACAGCTGCAGGGTACCACATTTCAGTGGTGCAGCACCTGCGTCATGAGGTGGGTGGCATCCTGCTCAGCCCGGGTTTCCTATTCTGACCTCAGGAGGTGGGACATGCAATGATATCAGTGGCACTCATGCTGATGTCTGCCCCACATCCAAGAACTGCTTCCACCTACTGTCAGACCCCTAATCTCCAACCATGGGTTGGGCAAGTTTCACAAGCCTCCCCACCCTCCTCCTGAATAAGAAGAGCAGTCCATGGGACACTCAACCATCCTCCCCCCAGCTGGCCCTCCAATGCCCAGGATCTCTTCTGAACCTGAGCTGTCAACATCGCAAGCAGTAGTGCTACCGTTGTGCCAGCACACCAGCCTTTTGGATCCATTTTGAAACCCATGCCCAATCTATAAATGAGAGATGCTTGTAGCAGAATTTATGGAAGGACACAATTTTCAAAACAGGATTGATAAGTATTGCCATAGTAGTGACTAGTCACTACGATTAAAGACTAGCACAGTCTGCCAAGTTCTGTGTATTTCGGTGTGCCAGTAAACTGGCACTTGATGTCTATCTGTAGAAGGGTACCAGTTGCAAAAACAGGGTTTATGTTGTGCAACTCTCAGGACTAGGGTGCAGCAGATGATGTAGGAGTTCATCCCCAGGTTTCATTGACTTCTACGGGACTCATAATGTCCAGTCCTGCAACATTGATATCCCCCACACCCCAGGAGTTGCAGATCACATCATAAACAAACACTGATTTTGAAAACTGTATGCTTGTAAGGACACTGGCATGAATTTACTGGCTTAATATAGAAACATTTCAAAGACTGTGCTAATTGCAATGCTTAGGGACTATTAGGGTAATACTGGACATTTAAAAACCCTGCAGAGCTTTGAAACTGGGAACCTTCAATTGACCATCTCACTCAATTTGAATCAATGGGAACTAAAGTTTCCTGAATTGACACAGACATTATGCAAAACACATTGCACGTTAAAAAAAAACTTGAACATAATCAGTAAAGAAAAGCATATTAAAAACACACACACATGCCTGCATGTGTGCGCGCACACACACCACAGAAGGTAAAACTCATACTACCTGTTCAGACATTAACCAACACATGCAGTACACGGACCAGCGGAAAATAAAAATCACCCTCCATTTTCAGTAAAAAACATAACCAGCAAGAAAGAGTGGGAAGGGGGTATAATCACAAAACACATACTGTATTTCCCAGTACCCAGCAGGGATTCAGTTAACTCCATTTTTGGAGTATTTGACTTCCAAAAATAAGGCAGAAACTTCCAAAATAAAGGAGGAGGAAGTCATTGACTTCCAAATGTAAAACAAAAAAGTAGATGACTTCCAAAACTGTAGGCACAGAAGTCAGAAATTATGGATTTTTCTGAAAGAAATTCTATTTTACCACTAATATGCTGTATTAACATCTGTAAATTCATCCTTCCTAGAATATTGACTTTTACAAGTGGGATCCTGGAAGTATTTTGACTTCTACAAAATTAGAATGACTTCCAGATTTTGACTCATGGAAGTTTTAGACTTCCACTAAAAATAAATTAACTGAAGCCCTGGTACCCAGTACAAGGATTAGAAGGGCAGTGATGCATCCACCAGTATTTGCTTCCTGGATAAATCTAACCAAATGACATCACATAGGCTGTAGAACGATATCAGATCACTGTTGTTCTGGTACTTGTAATTCTATGGCATTTTATTAGCATTTCTCTGTTGTAGCTATACCTAGGGCAAACACAGATCACCTTCCTTTAGTCAAAGCAAGTGAATCTGTGTATCCCCTCCCCCAAAACAAAATGACTCATGCAGACCCAAAAGTAAGATAAAATAAACTCTAACAAGAGCCAGTATAGCTGTAAAATCATGGTACTGTGAGCAGTGACAAATGTGTAAACTAGCAATTTTTGCACTAACTACTGAGCCACCTAACTGCACTTCTAATTGTTGTGATATACACACTGGCTAATACATAAACACATATATGCATATATATTCCAGTGTAACATAGCAGTGCACTGTTTACACATATTTTTACAGATTACAAAAATACATTGAGGGGACCATTTTCTTATTTTCAGGCTCTGAGGGGCATCAGAAGGTGGGGGTTGCCACTAGACACCTCATTTAAATCAGCAATGACATGCATAAGGCTAAAACTGATTTAGATAGTGGGGAAATGTAGACTAACACATTTTTGCACTAACCACTAAGCCACATAACTTCACTTTCTAATATTTGTGAAACACACTCTGACTAATACATATACACATAGGCCCAGATATTCAAAAGGGTTGCGCCATGCGCAAGTCCAAAATGCGCCATTCTGCGATATTCAGCAGGAGGCAGTTACGCCACTGGCACCAGGTTGCGCAAGAGAGCAATGCAAATGAATGCATGCTCAACAGGAGGGGGAGGATCCATGCATAACCTGCGCAACCCGATATTCAGTCGGGTTGCGCAGAGTTGTGCATGCGCAACCCCCAAGCTGCGCCCGCAGAAGCTTGAGCCAAAAAAAAAAGGCTTAAGTCGAGGGCCACCCACAGGTGAGCTGCTGCATTGCAGGGCAACACAGCAGCTGCCACCCCTGGCTGGCCCCCAACTCGCTCCCTGTGCCCCCCCACCAGCCCGATCGCGGGCAGTACACGTACATGTCCCCCCCCCACACATCCCACAGCCCGATCGCGGGCAGAACCTGTAAACCCCCAGTGCCCGATCGCGGGCAGAACCTATAAACCCCCAGTGCCCGATCGCGGGCAGAATGCCTCCTCCCCCAACCCAAATAACTCCCTGGTGGTCAGACTTGAATAAAATGAAAGTAAAGGCCTATTCTTAGGCACCAACTGTCCTGCCTCACTTATCATTGATGGAATTTCAATCACTTCAAACCCCTTAAAACTTTTGGGAATTTATTTTAGAGTACAGAATCAAGCCCTTTTCAATTGGGAAACTGTTTTAGCACAGGTAGACCAAAAAGTTCAAAGATGGAGGCATTGGAGACTCACTAAACAAAAACAAATGCAAATAATTAAACAATTTTTAATCCCTATAATACTTTATACAGCTATGATTTTTCCACTCCGTATTGAAACAGAGACTAGACTGTATAGTATTTTTTTTCCAAATACTATGGGGAAACAGACTAAACCCTATAAAATAGCAATATACCTATTTACCATTTATTGGATTAGGTATGACAGATCCTATAGTTTTTTTTTCGCACTCTTTTTCTCACACACATTCAAAATAGGACTAACCCCTGATAACACAATAATTTCTTATTTTACGAAAATAAATCTGTTTAGCTATTTTTCCAAATGGCAGACTATGCCCTCTAAATTATCCAGCACTTTTCAAATCCCTCTCTGGTTCAAGCCTGCAGCTCAAAAATTGCATAGATGGAATTTATCGGCACATCAAGTTCTAACAAGCAATGGATCCCAGTTATGTAAAATAGTAATGACTTTGATATACCCAACCACACTAAGTTTTAAAAATTGCCCTTCCTCACAGAATTCTAGAGTTTTATCTCAATTGAATAATGAAAGAATTCCTACTCATATGTGGGGATTTTTATGGCTGGTTATTTATGGCAGGATCAACAGAAGAGGTAATGCTAAATATAAAGCCAAAACAGAAAGGAACTGTCCTTTTGAAAAGTGCATAAACCTCAAAGAAACCATGGAACACTTTTTATTTCACTGTTCACATGCACAATCTCATTGAAATACTCTTGCCACATGATGGCACATGGGGTGGTTGAAATCTGTAAATTATGACAATTTGGTGTTAGGACAGTTTGGTAATTTAGAAAATCATTACCACAGAGATACATTGGATGTCTTTTGCTGTTGTTTAAAATTACTATGTATGCAAGCCAGATGCCAATGGCTTCTTTATCAAAAGCTTTGGCCTTATGAAATGGTATAAAATTTTATACATTCCGCTATGGAAAAAGTATACCTATCGGACACTGAAATTCATTCAGCTAAACAGGATTTTTATTGGTGGAAAGGGTTTCAATGTTTATCAAATATAAATAGATATTGGTGATGATATCTAGGCACAAGTTACAGCCTGTGTAATATACACAAGGTCATAGGCTGTTAAGCATTCTTAGTGCCTTTCAGTATATTGCTTCCCTTTTTTTAGTAAGGATTCTTCTTTCTTTCAACTGAAATTAGAGTAACAGTGCATTGTAAGAATGTTTCTTTTCTGATGCTATAATAATATAATCTTCTTACACTTTTTCAGAGGCAAAGTATATGCAAAATCATAATTTATTATAATAATTTGATAATGTTAGCTAACAATAGCGATTTGTTTTTTATCATACAATTTAAATATTATTATGTGCAATTTAACACTGTTTATAATAATTTGTTTGGATGCAATCATAATAAAAAATTCCCCTACTCTTTTCAAGAAGTGCCATGGGATCTTTAACATCCACCTGAACTACCACCAATCCAGGCAGATGGGACCTCAGTTTAACATCTCACCCAAAAGATGGCACCTCAGAAGTGCAGCACCCCTCTCATGCTGCACTACAGTGTCAGTACTGGGATATTAACCCAAGTGCCAGATGTGGGAACTGAACCCACAGCACTCTGCTCTCCCGGCCTTAAAAGTGAGTGTGTTACCTACTGAGCCACTGACACTGCTGTTACAAGGTGACACTTCAGACAAGAGGTTTATGAAACATAGCAATCCATGAGGCCAAAAGCCAAGTGGATTCTAATGTTACAGTTCATATACCCCCGAGACTGAATTATTATCTTGTAACCTAAGATTTGGCTCTCTATTATTTTTTATATCATAAGGCTAATCCTGGAGAGAAGAAGTGTGGGGGCTGGTTGAAATGCAATCAGACACTAATTACTGCTGCTGTGTATTGGGCTCCTCACCTCTGCTGCACTGTCCCCAGGAGACCGGGAGTAACTGTATGACTCACCATGTCATGTAAATCTGAGGTGTGACCATGCATCAGTTTCTGGTGTACTGGGTCCCAATTACAACACACTATGGGACTAGGAAAATGAGAAATTACTGTGGCTCTAAACACATGAATGAAAGGCATGTTGAGTACCAGATGCTCATGGCAGTTTCCAGTACTCCTGGCCCCAATTTGATCAGTCCCTGGGGCTGGGAGAATGAGTGTATAGTGCACTCCAGTAAGGTTGATAAGATGTGGTTGGCAGTGTAAAATGGATTACATTTGTTGTGGTGCATGCAGTGTTTATTTTATTTTCAGTTTTGTTTGACAGTTATATCTCACAGTTCATGGATATCTTTGAATTCCAAAGATTTAACTGTGAATTATGAACCTACAAGCTGCTTGTTGAGCATGAATTGATGGCCTTAACAATAAAAAATATACCATTGAAAGTGTCTGGTGACATGTGAACCTCTTGACCAAAGCCGAATTTCAGTTGCATAAGGACTATCGTAAACATTCTATTGCAATGATAAATATAAAAAATGAATTATACTATAATGATGTTGCAATAATAGTATTATAACAAATGTGGTGGTATATATTTGACATTATTAGTTATTTATTCCATGGTTTTTCTACAGAGAAACAGGGTATCCATATATTTCCATACAATTACATTTTTATCTCACTTTTTACAATAAGTATATCTCAGAATACTTAAAAATGTAAACACCAAAAACAGAAAAAAGGCCTCTGCAAAGTAATAGATGAGAAACAACATTTAAAGGGAAATAATTAAAAAATGACTAACTTATTTCAATATATGAAGCAGGCGACTGTTTGGTGACAATATCACAAGAAAGAATCCTTTTTGATAAGGCCAATCTTTGTCAGACTTTATCCCTCTTGGTAGTATACCTGGTGGACAGTGAGCTGTAAGACCATAAACAGACTGGCTTCACAGTGGGAGGTCATGCCAGAGGAATCTGACAGAGTTCTTCAAATGGGTGATACAAGTGGTTAATCAGGTAGGGGCAGTGGACATAGCCTGTCTGGACTTCAAAAAGGTCTTCAACACCATCCCTCACAGAAGGCAAATAAATAAGCTGGAAAGCTTGGAGGTGGGGCAGAAAATAACTAGGTGGTTGGAAAACTGGCTGATGGGCAGAAGCCAATGGGTGGTGGTGAATGGAGTGCACTTCAGGGTGAGGGGGTGACAAGTGTGGTGCCCCAGGGGTCAGTACTGGGACCCTTCCTTTTTAATATCTACATAAGTGATATAGCAGACGGGTTGGAGGGGAGGGCGTGCCTATTTGCTTACAAGACAAAGATCTGCAACAGGGTAGATACCCCGGGGGCTGAAGCCATGAGACAGGACCTGAATAGACTGGAACAATGATCAGAAACTTGGCAGCAGAATTTCAATGCCACAAAATTTGCGGTAATGCAAATGGGGCAAAATAACTTGCATACCACTTACACACTAGGGGGAGAGAAAATTAAGACAACCAAGCAGGAGAGGGATCTGGGAATTATAATTTCAAGCAACCTGAAGGTGGGTAACCAATGCAGTAAAGTGGTAGGGAAGGCAATGGAATGTTGGCATGTGTCAGGAGGGGCATAACCAGCAGAAGGGGGGAGGTAATCATACATCTTTATAATGTTATGCTAAGGCTGCACCTGGAATGGGGGTCCAGTTCTGGAGACCACACCTATGAAAGGACATAGAGAGGATAGAGAGGGTACAGAGAAGGGCAACCAAGATGGTGCATAGCATGCAGGGGAAGACATATGAGCAGAGGGTGGGGGAACTGGATCTGTACCCATTGGAGACTAGATGGGAGAGGGGGTTATGATAGAAACTTTTAAGTATGCAAAGGGAATAAACAAGGTGAGGGAGGGGAGTCTATGTAAAAGGAAGGAGTAGGCTAAAACCAGTGAGCAGAGGAACCTGCTTTTGCTGAGCAGCTGGGGATTTTAGTAGCTGGATAAGCTTAAAATTCTTATCAGTCTGTAGACTTTTAGGCAGGACTGCTGACTTGTTGTTTTGTTCTGTGTGGGGATCCATAGAGGAAGCTGGATATTCATTTATCTTTTCTACAGGTATTGTGAGCAGCTTCTGGAAGGTGCTGTCTTTCTTAGCCAGGATCAATTTACAGCTCATAGAGGCTTAAATACCAGGGCTTCTCACATAGGAGTACTGCAGAAACAGTTGGTAGAGGTTGTGGGAATCTGCTTTGCAGAGTAGCTGGGGATTTTAGTAGCTGGATAAGCTTTAAATTCTTAGTCTATAGACTTTTAAGCAGGACTGCTGACTTGTGTAATAAGTGTTGTTTTGTATGGGATCTTCCTCTGGAGGAGGTTGCAGTGCTTGGAGGTGCAGTGAGGGGCAGACACAGGGCTGATACACTCTCGTGGGAGTTGGGTGTGGGCCCAAATCCCACCCTCCCCAACCCCTCCCTCCCCGGAGCACAGCTAATTTATAGGGGAACACCTGCCCTGCAACTGAAGGAAAAGGCTTCAGGTACAGCTCATGTCATTCTAGCCATAGGGGGTTGGGATTTAAGGCTGGGAGAGAGGAGCTTAGGGAGTTGTAATCTTCCCCTGTAAACTAATTCTAGAGGCAAATTGGTGGGGAAAGGTTCAGCCACCCAAGTGTTGCAAGTTTAAAGTTTTGCATGCTGTATAGGGGGAACTGCCTAGGTATAGGTACTGGTAGCTCAAGAACTGTACAGCCATGGAGTTGATAATTTGGCCTAGAAAAGGCTGCTGTGATGATGGGGAAGGGACCGCATATCACTAGAGCAGGTATCTTTGGGTGGGTGGTTCGGTGCACAGGGTGTTGTGCGGCCATGATACTGGACTGGGCTTGGAAGTTCTGGGGTTGCCCAGTGTGCTACCAGCTGGCACAGCTTAAGGAGGAGGCAGAGGGCATCCAAAGGCAGCTGGGGGGGGAGTATTGGAGAGGTAGAAGGCAAGTGGTGACCTACATGGAAGCACTAGGTGCTGGGGCCCCCAAGCTGGGAGGAGGAAGAGTAGCCCACACTAGCAGAGGATGGAAGGGGGTACACTGAGGGGCTTTTGGGACCCTGGCAGATGGGACCCAAAAGGTGGAAATTTCAAAGCAGTAGGCAAGAGTCTGGGGTGTCCAAAGGAAACTGAGAGAGGCAGTAGGGATGGGGCCTGGGGATGGGCTAAGGCTCACAATCATTTTAACCTCTATACCCATTGGTAGAAGAGGGGTGTGGGGAGGATGAGAAGGAGGAGGATGATGCTGCTGCTGGTGTAGGTGGGGCAGGGATGGATTGAACGGGTGCAGAGGACAAGTGTCAAGGGCACAATAAAGGGGGTCCCGGACAGGATGGGAGAAGAGGGGTAGGAGGGTAGAAGAAAAAGGAGGATCAAGGGAACAAGGAGGAGGCTGATGGTATGGAACAGGGGAGCACGACAGGCAGCAATGCGCAGGACATAAATGGGATGATATCGAGCAGAAAGCCAAATAGGCAAACAGATAGGAAGGATGGATTAGTAAGGAGTGGGGAAAGAGATACAGAGAACGATACTCAGGTGGGGGGATTAAGAAGGCCAGGACATGGGTAGAGGAGGTGACCAGGGACAACAGTGAAGGGGCTACCTTCAACACCCAAATTGTGGGATGTGCGAGGAGCCGGTTGAGGGGAGAATCTGGATGAAGGGATGAGGAGGGGCATGGAAGGAGGGAGAACCAAGGGTGAACAGGAAGGCAAGGGGGAAGTTAGAATACTGCTATTGGAGGACTCCATGGCCAGAAGCATACAGTAGGAGGGGCATGAAAAGGGTAAAAGCTGTCTTATCAGAACCAAATGCCACCCAGACCTGACAGTGCACAAGGCCAAGCATGAGTTATATTCAATGACAAGGGAATGTGGGGAGACCCCGGACATTCTAGTGCACTTGGGGACAAATGACATAAATGGTAATAGTGAATTTGAAATTCAGGCAAGGTTCCAGGAGTTGGCCAGGGTATGACTTTCCATAGGATGTAAGATCTCCTTTTCAGAAATCCTGCTGGTGCCAAGGGCAACTGGAGAAAACAAGATGAAGATTAGGGAGATAAATCAGTGACTTAGGGAGTGGTGTAGGGAATTGAAGTATGGCCTGGTGTGGGACTGGGGAAAGACCTGGGAGGATAAGGTGCTGTATGCTAGGGACAGGCTCCACCTTAATTTGGAGGAAGGAAATCCTAAAGCTCAAACTAGCTGGGTTCATCAGCAAAAGGTGGGGTTTAAGCTTGTGGAGAGAGGGGGATCAAAAAGCGGCAGTGCAGCAGATACGATAAATGAGGGACATGGTCTCCACTTTTAGGGGCTAGGAGATATGGAACTGGGTCACCAGGTAGGGTGCAGGAGCTGAGAAATGGAGCTCAATGGGGAGAAAGGAGAAAGGAAAAGGGATGGAAAGTGGTCCTGATAAATGCCAGGAGCTTAGGAAATAAAATGCCTGGGTTCCAGGTGATGCTAGTTGAGGGAGGAGATGTGGCAGCAGTCACTGTGACCTGGGCCACTCAAGGGCATGGTGGGACCTAAATCTGGAGGGCTACGTTATGTTCAGAAAAGATGGGGAGGGTGGTGGTGTAGCACTGTTAGTCAGAAATGGCATGGATATTGGAGGGGTATAGGAGGCAGAGGGGAATGTGGAGGCTATTTGGGTCACCTTGCTGATGCAGGGGGGTAAGAGAGTAAAGGTTGGAGTGGTATACAGAACACCAGCACTGGCGGAGGTCCTGGAAGAAAGTTTGGTGGCAAATCTCAAGGGACACTGTAGATTAGGAAAGGGAAGTGTAATAGTAATGGGGGACCTCAACATGCCAGGAACAGACTGGAGTACTATGACATCACCAGTGGCCAGAGAACAGAGGCTGATTGATGTCTTCCAGGATGTGTTTCTGACACAACAGGTGGGTGAGCCAACTAAGGAGGCCCAGACACTGGATGTGGTCCTGGCGGACAGTGATCAGATTAGGGGCCTAGAGGTGAGGGACCCATTGGCTGGGAGTGATCATGCCACAGTCTGGTTCTTCCTGGACCTGGGGGGGGAAGCTGAACACGGACAGTAGTAACTGACTTTAGGGGTGCAGATTTCAGGGAGATGGGGAGGATCCTTACAGATCATCTAGACAGGATAAGGCTGGATATGGATGCTGACAGCAGATGGTGGATCATTAGGAGGGGAATACAGGAGGTTATCAGATCCTGTGCAAGGGAAAGGTGTAAGTTCGGTAAGGCCAGAAAACCCTGGTGGTGGAACCGGGAGGTACAGGAGGTGATGAGGGAAAAGAAGGCAGCCTATAGGTGCTTCAAGTGGTCAAGAGTGAAAGGGATCAGGAATATGAGCTGACAGCCAACAGAGTCACCAGGATGGTGAGAGCAGTTCAGGCAAGAAAGGAGCAGTCCTTGGCCAGTGGGATCCAGAGGGAGGACAAGGGGTTCTTTAGATACACGGGGGGGGGAAAGGAAATTAAGGGGGCAGATCAGCAAGATAAGGGTAGGGGATGGTTGGGCACAGGAGGTGGGGGAACAGGCTGAAGTCCTAAATGAGTACTTTGCCTCACTTTATACCAGAGCAGATGGAGGGGCTATGTCTTGTGAGGGGAGCAGGGGCAAACCAGAGCAAGGGGTGAGACCGGTAGAGACCAAGGGCCCTAATGGGTCTGGGGAAAGGGAATGGCCACCACAGACAGGTGGGAGCCCAGCAGTGCATGGCGAAAAGGGGGAGGACAAGGCTGAAATCCCAGTAGAGAAAGTAAGGGAAGCCCTCAGGTCCCTTTGGATGAAGAAAGCACCAGGGCCAGATGAGATACATCCCAGGGTGCTGAGGGAACTGGCAGATGTCCTGGCAGTCCCTCTAGCAGAGCTTTTCAACATCTCTCTGAGGACTGGGTGGGTGCCGCAAGACTGGAGGGTGGCCCATGTCATGCTGATCCACAAGAGGGATCAAAGAGGAGGCAGGAAATAACAGGCCCATTAGCCTGATATCAGTGGTTGCCAAGGTTATGGAGGATATTGTCAAGGGAAAGGCTAGGGGGCTACTCGGAGCAAACTGGGTACTTGGATGATAGGTAGCATGGCTTTGTCACAGGAAGATCATGCCAGACAAATCTTGTTGAGTTCTATGACTGGGTGACGAGGGCCATGGACCTGGGTAGGCCAGTGGATGTCTTCTTTCTGGATTTTAGCAAGGCATTTAATTCAGTACCCCACAGTGGCTTGCTGGCTAAGCTGAAGGAAATGGGGGTAGGGAGACAGTTGCTAAGATGGATAGGAAATTATCTCTCTGAGCATACTCAGAAGGTGGTGGTTGGAGGGTTAGCCTCAACCCCAAAGTGGGTTACTAGTGGGGTTCCCCAGGGGTCAGTGCTGGGGCTACTGCTGATCAATGCCTATATCTCAGACATCAGGAGGGGGGATCAGGAGTGAGATGAGTCTCTTTGCAGATGACTCAAAGCTGGGTGCAGTGGTGGATGGGGAGGAGGGAAGGGTGGCCTTGCAGGAGGACCTGGAGGCCCTGAAAAGGTGGTCAGGAAAATGGAAACTAAAATGTAATGCAGAGAAGTATGAGGTTCTGCACCTGGGAGTCAGAAATCCAGGCCAGGGGTATACCATGGGAGGAGACATGATTCAAGTCACAGAGGGTGAGAGGGACCTGGGGGTAGTGGTAGATGTCAAAATTAACAACTCTGAGACCTGTTGGAGGGCAGCAGCAAGGGCAGATAGGATGCTGGGATGCATCGCCAGGGGGATTACCACCACAAAGGTGGAAGTGATCCTTCCACAGTACAACTGCTTGGTTAGACCACATCTCGAGTACTGTGTACAATTTTGGAGACCACATTTAAATAGAGACATTACACTCCTAGAGAGGGTCCAAAGGATGGCAACCAAAATGATCTAGGGCTTGGGGGAGAGGACCTATGAGGAGAAGCTCAAGGAACTCGACATATACACCGTGGAGGAGAGGATGGACAGGGGGACATGATAGAGGTCTTTAAGTACATGAAAGGATCAATAAAGGAGGGCCAGTCAGGGAGTTCCAAAGGAAGAAGGGTGGGGCAACAAGAGGTCACGGGTGTAAGCTGGAAGGGGGCAAGCTCAGAGGGGAGAGGAGGAGATGTTATTTCACTGAAAGGGTGGTGGAGCCATGGAATGCACTGCACAGGGAGTTGGTAGAGATGGAGACTGTGGACGGGTTTAAAAGGGGATGGGACGAGTACAGGGGAGGGTAAATCTGACCAGGCACAATACAGGTGGAACATCTGAGACTGGGGACAGTATAACCCAAGGGGAAGGGGGGACACCAAAATCAGCCCTTAGTGCAGTTGCTGAAAATACAGCAGACTTGAGAGACTGTTAGGCCTATTCTGCTGGCATTTTAGTATGTTAGTATTAGAAGGATGAAGATATAGAGGTAATATATGGGGATGTTTCTTCCTGGAGAGGTTGGTGGAGGCATGGAATAAACTGCCAGAGGAAGTGGTGGGAGCTGAAACAGTGGAGGGATTTAAGAGGGCATGGGACTGACACATGGGTTGGTAGGTCTGGGGAAAGGGAGAGCCCGGGGCAGAGGTGATGAGTAAAGGGGGGATAGGTCAGACTAGAAGGGCCAATGGGGTTCTTTTCTGCCATCAGATTTCTGTGATTCTGTGATTAATTTGGACAGGGGAATTCCCACTGAAAACTATGGGGAACTTAAAAAAGTAATAACGTTGCAAAAGATTAATAGTTTTTCACCAAAGTAAGACCGGCATTTCTGTCGCCCAAGCTGGTTCAATCTTAAAAAAAATCAGAAATAAATTCCACGTGGTCTGGACACTAAGCAATGAGGAAAAAAACTGCAAAAAATTCAATTTTTTAGGTTTTAGCACTATCCAGATCTCAGAATCTGTACGTCTGACTGGAAATAAAATTGCCACATCAAGACATCTACCCCCACTGGATGGTGCATACCAAATTTTGTGCAAATCCATTGATCGGTGGAAAAGTTGAAGTGCAAAATTGGAGGTTTAACATTAAACAGGCTACTCAGCCCTAACTATAGAAGCACAGCCATCCCTATATATATATCTATATATATATACATCTATATATATATATACATATATATATATATATATATTTATATAAAGAGAGAGAGAGCGTCCTTATCTGCCAATAATTTTATGTTTCTATGAGATAATGCATGGTCATTTGATCTGTGTTACCCAATCAGGAGAGTCCCGAATTTAAAGAGATTTATATACATATATAAATATGTATTCAAAATCACACATACCCCATAATGCAAAGCGTCATGGGCTGTATATGCAAATCACCACAGAATATTGTGCTGGTTCAACTTAAGCTCTCTCTCTATATATATATCTATATATTATTATTATTTTATTTATTAAATTTTGGTGACTGGGTAGGCCCACTGAGCCCCAGAGGTCCCTTTTTCAGGGGCGACCCAGGTTTACATGGTATAATAGTATATACAGTGAGAGTACAATAAATATGTCAGAGCAGCTGACACACATCGTAGTAGTAACATGTGGGGAGGTACCCAAAGACTGGAGGACAGCAGATGTAGTCCCCTTATACAAAAGTAGGAACAAAGAGGAAGCAGGGAACTACAGACCAGTCAGCCTCACCTCGGTAGTGGGGAAGATCATGGAAGCACTACTGAAGGAGAGATTGGTGGAACATCTGGTTGTCAATGGACTACAGGACCCAAGGCAGCATGGTTTCACCAGGGGGAGGTCATGTCAGACCAACCTCGTTGAATTTTTGACTGGGTGTCTAGGGAGGTGGATCAGGGAGGCAGGACATGGCCTATCTGGACTTCAGCAAGGCCTTGACACTGTGCCACATAGAAGACTATTACACAAACTGGGGAATATGGGTGGGCAGGACAGTAGTGTGGTGGGTAGGTAACTGGCTGGGTGGCAGGACACAGAGGGTGGTGGTAAATGGGTGTCACTCCACAGAGGGAAGAGTGACCAGTGGGTACCACAGGGATCAGTGCTGGGACCGGTCCTATTCAACATCTTCATCAGTGACATTGCGCAGGGACCCAGAAGGCAGAATTTCACTGTTCGCTGATGACACAAAGCTCTGTAACTAGAGTAGACACACCAGAGGGTGTAGACAGAATGAGAAGGACCTGCAGAAACTTGAAGAATGGTCAGGGTTTTGCAGTTGAAATTCAATGCAAAGAAGTGCAAGATAATGCATATGGGGCACAAAAACCCTGGCACAATATATCAGCTGGGGGTGAGGATATCGTGCACCAAGCAGAAAGGGATCTTGTGGTTGTCATCTCTGATGACCTCAAGGTAGGGAAACAGTGTGACAAGGCATCAGGTAAAGCAAATAGGATGCTGGGATGTATAGGCAGGGGCATCACCAGCAGGAAAAGGAGGTCATAATCTCTATACAAGACACTAGTGAGGCCCCACCTGGAGTACAGTGTACAGTTCTGGAGACCATACCTACGTAAGGACATAGACAGGGTAGAGAAGGTTCAGAGGAGGGCAACAAAGATGGTACATGGATTGCATCACAAGTCCTATGAAGACGGATTGAAGGAACTGAACATGTACTCCCTGGAGGAGAGGAGGCAGAGAGGGGATATGATAGAGACATACAAGTATCTTACAGGGAGGAACAGGGTGTAGGAAAACACTATTTTTAAGCGAAAAAGATGTTCCAGGACTAGAGGTCATGGGATGAAGTTGGAGTGAGGACGATTCAGAGGAAACATGAGAAAGAATTTCTTCACAGAACGGGTGGTGGACAAGTGGAACACCCTGCCAGAGGAAGTGGTGGGGGCTGAAACAATCATGGGATTTAAGAATACATGGGATAGACATAAAGGAATTCTGGAGGTCAGGGGTAAGGGGCAACAGACTTCTAGGAAAACAAACTGAACTTACAAGCTCAAATGGGCAGACTGGTTGGGCCATAGGCCCTTATCTGCCAACACTGTCTATGTATCTATGTATCTATGTATTTAAGATTTACAAGCATTGAAACACAAGCAACGCTCAGACTTTGAGCGAAGTGAACTTGCATAGAGCATTTGGCAATTAGAGAACCATGGTGAGCATAAAAAGGTGCAGCTGAGTAGGTGAGACCAGCTTATTGTAGGTTGAGGCATGTACTTGGATAAGAGAGAAATGGGGAGGCTTCAGGTACCAGGGTAGTGGCAAGAGGTAGTAGCAAGCAAGTGGGGCTTGTGTGGAAGGTTTTGATTGAGGGGGCATCCTGAACCCAAGGTTTAAATTTGTTCCACAGGGATGGGGTGGTGACGGAAAAGGACTTGCCCCCCACCTTGGTCCTCACTCTGGGAACCTCTAGAAGAGTATTTATGTATGTACAGCAGTAGTGCCAAATTTGTCAATCAATTTTGTGAGATTCCCTATTTATCCTTCACAAAATTTACGGAAAAATATCCTCTATAATTATTTTTTTTATACCTACAGAAAGAGGCCAGTTCCTATTACAGTACTTAAGTGCCATCTGGTTGATTTTCAACTACAATATCAGATGAGACAACCCTCTTTGATTAGCAGTGAACACACTAACAAACAAAACAAAATCCCTAAATAAAGGTTTCACAATTTCAATAGGGACTTTTAAAATCCTTTGACTAATTCGTGCTACTACTGCATGCATGCATGTATATGTATATGTATATGCGTGTGTGTGTGTGTGTGTATATATATATACTATATATATATATATATATATATCAGATCTCAGAGGCAAAACATTCCATTTATCGCAAGAAAGTTAAGTTGTTCACAGTGACAAAGCAGGAAATTCAGTGTTGAGTTGAAAAACTTTTGACCCCCAGCCGCTAACCGGCATCAGGAGGTGCATTGGGTCGCCGACGCTAACTCTCACCCCATCACATGTGTGAAGAAGCAGTGCTATAGGAGAATGGGGTGAGAGTTAGGACCGATGACCCCAACGCGCACCCCGATGCCAGTTGGGGTGGGCTGGGGGTCCAAGGGGGGCTTTCAACCCTAACACTGAATTTCCTCACTTTTGTCACTGTGGAACAACCCTAACTAATGCAGTAAACCGAGTTTTTGCCTCTAATTTCCCTTTCTTGAGAATGATGATGAGAAATAGTGAATGTGGAGGAAAGGGAGTGCGGGGCCCTTTGGTCCCCGTGACTCCCGCCACATGGATGTCTTGTGACATAGGAACAGGAACAGCAATGCAAACAGAATCATTAACAGTGGCAAACGGGTAACGCAAATGTAAATGGTAAAGGAAATGTTAATAGAAACGCAAGCGTAAAGAGATGCTGAAGAGAACAGTGATGCAAACGGACATTGAAGTGAGTACAAAAATGCAACTGGTAACACAAACAGTGATGGCAGTGGTATTTTAAATGGAAATGTTAAGTGTCACAGCAAAAAGAATGCGAAAGGGAACAGAAACGGAAACACAAACGCAAGCATACGTGTAAATGCAAACTGTAATGTGTACAGGCACAGTAAAATACAAATGGTAAAGTTAGCATGAAGAATAACGCAAAAGGAAAGAGAAATGGAAGCAGGAACAGAAGCGCGCATGGAAACAGAAACCGAAAGGCGCACAAGCACAATACCGCAATTGTAAATGCGAATGGTAACGGTAACAGCAATAATAAGAGCAAAGGAAACAGAAGTTCAAAAGGAAATGCAAGCGCATATGGAAATGCAAACCATAATGCACATGGGCACAGTAACGCAATTGCAAATGCAAATGGTAACAGTAACAGCAAGGAAGATGCAAAACGAAAGAGAAATGCAAACGCAAATGAAAGTGCTGCCATAAACGCAAATGGCAATGCGCAATGTGACACAAACAGAACTGCAAACAGAAACAGTAGTGGAAATGCAAATGGCAACAGTAACGAAAATGCAAGCGCGAATGACAATGCAAAGGATAACGCACACGGTGGCATAACAGTAATGGAAGTGCATCACCTGTTTTTGCCAAACAGGTGCATACAGAAACACAGTGTGTACAAAGAATGTATGCATTGTAATGGGGATCGAAGCTTAAAACAAGAATTGGAAGTACTTAATTGCAAATATCTCAACAACCGCACGATGTAGAAAAAAAAAATTAAAATTTCACAAAAATCTTGATCTCATGGCTAGGTCTCTGCTATTACATAGCCCACTGGGCTATGAAACTCAGAACAAAAATTCCGTATCTTGCACCGTTTTCGAGATACGAGCCCCAAAAGGCATGGCGGATGCCACCATGTTAGTCTGTGGGAAAAAAATTTCAACTTTGGAGTATCATAACTTGGCGGCCGTGCAATATTTTTTCACCACACCACCGAAAGGCACATCTGTGAGATGTTGGCTGCCTTCCCTCCAAATTTCAGCTCAAAAGACCAAACCTTTCTTTCGCAGCAGGGTGGCAAAGAATTCCTATCATTTTGGCCAAGTCTGAAAAAGCAGTGTCACAATTTGTGGCAATTTTTACAAAATTTTGCCACACAACTGGTTCCAGAAATTTGAAAAACATATTTCCGGGGTGTTTTACCCCAAAATAAAGACATAGCTAGCATCCTCAGGGTCCGACTAGGTGAACACAAGAAGAATTGTGTCACTAAAGAGTCCAAAATTTAAACGCCAAGCATTTTTCTGATCACCAACTGAAAAAAAATGGCGGATTTGTGACATTTGTGACACTACTAGGGCCATTTGAGACACTAAAAAATGCTTTTGCGAAAGTGATGAATATTTTAACTTTTCCCATTGACTTATAATGGAAACTTGTTTTTTGAATAACTTTTGAACCGTTCAATATTTTTTCATGAAATCTTCAAAAGGCACATCGGGGACCCTGGCCACACATTCCCTGAAGTTTTTGGACCAGTTGCGCAAACCGTGCAACCTGTAGGTGAGAGCAAAGAAATCAGAAAAAAGCATAATTGTGCAATTGGTTGTCGCTTAAGAACTCCGCAGCTGTGTACCTGACTGGTACAACACTTGGCAGATCCCAAGATCTACCATGCCCAATTGTGCATACCAAATTTCAGGTAAATTCGTTGAACGGTGGCAAAGTTATTAAGGTGCAGAATTTGACCCTTTAACCTTAAAAGTTCTACTCAACCCTAACTATGGTAGCACTACTGTGCTACCATAATATATATATATATATATATATATATATATATATATATATATATATA
The DNA here is from genome assembly GCA_016271365.2 of Neoceratodus forsteri. Lineage (NCBI taxonomy): Eukaryota > Metazoa > Chordata > Ceratodontiformes > Ceratodontidae > Neoceratodus > Neoceratodus forsteri. Next base: position 83,190,840 of record CM028138.1, read on the forward strand.
TCTTAATTACTAAAAAACTTCTTTAATGTAATAGTTAGGGTTGCTGCACTAAAGTGGGGAAATGAGGCATTAGAGTTTCACCATAACATCCAACCCCTGCCCTGTGGAGACCAGAAGGTGTTGGGGTGGTACTGGGGTCACCAACCCTAATACTCACCTCATTCCTCTGTGTGGCAACAGTATAGGAGAATGTGGAGAGTGTTAGGGTTGGCGATGCCAGTACTACCTCCCGGACACCTTCTGGTCTCTGCAGGGCAGGGGTGGGGTGTTCAGGTGAAACCCTAAAGCCTCGTTTTCCTACTTTTTTTTCAGAAACCCTAGCTAATGCATTAATTACATTTTTGCAACTAATTTCCTTACTTTTTGAGGTAGCATAATAGTATCCTTGTTCCTGCTTCCAAATCCTTTCATCCAGATAGTATAACATTATCCATATGTTATGGTGAGAGTGCAAGGACCTTCAGATCCTGCACCCCCATCACTCCATCCAGATAATACAATAGTATCCATATGTTACAGTGGGAGTACAGGGTTCTTTTGACCCTGCACTCCCATCCCTCCACAGATGCACATATGTATCTAGCTGTGAAAACACAGGAGTCTCCGGCCCCTGCACTTCCACACATTACGTTACAAGCAGGTGTAGTGAAATTGCAACAGTCATAATTGTGCCATCTTAGATAATTTTCACCCCAACTGTGCAACATAACCTTCTTATCACCTCACCACGTACCTAGTACAGAAATTTTTCAAATACCCATCAAAATGCAATTTTGCACAACTGTAATGCCATTCTGCACCAGAGGTGTGGAAAAACATTTTTGGCAGGATTTGAAAATTTCATGAGGTGGTGTGAAAAACAGCAATAGTGAAAATATGATAAATTGTCAAAGTTATCTGCATGCATAGAAAAATTCCTATGACCGCATGTAACTCAGGCATTTTTAGGTATTTTTTGCACCAAATTTTCAACATGGCCTTTTTTGGGCCCCACCTCATGAACACTGGCAGTGCCATTTCATTACTCAGTCCCAAAAGGTGATTTCATGTGGCAATTCTGCCATTCCACACCAGTGCTACATAAACACATTTCAGGCAGGATGTGAGAAATGACAGCTATACTATTCATGAGGTGGTGTGAAAAACTGGCAGTGTTGAAAATTTGGAGTAAAAATATTAAAATTTGCCAAAGTTACGCATGTGCAGAGAAAAATTTCAATGTCCACATGTAACTGGGGCATTTTGGGGTATTTTTACACCAAATTTAAAGCATGGTCTTTTTAGGACTCCACTTCATGATCAGTGGCACTGTCATTTCATTAATTGATCCCAAAAGGTGATTTCACACAGCAACTGCAAAATCACTTTTCAGGAGCAAGAACTTGAAATGACAGTGCCAGTGTTGATAAAGTGGGGTCCCAGAAGGGGCCATTTTGAAAATCTGGTGAAAAAATACCTAAAAATTGCCTAGATATCAACATAAATTGAAAGCCCCATTGACAGCCATTATACAGTGCATACCTTGATTCTTCAATTCACAGTTTGGCTTTGAAGAGTGCAGATGTGTTTTCATCCAGAGGAGATCACAGCAGCCAACCTCCAGAGGTAAGTATGGAGTATGGGGGTATGGGGTGGCGGCGTGCTCAGTGGAAAGGTTGGGGTGGGGGGGACGGTGAGATGACAAGGGACCATTTTCTTTTTTTCAGGGACATTAAAAAAAAGCTGATTTGGGGACACTGGGAGTGGGTTCCCCAGTGTCCCAAACTACAGAGGTGGTGTGTTAGGGGATTGAAAGCCAACATGAGGATTGGGCCCCCTCAATATCGGCAGATCAAAAAAAAAAAGTAACAGGTTGCGGGGGACTGGGGTTATCCGACACCTTGGGTGGGCTTCCCAATGTTGAACTAATAAAATTTTTAAAAGCAGCAGGGCAGGGTAATCAGAGGCTAGGGGTCCACTAGGTACCAGGGAACGATTTTAATAAGGGAATCAGGGGTTCCCAGACATCAGGAAAAATGGTGCAGTGACCTTTAAAACTCCCTTTTCGCAATCCCTTCTCACCAGCTGATCTGGGGAAAATGGATCGGCCGGTGATAAGGGATGTTAAACTTTTAAAAACAGTTTTCTCTACTAAGTTACAAATAAAACAAAGGCATTGGCAGGAAGAGGATGTCCTCCTCTCCAAAATCCATGCCTTGGTTTTTACAAAAGACTTTTCTGGGGTAAGTTATAAGGTTTTGTTTTCTCCCCTCACTAAGTGAGAAAACAAAATGGCATCCAATGAACAGGGATTTTCTCATGAAAAGGGATTTCTCAAGATTTCCAAATCCCTTTTTGCAATCCCTGTTCATGAGCCATTCACAACCAGGAATCCCTGATTGAAACTGTGTGGCTAACTAAAAGACTGAACTGCACATGCTCAGAACCCGAATTCTTAAAATGTAATAACTTTCAAACAGATTAATATTTTTTCATCTAACTAATGCTGGATTATTCCTTAGGATAATTGCTTTCTACCCTAAAATGTCAGGCCAAAATTCCAAATGGTGTGGTGCAGTGCAATGTTGAAAAATTACCCTGACATTTGCACAAAAAAGGCATAAAATGCATTTTGTGGCACTTTGTTGCACAAAACCACAAATCCAATCAAAACGCAACTTGGCAAATCAAGAGATCTAGCATCTGAGATCATGTATTCCGAAGTTCCTGAAAACCCATTCAATGGTTGCAAAGTTAACATGCATCCATTAGGCATCCTCATAGCCCTTTGTGCTAACAGCGCCTCAGACGGGGGTCTACATGCCTCCACGGCGATTACAGCCTGCTGCCACACTCCCCAAGCCCTTGCTAGCAGGCATCCTCATAGCCCTTTGGGCTAACAGCACCTTAGATGGGGGTATACACCCCTCCACAGTGAGAAGAGCCTGCTGCCACACTCCCCAAGCCCTTGCTAGCAGGCATCCTCATAACCCTTTGGGCTAACAGCACCTCAGATGGGGGTCCACATGCCTCCACAGTTAGAAGAGCCTGCTGCCACACTCCCTGAGCCCTTGCTAGCAGGCATGGCCTAGACAGTGTTCTGAGAACTCAAGGCTGCATGGCTGTCTTTGTACATTTTCAAAGGACAATTGCCTTTATCTTGGGACAGCTCTTAATGGCTGTCCATGGAACACAAGCTCCTTGTTTGGTTCCTCATCCTGCCGGGTATTTCCAAATTCCTCCTGACAGGAATATGTCACTACCATTGGCCAGCTTATTTAAACATTTTTTCCCCTAATCCAGTATTGCATCTGATATCTGGTCTGTTTAAATACTCAGTGCTGAATTTCTTCAGTTTAAAATGTGTTTTTTTTTTTTTTTAGCGAACAAGGAATTTTTTTCTCATGAACAAGGATTTTCTAAATCCTTGTTTGTGAGCTGTCAAAATCCTTGTTCATGAGGCAAATACTTGTTCACGAAAAATACCCCTGTCCAAAAGACTGAACTGAGTATGCCCAGAATCTGAAATTTCAAAATTAAATAACACTGGCATAGATTAATATTTTTTTACCAAACCAGTGCTGGCTTGTTCCTTGGAGCAACCTCATCCAACCCTGAAAATTGTAGGCCAACATACCAAATGGTGTGGCTGCAGTGTGATGGGCAAAATCAGCAAAATCTGGTAACAAAATTGAAAACACACTTTTTTCTATGTGCTGCATGACAACCACACACCCTAAGTTTGGTACATCAGAGATCCACCCCACGGAACCACACATACCAAATTCTGTGAAAATCTGTTGAATGGTTGCAAAGTCATTAATGTGCAAAATGTGGGGTTTAAAATTAAATGTCTTAATCCTAACTACAGTGGTGCTCCTGTACCACTATTTATATATATATATAGATATATATATATATATATATATATATATATACACACACACACACACACACACACACACACACGTTGATTGATTGCAAAAGTTAACTCATCAGTTGGGGTTGAAGTGATGAACATAAGAAATGAGGTGTTAGGTTGAGATCCTAACCCCTCACCCTACATCCCATCCTTGTCTCTACAGACCAACAGTTGACATAGGTGCTCTTTAGTCATCGGCCTAATTCTCACCCCATTCTTCTGTTTAAGAAAGCTGACATGGTACAGAACAGGAGAATGGGGCAAATGTTAGCCTGATGACCCCAAGGTATACCCCATTGAGTGTTGGTCTGTGGATTGTGGGGTGGGTTGGTAGGTGAAGGGGTTAGAATTACAACCGTAATGCCTCATTTCCACACTTTTGTCACTTCAACCCTAACTGATGCATTAACAAAGTTTTTTGCACAGAATTTCTGTCTGGGGCCCTGTGCTCCCATGGTATCAATCTTTTGGTGTGCAAGACCCATAGTCAACTGTTATCTTCCTGTGGAGGGCCATGCACTTCTAGTATTGAAAAACAGATGGCCCAGCCCATTACTGCATAATGGTATCCATATGTGGGAGAGCAGGTCTCTCAAGGCCCTGTGTTCCCACCTGTCTATAATTGTAGAGATGCAGCACAGGCCTAGACACATTCCAAGTAATCCTTGTGCTGCAAATGGTGCAATATCTTAGTAACCGTAGGAACCTTGGAAAAAATTCCACTACAGTTGCAATGATGGACTGGCAACCTGTAAGCATGTTTAGTACATCTGAAGGTGTACTAAGCTGTGCTTAACAAAAAATCCGTATCTCAAACCATTTTCGAGATACAGCCACCACAAGGTGCCACTTTCACCACAATGTTATCCTATGGTTCAGAATGCCATAACTATGGAACAGATACCAATTTTTACACCAAACCAGCATAGATCACATGTCTGGGACAACCCCTTTGTACCAAGCAAATTCTCAAGCCAAAAGTCCTAATCACTTCTTTGCAGTGAACTGGCAAAGAAACAGCAACCTTTAAAAATCCCTGTTCATGAGGTGTCAAAATCCTTGTTCGTGAGCTAAATCCTTGTTTGAGAAGTGTCAAAATCCTTGTTTGTGAGAAATCCTTGTACATGAGAAAGGGCCATCTGTTCATACCCTCATGGACAAGGATTTTGACACCTCACAAACAAGGATTTTGACAACACATGAACAAGGTTTCCTTTTTATAATCCCTGTTCATCAGATGTCTAAATCCTTGTTTGTGAGCTGTCAAAATCCTTGTTCCTGAGAAATCCTTGCTCGTGAGATAGGCCATCTGGTCCTGATCTCATGAAAAAGGATTCTGACATCTCATGAACAAGGATTTTTCACAAATAATGATTTTGACACCTGACAAACAGGGATTTTGACATCTCATGAACAAGGATTCCTTTCTATAATCCTTGTTCTTGAGGCATCAAAATCCTTGTTCATAAGCTGAACCATTGTCCATGAGGTGTCAAAATCTTAGTTCATGACAAATCTTTGTTTGATGAGATAGGGCCATCTGGTCCAGATCTCACAAATAAGGATTTTGTCATCTCATGAACAAGGATTGGAAGCGAGTGGCAAACAAGAAATTTAAAATTTTAGAATGGTGGTTCTTACACAAAACTAAAGGAAACCAAAGCCATGGGTTTGTAGAGGGCATTGTCCTGAACAAAACCCATACTTTAATGTTCACAGAAGGCACCCCTGGGACAAGTTACAAGGTTTTGTTTGTCAGTAAAATTGAAAAGCAAAATAGCAGCTAGTGAACAAGGAATTATTTCTCTCATGAACAAGGATTTTACTTGTTCATGAGCTGTCAAAATCCTTGTTCATGAGGCAAATACTTGTTCACAAAAAATACCCCTGCCCAAAATGCTGAACTGAACATGCTCAGAACCTGAACTTTCACAACTGAATAACTTTAGAATGGATTAATATTTTTTCACCAAACCAATGTTGACTTATTCCTTGGTGCAACCTCTTTCAATCCTGAAAATTTCAGTCCAACATAGCAAATGGTGTGGCTGCAGTGTGATGTGCAAAAATCAGCAAAAACTGGCAACTAAAGTGAAAAACACACTTTCTTTACTATGCACTGCACGACAACCACACATCAAAAGTTTGGTACATCAGGAGATCAACCCCACAGAACCACACATACCACATCTTGTGCAAATCTGTTGAATGGTTGCAAAGTTATTAATGTGCAAAATTTGGGGTTTATCATTAAATGGCTTACCCAATCCTAACTATAGTGGAATTGTGCTACTGTGACGCTATAAGTTATATATATAGTTAGGGTTCAGCTGTCAGTTACATACTAAAGTCAAAAGTTTGGGCATTGATAACTTTGGACCCATTCAATGGATTTGCTTGAAAGTTGGTACATGCGGTGGGGACATGTTAGATCTCTTGATACGCCAAATTGCATTTCAGTCAGACTTACAGTCTTTGCATACGAAAGCACTGAATAATGCAAAATTATCCATTTTTGGAGGCAGCTTTTGGGATTTTGGACGTGGCTCTGCACGGCCGTTGTGTGGCATGCCACTCTGCAAGATGATTCATTTGAAAGATCTCACAACCCCAATGACACGCCTCATCATCCGTCAATCTTGGGATGATTGGCAGGTCCACAAGCAAGAAGAGGGCAGCCCTAACAATTTTTCATTTCTTGACTTTTTGTGTTTTAACCCTAAATGATGCATTAACGCAGTTATTTGCATAGAATTTCCTTACTTTTTGAAAAAGAATAGAAAAGTAAAAAGTTGCGGAAGTTGGTGGAAGCACAGTCCCTTCTGGCCCTGTGCTCCCACTGACTTCTAAATGTGTGTGTAGCATAAGAGTACAAGAACTGAATACGAGATGTATTGTTCAGAGCACATATGGGTGAGAGGGTGAGGCCTCAAAGCTCCCACCGTGTTGAAAGAAAGCAAAGCGTCAGTCACGAGAGTGGCATAATTGAGCAGCTGTTTACATGTTAGACACATAAGCACTGAAAGCACCTCCATGGCAATAACACTGGGTACCCTATAAATGTGAAGCTAGTACCACAATGCAAACCGCTATATGCAAAATGTAAAGTGCGTGACACAATATCTCCACAGGAAATTAATTTTGCAACACCTAAATACCATGACATGTACAGGACATGCCATCAACACCCTCCAAATTTCAATGTAAAAAACCAAACCATATCCAAGATATAACATTTTAAAGTTTCAGCTTTTCATTCATTGGAGTTGCAGAATTCTGCACCTGTTGACATTTTACAGACATAACAACTGAAAAGTACATCTAGGGCACTAAGGCTAGGTACTCTATCAATATGAAGCTACCACCACAATGCAAAATGCTGTCCACAAAACGTAAAGTGTGCTACGCAATATGTCCACAAAAAATAAATTGTCTGACACATAAACACTGTAACTCACATCTACAGGACATGCCGTCAACACCCTCTGAATTTCAAGTAAAAGACCAAACTGTTTATGAGATATTTAATGTTAAAGATTAGTAAAATTGGCCTATCCATTGCATTATAAAATCTGGCCATCTTGTCCCTATCTCACAATCAATGATGGCGATCCAAGAATCTCACAATCAAAGAATTTGCAGGCTTGTGATCAAAGAATTTGCAGGCTCATGATCAAAGAATGAAAAATGATGTCATTTAAAATTTTGAGAGAAATACAGCAAACCACCACATGGTTCAATAAAATGAAGCCCCCTGAGCAAACCCCACCCTCATTTGTGTTCCTAGGTCACCCTGGGCTGAGAAATTTAATTTTTTCATTTGCCCATCTTGTCCCTCACTCATGATCAATGAATGCAGTCAGAGAATCTCCCAATCAAAGATTTTGAAGGCTTATGATCAAAGATTGTTAGCGAGCTGAGATCAAAGAATAAAAATGTTAAAAACTCAATTTTTTTACCAAACTATTGAAAACCACAGGCATGGCTCGATAGACTGAAGCCCCCTGAGTAAAACCCATCCAAGTTTTACTTCAGGAGTAACCCCTAAGCTGAGATATTTGATTTTTTTCCAACAACATTTGAAAAACAAGATGGTGGCCATCACGATCAAAGAATTCTTGAGGACAAAGGTTCTTTGACAGTGAAGCTGCAAATTCTTTGATCATGAGAATGGACCAGATGTCCAAAATCCCATTCTTTGATCACAAAATAACCATATAAATGTTCCCTTTGACTTATAATGGGAGTTTAAAACTGCTATAACTTTTGAATGGATTAATATTTTTCCATCAAACGAAAAGTGGTATGTTCAGCCACTGAAGCTCTTTCAAATGATATAACACATAGAGCAGCATGCCACATGATGGCTGCAAAGCACCATGGGCAAAAAATCCCAAACTGCCCATATAACTGGCGAAAAGTGCATTTTTCAGCATTGTGGTGCACAAAGACCGCAAGTCCGACCAAAATAAAATCTGGCAAATTAAGGGATCCACCGTGCCCCACAGTGCATTCCAAATTTCATGCAAATCCATTGAATGGGTCCAAAGTTATTAACGTGCAATATTTTGAGTTTAATATAGAAGTGCCTTCCATAACCCTAAATATGGGGATGCAATCAGCACTTAATAATATATATATATATATATATATATATACTTATATATATATATATATATATATATAAATATATATACACATATACATATATCTATTGATTGATTGCAAAAACTTAGTTAATGCATCAGTTGGGGTTGAAGTGACTAACATAGGGAAACAAGGCATTAGGTCTAAAATACTAACATCCCCACCCTACCACCCAATCCCCACACTGTGCAGACCAACAGTCAACAGGGTATGCTTTGGAGTCATCAGGCTTAATTCTTACCCCATTCTCTGTTTAAGAAAGCTGACATAGTACAGTATAGGAAAATGTGTCATGAAAAGTAGGCCTGATGACCCCAAGGCACACCCCATTGAGTGTTGGTCTGTGGAGGTGGGTGGTAAGTGGGGGGTTTAGGATCTGAACCCTAATGCCTCATTTCCCTACTTTTGTCACTTCAACCCTAACTGATGCAGTAACAAAGTTTTTTGCAATGAATTTCCTTACTTTTTGGTAAAGTGTAATCTAACCCTTACAAGTTTTGGGGAGCACAGGGCTCTCTGGGCCCTGTGCTCCCATGGTATCAGTCTTTTGGAGCACAAGGCCCATAAACAACTGTCATCTTCCTGTGAGAAATCCTTTTTCATGAGTTGAATTCTTGTTTGTGAGGTGTCAAAATCCTTCTTTGTGAGGCCAATCCTTGTTCGCAAAATATACCCCTATCCAAAAGACTGAACTGAGCATTCTCAGAACACAAAATTTCAAAATGTAATAACTTTATGAAGGAATAATATTCTTCAGGAAACCAATGATGGCTTCTTCATTGTGGCAACCTCTTTCTACCCTGTAAATATCACTCCAAATGGTGTGGCCACAGCACAATGGATAACAATCAGCAAAAACAGGCAAAAAAGTGAAAAACCCACTTTTTCCACTATGCACTGGAATGAAAACTGCATATTCAATCAAAACAAAATATGATATGTCAGGAGACCTACCCCATGGGACTGAGCATATCAACTTTCATGTGAATCAGTTTTACGGTTGCAGAGTTATTAAAGTGCTGCATTTGGGGTTTAACATTAAGCTGCTTACTCAACCCTAACAATAGAGGTGTTATCATGCTGCTATAAGTTATATATATATATATATATATATATATATATATATATAGCGAGAGAGAGATACAGCATATGTTGCAAAAAAGTGTGATAATGCTCCAGTTAGGGTCAAAGTGACAAAAGAGGAGTTGGGGTTTCCCAAATATTCCACGTTCCCAAGCCAGGCAGAATAGCAGGCGTGGTGTACTTCTACTTCTCAAGCCTAGCCCTCACTCCATTCCATCTGTAAATAACATCAGATGTGCAGACTTTAAGAGAATAGGGTGAGCGTTAGGCTTGAGAAGCCCACGATACACCCTAGGCCTGCTGTTCTGCCTAGTTTAGAAGGGTAAGACATTAGGTAAATCCTAACACAGCATTTTCCAGCTTTAGTCACTATGACTCTAACTGAAGCATTAAGAACATTTTTTGCAGCTTGTTTCCTTACTTTTTGAGATAGTATAATAGTATCCTTATTTTAGTGTGGGACCCATCCCTCCATAGATGCGTATATGTAAGTAGCTTTGGAAGTACAGGTTCCTCCAGGCCATGTGCTTCAATTTGTAGTACAACAGTGACTAAATTGTGAGCATAGCTTTCTTATTACCCCACCTCATGTACCCATTACATAAAATTTTTGAATCCCCACCAAAGCATAATTCTGCACAACTGCAATGCCATTCTGTACCACAAGTGTAGATACATTTTGGGCAGGATTTGAAAAATGACAGCTGTGACATACATGAAGTGGGGTAATAAGAAGTCCATGTTGAAAATTTGTTTTCAAAATATTGAAAATTACCAAAGTTATGCACGTGCACATAAAAAATTCATCAAGCTCACATAACTTAGCCATTTTAAGGAATCTTTTTCACCAGATTAACATAGCCTTTTTTAGACCCCACCTCATGAACACTGGTGGTGACATTTTCTTATTCAGTCCCAAAAGATGATTTCATACAGTGACCATGAAATCATCTTCTGGACCTGATTAACAAACTTACAGTCACAGTGCTCATGATGTCGGGGTCCCAAAAAGGCCATGCTGAAAATTTGCTGCAAAAATTCCAAAATAATGGCAAAGATATCAACATAAGTTCAAAATGCCATTGAAATACATTATAGGGTGCTTACCTTAATTCCCCAGTTCACGGTTCGGCTTTGCAGAGTGCAGAGGGGTCTCAATCCACAGAAGATGACAGAATACAATCTCAGTAGGTGAGTATAGGGTAAGGGAAGTGTGGCGAGGTGGGTGCTCAGTCACAGGATTGAGATGTGTGGAAGGGAATGATGGTGGTGACGAGGGACCGTTTACTTTATTTCAGGTAAAAGATGTCGGGGCAGTTTTCTTTTTTGCAATTAAATAACAAATACACTTATTTTGGGACATGAGGGTAGGATCCCCAGGGTCCCACTCTGCTAGGGAGATTCTGAATGCTGACATGGGGATTGGGCCCCCCGATGTCAGCAAAAATATTAAAACATCCTGGGGAGGACCTGACATTGGGGGTGGGCATCCTAGTGTTGAATTATATAAATATAAGGTTAGAAACAACAGTGAGGTAAAGGGGTGCCACCAGACATGAGGGAAATACATTACAGCATGGGTGACAGTACAGAAGTCACAAAAAGGATCCTTTTTCATGATTTGTGATATGAAAAATAATTATTTTTTCATATCTCATGGTAATGAAAAAGGATTTCTAACAGTAAATAAAACATTTTGGGTAATATCTCTAACACTGAAGTGCAGACTGCACCATAGGGGGGTCCTGGTCAGCCAGCTAGGTGAAGTGGTCTCTCTCCAGGATGTCCTTTTCGTGGCTTTTTAATTATTTGTTTTTTTAAAAAACAGAAAACAAGATGGTGGCTGATGAAAAAGGATTTTAGTCTCACAAAAAAGGAATTTATCTCATGAGAATCATTTCTTTTTCATGAGATTCAGTCCTTGGTCAAACGTTATCTCTATAAAATCAACAGGAGATTTCCCATTGAAAACAATGGTCAACTTAAAAATGTAATAAGTTTGAAACAGATTAATATTTTTTCACCAAACTAAGTATGACAGTTCTGTTACCCAAGCTGGTTGTACCATGTAAAATCATACCAAAATTCCACACCATGTGGATGCAAGGCGATATGGGAAAAACTGCACAAAAAGGCAACTTTTAAGGTGTTAGTACTATCCGGATCTCAGAATTCATACATCCAAACAGAAAGATATGTGCCACATCAAGAGCTCTATGCCATGGGACTAGGGTTGTGCAAAAGAAAATTTCTGCCACATAATTTCCGCGAAAGTGTGAATTTCACTTCTGTGAAAGTTCAGAAATCATTTTTGCAACTTTCATGGAAATTCCACCTCAAAACTGCAGAATAAATATACAGACTGCAGGGTAATTTATTAAACTGTGGGAAAAAATTCCACAGAACAGATCACTGCCAGTTTTCAGTTCTGAGGCTTTTTTTAACTGCAGTTTAAATCATTAATCCACCCCCCCCCCACTGATCAGGGGTCCCAGTAAATAAATAAATAAAAAACTCCAGTCTCTCCCTCCCTCAGATCCTCCTGGTGTCAAATGGCCCCCCACCCACTGATTGTGGGTCCCAAGTAGAAAATTCCTGATCCCTGGTGTCTAGTGGTTTCCACCCGCTCCCCCCATCTGGGAATCATGGCCTGTGGGTCCCAGTAAAGAAGAAACAAAAACTCTGATCCCTCCTGGTTTTAGTGCCCCCCATTCACCATTCATTGCCCCCAAAAATGTTTAATTTCCATGATGTCTAGAGGTCCCCAGTCATTGTCCTGGTTTCCCTTAATACACAAAAAATCAGCCGGCAGTACACCTACTCATCCCCCTCTATTACCAGTATTCCCTGCTGCCTAGTGGACCCCCATCCCTCATCCCTTATTAAAAAAAAAGTAATCCCAATTCCATGGTGTCTATTGGACCCCCAACCCCAACAGTTAATCCGCCACCACCCTGCTCTCCCCCACCCTGCACCTGAGTAGGCCACCAGTGCAGCCTTTCTCTCTCCTCCACTACCGGTGGTCCACTGAACTGTTGGTGAATGACCATAAGATTGTACAAGCATGTGCTCATTCAATGACAGTTCATTAAACTGTGGATAGAATAAATTCCGCGGTTTATATGTATTATTCTACAGTTCACAAAAAAGTCAGCAGAACCCATTGAAAATCTGAGGAAAATCCAAATTTTGCCATTGGCAAAAGTTACAAAATTTTGGCACAATTTCCAACATTTTTCAGAAGTTCCATGAAAGTGGAATTTGCAACTTTTTGCACACCCCTACATGGGACTGTGATACCACATTTTGTCCAAATCTGTTAAACAGTTGCAAAGCTATTAAAGTGCAAAATGTGAGGCTTAACTTTAAACAGGCTACTCAACCCCAACTATAGGGGCACAACAATGTCCCTATCGTATTCATATATAGATAGATAGATAGATAGATAGATAGATAGATAGATAGATAGACAGATAGATAGATACATGGTTATACTGTATATTCCTTGCAAAAAAAAAATCATTAATACACTAGTTAGGGTTCCAGCAACAAAAGTAGAGAAATGTTGAAATGTCATGTTAGGGTTTCCAACTATAACACCCACACCCACCCTGCAGGAAGCAACATGCATGGGTGTGCCTTAGGGTTGTCAGCCCTAATATGCACCCCATTTCATGATTAAATAAGCTGAGATGAGTACAGCATATGAGAATGAGATGAGTGTCAGGGTTGCCATCCCCAAGGCACACCCGGCACATGTTGCTGCCCGTAGAGTTGGGGTGGAGTGTTAGGGCTGGAAACCCTAACATGAAAATTCTCTACTTTTGATGCTATGGTCTTAACTAGTGCATTACTGAAGTGTTTTTTTTTTTGCAAAGAATTTCCTTACTTTTTAAGATAGTATAATCATATCCTTATTTGCCTGTGGGAGTGCAGGACCCTCTGGGCCCTGAACTCCCTTCCATGCATGCATTTTGAGATATTGCTATCATATCATTATTTTCCTGTGGGAGCGGAGGGCCTGGAAGGCTCTGTGCTCATATCAGTGCATAATGGTATCTGTATTTCAGTGTGGGAGCAAAGGGCCCTCTGGCCACTGTGCTAGTATCCATCCATAATTTTTGAGATATTGTAATTAAATCCTTATTTCCCTGAGCCATGTGTTCCGATCATTCCACAATAATAGCCATATCTGCATGTGGGACAGCAGAACCCTCTGAGCCCTGTACTCCCATTTATCCATTATTTTAAGGATACTGTAGTTGTCTCCCACCACGTGCTGTGCAGCACCAGAGAAAGACTTCACATTGCAATGTTATCCTATGGGAATCACATGAAAATGTTAAACCTGTATAACTCCACATCAGATGAATATCTTTTCATCAAGTCAGCAAAAGGCACATGTAGGACAAGAGGATTGTACCCTGAAAATATCAGACAAAAATTGGAAGCCTTGTCTTCACAGCAGAGTGACAAAGAAATGACTGCATACTCCTCACATTACAATGTTATGCTAATGGAATTAAGGGAAATGTAAATGCCCAGAGCTCCAGAGCAAAGTAACTTGCTTTCACCAAACCAGCAAAAAGCACAGCAGTGGAGCAAGCCCTTTGTACCTTGAACATTTCAGACCGAAGTTCCAAACTGTTTCTTCAGCTTGAAGTGGCAAAAAAACAACTGTTTAAAAATTATTTTTTCATAAACTGCAAAACAGGGCCCTGTTTTGAGCTTTCTTTTTTCACAGTTTGCAAAAATTCTATCAATCAATCAATTTTTATTTATAGAGTGCAAACTTCATTATAAACCAATGTGCTTTACATTAAAACATGTAAAATGACACCAATATCATAAAACAGTACATAATCATTATTAAACCAATAAAATAACTATTTCTATTCTGGGAATGGTGCATTAAATAAACAAGTTTTCAGCTCCATCTTAAAGTACTCCAAGTTTTGACTCTCTTGAAGAGGGTGAGGCAGGGAACTCCAGAAAGTTGGGACCACATATGTAAAGAATGGGCCCCAGATGACTTCAAACAAACTTCTGGAACCTCCAGCAAAAGAAAAATCCTTTTTCACAAATTGCAAAACAGGATCCTGTGTTGTGATTCTTTTTTTCATAGATTTCCAAAAAAGGATTTTGGCATGTTACACAAACACATTTCCAGGTGATTTAGGAAAAAAACTAACACCAGAATCTGGTAGAACAAGTCCAAATTAATAGAACACATGTTGGTTACTGCAAAAAAAACCAAAAAAAAAAATAATATTTTTTTCTGTTTTTTAACTTCGTTTGCCTCACTAAGAAAAAACAAGATGGTGGCAGCATGAAAAAAGTTCCCCATTTGCAATAAAGGATTACTCATTTGCAAAACAGGATTGCCCATTTGCAACACAGAATCCTGTTTTGAGGCTCACATCTACAGTAACTTTTCTCATTGAAAATACTGGGTATACCTCTCAACTGTCCCTGATTTTCAGGGGCGTCCCTGATTATGCCTCAAAATGTTACTCTGTCCCTCCTAAAACTTTTATTTTCTTGGCCAAAAAGTGGGAGTTGTGAGCAGAAAATAATGTTAAACATCAAAGTTATAGACTTGTTCTTCCATAGAAAATGCATTTTACACTTAATTTTAATTTTAATTACACTGCATTTTAAGTCCCTTATTCTACCAGCTTCCTGAGTGGATACCACTAATTTCGAAGATGTGTCCCTGATTGTGGTCCTTTGTCCCTGATTATTTTAAGCACTGTCCCTGATTTATGAGGCAAGAGGTTGAGAGGTATGATACTGGGATTGCTGGCCCGGTGGCACTGAGGGTTGAGGCGCTGGACACCACACCTTGTGCCACACTGGCAACCTGGGTTCAGTGATGGAATGGGGAGCTGGGGGTCAGCAAGGGAGGGAGAGGATGACTCACCTGGAGGACAACTGTCCTCTCCCAGGGAGGGATCCAGGGCTGCTCAGCATCCTGGTGGTCCCCGATGGAGATAGAGGGTATTGCAGGAACACCAAGCCAGATGAGAGGGACAGGGTATGGCAGACACCAGCAGGGTAGCCATGCGTGGGCATCATTGCATGCCACACTCTGTGTGGGACAAGAAACAAGCAGAGAAAGAAAAATACCCCCAACGACGGCAACCACTAGTGGCACATGTGGCATACTGGCACATGCCCAATGTCAGCCGCTTCTTCCAACTTTCCCCTTTGGGAGTCTGGGGCTTCTCTGTCAGGTTGGGGAGAGGTCCCGGGTCCTGAACCCAATGCAGTACATGGAGGAGCTGTTCAGGTGGGGCAGTGAAGCCATGGAACTGAGCATGGACTGCCTGAGAGAGGCCCTGGTAGGAGGGTGCATAAAGAGTCACAAAAAAAATATTGGGAAATTTTAAAATGTAATAACATTTGAACAAATTAATATTTTTTCACCAAATCTTCAAAAGACACATCTGTGACCCAAGACCTTGCTACTCTAAAATCTTCACACCAAAATTTCAAGCCTTTTTATGTGCAGTGGTGAGACAAAGAATTTTACAAAAAAATTGCAATTTTCAAATTTTTGACACTCGGCTCTATGGCGCAGGTTCGACAGCTTCATTGTTGACTGATATTACATCGATGGCTCTATGCCAGCCACAATTGTGGTTGGCATAGAACCTTTCACTTCAGACTTTGTTTTCTTCAGGGGGTTTCACCACCAGAATCTTCGTTCAGGGGGCTTTCCCCGGCATACCCGATAATTAAACTAATCAACTCCTAATCAGGGTTGATTTGGGGAGTGGGTGCCAGACCCTCTGAAAAGCAGTGCCAATGTCAGCTGCTTCCTCCAACTTTCCCCTTTGGGAGTCTGGGGCTTCTCTGTCAGGTTGGGGAGAGGTCCCGGGTCCTGAACCAATGCAGTACATGGAGGAGCTGTTCAGGTGGGGCAGTGAAGCCATGGAACTGAGCATGGACTGCCTGAGAGAGGCCCTGGTAGGAGGGTGCATAAAGAGTCACAAAAAAAATACTGGGAAATTTTAAAATGTAATAACATTTGAACAAATTAATATTTTTTCACCAAATCTTCAAAAGACACATCTGTGACCCAAGACCTTGCTACTCTAAAATCTTCACACCAAAATTTCAAGCCTTTTTATGTGCAGTGGTGAGACAAAGAATTTTACAAAAAAATTGCAATTTTCAAATTTTTGACACTCGGCTCTATGGCGCAGGTTCGACAGCTTCATTGTTGACTGATATTACATCGATGGCTCTATGCCAGCCACAATTGTGGTTGGCATAGAACCTTTCACTTCAGACTTTGTTTTCTTCAGGGGGTTTCACCACCAGAATCCTCATTCAGGGGGCTTTCCCCCGCATACCCGATAATTAAACTAATCAACTCCTAATCAGGGTTGATTTGGGGAGTGGGTTCCAGACCCTCTGAAAAGCAGTGCCAATGTCAGCCGCTTCCTCCAACTTTCCCCTTTGGGAGTCTGGGGCTTCTCTGTCAGGTTGGGAGAGGTCCCGGTCCGAACCCAATGCAGTACATGGAGGAGCTGTTCAGGTGGGGCAGTGAAGCCATGGAACTGAGCATGGACTGCCTGAGAGAGGCCCTGGTAGGAGGGTGCATAAAGAGTCACAAAAAAAATACTGGGAAATTTTAAAATGTAATAACATTTGAACAAATTAATATTTTTTCACCAAATCTTCAAAAGACACATCTGTGACCCAAGACCTTGCTACTCTAAAATCTTCACACCAAAATTTCAAGCCTTTTTATGTGCAGTGGTGAGACAAAGAATTTTACAAAAAATTGCAATTTTCAAATTTTTGACACTCGGCTCTATGGCTAGGTTCGAGCAGCTTCATTGTTGACTGATATTACATCGATGGCTCTATGCCAGCCACAATTGTGGTTGGCATAGAACCCTACTTCAGACTTTGTTTTCTTCAGGGGGTTTCACCACCAGAATCCTCGTTCAGGGGGCTTTCCCCCGCATACCCGATAATTAAACTAATCAACTCCTAATCAGGGTTGATTTGGGGAGTGGGTGCCAGACCCTCTGAAAAGCAGTGCCAGGTCTAGCAGTGACAGTACAGCAACCTGTTGATGTTGTTACTGTACTGTCATTCATGGTCAGGTGTCACTGAGTGATCAGCATATGTTGACACTCCATATCTCCACACCCACAAATCCAGCAGGAATGAAACTTGATACATTAAGAGATGATTGGTCCCTGATGGCACATGCAAAATATCATGCAGAGCGGCTGAATGGTTGCGAAGTTAGTAAAGTGCAAAAAGCATAAAAAACATTCCCCATTTGTGACAAAGGATTACCCAGTTGCAACAAAGGATTGCCCACTTGCAACAAAGAAATGTGTTTTGAGGTAAACATCTAACTTTTCCCATTGAAAATAATGGGACATTTAAAATTTTATAACTTTTGAAGGGATTAATATTTTTTCACCAAATCTTCTAAAGGCACGTCTGTGAGCAAAGACCTTTCTACTCTGAAAATTGCTCTACCCTGAAAATTGCAGACCAAAACACAAAGCCGTTTTTATACAGTGGTGAGATAAAAAATTGAAAAAAAACCCAGCAATTTTTCACATTTGTTGACACTTCGTATCCCCACACCCACGTTTCCAACCAGAATGGAACTTGCCACATCAAGAGATCTTTGCTCCAGGATGCACATGCAAAATTTCATGTAAATTGATTAAATGGTTGTGAAGCTATTAAAGTTCAAAATGTTGTGTTTAACATAGTAAGGAGAAGAATGTACCAGAACTATATCGGTGTGACTGAGTGCCCTATATATATATATATATATATATATATATATATGTGTGTGTGTGTGTGTGTAGTAAATACTTTATATGATGTTCCCCATCCATTTCCTCCAGTATACATCAGGGGACCAACTATTACCAGCTCAGTATGACTTTCCTGGTGAAACTTTTCAAATAGATAAATAAATAATCCAGTTTACACAGTTACTCTGTCTGTTCTGGTGTTACTGTGGTGTCACTCAGTAGTTATCTTTGGCAGGGAGAGCTGACAGTCCTTGGTGTGTGGTCAGAGTCATGCTAGTCAGTGGTGCAAGACACACCATAGAAATATTGTTCCCGCATGCTCCTGCCAGTCTGCAACAAAGTCCAGTGCCTAGGGGCCAGAGATGGAGCAGGATTATTCAAGCAACAGTCTAGGTATGGGCCAAGATATCACATGCAAGCCCCACATTTTTTGGGAAGTTGTATGTCTATCAGGATGTGTAGCCTGAATGTGCAAGAGAAACTCAGTGAAAGGACCTTAATTTGATAAGATAAAGATAATATAATGATCCCAGTTTAATGACCAACTTTGCTTTAACAAGTTATAGTGCATGTATTCTACTGGTGCAAACACCAAGCTGTGAGCCTGGAGATCCAGCAGATCTGGGTTTAAAACCTGCAATCATCACTTACATACTGTATAACTCTGAGCAAGTCACTTAACCTCCCCATGCTCCTGGATCACAACTGGAAACAAACTTTGGTTCGGTTTGCCTTTCCTGGCTGAAAATGTTATAATAAATAAAAAAGACACTTGTAAACATATTTTGAGCATTACATGAGACATATTTATATATTTATATTATCCATAGTAACACTGCAGTAATAAACAGGTTGACTTATTGTTAGGGAGTTATGTTTGGTGATATGATCTTGATGGCATCAAAGTTTTCATGTGAGAATAACCTATAAGACAAGCATAGCTCAGTGTGGGATGAGGGCTGTCTTTAATCTAGTGGCACGAAAAAAAATGAAAAGACGACTTGGCAAAATTCCCCAGCAACAGAAAGGCTTATTATCTATTGTACCATTTTACAGCACTCTGAGTGTCAACACAAGGGTTATCTAGAGCTCTTCTCGTAGGCTGATGCACAAAAGAAATCCCAAATTTGAAATCTGATCTGTCTCCTCCCTGCAGCTCCCAGAATCCTCAGTTCTTTTGTGCATCTCACCAGGCTAGATACGCTTTACTTGGCTCTGCCAAACAGCTTTTAGTAAGATATTTAATCCTTTTTAGCTATGCTGGTAACTGAATCCTGAACTGCCTATAGAGTCAGCTTCATTCACTGCTTTGCATGGTGTTAGAGCAGCCTCTATGTTAAGGTATTTGTTATTTGTTAGTCTAAACAGTTTCAGTCATACGCTGGCGTCAGGAAGGAGAAACCCTAGTAAGGGAAAGAAAACAATCCTCCACCTACTTCCTGGTATGCAAAGCTCTGAAGAGCATACTGGCAAAAGAGTGGGAGGCACCAGATCCAATCAAGACCAGGGAAAATGGTACTTTTGAGAGAAGATACCCACTGGCACAGGAGAAGGAGAAATGTTAGTCAGTCGCACCATAAGTAGATTCAGAAGTCTTCTCACTTTGTAACAAGATGGTGCTACCATCGGAGTCTGCATCCACTTTAAAAGACTCCATGGACAGGAAGGTGGACAACATAGTTAGAAAGTGTATGACATGCTAATCATGAACATGAGGGCATCCAGGGCTGCCACCTACTTGTCCAGAGTGGTCCTAAAATGGCTGGAAACTGCATGCCAAGATATCCCTGAAACAAGTAATCATGAAGCCACCATGGACTATGCAATACAAGCAATTAAATATATGGCAGATGCCACAATTGAAAGTTTCAAGATGGCATCCAGATTAACAGTATCCATTAACAGAGCTAGAAGACATATCTGGCTCAGACTCTGGAATGCTGACCAGGAATCAAAATCCAGTGTAATGAAGCTGCAGTTATCAGGTGACAGAGTGTTTGGACCTGGAATAGAGGAATTTGCCATGAAGAAAGGAGATGAAAAAGACAGCCAAGGAGGTACTGCTACATTGCCATCCTTTCAGAACAACAACTTCCATCATTACTCCAACAAGGGCAAGAGAGGACAAGGTCATCAAGGACAAGACAGATGTTTATTTAGTTTTAAGCTGAACTTCTTCAATTGCAGGTTGCACAATTAAAACAATCAAGGCCACGGCACCCACTACAATGCCAAACAGGGGTACAAATCCAACAAGTCCAACAGGGGATTCTGCCAATAAGAATCCCCAAGCCCAGGATCCTGTGGACACAGTGATGGGAAGGATGCAACACTTTGCCTCAACCTGGTCTGAATCAGTCAAGGACAGATGGGTCAAGGAAATAATCACCCACGGGTATGCCATAGAGTTCAATGCCATTTCAAAATCAGAGAGGTACATAGACTCACATGTGACAAGGGACAAGGCAACCACACTGCAGTTCAGAGTCATCTTAAATCAATTGCTACACAGCAAAGCCATAAAGCCATTTCCAAATCAGGAACGCTACTCCGGCATTTACTCAGTGTTCTTTCTAGTACCAAAAAAGACAGGCAGTCTCAGACAGATACTGGACCTCAAATTTGTGAACAACTTCATGAAATATCAGAAGTTCAAAATGGAAACACTATGTTCCATCATTGCAGCAATCCACATGGGGGTCTTGTTGACCTCCATAGACCTGAAGGATGCCTACCTTCACATCCCCATCAGACCAAACCACCAGAGATTTCATTGATTCAGCATTCTGGGTTATCATTTCCAGTATCAGTGTCTACCATTTGGCCTAGCCTCTGCCCCCTGAGTGTTCACCAAGGTCATGGCTCCACTAGCTATGACATTAACCACAGAGGGGATTCATGTGATCCGGTATCTGGATGACTGGCTGATAGGAGCAAGGTACCAGGAGGAATCACAGACAGCAACCATCAGAGCCCAACAGTTACTTAAGGAAAATGGATGGATCACAAATAAGGCCATGAGCCATCTGGCTCCCAAGACAACAATCAAACACCTGGCAGCAGTATTCAGCATGACCACAGGCGTAGTCAGACCGTCGAAGAACCACATAACCACGCTAGTGACACACTGCAAGAGAATTTCACAATGCAAAATTATGATGCTATGGCACCTGATGCAGCTGTTAGGTCTAATGGCAGCCTGCATAGACCCACACAACTGGCAAGGCTGCAAATGAGACATCTGCAATGTATACTGCTGGACAATTGAACTACAACCTACAGAACTACAGTCAAAGAGCAACCATACCAACAGGGTGAAGAGATCATTGAGATGATGAGCAAGCCCACACAACCTGAGTCAAGGAGCAATGCTGAGAAAGATATAACAAGAACCCTAGAAACAGGTGCAATCCTGCTAGGTTGGGGTGCTGTACTGAACAGACAGTTGGTCAAGGGAAATGGACAGAGCAGGAAGCAAAACTCCCAATCAACTTACTGGAGACCAGAGCCATTCGATTAGCTCTTCAACATTTCAAAACTCAGGTCAAAAACATCACCTGAAAGAGTGTATGGAAAGCAAAGTAGCAATGGCATACATAAACAAACAGGGAGGAACAAAAGCAGGCCCATGGCTTGAGAAACAGGGAGACTAATGCTATGGGCAGAAAACACCTACTCAGCCTCACAACAGTATACTTGACGGCAGCCTAAATATGTGGCAGACTAGTTGAGCTGACAATCATTACAGCAAGGTTAGTGGCAACTCAACCCAACAGTCTTCTAAAGGATTCAGAGGAGATGGGGACCTCTCCAACTAGACCTCATGGCATCAGGAGTGAACGCATGAGTTGACAGAGTACATGTCCAGATACAAGGACAAAAGAGCAGCAGGGGTGGATGCAATATCTCTCCATGAAATTTCAAAAAGTGTACATATTCCACTGATATCTATAGTCCCAGCAGTTCTATGGAAAATCAGACACATGGGCAGCATGGTACTCTGATAGCTCCAGATTGGCCATGAAGGACTTGGTACACACTCATCAAGAGGATGTTAATAGAGACAGGCAGTAAGGGAAAAGAGGTTGGCCTATAGAAAATTCAGGAAGACCAAGAGAAGTGGATAGTGAAAATTATGTAAGCTTGGCTAGTGAGGTAAGTAAGAAAGTCAGGTGAGCAAAGGCACAGAAGATGCTGCAGATAACTGAAGGAATTGAAAAGGGAGAAGGCTTTCTTTAGCTATATAAGTGAGAAAAGGGACAAGAAGGAGGGGATTGTCAGGCTTAGGAAAGGGGTAGAGTGGGTGGAGGATAATGGGTGAAAAGCAGAGACACTAAATGAATGCTTCTGTTCCATCTTCACCAGGGAGAAGGACAGATTGGTGCCTTCATGAGGGAAAGAGGAGCGGGGGGGAGGGGAACACAGATGTAGTGATAGAGGAGGATAGAGTGAGAGAGGAGCTGCTGGCATTGAAGGTGGACAAATTGCCAGGCCCAGATAGAGTACATCCAAGGATAATAAGGGAACATGCTGAAATGCTGGTAGGGCTACTGGCAGACCTATTTAATAGTTCACTAGAAACAGGCATAGTACCTCAGGACTGGAGAACAGCACATGTAGTGCCACTCCAAAAAGCGGTCCCAAGGATGACCCAGGAATTACAGACCAGTCAATCTGACCTCAATTGTGGGCAAGCTCATGGAGACCATACTAAAGGAAAGGCTGGTGGAATATCTAAGAACCATGGTCTCAGGATGTGAGGCAGCATGGGTTCATGAGGGGTCATATCAAACAAATCTGATTTACTTCTTTAACTGTGTCACTAAGACAGTAAACAAGGGCCAAGCAGTAGACATCCTCTATCTTGATTTCAGCAAGGCCTTTGACTCTGTGTCCTACAAAAGATTGATCAGGAAGTTGGTGGATCTTGGGGTTGGGGAAAAGATTACCAGATGTGTGGAAAACTGGCTGAAAGGACAGAACCCAGAAGTGGTTGTGGGGGTAGTTGTCTGACACCAGACAGGTAACCAGTGGGGTCCTGCAGGGCTCAATGCTGAGGCTAGTGTTGTTCAATGTCTCCATCAATGACATTGGAGATGGCATTAAGGGCAAAATGTGCCTATTCACGGATGACACCAAACTCTGTGGAAGAGTGACACAGCTGAAGGGATACAGGTCTTACAGGAAGATCTGGAAAAGCTAGGGAGGTGGTCCAGGATATGGCAGCTTAGCTTCAATTCTAAGAAATGCAAAGTTATGCATACTGGAGCCAAGAATCCTAGGACAGAGTACTACCTGGATGGAGTCTGAGTATCTGCATCAGAGGAGAAGAATGACCTGGAAGTGATGATCACTAGTGACCTGAAGCACTCCACGCAGTGCAAGAAAGCAGCAGCAAAGGCAAACAAGATGCTGGGATGCAAATCTAGGGGAATCAGTAGTAGGAGAAAGGAGGTTATACTGCCCTTCTACAGGTCACTGGTAAAGCAGCATCTAGAGTATGGAGTTCAGCACTGGTGCCCACACCTCAAAAAGGACATTAACCTGCTGGAGAAGGTCCAAAGAAGGGCTACAAAGATGATAGCCCCTCAGCAGGGTAAAGCATATGAGGAGAGGTTGAGGGCATGGAACATGTACTTCCTGTAAGACAAGAGAGACAGAGAGAGAGAGAGAGAGAGAGAGAGAGAGGGGACATGATTGGGACCTTCATGTACTTGAAAAGGATAAATAAAGTTGATAAGGAGAGTCTCTTTAAGCTGAGTGGCAACTATAACATGAGGGGGCATAGTCTTAAGCTGGAGGGTGGGAGGTTTAGGAGGGAGGTCAGGAAGCACTTCTTCACAGAGAGGGTGGTGGACACTTGGAATGCACTGTCAGAAGAGGTAATCTCATTGAAGACAGTGGGCAGCTTTAAAAGAAGCTGGGACAGACATAGGGGAGGGTAAATGTCATGGGTAGGCAGGATGGGAGGAGTGGGAAGGGAGGGCAGGGACATTAGCTCAAGTTATGGACCCTGCAGTATTAGCAGACTTGATAGACCAAATGACATTCTTCTGCTGTCTTCCTCATATGTTCTTATGCTTGTATGACACTCACTCTTTACCAGAACTTACTCAAACAGGGACCGATTCGGCACAAAGACCCTCGACCTCTGAAACTGACAGCATGGCCACTCAGAGGATTAGACTGTTGAACTTAGTGGTATTTGGTAAGGTGGCTGACACAATGTTGCAAGCCAGGAGAGAGTTCACTAACAAAACTTATAACAGACATTGGTGGGTATTTGCCTCTTGATGCGAGGTGAGAAATTTGAAACTGCAATATCATACAGATTCTAGAATTTCTCCAAAGTGGATTGAATAAGAGATTAATGTCAACATCCTTATGGGTGCAGACAGTGGCCATTGTTGCAATAAGAGGAGAAACAGATGGACATTTACCTGGGTCCTATCCCTTAGTCCAAACCTTTTTTGAAGGCAACGACTAATAATACACACTCCCCATGGTCAATTATGGCTCCTTGGCATCTCAATTTGGTGTTAGATGCTTCATCTACATCTTTGAGCCCCTAGATTCTATTGCATTGTCAATCCTTACTATGAAAACTGTGTCTTTGGTAGCAATCTCGTAAACGAAGAGAACTAGTGAGCTTCAGGCCCTCTCATGTAAAGAGTCATTCCTAACATTTTTTTTCCAATTGTTTAACCTGGAGTGGCACACTGAACTGAAGGCTTGTTTACAGGTGCAATCTGCGATCACAGAAAAGTTAAGTGACTTGCTCAGGGTCACACAGTATGCAAGTGGGGGCTGTGGGATTCAAATCCAGGTCTCCAGATTTGCAGCTCAGAGCCTTAAACCACTGCCCTATACTGCCTCAACTTTTCCACCGACAGAGTAGTGATTTGACCTATTCCCTCCTTTGTCCCTAAGGAAGTTAACACTTTTCACCTGAGGCTTAGGAAGTTGCAGTTCCTACCTTTAATCTGGATGAGGGGGACCTTAACAGGAACACCCTTATCTGTCTAGACCTGGGATAAGCCATTCAGATCTACCTGTCTCAAACTGATTCTTTCTGACAATCAGACAGACTATTTGTTATTCCTCAGGGGGCAAAAACAGGGCCTAGTGGCGTCAAGGGTTGCAATAGCCAGATGGTTGAATTACACCATCACCTGAGTATACAAGGCAGGTGGTAATACCCCCCATCAAATATCAGGGCCCATTTCACTAGAGTAGTGACACCGATAGTATGGATGTAATGTTTTATGCATGTTGTGAAACAAAGATAAGTAAATAATTGCTTTTACCTAGCTGCAAATTGTGTTGCATGCTTTTTTACCTGGCAGAATTCTTACTGGAAGCTGTTGAGGGTCTTTACTGTCAGATTATTTATAATTTTTTCAGGATTATCATAAACTCTGAAAGATTTTGTACAGAGGATTCTAGGAGCTACGGGGGAGGATACAGGTTGTATTTAGAATCTGGGATTTCTTTTGTGCATCAGCCTATGAGAAGAGAACTAGATAACCCATGCCTGGGTAACGAATTGGCTGGAGAACAGGACACAGAGGGTGATGGTAAACAGAGTCCACTCTGAAGAAAGGGGGGTTACTAGTGGGGTACCGCAGGGTTCAGTACTAGTACTGGTCCTCTTTAATGTCTTTATAAGTGACATTGCAGAGGGACTGGAAGTAAAAGTTTGTCTCTTTGCAGACAACACAAAGATCTGCAACAGAGTTGATACACATGGTGGGGTGGAAAGGATGAGAAGGGACTTGTCAAGGTTGGAGGAATGGTCAAATGTATGGCAGCTTAGATTCAATGCTAAGAAGTGCAAAGTAATGTACCTGGGTAACAAAAACCCAGGGGAAGAGTACACAACAGGGGTGAGATACTAACAACAACAAAAATGGAAAGGGACCTGGGGGTAGTCATAGAAGATGACCTAAAGGTGGGCAAGTAATGTGAAAGGGCAGTAAGGAGGGATAGGGGGATACTGGGATGCATAGGGAGAGGCATCACTAGTAGAAAACAGAAAGTTGTTATACCTTTGTACAGACAGCTGGTGAGACCCCATCTGGAGTACTGTATGCACTTCTGGAGACCCAATCTCCGCAAAGACATAGACAGGATGGAGGCAGTCCAGAAGAGGGCAACTAAAATGGTACAGGGTCTGCACCAGAAGACATGTGGAGAGAGACTTAAGGAGCTTAATATGTATAGCCTCGAGGAAAGCAGGGAGAAGAGACATGAGAGAAACTTTCAAGTACCTCAAGGGAATCAATAAAGTCCAAGAGGGTAGCATCTTTCAGAAAAAGAGGTGTGCAAGAACAAGGGGGCACAATTTGAAGATAGAGGGGGATGGCACAGAGGTAATGTGAGGAAGTATTTTTTCATGGAGAGGCTTGTGGATGCATGGAACAGCTTTCCTGAGGAGGTTGTGGAGTCAAAACCGTGGTGGAATTCAAGAATGTATGGGGCAGTCATAAGGCAATTCTAGGGGATGGAGGTTGGAAGAAGTAGGCTGTTGGTTAACTAGGATCTGCAGCTTATCCATTAGGTAGTGAAATGGGCAGACTGGGTGGGCCAAGCGATCCTTATCTGCCATTAAATTCGATGTTTCTATGTTCTATGTTTTTGTGTGTTGAGACTCAGAGTGCTATAGAATTCATAGGTTTCATAGGTTTACAGAGTTTATAAAGACTATAGTCCATATACTCTCCATTGTCTTATGTATATCCAAAAGTATTATTTTTGATCATGTATTGATCAATTTGCATCTTAAAGGATTCCATTGTTCTACTAACTATTATTTCAATTGGAAGCTTATTCCAGATCTTAACCACTCTCACAGTTAACCAATACTTCCTCCTGAGTGTATTAAACCTATCTGATTTAATCTGCAGTGGATGAGCTCTAGTACTGTGGGGTTGATCCATAATACAAGATTTAGCTGTTCCCAAAGTGTGGGTCATTAAGTGCCCCATATATTAAACATAGATCACCTTGCATTCTACGATACTCCAAAGTATACATGCCCAAAGCTGACAACCTCTGTTCATACTCCTTCCCCTGGACCCCAGCTATCCTCAGTGTTTCTCTCCTTTGCACCCTTTCCAAAGATCTTATATCGCCCCTGCCCCCTGGAGCCCAAAACTGGGCACAGTATTCCATATGAGGACGCACCAATGATGTGTAGAGTGGTAAAAGAACTTATTTTTAATTGCTCTTAATGTGTTTTTTTATGCAATATTGTATGTTACTAGCCTTTTTTATTATTTGATTATAATGTGGCCTAAAACTTAAGTTATTGCATATTTTTACTCCCAAGTCACTTTCTTCAGTGACAACCCTTAATAACTCATTTCCCAACCTATACTGAAACATTGTATTATTCTTACCAATATGCATAACTGTACATTTTGTCACATTGAAAGTTGACCCTTGCTTTTGTGCCCATTCTTCCAAGTTATTTAGAGTGGCCTGGAGTACATTTGCATCTTCTTTATCGTTTATCACCTTACCCACTCTGGTATCATTGGCAAATTTTGAAAGCCATACATCCGGTGCAGAACGCATAGACCCGATATATATGCTGAACAGACAGGGACCCAACATGGAGCCCTGTGGAACCCCGCTGGTCACATCTGTCCATCCTGAATACTCTCCCTTTATACAAACCCTCTGCTGTCTACCCATAAGCCATGACCTAATCCAGTGAACAATATCAGAATGTATCCCCAATGTACTAAGTGCATCAATCAGTTTGTTATGTGGCACTTTATCAAAGGCCTTGGCGAAGTCCAAGAAAATCACATCCACTGAACTCCCATTGTCCAAGGCCTTATTTATTTTACCATAAAATTCAAGGAGATTTGTCTGACATGATCTGCCCTTTACAAAACCATGCTGTGTATTATCCGTTTTCCCAGTTTGCTGTTGAAAATCTATAATATAATCTTTTACAATTCCCTCCAGTACTTTGCCCAAAATTGAAGTTAGGCTAATTGGCCTGTAATTTTCCACATTCTGCATAGATCCCTTTTTATGTATAAGGACAACCACTGCCTGTTTCCATACTTCTGGTACATCCCCCTCTTTTATGGATTGTTGAAAGAGGCTGGTTATAGGACCTGCCAGTTG
Organism: Neoceratodus forsteri; assembly: GCA_016271365.2. Lineage (NCBI taxonomy): Eukaryota > Metazoa > Chordata > Ceratodontiformes > Ceratodontidae > Neoceratodus > Neoceratodus forsteri. Next base: position 83,219,415 of record CM028138.1, read on the forward strand.
TTCAGCTAATTCCTTTAATACCCTAGGATGCAATTCATCAGGACCTTGAGCTTTATTCTGATTCAGTGACTTTAATTTTTTTCCACATCACATTCCCTTAGGGTAATAATTGGCTTACAAGATACCATACTGCATTGAGGTGTAATGTGTAGGGTGATTAAAAACTGAAGCAAAGTAATTATTGTAATCTTCTGCCATTAACTGGTTGTCCATTATGATAGTTCCATGTTGATTTCTTAAAGGGCCTATATTTTTTATATTACCTTTTTTGTTATTTATATATGAATAAAATTATTTATAGTTATCCTTTACTTTGGTAGCTAGCTTATATTCATAATTCCTTTTCGCTTGCTCGATGTGTTTTTTTGTGACCCTTAAACATTCTTTATATTTCGTCCAACTTCCCTCATCACCGCTTAATTTTGCTGTTCTATACATTCAATTTTTTTTCTTTATTTCCTTTTTAATTTTTGATGTCATCCATACAGGAAGAGGTTTTTTGTTTAATGACTCATGTTTTTTAGAAGATGGAACATGAGTCTTAACTAGGCCATGCAGTTTAGTTTGTAATTTGTCCCATATGACAGAAAGTGAGGCATCCTTGAATTCGTTCTCCCAGTTCCAGTTAACCAAATCACTTCTCATGCCCTCAAAATCTGCTCTATTGTACCTAAAAATGGAAGTTTTACCTAAAGTGACACTTGACTGTTGCATATACTTAAACTTAACTATTGAATGGTTGCTAGAACCTAGTGGTGGCAAAACTGAACAGTCCTGTATCTTATCATTTAAATTACTCAAAACCAGGTCCAAGATGTGATTTCCTGGTGTTAATTGTGACATACTGTTCTAAGGCAGCTAGGTTAATTATTTCTAAATAATGCTCTTCTACAGCTGTATTTACTTGGTGCATTCCAGTTTATGCCTGGTAAGTTAAAATCACCTAATAATATGACATCATTTGAATTAGCCAACTGCTTGACAAGGTCAGACAGCGTAATATCTTCCAATGTGGCAATCGAGGGATATCTGTAAACTACCCCAATATTTAGCCTGGTATTCTGCCTAAATGAAATTTTTACCCATAGTATCTCACTGTTTTCCCATTTTGAGGTATCCAAGCCCTCTGATACAATATCTTCGGATATGTATAAGGCCATCCCCCCACCTCTTGTCGATTTTCTGTCCTTATTATATAAGGTATAGCCTTGAATGTTCCTATCCCAAGTATCTTCCGGTTTCCACCATGTTTCAGTGATTGCGCAAATGTGGATATCATGGGTATGTAAGATGACTTGAAGCTCATCCATCTTATTGTTCAAACTTCTTGCATTTAGTGAAATAAAGTTTATTTTGGGTTTTGTATGGCTGTTTTTGGGTACTATATTATGTGTAGTTTCCTGGCCCCCACCCCCCATTTTTTAGTTTAAATGTATGTCAATTATCTGCTTCAATTTGTAGGAAAAATGTGCTTTCCTGTTTATTCAGGTGTAACCCATCCTGGAAAACAAATAATGTCCGAAATCCTGCCAATGGTCTACATATTTATAGTCCTCTCTGACACCATCACTTCATCCAACCATTTAGCCTAAGTATTTCCTTGTTAATGCTACATTTGCTTTAGGTACAGGCAATATTCGGAAATTATTAGGTCACACCCTGGGACTTTAGGGACTTGCCTACCTCCTCAAAATCTCTTTGGATCTCTGTAATATTTCTTTTGCCAACACCATTTACACCTACATGGAGAGTGTGACTGGTGTGATAGTATTTCAGTGAGTCCAGGAAGTAATCTTTATATCTCCAATTCCTGCTCCAGGGAGTGTACTAACCATTGTATATTCCTTTCTATGTTTACTGAGCACAGAATCTGTATATTTTATCATTGAGTCCCCAACAACCACCACATCTTTTCTTCCCATTTTTTAATCCAGTGCTATTACACGTGTCAACTGCTATATTATCTGTCCCATTGAGGTGATTTCCTTCTACTGAGTCTTGGTTTTTAATATAACGGGCCTTCTCACTCATAGGGAATTTTGGGTTGGAGGCACTATATCTATTTGGTGTTAAAAATTAGATGCACCCCAATATTTCTCCTACCCTTTTGTTATTTTTACCTTCCTCTGAACAGAGCTCCATTCCTCAGTATTGCTTCACCATTTTCCTCATTTTGTTCTGGTTTTGATGGTTCACATATATATGAATGAATTTCCTCAGAAATACTGTTAGCCATAGTATCAATATACTGCTCAAGTGAGGATATGTCAGTTTGTACTTGTATTCTTTGCTTTAATAGGGTAATCTCAACTTGTAGGGTTGCCAACATACAACATTTTGGACATTTAAACCCTAACTGTTCTTCACCATAGCATACATCTCTCAATCCACACACAGCTTCATGCTTAAATACCTGTTTGAGCGTTTTTAAAGGCGTTAATCAGCCTTCCCAACCTTCCCAGCCAACACGTGCGGCTATGTGTGTCTGCAGCCGCATCTCCACACGGGATGATGCGGCCTGCTCACGCTCGCCCTGATCTGCAGGGTGAGTTAAATAACAACTGTGACCGGAAGTGCTTGTTTGAGGTCACGGGAGCACTCACAATAAAAGCTGCATTTTAAAATAAATAATTTACTTCTGAGCTTTTGCCCTGTTTGTATATGGGCTAGATATCCTCAGAGCACAGCAAAATGCTTAAAAATATGCTGTTCTTAGCATTTTTAGTAGTAGCCCCATTTCACTGGGACTAGCTACTCCCTTTCTACTTCCTGTAAGGGAGTAGGGCTCCTCAAAACAATATTATAATGCCACAAGATTTAAAAACAAGGTTATAAGCACTCCCCACACTCTCCCAGTTGTAACAAATTGCATAGACAGTCAGAAAGTATATGTTAAACTGCTCGCTCGCTGCAGGGGTGAGTTAAATAACAACTGTGACCCGGAAGTGCTTGTTTGAGGTCACGTGAGCACTCGCAACAAAAGTTGCATTTTAAAATAAATAATTTACTTCTGAGCTTTTGCCCTGTTTGTATATGGGCTAGATAGCCTCAGAGCATAGCAAAGCTAACATACGCTGTTCTTAGCGTTTTTAGTAGTAGTCCCGTTTCACTGGGACTAGCTACTCCCTTCCAACTTCCTGTAAGGAGTAGGGTTCCAAAACAATATTATAATGCCACAAGATTTAAAAAGAAGGTTATAAGCGCTCCCACACTCTCCCAGTTGTAACAAATTGCACAGACAGTCAGAAAGTATATGTTAAAAGGTGCTCCTATAATCATGTTTACCAGATTAGTAAATTACCATTACTCCTGTGGTGATTTGCATATGTATGATGCTTTGCATTATGGGGCATGTGTGATTTTGTACCATTACTCCTGAAGATTAGTGAACACATTTAATGGGTTAATAGTTAAACTAGGTTTGCATAACTGAAAATTATTATGTTGATTGCATGCAGCGCAAGAAACATATTGGGACAACTGCTAAGAAGCAGGATGCAGGCATGGCACTGTTGTGGCCAATGCCCCCACAGTCTGCAAAGGCTTGTCCCATTTCTCCCTCTAATGCCATTGCAGGCTGCTGGTGACACAAGTTTGGAATGTTTGCACCAACCTGTGACAAATCAGCCACTGCAATCAGGGGCCACCTCGTCACTGCAGCATCAGCCATCCGCTGCAATGAGAGAGCAACCTGTCATTGCAGGATGATCTAGCAAGCCTGATATTGTTTGTGAACATGGCGGTGGGTTGCCGCCTTGTTCACAAACAATATAACCCCCCCTTGTTTATGTGCCGATGGGGCCCTCAATCCCCGTCGGCTTCAGTGCCCCCTGTGTTGATTTTGCTGATGGGGAGACCAGTACAAAAGGGCAGCCTGCAGCAATGGGAGAAACAGAACGAGAGAGCGTGTAAGAGGGGGGAGTGAGAAAACTCACTGGAGCACTGTCAGGACTACTGCAGATTTCTTTGTGGGCAGAAAAAGGCATCAATGCAGGCAGGGGCCCAGTACAAAAGGCCAGCCTGCAGCGATGGGAGAAACAGTATGAGTGAGTGAGACAGGGGGACTGAGTGGGCTCAAAGAGCTCTTCAGGACTGCTGTGGATTTCTTTGTTGGCGAAAAAAGGTGCCAATGCAGGCAGGAGCCCCGTATAAAAGGGCTGCTTGCAGCGCCAGGACAAACAGAATGCGTGCATGACAGAGGGAGACCGAGTGACCTCAATGGAGCTTTGTCGGTACAACTGCAGATTTCTTTGTAGACAGACAAAGGTGTCAAAGCGCAGCCTGCAGCGCCAAGAGAAACAGAACAAGTGAGTGACAGAGCGGTAGTGAGTGAGCTCAACAGAGCTCTATTGTGACTGCTGTGGATTTCCTTGTGGGCAGAAAATGCGACAAAGCAGGCAGAAGCCCAGTACAAAAGGCCAGCTTGCAGCGCAGGCAGAAACGGAATGAGTGAGTGAGAGAGGGGGAGTGGGCAAGCCCAATGGAGCTGTGTCGGGATTGCTTCAGATTTCTTTCTGGCCAGAACAAGCCACCAATGCAGGCAGGAGCGGAGTACAAAAGGGCAGCCTGCAGTGGCAGGAGACCCAGAATGCGCAAGTAAGGGAGGGGGAGTGTGTGAGCTCAACGGAGCTCTGTTGGGACTGCTGTAGATTTGTTTGTGGGCAGAAAAAGGCAGCAATGCATGCAGGGGCCCAGTACAAAATGGCAGCCTGCAGTGGCAGGAAACCCAGAATGAGAGAGTGAGAGAGGGGGAGTGTGCGAGCTCAATGGAGCTGTATTGTAGCTGCTGCAAATGGCAGCAATGCAGGCAGGAGCCTAATAGAAAAGGGTAGCCTGCAATGCCACCAGAAACAGAATGAGAGACTGAGAGAAGGGGACAGAGCGTGAGCTCAACGGAGCATTGTCGGGACTGCTGCAGATTTCTTTGTGGGCAGAAAAATGCGCCAACAGAACCAGGAGCCCGGTACAAAAGGGTAGGCTGCAGTGCCAGGAAAAACAGAATGAGTGAGTGACACAGGGGGAGTGAGCGACCTCAACGGAGCTCTGTTGGGACAGCTGTGGATTTTTTTGTGGGCAGAAAAAGGTGTCAACTCAGGCAAGAGCCCAGTACAAAAGGGCAGCCTGCAGTGCTGGGAGAAACACAATGAGCAAGTGATGGAAAGGAAGTGAGCAAGCTCAATGGCGCTCTCTCATGACTGCTGCGGATTTCTTTGTTGGCAGAAAAAGGCAGCAATGCAGCCAGGAGCCCAGTACAAAAGGCCAGCCTGCAACGCCAGCAGAAATGGAACAAGTGAGTGAGAGAGGGGGAGTCAGCAGGCTCAACAGACCTGTGGCGGGACTACTGCAGATTTCTTTGTGGGCAGAAAAGCCACCAAGGCAGGAGGCCCAGTACAAAGAGCCAGCCTGCAGTGCCAGCAGAAATGGAATGAGTGAGTGAGAGAAGGGGAGTCAGCAGGTTCAACAGACCTGTGTCAGGACTGCTGCAGATTTCTTTGTGGGCAGAAAAAGTCACCAACAAAGGCAGGAGCCCAGTACAAAAGGGCAGCCTGCAGTGCCAGGAGAAACAGAATGAGTGAGTGAGAGGGGTGAGCCACCTCACGCAGCTCTGTCGGGACAGCTGCAGATTTCTTAGTGGGCAGAACAAGGTGCCAATGCAGGCAGGAGCCCAGTACAAAAGAGCAGACTGCAGCACTGGAAGAAACAGACTGAGCGAGTGACAGAGGGGCAAAGAGCAAGCTCAACACACCAATGCAATCAACATTTGGCATTGAAAAATACTTGTTTCTTTATAAAGATACAGTTAGTACTCTAATAATTGCCATTGGTTTACTGTACCATATGGCAATTTAAGCAACTAAAGATCAGTGTGCTTTTTGGTCTCAGGTGATCCATAAAAGGAACTAGGTGCTAAGAAGGTAAACAACCATTAAACTGTCTTGGTGTATTAACTTTCCATGATGGGGCCCTTTGTTGAGTCTTTTTGGCAATGGTAGTATTTTGCAACTTGAGATAACAGGTAAGGTTCTCAGGTAATGTCCTCAAACACACGTCTGATGACATGCTATTACATGCAAGCTTTTTTCAGGTGATGTGTTTCCTCAGCAATCCTTCAATGCCAGTCTTCACTCATTAGTAATTAGGGTCCATCAGTAATGGACATCACCTATTAGACTAGATATATTTTCAAATATCAGGTTACTGCTTTGTGACTGTTCAGTGATGAATGGCTGCTACTGTGCCTTAAAAAATAAGGATATGCTCTAAAACATATGTCTTACTAGAGGGGCTGTGATCGGTAAACAGGGAAGGACTGCTAGACCACCAGGTAAAGTAGTTTTTGCTACAGGAACAGCGATCAGTGAATGGGGAGGTGGGAGGGGCAGTAAACTGCCAGGAAAATATTTTTACTATGGGACAGAGATTGGTGAACAGAGGAGGGGAAAGAACCACTAGACTAACATGGAAATAATTTATTTCTATGGAGACAGTGATAGAAGTATGAGGAGGGAGGGACCCTTGATCACCAGGGAAATGATTTATTTCCAAGGACGACTATCAGAGTATGGGAGGGACCACTGGGCTACCAGGAACATATATCTTACCATTAGGATGACGACTGGTGACTGGGGAGGGAGAGACCACTAGACTGGCAAGGAAATAATTTATTTCAATGGGGATGGTGATCGGAGTAGAGTGGAGGAAGGAGGACACTGGACCACTGGAAATGTCTGTCTTTTATCTATCTATCTATCTATCTATCTATCTATCTATCTATCTATCTATCTATCTATCTATCTATACACCATTGTTGTATCTTTATCTTTTTTTTCTATTAACTCTTTATTCAGTTTTAGTTACAGGATATCTTTCACACATATGACATATCGACAAACACTAGTACATGTAGTAAGCATTCCATAACAGGTAACCCTGTAACATGCCCCCATCCCCACCGACCGCTTCCCTCCCTCCCAGCACAAGTCTCCGGAGATAGGATATCTTCAACCCAAACAATACCACATACCTTAGATTGAATAGCAAGCGTAAAAGGGACCCCAAATTTTTTCAAACCTGGAGAGCTTATTCTGAAGGATAGCCATCATCCTTTCAATCCTCAAACAGGCTAACAGCTCCTCCAGCCACTCCACATAACTTAGTACCACCAAGTCCTTCCAGTGCCTGAGTACAACTCTCTTAAGCGTAGCCGTAATCAAGACTATATAAAACCTCCTACTCTTAACAGGGATACCCGAGACATCTCCCAATAAGCATATCTCTGGCGTAAAAAGATCTCCAAGACCCAGTAACGGATTAACCCTCCTTTTAATATCCTCCCACAACAGGGCTATTTTCGGGCACTGCCAAAAAATATGCATCAAATCTCCTTCCCCTTCTTGGCACCTAAAACACCTCGAATCCTTTGCCAGCTTCAGCCTCCCCAATTTCTGTGGGGAATAAAAAATGTTATGAAGGATTTTAAACTGCATAAGCCTCAATCTATCCTGGAGCAAAAATGTGTGACAGTTCACCCACAACTTCCTCCAATTAAGTACCGAATTTGGGAAGACAGAGGTCCAGTACGAACCCTGGATGGAATTAGAAGAGTATGCCCATTCAAATAGTACCATGTAAATTTTTGAAATCGCATGCCTTAGCCCTACCAATGGCACTAGCCCATCACAAAATTCCACACTCGGATTCTGCACTGCCCCATTACCCAACTGAGCAATCATAAGGTGTCTAACCTGATAAATCTTAAAAATAGTCTTGGTGGGTAGCTCAAACCTACTCAGTATAACATCAGAGGAGAGAACCATTCCCTCAGTCGAGAGAAGGTCCCTCACACGGCGCTCCTTGGGTAAGGGCAGCCAAGAATAGTCCAACATCCTACCATCTAATAAAACGTGGGTTTCCCCAAATTGGTTGTGCCCAATCTGTGAAATGGTCATACTGCAAAACTCGAAAGCTGAACATGAGCTCTCACTGCAGTCCCAACTGGAGAGTTACGCAACTGTGGAGGCAACCATTTTGGCTTAAGATAGAGTAGGGCTCAGGCCTCAGACCAGCATCCTAATCAGAGCAAGCTCTATCTGCAACCAAAGTGGTGTATAGGCATACTGTTCTGAATCATCTCTTCCTTTGCCCATCTTAAATATTTACTGGCATGAGCTGCCCAGTAATATAGTGCAATATGAAGTCTAAGCTCCACCCATCCACTTAGGCGCCTACCAGCTTCGAATAGGCTAGTACGCGATTTCGTGGCCCCACACACAAAGTTGGCAATCATGTTATGCACCTTCCTAAACCAGGCAGATGGTATCCAGATACTCAACATGTTTAAGGGGTAGAACAACCTAGGAAATATATTCATTTTAACAAGACTAATTCTTCCCCATAAGGAGATTGGGAGTTTCACCCATCTTTCCAGGCCTAACTGTATAGTCCTTAGAAAAAGGTCAAAATTCAACTGAAAAATCTTAGAGCTACCCCTAGCCATGTTGAGTCCCAGATACCTTATGAAATTCGATTTCCAGGACAGACCCAGCTCCGCCACTTCATGCTTGTAGACATAACTATTAAGGGGAAACACCACTGACTTGTCCAAGTTTAATCTATAATTGGCCAATTTCCCAAACTCCTTGATAACCTTCAACAAGGCCTGTATGGAGGCCCTGGTTAGTCAAATAAACCATCAAGTCATCCGCATATGCTGTAATTTTAATGTATATTCTTTAATACTAATACCCTCTATTGCAGGCTACTGACAATTGCTCTGATGAGAGGCTCTAGATACAAATTAAAAGGAGAGGGATAGGGGACATCCTTGCCTAGTGCCACATGTAAACAAAATAGGTCCGAGATTGCACCGTTGCAGCCAACCCTCGCAGTGGGACAGGAATAAAGGGAGCTAATCCAGCCCCTAAAAAGATCCGGGAACCCAAACCTCTCCATTGCAGTTAATAAAAACCCCCAGTGAACCCTGTCGAAGGCCTTCTTGGCATCCAAAGACAGCAGAGCCATAGGAGCACCGCTGTCTTCGGAGACTGAGAACGCGTGAGCCAAGGTCTGTATATGATCCGCCGATGATCGCCCCCTCATAAAACCAACCTGCTCTGGGCCAATAAGGTCAGGTAAGACCCGGCTAATCCGCTCAGCCAATAACTTGGCTAATATCTTAATATCATAATTGAGCAGCGATATGGGCCTATAGCTTGAGGGCTGCTCCGGAGGTTTATCCTGTTTAGGGATCAACACAATCAATGCTTCAAATAGAGACTGGTCTTGTGCCTGATGAGATAAGATGTGCTGAAATAAACTCAGGAGCAAAGGGGATAGGAGCTTAGCAAATTTTTTATAAAAGTTAGCGGAAAGTCCATCCGGACCCGGTGTTCTGTCTGGAGGAAGATTCTCTATAGCCCCTTCAATTTCACTTTGGTATGTCCACCGTTAATTGCCCTTACTGAAGCTCAGACAATGAAGGATATCCAACCCCTCAAAAGAGAATCTCCTGTCTAAAGGGGGAAAACTCCGTTTTACCATACAAAGATTTAAAATAATTTCTGAACACCTGTACTATCTCCCCTGGAGTAGTCTTAACCAATCCATCCACCTCTGACCAGATCCCTGAAATTGTTTGTGATGATTCCACTTGTTTGACCCTCCTAGCTAAAAGTAACCCCGCTTTCTCCCCTTGGTCCTGGTAGTTCGCCTTAGTTTTAATTAAAGCCAGCTCCGCTTGTTCCCCCAACAACTTCAAATATAGGTTCTTCAACTTCACCAACTCCAACTTGTCCTCATCGTCCACCTGCCCATCCACCAAAATTTCCTTATCTCTAATCCGAGCCAAAAGTTCGGCTAACACCCGAACTCGTTCCTTTTTCCTGTGGGAAGCCTGGGCAATCAGGATCCCCCTTATAAAAGCTTTAAATGCCACCCAAACCATATCCGGCCTAGTGTTGGCCCTGACATTAATGGCTATAAATTCCTTTATTTGCTCTGTCACAAACTTTGTGACATGAGGATGAAACATCTGGTTATTGATCCTCCACCTATTTCCTCTTTTAGGTAAAGTTGATAGGAGGATGGATACAACCACCACTGCATGATCAGAGGCGGTCCGGCATGATTTCTGCCTCAAGCACCCCGAAGGAGGTCACTGGAGATTAAAATGTAATCTATCGGTACTCCGATCCATGCACTGCAGAGGTAAACATGTACTGCCTATCTTTGGGGTGGATCACTCTCCACACATCCACCAGACCATTTTAAATCGCACCCTGCAATCAGCTTGTTAATCAAGGGGTTGAAGGCTGATCTCCTCTGCCTTACAGTAACAGGGATGTCTTGCATCACCCTGATCCTGACTCCTTCCCAATACAGACCCTTATTCTCTCTTGCTTTAGTTAAGAACAGTTGTCGTTCCAGGTAATTTAAAAGCGAAAGATCAAGGGTGAGGTGGAGAAGTAGGTGGAGGCATTGGCATAAAGCCCGATGAGCTCTCAATTGTTTTTTTTTTTTTTTTATTTTTCATCTTTATCCTCCTTACTGCCTCGGTGCCCCCTCCTTCCGTCGCTCCATGTCCCCCCGGTACCTACCTTCAGGGGATCTGCCCTAAGTGCCCAACCTCCTCTCCTTTGCACATTGGGGTCTGTCCTATTGGTGGTCGGAGGCGGACTCAAGCGGACTTCATCTAAGGCTACGGAGGTATTTCAGTTTCTCCCGTCGTCCCGCTCCCCAGGACGCCTTGCGCTAGGGACGTACGTCCCCGAGTGGTAGCGTGCTTACGCACGCAGACCCTCATGTGCCGAGACGTCCCCCCTCCCCGACTCCGACAAGCGGAGCCGCCTCCACCCCTTCCCTCTGCCGGTGCTTCCACCGGCTATGGAAGAGTGCAGGCGCAATGCGCTCTTGGTAGCCCACCCTGAGGAGGAGGCATCCGTTGGGACGCTCAATCCTCCCTCCCCGGCCGACCCCCAGAGACCGAGTCCGTTCCCGAACCCGGGTCGCCGGCGTGGTACGAGGTGTGGCGTCTAGCGCCTCAACCCTCAGCGCCACCGGGCCGGCTGAGCTCTCTCAATTGTATAACTCGGGCCATAAGGAGAAGGGCCCGCTATTTTCTCCACGAATTTCTGGACGAATTTGATCAGGTCTGGGCCGTCTTCTTTTTCCGGTAGCCCCACAATTACTGCATTATTACGGCGGGACCTCCCTTCTAGGTCCTCGACCTTGGCTTCCAATTTGGCAATCTTTTGCCTCAGCATAACTGCCCCCTCATCCATCTTTTCTACATGCCCTTCCAAAGAGCGAATTCTAACTTCACTGTCTGCTGTTCTCCTGGTGAGTTCCTCCAATGCTCCAGAAATGCACTTAATTTCAGTGGCCAACTCCTTCATCTCTAGCTTAAAGGCCTAAATTCTTCCAGGAATCTTGCCAACGTCAGGATTTCTGTTTCTGTTCCCCATCATGGCGCCCTCGACTGTTGTCCCTCGAGGCCCTTGCTTTTTGGGGCCTTCTCTGGAGATACCAGTGTGCTTGAGAGAATTTTCACATCTCGGCATCCATGTGACACAGAGCGGCTGCTACAGTCTCCTCCACCTTTACAGACAGATAAAACCTTGAAGCAACTAAAAGAATCGACGCGATTTATTGTTTTAGCAATCGGGATGGTAGGAATGCGGCTACACTGCTCTGCATCACGTGGCTCTCCCGTATCTTTTGTATCTTACAAATGCCAAGTCATGCACCTGGAGATCCAGCAGATCTGGGTTTAAAATCTGCATTATACAATGGTTCTAAAATAATGTATTCTGATTGGCTGGCTGTCATGATTTACAATGTGTAAATAGTGCAATGACCCCACGGGAAGATGTGCCAGTCAATCTCCTTCCCCCAGCTGCCCACATATCACTGTGACTAAAAAAGATCAAACACTCCGACTGCCACATTACCTCTGCTTGCTTACCGACTGCGGGAAATTCAAAGGAAAAATATTAAAATTAAAACATTGTATAATCGCAATATACCACAAAATGGTGTGGGTGATGGCAGGATTTACCCACACCTGGTGTGGTTTCCTTACTCAGCAAGTGGCCTCGTAAGCAAACCATCACAACAGGCATGGGTAAATCCTGCCATCACCCACACAGTCTTGTGGTATATTGCTTAAATTGTCATTTATATACTGTAAAACTCTAAGGAAGTCACTTAACCTCCCTGTGCTTCTTCATCACAACTGGAATCAAACTTTGGTTCAATGTGTCTTTCCTGCCTAAAAATGTTAAAATAAATAAAAAAGATACTTGCAAATACATTTTTAACATTATATAAGAAATATTTACACATTTATATTATCCTTAGTAACACTGCAGTAATAAACAGGTTGACTTATTGTTAGGGAGTTTTGTTTGGTGATTTAGTCATGAGGGTATCTCAGTTTTTATGAGAGAACAACCTGTAAGACAAGCATAGCTGAGTGTGGGATGAGGGTTGTCTTTTATGTGGCAGCACTAAAAAATGAAAAGATAACTTAACAAAATTTCCCAGCAACATAAAGGCTTATTACTCCTGAAAACTAGTGAACAAGTGTAATGGATTAATATTTGAACTAGCTTTGCATAACTGAGAATTTTTTTTTCTTTATTAATAAAGATACAATTAGTTCACTAATAATTGTCTCTGTTCTGTTGTATCATATGGCAGTTATAGGGGAGGGACCTGTCAGGAGGTCTAAACCTCACTCTCAGGTTCTTGGCAATATTAGCAATGTAAGAAATTACAGAGGCATTGCATATAAGTAATAAACTTGTTTATTATTGCCAAAGGATAAATTACAGTTGCCCTAAGCAGTTCTTACCAATACGAACTGGGAGCCAATGCTAAGCATTTTTTTATACTTCAAGGTTTTTTTGTGTTTTTTGGGGTCTCCAAGGTATAAGGCTCAGTGTCTCACATTATATACCTATGATAATTGCTATGGTTACTACAAACATTTTTAGTTACAGAGATGAACCTATTGGCTAGATCGAGGTGGTTCCATGGGCCAAGAGAACATTATACAATTTTGTAGTAGTCGTCAGGTTGTAAAACAAAAGAGTACAGTTCTTACACAAATCAGTATAATGGTACAAATTGCCAAAAGGTGGCAATGCCGACTTATATAACATAATCATCCCAAGGACACAGATGTCCTAACATCTTATAAGTAATAAATACACAGAAAATATATATGTGTGTTAGAAAGCAAAGTGTATAACAATAATATGCATACATATCTTGACATCTACTCTTATACGGTAGATGCCCTTAGCCCTTATGATAGTATAACATATGCATAAGTACTAGCTGTCTATGATGTACCTCTGGGGGTACCAATAAGGGTGCATGTAACAGACCCCTGGATTGCTGGGGAAATAATTTATTTCCTATGGGATAGCTATCAAAGTATAGAGAGGGAGAAGGGATCACTGGACTACCAGAGAACATATTTCTTACTACAGGGAGCACAACTTGTGAACAGGGGAAGGGGGAGGGACCACTTGACTTCCAAGGAAGTAACTTATTTCTAAAGGGATGGAGATCAGAGTAGGGGGAGGAAACGGATACTGGACCACTGGGGAAATGTCTGTCTGTTCATCCATCTATCTATCTATCTATCTATCTATCTATCTATCTATCTATCTATCTATCTATCTATCTATCTATCTATCTATCTATCTAACTCTTGATCTGTCTCTCTTTCTATCTAGTGGTGTGAGAAAGAATTAAAAAAGATAGTAATTTTCATATTTTTGACACTCCATATCTCTGCATCCAGACATCCAACCAGAATGAAACTTGTCACATCAAGAGATCTTTGGACCCTGATGGCAAATACAAAATTTCATGTGAATCGCTTGAATGGTTGTGAAGTTATTAAAGTGCAAAATGTCAAGTTTAACATAGAACTCACTGTTGTATACAGTGCCACTATAGTTAGGGCTGAGGGATCACTTCAATATTAAAACACAATTTTTGCACCTTAATAAATTCACAACAGTTTGATGGATTTGCTTGAAATCTGCATGCATAATCTCATGGATAGATCTTTGATGAAGCAAATTTCATTTGAATAAATTGTATGGCTTCTGAGATACAGAGGCAAAATTGTAAAATTTATGTGTTTTGTTCTTTGCCACCTGTATCTCAGAAATTGTTTTATTTTGTGATCTGAAATTTTCAGAGTATAAAGCCTTCACCACACAGATGTGCCTTTTGCTGGTTTGGTAAAAAAAATATTAATCCATTCTAAAGTTATTTAATGGATCCTGTATAGCAGGAGTTAATCCCTTTACGCAGATGGGTTATCTTGTGTCACAGAAGCCTAATGCCTTTTCGCAGAATGGTCATCCTGTGTTGCAGGAGCCTAATGAATTTACACAGATGGGCCATCCTGTATCGCAGGTGGGATATGTTTTTTCAGTTATCAAGTGAAACAAAACAATGAAAACACATAAAAATGAATGGATTTCAACAAACAAACATCAGAACCTAGCTAAACTGGACCTATTAGATACATTCTGATGTTTGTTTTCTGAAATGATTGCCATAAATACCTTTTGTGGGCACCCAAAATCCATGGTGCCCAGCTTTGCAAGAGGAGCACTTCCCCCACATTCTCTGTAGGAGAACAGCAGGAATTTCTTGCCTTCTGCAGCCACAGCTGAACTACTGCTGCCAGCTGCAGTGTGATCTGTGAGCCACTGTTTATGTGTTGTGTGCTTCCCCCCTCACCCACACCCCATTGCCTGCCCCGGTGAAAGTCCATGGAATTTTCACACAAGTCCCATGGACTTGCACGAAAGTCCCCAATGTTAACCAAAGGGACTTTTGCAAAAGTCCCAGTACTTTCAAGAAAGTCCTGTGGGTTAACAGTCCCCAAAAAACAGTTTCTTTGCCACCTCACTGCAACTAAACAGGCCTTTTGGGCTGAAATTTGCAAGGAGGCAAGCCCTTGATTCACAGAAGTGTCTTTTGCTGGTTTGGTGAAAACAGTTACACTAGTTCCATAGTTATGGCATTCCAAAGTTGAGAAAGTTCCCATAGAAAAACACTGCAGGGCCTGTGGTGCCCATATCTTGAATATGGTTTGAGATATGGATTTTTTTGCTCTGGGCAACAGTATGCATGGAGGTCTTCAAGTTATGATTACAATTGCAGTGGAATTTTTCCCTAGTTCCTATGGTTACTGAGATCTTGCCAGATTAGTGTTAAAAATGTTCCTTTTCATGTCTCTAGTTATGCGGTATGTCTCTGTACTTATGTGTAAGTGAGAGTGCAGGGCCTAGAGGGCCCATGCTTCCACATATGCATACAGTACCATTATCCAAAAATGGGAGTAGGGGGCATGCCATCATGCAGTGGTTTGGGCCCTGTGCTCCTACAGGGAGATGAAGGTTCATTAGAATGTCTCTATACTTATGAATATATGGTAGCACAGGGCCTGTAGGGCCCTGTGCTTCAACAAATGGATAACATTACATATTCATGGCAGCATGAACCCACAACCACATACCAGTTACATTACACTTTTTCAAAAAGAAGGGAAACTCATTGCAAAAAACTCTGCTAATGCATCGGTTCAGGTTGATAGTACAGTGACAAAAGCATAAACATTTGATGCTAGAGTTCCCACCCTACCACCCATCCCCCATCCTCCACACATCAACAGGCTTTGGAGTGTGCCATGCGTCATCAGGCCTAACTCTCACCCCATTCTCCTATACTGTACCATGTCAGTTTGTTTACACATGGAATGGGGTGAAGTTGGGCCTGACAACCCCATGGCACACCCAAGCTGTTGGTGTGTGTGGAGGGTGGGTGGGTGGTAAGTGTGGAAACCACACTTTGTTGCTTTGTCACCATACTATCAACCATAACTAATCATTAATGGAGTTTTTGCACATATATATATATATATATATACACTGTAACTTGTTTGGGGTGCCCTTTTGGGTCTTCGTGGAAAGTAAGATGTAAGGGGTCCTTTGGGCCCTCTGCATGAATATAACTTTCCTTGCACTGCACAAAGCAAGTGGCAAAACATTCTTACTATTTTGTTCATGCATGGCTTTAATTTCATACAAAATACACACAATAATTTTTCTTGCTTGCTCATATTGTTGACTGTATCCTTGTTTCTCAGCTTTTAACATTTGTTTGTGTAGGAGTTCGAAAAATATTTTATGATAGTTATGCTGACAAACTTTGTGCAGCTCAAGATTTTCAAAACCTCCATAAAGTATTTCTTTACAAATGATTTGTGTTTAAAAAATCTGCTTACTAATTAAATTTGAAAATAAAACATTTTTTATGTCATTGTGCCCCTCCCTCACAAACAATAAAGTATTACCTTTAACATAAAGTATTTAGTTAACTTACATTAAACTTTTTGTAGGACCTTAACACTAACTAAAAACTTTTGCATAGTGGGTAAGTTTTTAAAGTCACTATGAAAAGTACATTCTTCTTTTATTGTGCATCACATAGACTGTCAAAACCTTTGTGCAGTATTTAGTTTTATAAACTGTCATACATCACAGAGATATTCAAAACCTTTGTGAAGGATCGCTGTGCAGAGGTTGAGTAAAAACTGTACAGCATTTATACTTTAAAGAGGGACTCCCATAGAATTAGCCTACCCCCAATACTGTAAATCTTGTACCAAAAATTAGGTTCCTTTGTTACTTCATTTTAAAGGTATGAGCTATTTTGTAAGCCTGATTTCACTACCTATTCAGAAAAGTCAGTTTCAGTGAAGAGCTGCTGCTGATGTCATCTTCTGAACTTATAGTCTAGTCCTCCCTGTCAGCAACTTTGTAGGACCTGCTTCTCTAACGTTTAAGAAACTGAAGCTATAGTAACCCTTAAAAAACTGACATAGGATTGGCTGCAGTGCTTGCATTTCTGGAATGTTCAGATGCATGGCACGGTACTTTAGAACATGCAAGGAAGTGGTTTTGGAATGCAGCATTGAAGCAAGCATAGAATGTAAAGGTGGTGCACAATCTGAAAATGTTGGGAGCATGCAATCTCAGAATGTGGCAGGATATGCCATCTCAAAATGTGGCTAGACAGTCTCAGAATGTGACAGGGACACAATTCAGGAAATTTGGTGAGGACTGGCAACTATTTTGGAATATAGTGGGGACTGCGCTATTGGAATATGACAGGATACAACATATTATATTGACATTGCTTGTCCCTGCCACATTCCATAATTGTACACACCCACCAAATTTCAAAATTATGCATCAATCCCTACCACATTACAACATTATGTGTCCCAGCCACATTCTAAAATTATGCATCCCTTTCCCATTCCCAAATCGTGCATCCCTGATACATTCTGAAATGGCTCATCCTCGACAAATTCCAAAATTGCTCATACCCACCAAGTTGATTTTCAATACCACATTTCAAAATCGTCACTGCAAAGTTCCTAAATTGTGCATCACCACCACATTCTGAAATTATGAATCACTGCCACATTCCAAAATTGAGTGTTACTGGCACATTCTGAAACTGCATTACTGCCACATTCTGACATTTTTCATCACTGCCACATTCTGAAACTGTGCATCAGCACCATATTCTGAAATTGTGCATCACTGCCGCATTCTAAAATTGTGTCCACACTGCATTATGAATTGTGTGTCACTTCTACATGCTTAAACTGCATCACCACTGCATTCCAAAACTGTCACCACTGTATTCCAAAATTGTGAATCACTGTCACATTCTGAAATTGTGCATCTTTGCTGCATTCTGAACCTGTGCATCATTGCCATATTCTGAAATTGTGAGTCACCACAGCATTATGAACATGTACATCACCACTGCATTCTGAAGCTATGCCACCACAGCATTCTGAACCTGTGTGTCACCACCACATTCTGAAATTGTGCATCACTGATGCATTCTGAAATTGTGCATCAGTGCCACATGCTAAACCTGTGTATCATCACCACATTCTAAAATTGGGCATCACACCACATTTCTGAACCTGTGCATCACCGACATTCCAAGCCTGTGCATCACCGCCTCATTCTGAAATTGTGCATCACAACCACATTCCAAAACTGTGGGTCACCATTGCATTCCAAAATTGTGTATCACTGCTGCATTCTGAAATTGTGCATTACTGCCATATTCCAAAATTGTGCATCACCACCACATTCCAAACCTGTCGTCTCACAACATTCTGAAGTTCTGCGTCAGAACTGCATTCTGAAATGTACATCACTGCTGGATTCTGAACCTGTGCATCACTGCCACATTCAGAACCTGATCTTCACTGCTGCATTCTGAAATTGTGCATCACTGCCATATTCAAAGTTGTGCATCACTGCTGCATTCCAAACCTGTGCATCACCACAACATTCTGAAATTGTGCATCAAAACTGCATTCTGAAATTGCATCACTACTGCATTCCAAACCTGTGCATCACCACTGCATTCCAAAATTGTAGGTCACTGCCACATTCCAAAATCATGTGCTCCAGCTACTTTCTGAGACTGTGTCATTGCTGCATTCCATAGTTGGAACCTGGTAACATTTTGAAGTCTTGTACCTGCAGTATTGTAAAAATTGCGCTCAACTTAGCCATTCTAAAGCTATGTTTGCCACTGCATTCCATTCCCCCTGTCACATTCTGAAGTACCGTACCTTGCATCTACACATTATGGAAATGTGCATTTGCTGACCAACCCAGTGTCAGTTTTACTTTTTCCGATGTTTACTACAACTGCAGTTTTAAGTAACATCGGAGAAATAAGTCATATAAGGTAGCTAGCAGGGAGGACTAAGTTGTGAGTTCATGTTATGACATCATCAGTAGCTGTTCTCTGAAACTGACCTTTTTGAATAGGCAGTGAACAAAGGGTTTCAAAATGACTTGCAACTTCTAAAGAAAGTAGCTTACTGATCTGATTTTGGCATGAGGCTGATTGAGGATATGCTGATCCAAATTCTGAATTTATTAATGCCAAATATTTTGGTTTGAGTCCCTCTTTAAATCTGTGATATGTCAGAGGGAGAGAGGAGAGTATGTATGCATGTATACACGTATGTATATGGCTATATATAAAGATAAGTGCAGGTTCACATCTACCAGCTGGACACTTCCAGTTATGAGAAGCAGGAGGGGATCGATACCAAGGGAAGCTGATAGTACAACGTGTGAGTGATGACTACTTCCTTGTTTCTCAGCTTTTAGCATTTGTTTGTGTAGGATGTAGAAAATATTTCATGATGGTTAAGTTGACAAACTTAATACAGCACAAGATTTTCAAAACCTTTGTAAAGTATTTCTCTAAAATTGAATTGTGTTTTATGCAGCAGTACTAGTTAAATGCATCCTTTTTGTTTAGTTGTACTTGCCCACTTCGATTACCAGTGATATGTGTTTTGTTTACAGAAACTGCCATTGTTATGCAAAATTCTACTTTTGAAGATTCTGCTTTGTTTGTTTGCTTGCTTGCTGCCATGCCTGCTGTAAAAGTATCTTTACTTCTGGTTTTGGTGGTTGGTCACAGTAAGCAGCTGCACTGTACCACAGTGGGAGGTGGGGAATGTGAGCACAGGTTTAAATGGAAGTAAACAAGGACATGCTGAAACATGAGAGGGAGTGTGGCTGTCGATGATGTATCACTACAGAAGACCAACACTCAGTTGCCTGATACCCATTAGCCCAGAACCAACTTCCTGACACCGAAAATCCCAACAGTGGGATTTTGCCTGCAGCAGAGTTGGTTATAACTAATTACAGGGTAGTGGGGGCCAGCCCCTACGCCAGTGGTGAGGGCCAAAGTCCTCTGAAACTTGAAAAACAGTGCGCTGCATGCAAAATCCTACAGCTGCTATTTTTGGTGTCAGGAAGTTGGTTTCAGGCTAAACAGTGTCGTGCACATGAGTGTAGGTCTCTTATAGTATATCCATAAATACAGCACCAGCTGTATTTGCCATGGATCTACAACAATAGTAAAATTATTTAATCTCTTTCAAAATACAGATAATTGAAAATTGGAAATTCACTTTTGCAGATATGGAAAACAAATTGTTGCTGCACAGATACAGCCAAAAATAGAATTTAGAAAATTACTTCCTGGTTATGTGGTACTGCTTATTTAATTAAAAATCTATCTGCTATTTAAATGTAATAAGAAAACATTGATTGTATCATTATACCCCTCCCTCACAAGCACTAAAGTATTACTCTTAACATAAAGTATTTAGTTAACTTACATTATACTTTTTGTTTGTGTAGAACCTTAACACTAACTAAAAACCTTTGCACAGCAGGTACATTTTTAAAATCACTGTGAACGTGCATTCTTCTTTTTTGTGCACCACATAGATTGTCAAAACCTTTGTGCAATATGTAGTTTTTTGAAACTGTCATGCAGCACATGGATATTCAAAATCTTTGTGAAGGATTACAGTGCAAAGGCTGAGTAAAAACTGTTGCACTGCACATAGAGTGTGAAAAACACTGCACAGCACTTACATTTTAAAACCCATCTTGGAAGACTATGACTTTAAAAACTGCCATGCATCAAAAGATTTAAAAAGTACTTTATTAATGCATCACAAACATTTTGAAAATGTATTTACAATATCTGTACTAGCATATAAAGATAACTAAATAGTAATTAATTAAAAAATACATTGTGTGTCTCATAATACCCCTTCCTCACAAACACTATTGTCAGTCTTAACTTCTAAGTAAATTAAAAGTTATAGTCAAGAAGTTAAAGGTATTATTACAAAAGGGGGAGTACATCATAAGACCTCCCTATACGCAAATGATGTGTTGCTCTACTTGACAAAACCAGGGGAATCAGTCCCTGCACTGCTGGACATTGTCAACACCTTTGCAGGTTTCTCCAGGTACAAACTGAACCTGCACAAGTCTGAAATCCTTTTCTTAAATTAAATAAGGAAGGAGGAACAAAACTAAGTGTCACCTGGGGTCTGGAAAAAACTGTCCAGTGGATAACATACCTAGGGATCAAGGTTGGCTGGGACTTCCACAAACTTTACAGGTTGAATTACACTCCTCTTTTCAAGGCTGTCCTGATGGACTTATCCAGATGGAGGGGGCTACCCATATCCTGACTAGGTAGAATGAACCTCATAAAAATGAATATCCTGCCATGATTGCTGTATGCAATGCAGGTGCCGTTTAACTGGTCTGCACATGACTTAGGTATTCTAGATAGGGGATTCAGTAATTTTCTGTAGAGGGCCAAAAGATCCAGAATAACACTTAATAGATTGAAGATGCCTAAATCAAAGAGAAGATTAGACTTTCCCAACTTAAAGGGATACTTCTTGTCAGTACAATTTTAAAATATCCATAATTGGGTTAATAGGGGCAGCACTGCCTCTTGGTTAGACCTGGAGCAGGAGGATTGCCCATGCAGACTGACAGCCTACTTGGCTCCTGGTGGAGGCAGGGCATATGCCCGTACACAAGCCCGTAACACCATGGTCTCTGCAGGCCTTGAGACATGGCAAAATGTTAAAAAAGAGGGGGAGCCTCAAGAGACAATACACTTCTGAAGCCAGTGGCAAGAAACCCAGAGTTTTTACCGGGGTTAGAGGATCATGGCCTGACTGACTGGGAGCATAGAGGGATCAGATGTATAGGTGACTTATGGGGTGAAGGGTGTTCACCCATTCGAGATAATCAAGGCATGCCCGAACCTCCCAAATTTCCACTTCTTCTGATACCTCAGGTGAAACACTTTGGCTGGAAATTAATGAATAACATCAACAGGTGAAGTTTTATAGTTAGTGCTTAAAGAGAAATACTGGGGGCTAAGTTTAAGGAGAAAGGCCTGATTAGTAAGGTAGCTAAATTAGATAGAGAAAGTTTTGGTGGGGAAACACATAAAGTTAGAAGTAAGTGGGAAGGGGAAGTGGGGCTCTACATATCTGGTGAGGCATGGGAGGAATTGGTTCTATAGCACAAGGGTCTTATGATTTGTAACAGACTTAAAGAGGCCCAGTATAAGTTTCTCCATTGCCTATATTACCCACCTGAGACAGTACATAGGTTTCATCCTAAAATATCCCCTTTATGTGGCAGATATCAAACAGATTTAGGCACATACTTCCACTATTTTTGGGATTGCCCAGTAATTAAAACATATTGGGAGTCAGTAGGCAGAGAAATCCAGACTACATGGGGCAAGCATCCAAAGATATCCACATTAACCATGTTGATGGGTATGGAGGTCAGCGGAGGGGGAGGAGTGGCTTACTGTCTGAAGATGGATTAGAGTGCTGTTAATATTGGCCAGGCAAATCATTTTAGATGCGTGGGTTTCCTCAGCAACACCTACCGTCTCTATGTGGAGAACGCTCTCCTTGTCCATTCTGGGTGCGGAGAGACTTACATATGCCTTAAAGGGAAGGGAAGAGGTGTTCAGTGGAACTTGGGCACAATTTCTAGCCTCTCTTACCACTGGAAGCAATAACCTTTGCAGAGGAGGGTAGATTTATACTGGTATCTATTATAAATAAAGTATACAATTTCAGTAGTTAGGAGGTGAAACTGTGTATTAAATCTTACTAGTGGACCACACATGTAATCATTTATAATATGAACTAAGGCAAAACAAAGATTATACAGAATATTTCTATTTTAATTTTCTTTTTGTGTGATAAGCTGTTTTTATCACTGTTTATACTCTTGGGGCCTGATTCACAAAGGCTCTGGCATGGCTGAAGGTGCCTGCTCCACGGAGAATGGTGCAAGGTGCACTTTGCACTGAAAGGTACATCCAGGAGTGATTCACAAAGGTAGCCTGCATCAGATGCAGGCTGCCTATGTCAAATAGGGCTTGTACTATCCCTGCACAGAGATGAGGCTGCGACAAGACTCAAGAGGCACTGTGGAAGACACAAGCTGCTGCAGCCAGAAATGGGATTAACAAAACTGTGCCCTGAAGGCAGATTTCTAAGTACCCTTAGACCACCTGGGGCTGGTGTAAGGGGACTTGAGAAATAACACCTCTGGGAGAACTGTTCGGCAGTAGTGCTGTGTGTCCCACCTCCCCAACCCTGACATGCCTGACATGGGCCACAGTGCACCCAGACCCCCACCCACGTTGTGTTCCCATAGGGGTATACAGTGCAGGATCACCCACCTGATCCCTGACATGCCCCCAATATGCCCTGTCACCTATCTCTACATGATTCCCCCACCTGGATCCTGGTGCTCCCTCCTGTACCGCACATGCCTCCAATCCTCCCGCCAGTGACCCTGACCCACCCAGACAGATGGCACCCTCCACATTCCCTGCCAGTGCAGGGACTGGCAGTCCTCTGCTCACCTCTGCAGCCTGTCCCCAACTCTACGGATCACGCAGTGGACTGAACAGGGGGCTTGTGGCAAACCCTCCCATGTGCCATGTGTTTGCTGCATGGGTGGGGTTGCTGAAAGCGTTGGGACTTAGGTGCCGGGACCCCTCCTGTACCAGAATTTGGTACAGGGTCCCTGGTGCATGGGGCTGCAGTGCAAGCAGCAGTTTGCCTCAGCTTGCACCAGATGCAGCCCCCTTTGTGAATCACGCCCATAATCTGTTATAATTTGTGTTTTTCATACTTTCATTCTGGGTAACAATGTGATTTTTTTTTTCGACTTAACTATTGAGGCTAGTATGCACTGTAGTCCACCTTGGATTGAAACTATTGTTGGCAATGTAGATACTTTAAACTAGTGGACTGGCATAGGTCTAGCAATATCAAATGTGTAATGGCTTATTATGTTGGCTTTGAAATAGTCTATATTGCTGGACAGAATGGAAATGTTGAAACTGTATGATGAAAACCCAGTAAAACTTATTATGCAAAAGAAATGTTATATTGCCTTAAAGAGCTGGTGACATGTTCAGGAGAACTGTAACAAAACATAGCATTTAGGCACTGTCCAGCTTGCATTTCCCATTAGCACTATATTCCTTCTCCCCATTAGTCAGTATAGAGGTCATTTGCGAAAAAAACCAGGATCTTTGTTCCTGAAGGTTAACCTATTCCTCTAGCTTTCTCCCTACCTAAAGTCATAGAGCACTGCTTGTGACCTCACTGTTACTTCTATGGCAAGCAGATTATGATGTCACAACAGAGGATTATGAACTGAAGTAGGAAGTAAGTTATAAAGGCAGATGAACTCAAAATGAACTCTAAGGGACAACAATCATATAGTCATACATATTTCTTTATTAATATATTATGGGGAGGAGAAATATATAAAATATAATTGGAATGCAAGGAGAATTGTACCTTATTATGTTTTTCAAAGTTTTCTTTGAGCTGTCAGTAGCTCTTTAAAGTTTATTTTTGTGTGTGTGGAAATTAACACACAAAACATCAAAATGTTTTTCAGTGTTGTTCCACATTTTCCTAATTATTTGCCTCAGCCAATCAGGGTTTATTATCAGCAAAAATGTTTTCATTCATTCTTTGCAATACTTACCAGAGGGCCTCAGCAATATGTATCTTTCTCTAAGACTGGAAGATGAACCTTTTGGGGTTCTAATGCAGTGGTTGCTAATGCTATAGAAGATCCACACCTTCCTGCCCCATGGAGGACCTGCTGGAACCGGTAGCATTCTTTCATCACTGCCCACCTGGTTGCCAGCTTCTTGGACTCCTTCCAGAACTCAGGTTACCTCCATAGTACTATCTCTTCGCATACTACCAGTCACCAATATGAATTTCATGTGGCTCACTGACCTGCAAATGTTATTTTTCCACCAGCTCATTCAGTCTTCCCTATTAGTTCGGATTCCTACTGTATATTAGTTTGATACCAAAGTTGCATAGCCACAAATGTCTCAACTCCCTTTAATTCTACCAGTAACATCGTCCAGCTAATGCATATGCAGACTAGATCACATATAAGATAATTTTAAAGAAACTAAGATCCTCATGATTTTTTATTAATGCAGACATCAGAAAATAGGTTGCTTGGCTATCAGTATGCTTTTAGTAATAGAGGCCTTAGTAGAAACCTGAAGAAAAGACAATGTAAGATATAAGGCACTTCATGTTGTATTGGTTTATCAAACTTTTTACCTAAAGCAAAGATATAAGTAGCTTCCATGTAGTGCAAGCTCTCCCCCCTCCTCCAAAAAGAAGACATGAGAATGCAAAAGTGACTTACTGCAGTGCAGGTTGTAGTCTGTATATTGCAAAGCTGGATTTGGCAGTGAAGATAGACCTGTTTTGCGTTACCTATAAATTTAAATACACTGAAGTAAAATCTTCCAATTGTTGAGACGCCATCTTCCTCAATGACCACAGTACCATCATTTTGATTTGGACACCTAATTTAAAATTAGAATAAAATAAATCATTTGTAAATGGAAATAATAATTATCAGTAGCTGCTTTATAGTAATTCTAACTAATTAAATAATGTAGTAATCCAACAGAAATGAACTGGACAAGTTATTCTGTTAGTTGACAATTCTAGAGCCTGTATCTCTGAAAGATAGTTTGGATAAAGGTCACATGATAGGAACATCTTAACAGCAATAAGCTCATAACTGGTTGTCTCCAAAGGTTCTTTCCTAGTGGCATTCTCCATTGGGAAAAAAATGGATATGGCCACTACTCAGTTGGGGATCAGTACTACTGTTCGACTCTCGACTCACTGACACATCAATCACCGACTCTGTCTAATCGAATCTGTCAATTCACCGAATTCCTATTTACCACCAATCAAAACACCGAAACAATTTGCAAGTAGCAAGTAGCAAGAAGCAAGTAGCAAGAAGCAAACTTTACTCATGAGGCAGAGAATTTAGCAAATAGCAACTAGCACATCGCAAATCACAAATCGCAACTGAGTCGGTGTTTTGAGTGTCGTGCAATTAAATAAGGCGGTCATTCAGAATTCAACAAATCAGATACGGCAAAATAGTAGGCAGTGGATTGAGAATCAATGAAACATACCTAATCCCTCAGTTCAAGGGTGTCCGGTGATATTGATGACTGCATAACAGTGAGCCCAAAGTTCAGGGACTGCATTACAACAAGGACAGATATGGTAAAAAGACTTTCCCCTTCCCTGAGGTGCTATGACCTTGGAGTTGGTCATATAAAGGGGGGGGGGGCAAAGTATTGTCAACATTTCTGTCCTCACTTTAATGAAGTTACAATTATGGGCTCGCTGTCATTCAGTCATCCATATCACATGGAACCAGTTCAAGGGCTTTTGAATCAGAGCATGAAAAACTTTTATATTTTATTACCTCTATGGAAAACAAAGCACTTTATGCAATGGCACAGTTTGCTTAAAATATGATGTACTGTCTACTGCGTTACCGCTATTGCCACTTTTCAATCCTTCACCAGCTATATTAATATTATATTAATAACATGGTATGTGCTTCTCACAATTTTAGAGGTTCTTTATTCAAATGTAAATGCATATTTGTAGATTTCTGACTCTTCGTGTAGGGTTTTGATTTCATCTATAAGTGTTGACACAAATGATTTTAGTGTATTCAATGTTATAATTCTGTATGAATTTTATACATTTCAAATAAAATAATGTCTAGATCTGAATCACATGATGGGAACATTTTAATGAGAGTAAGGTTCCCACACTTACTGGTTATCTCAAAGTTTCTGCCCAGTGCCATTTCCAGTATCATCATTTCTGGTCTTCTAAAACAGGATGTTCATAAAAAATGATGTAGTAATACTCAACAGAAAGGGTCCCACACTTCACTGGCTAATGAGATATATGGAGGAAGGTTTCTTTTCCTCATGGCAGAGTGTGAGCTTACCAGTATCCCAAATAAGCTGCTTGGTGGCACAGTAAAATCAATATCTTACCCTTTAGATGATCACTGCAATTTTCATATTCCAAAATAAAACTGTATAGATGCAAAAACAGATGCAATGGTCACAGCCTCATGTTCTGAGGTGCATTAATGGAGATTTTGCAGATTTTTACTTTGCTGGGTAGGTACCAGTGAAGTGATGAAATTCTCCTTTGCAAATGACTTTGCAATTCACTTTGGCATCACCAGCTTTGAACTTTGTCATTTTTCTGAAGTTTTCCACATGAAATGGCATATGTTCCATTAAGTTTTCATGAAGTGGCACAATTGTGAGCAAACTTTTGTCAGTTTGCATAGGAAAAGGGCAACATCATCCAGAGAAAATTTGTGAAGTCAGCACTTGCAAATGATGCTAACTCCACAAATTAATTCTGAATCTGGTCACTTCCCTGATCATTATATATTACTTCTCCTGGTATATATTGGATGGTCAGAGCACCAAGGAAGATGCCATTTTATAATTGACACTAAAACATCAGCTAGTACAGGCACACTGTGACTGGATCTGCTTTTAGCATTCAAAGCAGCAATACAGCAAACATTTTTTTTTCCAGAAAACTCATTTTCAGCTTAAATACATACTAAATCCACTTTTTTATTAATTCCTAAACTGTTCAATGTATATTTTTTTTATTCTAACCCTTCATCAATTCCACAGTGTTATTTTATTTAAACATATTTTTTCCTCCTGCTTCGTGCCCAACCAGAACCTCCATCCCCCTACTGCCAATCACCTTGATCCAATCCTGCCTGAAATCCTACCTGAAAAATCCATTGGGTCCACCATTCCCCCCATGATACATCACTGTGCTGCCCCCCCCGGCTTACTCCCAGGGACAGGTGTGCCTTCAGCTCCTTCAGCATTTCTTCCCCATGAACATCTGGCCACTCACAGTGGAGGTGAAGTCTAATGGTTTCCCCATAGGATGGAGGTGCTGATTCAGTGTTGGAAGTGGTGGGCTGGAAGAGGTTCCATCTGTTAGTGTTTGTACCTCCACTTTTCATTTTCCTGCCCTGTTCCCTTGCTTGAAGTGCACATCAGGATTACTTGCCAGCATAGCCTGATGCAGCCAACCCAAGAAAGTGATCCAGTGGCTCCCTTCTGAGCTGCAGATCTCTTGTGCCACAACCTGCAGTCACCCAGGTGTCAGTAATGTAGTGGGTCAAAACACCCCTCTCCTCAGAAGAAGACAGTGTCTTATGGGATGGTTGATCCTCCTCACCAAGACCAGCCCTCTGATGGCCCAGGCTAGTTCCCGAACCTGGGGTGCAAGTGCCATGAGTGGTAGCACTACCACCGCATTAGAAGGGTGGCTATAATTATGAAGCAGATGTCTTTTTTATGAGAGAAAAGTAATTTCAATAATTTTTAAGATACCTAAATGCTCATAGAACTGGGCTATTTTACCAGCAGATGAAACTGAAGGATGTCTAGAATTTGTTAGAGTTAAAAATTGTAGGGTCAAATTTTTTGCCCAGCTTTGTTGCACTTCAGCTTTAATAGTCATGAGGAACTGAAATAAAGGAGGTTTGTTGCACCTGCACTTTAACACTGAATCAGTCATGTTACTGTATAAGAACACTTTAGCAATACTCTTTGCTTAAAGCATAAACAAACCTGATGTTTGTTCTCTAACTAGAAGAAGAAGAAGAAAAAGAATCAGCATTTATATAGCACTTTTCATACTTCCAAAGCGCTTTACAAGCAATGCTAGACTGGTAGTGAAGTGACAATGTGTGGTGGCGGCCATATCGCACATCATCACCCACACACAGCCTGGATAATTGCATGAACCGGTTTATGGGAAGGGGATTGTTGGCCAGGGCATCTGGAATGTTCCCTACTCTTTGCAAAGAGTGCCCTGGGTTCTTTTACTTCCACCTGGACACCCACCAGAACAACACCAGGATGGGTAGAAGGGACCTCGGTTTAACATCTCATCTGAAGGACGGCACACCCCAGCAGTGCAGCACCCCCAATACTGCACTCGGATGTCAGCGATTTTTAGGTGCAAGTCCAATCCCAGTGTGGGACAAGAACCTACGACCTTCTGGTCCAGAGGCAGATGTGCTACCAACTGAGCCACGCTGACACCCAATTACCTGGTATATCCAGTGGTAAAATAATAGTTTACCACAGAATGCCTTGCACTTACTTTAGGTTGCCTTGGGCTACCGAAATCTTCATTACATGACCAGTGACCTGACCGTGACCCAATTACAAAAATGTTTAGGATCTCATGAGTGTTTTTTTTTTTTAAAAGGATCAAACAGAATGTTGCTGTATACGGAAGCTGCAGTGTATGAAGAGACTTGGCTGTATAAGAGGTCTTCAAGAACAACAGTTGCTTACATTTGCTTTACAGGATGTAAAAAAAGAAATGCTTTAGAAATGTAAAATCAAGTCATAGAGCTTTCTGGTACTGTCTCTCTCTTTTCCCAGGGGTATACACACATTTTTCCTTGTAGTTCTAAATGCCTGACTGTGATTGCTGTACCCATTTTGCCATTGTGTTGTCCTGTATTGATACAGTGGTCCCTCAATATAACAAATGAGTTGGGAGCCTTGGCAGCTATTTGTTATAGAACCTCAATTGTTATATTGAGGGACACTAAAAAAAGGACAGAACACAGAGTGTTATGAAGTAGCCCCCTTCTCTTCTTTTGTCCATCAAAACAGCAGAAGTTTAAAAGAAGAGTAATGCAATAAAGAAAAAATAAAACAGTAGTTTGTGTTTACTTTATCTAACCCAATATACTCTTCCACGGCAGTGCCCGTCTGCCCCCAGTAGTGTATCAACTTCTTCTTTCCTTTTCTGTGTCCCTCTGCATCCCTTTCTACGTACTATTCAGACAAATACAGTACAAATAGTGGTCCAATGATTTGGCAAACCATGAGGGCACCTTATTATTTTTTTAAATCAATGAACTCACTTGACTCAAAGAAGGCAAAGCCACAAGTAAGTGCGGTGTGTCAGACATAAGTACAGTAAGTGTCTCTGCATGGTTTTATGCAGAAACTCATATAGTAGCTCTTAATCCTGACTAGTTACGCCTTCCCAGATCCATATGTTTTTGGCTACTCTCCCTATTGCAACAACCATGGTCGAGTGGTCCAGTGATCTGACAAACCACAAGCACTCAAAAGTACTCAATCCAGATCCGGATAAGGTAAGTGAGACAGTGAGCCTGGATCATGGAATGGAGGTACAGCTGAGTACTGTACAGTGTTTGCAGACAGGTGTGGGTTTTAAAATGTTTAAAATATGTTTGATGTACACCTGCCCCTACAGCCACCGGAACTGTAGGCATGAGTGGTGAGCACAGTGGATCAGAATTATGGCAGAACATACTTTGAACAGTATTGTACTTCTAGCAGGAGCAACAGAAGTAGTGTGTTATAACCAGAGTTCACTATAGCAAGGTTTGCTATAGCAAGGGAGCACTGTACACTTCAGCTGAGGAATAAAGGAAATTCCTGTGTTTAACAGTATAGTACAAATTTGTTTTTGGATATGCCTGTCTGTTTGCTTCTGCTGTGCAGCTCATTTTGGATGACTGCATTGCAATAGGCTGTCTAATAACTGAGAATTATGTGTAAGGTAGGGAAATCAGTTTGAATAAACTATGTTACGATCTATTTTTATAATGCTTGAGATGAACAAAATATATCTTACACACTCCTACAACACTTTGCTTTTTACAGTTATCAGAACTTTTCAAGAGTAGTCCAGCAGTGTATCCAGAGAACCTTTCATGAACATTAAGGAATGCTGACAAAGGGGTTTTCTTCTTGTCATTTCAATACTTTATATACTTCTTGATGGGCAGTCTCATACTTTCCATCCTTGGAATTTAACATAGTGGCAGATGGTGAGGCCTTCAGTGATTGCTCAACTACAGCTAATAACTTTTTCACTGATCTAGAAAGATTCAAACCACCTTCTTTTGGATCTCCCTATCACCACCCTACCCTCCTGGTACTGAGACCATTACACATAAGTTCCACTTTGCAGTGTTACCTAGAAAGAAGTGTAAATTTTCTTAAGCAACTTAAGGTGGAAGGTCAGAGATTGACAGACTGGATCCAAAACTTTTAAAAATAGCTGCACCTGTCATTGCTTCCCCAGTTGCCATGCTTATTAATAAATATCTCCTTGAGGGAAGAATTCACAAATACTAGTAAGCTGCTGTAGTTGTGCCAGTGCACAAGGATGGTTTCAACAAGCCCACTGAGCATTACTGCCCAATTTCTCTTCTCAGTTTCCTTGCCAAAATCCAGGAAAGGCTTGCCTATAACCAGGCTCTTGACTACCTTAAAGAGCAAGTGACAGCAATATGCCCTTGGGTCAGGGAACTCATGGCAAGTAGCTGCTGCCCAAGGACCCATATCACACAAAGATTGAAGTTTTTACTTCAGGCATTAAAAAGAAAATTAACTTACATTACCCTGCAATCTCACTTCCGTGGTCTTGAAAAGCTGGTTTCTCGCAAAGCCTCTTCCCTTATACCAGCATTTTGACGACACTGAGTAGGGATGGGCTGTATATTTTCTAATGGCAATGGATAGCAATCAGAAGCAGTGGCACTATGTAGAGTCACATAGTTTACTTTTGTAGGCACTTACACTTGTACTAGTTTGTTGTGTTAATATGTATGTGTGGTGTTGCTATAAAATGTCCCTTTTAGTATAATATAATACTTGTATTTTATGTAATATGTGCAATATTGAAAATGTTTGGAACCTTTTGTAATTTGTACATAAACACGAATAACAGGATCACTAAGAAAACAGGCCTTGTGTAAGACCCATGATATAAACTCTTTGCATTGTCGAATTGTTTTTACCTTTACACACAAAATGTTTTTATTACTACTACTACATGTTAAGGGAGTATGTAAATGTAATACTACCAACTTAACCTGTGTAAGGGCCTACTAAATAAACTATGTGAATCTACACAGTATCACTGCTCTAACTTCTATCTATAGCTATTAGAAGCTATTCAGCCCTGTTCCCAACTTAGCATAATCAAAACACTGATTTTAGGGGTGGGGCTATTGTGGGACCCCAGCAGCTTTCAAGACCATGGAAGTGAGGTTAATGTAAGTTAATTTCCTTTTTATGTTGATTGCACGCATGCGCAAGAAACATGTTGCAGTAGCTTTCTCCACAAGCAGGTTGTGGAGGAGCGGCACTGTTGTGGCCAATGCCCCCACAGCCTGCAAAGGCTTGTCCCGCTTCCCCCAATGCCGTGGCATGCTGCTGCTGACACTAGTTCAGCCAGTGTGCCACAACCTTCTGAAAGGTAGCTGCTGCAATCAGGGGCCACTTTGTCATTGTAGTGTCAGCCATCAACTGCAATGAGGGAGTGACTTGTCATTGCAGGCTGGGATGTAAACTCTGATATTATTTATAACATGGCGGCAGTTTGCCACCCTGTTCACAAACAATGTAACCCCTCCACCATGTTTAGTTGCCGATAGGTCCCCAACTCTCATGTTCAGTGGCCCTCTGTTGATTGTGCTGATGGGGAGCAAACTCCATCAGCATTATGTCAACACCCCCATTATTGTGTGCCGACGGCGCCCAGTCCCCATCAGCATAATGTGAACCCCTCCTTAGTAGTGTGGTTGGATGGGGGTGCCTCCAATCCCCCATCAGCTACTGGCCCCCCAAAAGAAGAATCGGGTGGCACTCTGGGAGCCCACCCCAGCGTGCTCCAATGCCCCTGTGAAGAAAAAATCTGTCCCACAATGTTTTTTTTTAACCTGTGAAATCAGAAAACTGTCCCTCATGGTCTCCCTGGCACCCTTCCCACCACCCACATCCACCTACTGCACACCCTGCCTTCCTACACCCCCCTCACCCATACTTACCTCCGGAGTCCGACGCGACGATCTTCAGTGGACCAGGAACACGTCTACACTCTTCAAAGCCGACCGCGAGCTGAGGAAATGTCAGTAAGCTGTATAATAGTAGAAATAGGGTTTTTAAACTTTAGCATATCTCAGTTATTTTGGAATTTTGGCACCAAATTTTCAACATGGGGTTTTTTCCTCATGAATTCTCAAACTGTCATGGCGTTAATCGCCAAGCTGATTTCCGGTCACTGTGTGGAATCACCTTTCAGTTCTGATTAATGAAGTGACAGTGCCAGTGTTCATGAGGTGGGCTCTCAAAAAGTCTATGTTGCAAATTTGGTGGAAAAAATCAAAAAAATGACTGTTTTACAAGCGTATGTTGCACAGTTGCTACGCACACTCGTAAACTCACAAATTTGCAATATTTTCATGCCAGATTTTCAACACTGACATTTTTTCACACCTCTTTGTGAACAGTATAGCTGTCACTGTTCACATTCTGGTGGAAATGTGTTTTTGCACTTCCGGTGCAAAATAGCACGGTCGCTGTGGGAAATCAGTGTTCGGGACAGATTAAGAAAATGACAGTGACACTGTTAATGAGTAGATGTCCGAAAATGCCTATGTTGTAAATTTGGTAATGATACTCCATAAAATGACTGTGTTATGAGAGTGTGTTGCACAGTTTGCACGCATGCTTGTAACTTCATGAATTTATAATATTTTCACTCCAGATTTTCGACATTGCCATTTTCCCACACCTACTTATGAACAGTACAGCTGTCATTTTTCCCATCCTGGCCAAAATGTGTTTTCGCACTTCCAGCGTAGAATAGAGCAGTTGCTGTGGGAAATCACTGTCCAGGACAGATTAAGAAAATGAGAGTGATACTGTTCATGAGCAGAGATCCTCAAATGCCTATATTGAAAATTTGGTGATGATTCGCCCATCAAATGACTGTGTTACAAGCGCATGCACGCACTTTCCATGCACCCTT
Organism: Neoceratodus forsteri; assembly: GCA_016271365.2. Classification (NCBI taxonomy): domain Eukaryota; kingdom Metazoa; phylum Chordata; order Ceratodontiformes; family Ceratodontidae; genus Neoceratodus; species Neoceratodus forsteri. Next base: position 83,253,178 of record CM028138.1, read on the forward strand.
GTAACTTCTTCACAAATTTGTAATATTGTCACGCCAGATTTTCAACAGTGGCATTTTTTCACACCTCCTTATGAGCAGTACAGCTGCCATTTTTCACATCCTGACCAAAATGTGTTTTCACAGTTCCTGCACAGAGTAACGCGGTCACTATGGGAAATCACTGTGCGGGACAGATTAAGAAAATGACAATGGCACTGTTCATGAGCAGAGGTCCTAAAATGCCTATGTTGAAAATTTGGTGACGAAACTTCATAACATGACTGTGTTACAAGCATGTGTTGAACTGTTTCGCACCCTTGTAACATCGCAACTTTGTAATATTTTCATGCCACATTTTCAACAGTGGCTTTTTTCCACACCTCCTCTATGAACAGTACAGCTGCCATTTTCACATCCTGGCTAAAATATGTTTTTGCGCCCTGCCAGAGAATAGCACAGTCGCTGTGGAAATCACTGTTTGGGACAGATTAAGATCAAACAGCTGAGAGGGGAGTGACCAAGCTCAACTGAGCTCTGTTGGGACTGCTGCGATTTGTTTGTGGGCAGAAAAGGCCCAACGCAAGAGCCCAGTACAAAGGGCAGACTGCAGCACTGGGAGAAACAGAACGAGAGAGCAAGGACAGAGGGGAGGAGCGAACTCACTGAGCGCTGTCAGGACTGCTGCAGATTTCTTTGTGGCAGAAAAAGGCATCAATGTGGGCAGGGGCCCAGTACAAAAGGCCAGCCTGCAGCGGTGAGAGAAACAATACGAGCGAGTGAGACAGGGGGACTGATTGAGCTAAATGGAGCTCAGTCAGGACTGCTATGGATTTCTTTGTGGGCAGAAAAAAGTGCCAATGCAGACAGGAGCCCCATTCAAAAGGGCTGTTGCAGCGCCAGGACAAACAGAATGAGCGCGTGAGAGAGGGAGACTGAGCGACCTCAATAGAGCTCTGTCGGGACAGCTGCAGGTTTCTTTGTGGACAGATAAAGGTGCAAACACGGCCAGGAGCCCGTACACAAGAGCAGCCTGCAGTGCCAAGAGTAACAGAACAATCGAGTGACAGAGCGGTAGTGACCGAGCTCAACGGAGCTCTATTGTGACTGCTGTGGATTTCTTTGTGGGCAGAAAATGCAGCAACTCAGGCAGAAGCCCAGTACAAAAGGCCAGCTTGCAGCGCCAGCCAAAACAGAATGAGTGAGTAAGAGAGCTCAATGGAGCTGTGTCGGGACTGCTTCAGATTTCTTTCTGGCCAAAAGAAGCCGCCAGTGCAGGCAGGAGCCCAGTACAAAAGGGCAGCCTGCAGTGGCAGGAGACAGAATGAGCAAGTGAGGGAGGGGGAGTGAGTGAGCTCAACAGAGCTCTGCTGGGACTGCTGCAGATTTGTTTGTGGGCAGAAAAAGCTAGCAGTGCATGCAGGGGCCCAGTACAAATGGGCAGGCTGCATTGGCGGGGAAACCAGAATGAGTAAGTGAGAGAGGGGGAGTGAGCGGAGCTCAATGGAGCTCCTATGTAACTGCAAATTTCTTTGTGGGCAGAAGGGCAGCAGGCAGTAGCTCAATAGGGCAGCCTGCAGAGCCGGCAGAAACGGAATTAGCAGTGAGAGAAAGGGAGTGAGGAGCTTAACGGAGCTTTGTCAGGACTGCTGCAGATTTCTTTGTGGGCAGACAAAGGTGCCAACAGAGGCAGGAGCCCAGTACAAAAGGGCAGCCTGCAGCACCGGGAGAAACACAACAAGCGGGTGAGACGGGGGAGTGAGCGAGCTCAATGGAGTGCTATCATGACTGCTGCGGATTTCTTTGTTGGCAGAAAAAGGCAGCAATGCTGGCAGGAACCCAGTACAAAAGGCCAGTCTGCAGTGCCAGCAGAAATGGAATGAGTGAGTGAGAGAGAGGGAGTCAGCAGGCTCAACAGACCTGTGTCGGGACTGCTGCAGATTTCTTTGTGGGCAGAAAAAGCCACCAACAGAGGCAGGAGTCCTGTAAAAAAGGGCAGCCTGCAGCGCCAGGAGAAACAGTATGAGCGAATGAGAGAGGGGGAGTGAGCCATCTCAACGGAGCTCTGTCAGGACAGCTACAGATTTCTTACTGGGCAGAACAAGGTGTCAACGCAGGCAGGAGCCCAGTACAAAAGAGCAGCCTGCAGCATAGGAACAAACAGACTGAGCAAGTGACAGAGGGCCAGTTCTCAACAGACCAACTCAATCAACATTCGGCATTGACAAATGCTTGTTAATGCTTGATGTACAAACTTCAGTCTTCATGTGATTTAGGTCCTCTAGTTAGGCAGCTCTTTTCCATGAGTTGCTAACCCCAGGTTTCAGTAGCTCTTTAAGCAGAGGCATCTATTGTCTAACAGATAGCATGATTTCAGACGATACCAAGGGACTGACACTACCTTTGTTAAACTGAACTCTGACATTATGGATACCATGGATAAAGGGCTTCTAACTGGTGTAGTCTTCATAGACCTTGTGAGAGCTTTTAACTTGGTTAACCATAGTCTTCTCCTAAAAACAAAAAAAAAAACTAAAGTTGTTTGGCCTTCATGAATTATCCCTCCAGTGTTTATGCTACTACCTGACTCAGCTACCTACCAGATCTCAGCTGGTAAGGTAGAAGGGCTTGCTTTCCTTGAAAATACCTATTACTGATTATGTCCCTCTGGGCTCTATTCTGAGCCCATTGCTAGTTTCCCTATTTGTCAGTGATATGCCAGTGAACTGTGGGGGCAGGGTAAACTTTTGCTATGAGATGAAGATGCTGTCCTCCACAGATGTTCTACTGATCCCAGCTGTATCAGAGTAAAGGTCGCTAGTGACCCCCGAGAACTGGAAAACAGGTTCACAGAAAACAGATTGGTTCTCAATACATAAAAGACCAAGGTGATCCTGTTTGACCCAAGAAATCTGGGTTTGACCAGACAGCAACTGCTTCCCATCTCTACAACATCTGTAGCCCTCATGGAGTTGGTGGAGTCCACCAAATACCTCAGGGCTTACATGGACTAGGAATTCTCCTACAGAACCCATATTAATTATTTCACTAAGACCCGCCACTAAAAATTGCCTTTTCTGTTGCCTTGGCAATTTTCTTACTAAAGATTAATTTTTATTTATTGAAATCAGCACCTTACTTCCCCTCCTGAAATATTGTGCTCCCATCTTATGTTCCTGGAACTGTTCTGAGTTCACCAAGCTCAGAGTTATGTACAATCAAATTCAGCACTTTGCTTCTGAAGCCCCAACCAGGAAGCAACACTATGATATATTACATTCCCAGAACTTGCCCTCTTTGAAGGGGCATGTAGTGTGCCCTCTTCTCTGTTTGTCCTTCAAGCAAGTCAAGGGTCCCTCCCTTTCCCCATCCAATGTGACATCCTTACAATAAATCCTCAGGGAGTGCACTGCAATCCTCTAGCAATACACTCTTAGAGGCATTGAGCACGCTTGGGTGGGCTCCCAGGGTGAGGTCCAGTGTTTGCAAGAGATCTTTTGCAACTATTGCACTGTACCTCTGGAACTCCCTGCCAGTTTTGTTCTGGTCAGATGTGTGGTTATGGAGCTGTGAGTGCCAAAAATTTGAAAATACCACTTTTTGCAAATACTTTGCTTAGGCCTGTGGCCCAAACAATTTGGGGGTCTGATCTGAATATGTCAGGGTACATGGAGTCTGGGACACTGATGTGCCTTTCGAAGGTTTGGTGAAAAAATATTAACCCGTTCAAAAGTTATTAAAGTTTAAAGTTTCCATTATAGCAATGGAAATATATATATATATATATATATATATATATATATATATATATATGTGCACCTTGAAAGCATTTTTTCCTTTCACAAAAGCACTTTTGACTGCTGCAAATGGGTTTTGCACTTTTGCATGGCTGCCATCTTGTTTTCAGTTAGCAACGGCTAAGAAAACGTTTAATTCAAAAAATACTATCCCTTGGTAAACACCAACAATTGAGTTTAACTAAATCAGTGCCAAGGAACAAGATTCTGACATTATTTTTTACAAAAAATACCTGGAAATATGTTTCTTTCAATTTTTCCATTTGAGGTTTTGCTAATTTATGGCATCATTTTTGTGAAAACGCCACAAATTGTGACAATTTTCACATGACTAACAACACAGCAGCATGAAAACTGCCTCAAATTGCAGCACTATTTCACAAAAATTGCTGCAATTTGCAGCACTACTTCAGTGGGGAGAAAATTGGCTCCTGCAAAAAAACACAAAACTTTTCTGACTTCTTTTTGGGCCAAATAATGTATGAATCATGTTCATTGTCTCCCTTTTTAGATAAACACCTCTTGGTGCTTAACTAATAAAAGGAGTTTTTCTCCATTTACTGCCTCTAAGGGAGCAGAGGCATGTTTTATTTAAGAAAACAGTTTCTGTCAAGATCGGGTGCCCAAGTGGTAGAAATGCCTCCCCAACCCCCGCCAGTGTGGGACACTGGGTGGTCCACTCCCAGTGTCCCAAAATATTTTTTCTTTTAAAAATGCTTCTGCTGACATTGGGGTGCCCAATCCCCATGTCGGCAGGAAAAATCCATCATCCACCCACCTGCCAGTGTGGTACACTAGGAGCCCACTCCAAGTGCACCAACATATTTATTTTAAATTACCTGTTTTTTCCAACATTGGAGTGTCCAGTCCCCATGTTGGCACTACCCTCCAGCAGTGTGGGATACTGGGTAGCCCACTCCCTGTGTCCCCAGTCATGTTCTTCACTCCCAATAGTGTGGGACACTTAGAAGCCCACCCCCAGTGTCCCAATATATTGCTTATTTGTACCTGTCAAAAAAAAAGTTCCCCAACATCTTATTTTTTTAAATAAACTGGAAAGAAGAAAATGATCCCTCATCATCTCCACCACCCCTTCCCCCATCCTGACCCACCCACTAAGCAACTCACATCTCCACATCCCTTGCTCTATACTTACAACTGGAGGCCATTGGCTGCCATATTCTATTGACCAGGACATGTCTGCACTCTTCAAAGCTGAACAGCGAACTGAAGAATCAAGGTAAGTGGTGTATAATGGCTGTCTATGGCGTTTTGAACTTATGTTGATATCTCAAACATGTTTGCACTTTACACCAAATTTTCAACATGGGCTTTTTGGGACCTACCTCATGAACACTGCCACTATCATATCATTAATTGGACCCATAAGATGATTTTGCAGTCACTGTGTGAAATCACCTTTCAGGAATGAATGATAAAATGACAGTGGCAGAGTTCATGAGGTGAGTCCCAAAATTCCATGTTGAAAATTTGTGCAAAATAACAAAAAATGCACCAGTTATGGGTGGTCATTTAAATGTTTCTATGCATGCTCATAACTATGAACTTTTTAATATTTTCACCCAAATTATCAATGTTGCCATTTTTCACCACCTCAAGAACAGTATAGCTGTCATTTTAAAATCCTGCCCAAAATGTGTTAAAGTATTGTGGCCCAGAATGGTACATTCACTGTATGAAATCACCTTTTAGTCAAGTCAAGTCAACTTTATTTCTATAGCCTTTCAAAACCAAGGTGCTTTACATAAAACATATACATACTAATAAAAATTTAAAAACAGCATTAAAATATAATAGCCATAATTAAACAAATGCTAAACTAAATAAATATGTTTTCAAACCGGTTTTAAAACAATCGACGGTTGGGCATTCTCTCAACCAATGAGGTAGAGAATTCCACAGGGTTGATGCTGAAAAAGCAAACGCACGAGATCCTGATGTCTTTAATCGAACCCTGGGAATCTCTAGCAATCCCTCGTTGGTGGAGCGGAGAGGACGGAGGGGGCAGTAGGGAATCAGGAGATCTTTCAGGTAACCGGGTCCCTGGTCATGTAGGGCTTTAAAGGTTAGTAAACCAACCTTAAAGGTGATCTGCCACCTAACAGGCAGCCAGTACAGTACGCAGAGCACAGGTGTAATATGACTGGTTCTAAAAGTACCAGTCAGAAGCCTGGCCGCCACATTCTGTACCAGCTGCAGGTGGCAGATATCAACCCCAGGTAGCCCTAGGTAAAGGGAGTTGCAGTAATCAAGATGGGTAGTGACAAAGGCATGGACCAATGTTGGAAGATCACCCAGAGGAACCAAGCATTTCACCTGGGCAATATTCTTCAGATGGTAAAAAGAGGATTTGACGACAGCTGACACCTGAGATTTTAGGGTCAAACCACCATCAAAAATAACACCCAGATTTCGCACCTGATCGGAGGTAGGGAAAGAGATACCACCAAGTAACGGCCCACAGAAGGTAACAGCCAAAGATCTCCGGTGGTAAGTATAGGACAGGGGGTGAGGTGGTGAGTTACTCATTTGGAGGGTCAGAATGAGGGAGGAGGTGGGGAAAAGATGAGGGACTGTTTACTTTTTTCCAGGGTTTTACAAAAAGACATTGGGAGACTGTTTTTTTTAACAGGTACATATTTTACCAATATTTCAGGACACTGGGGTGGGTTCCCCAGTATTCAAGAGCATTGGGGAAATAACTGGGACACTGGGAGTGGTTCCAGTATCCCACATTGGCAGGAGGGTCTTTAGGCCGACATGAGTCATGGCACATCGATGTTGGCAAAAATATTTTTATTAAAACATGCCTCTGCCCCTTGGAGACAGTAAAACTGAAAATCTTCTTTACTAGGTACATACCAACAGGTGTTTACCTGAACAGAGGCAGAGGAACATGATTCTGCAATTATTTGGCCCAATAAGTGGCAAGGGAAGTTTTTGGGTTTCTTACATGGGCCAATGTTTTTTTAATTGAAGTTGTGCTGCAAATTGAGGCAGTGTTCATGAAACAGTGCTGCATTTTGTGTCAGTTTTCATGCAACAGTGCCATTAGTTGTGTGAGAACTGCTGCAATTTGCAGAAATTTTGCAAAAATAGTACCATAAATTGCAACACTACTAATGGCCAAGTTCAATAACTATATTTCCAAGCATTATTTTTGAAATCTAATGTCAGAATTGTATTGCTTGTGCTCCAATTAAGTAAACTCCAATTAGACTTTCTTTCTCTTACCCCATGCTCCTAACAAATTTTTCTTTGCCAAAATTCCCCTCGCTCAGTGATCTGAGCTAGCAGCCTGTGCCCCGTTTCTATTTCCTCTGCCTGACTCCCTCTAGCACTCGCTTGCACCCCCCTGCCCCAGCCACACTATATTCTGCTAATTTTTCTGTTCTTGCTGTTTTCCCTGCTTACCCCTCTTTGCATAAATCTGTAGTGTGTAATCTAAAGTGGCACCAGCAGGCTAGCACACCCCCACACTCTCGGTCCGTGGCCTCTGTTCTTTGTCTCCTTCCCTCCTCCTCCTATCATTTTGTTCTTACTACCACTCCCAGTCTTTCTGCCTCTATCAATCTAACCTTCCTCTTTCTTCTTCCCCGGTCTTCAGCCTGTGTTTTGGCTGCACCTCCATGGCCGGGGCCGCTTCAAATCAGTAGCCCGACTCCTCTGAAACACCTGCCCACTGCAGGGGCTTGTCCTGCTCGGTGGCTGCAAGGTATGTCCAGGGCTCCCTGGAATTTTATGGCTTTTCATTGGTCACTTCCTGTCATCTACCTAGCGCTGATTGGACCCTGTGGTTGTGCAATTTTCCTAAAAAATACCCTTCGTGGACTGGTTATGCCTTTAATTGATCTTGGTTGGGCTATACAGGCATTAGGGGTTAAAGTACTCCCCAGTGCACACAACAAAGCCTTCACAATAATCACAACCTACATACCTCCTAAGGACCTGGCCCCTGGCCTACTTAGTTTGCTGGACCACCTCAGAGCACAAAAAGACTTCCATGAAGTGATTTAATGGGCATTTAATCTAAACTGGCAGCTGGGGCTAGTGGTATCATAGAAGACACATTGGCATCACTGCACCTTATGCAACTTGTAAATTCACCAACCAGAATAAACTATAAAACAGGGACCAGTACCACCATAGACTGGATTGTCTCTAATCGCCCTGATCGCATCTCAAATGTTATGGTTCACCCTGATTCTGTCAGTGACCACTCCCCTATCACCTGCAGCTGGTCTAATAAATTTACTATCCCCCCTACATGTACCATCTACAACCACGTACTGAAACGTGGGCATTTGGATCTTCTAAAAAAACAACTTCACTCCCAGGACTGGTGCTTCCTGGATACATTTGATAACATCTATACCACATTTCTACACGTCATCAGTGTTTTCAATACAGCCTGTGATATTCATGCCCCAATTAAGAAAATGAAAGTTTGAGGTACGGTAAACTCATGGACCATTCCTGAAATAATAAGCAGAATGAAGCTTCATGACCATCTATGGCAAATGGCTAAATCATCATTGAGGCAACAAGATCTGCAGGCTTACAAAGCTGCCAGAAATGCTTGCACTAGGGAAATTAGACAAGCTAAAAGTAGACTCCACAGAGAGCTACTCTCTAAATCCTGTGATGACAGTAGGAGTTTCTGGTCTAATATAAAAGACATCACAGGCAAAGAGCATAAGACCACAGCAGCGATACTAATGGAGCATGGCAATCCCATCACTGATCCACTCCAAATCGCAAATACCTTCAACATAGCTTTCACCAATTTGTCGTGTGTCATCCCCAAAGATTTCTTTGATGATGCTCCCATATTGTCAACAGGGGTCACTGAATCAAATCGTCCCAAACATTTACCTTTCTACTTCAAAAGGGTTTCCCAATCCTTAGTCCAAAAGCTCTTGACTAAAATCCTGGGTAAACCCAGACATAGTGGAAACTCACTTGATCTCAAACGTTTTGCATTTACACAAGAGGAAGTGCTCTTACCAGTCATGAAGATTCTAAACTTATCACTCTCCCTTTCACAATTCCCAGAAGTGTGGAAATCTGCCCTGGTCACCCCTGTGCATAAATCTGGGAATCTTACACTGCACTCTAACTTCTGGCTGATATCAATACTTCCCCTGCTATCAAAAGTCCTTGAACTTATAGTTTCCAATGGAATGGTTGAATACCTTAAAAAGTATGACCTGCAATGCCCTCAGCAACATGGCTTCAGGAAAAAACACAGCACCACCGCAGCTCTGTTGGAATTTACCAGCTACATCCATCAGTCCTTTTGACAATAACAAGCTTGTTAGTGCTGCATTTATCGACGCCACAAAATCCTTCGACACCGCGGAATCACAACCTGCTTCTTTTCTCAACTAGCCACAGTTGGTGTCTCACAAACACACTAAAATGGTTTGAAGCTACCTACTGATAGGTCACAGGGTGAAAATATCCAATATCATCTCTGAATTACAATCTCTCCAATCTGGTGTCCCATAAGGGTCCATCCTTGGACCTCTCCTGTTTAGTATCTTCCTAAACAACCTGCCCCTTTTCTGTCAACTCAGAACACTCCTTTATGTTGATGATGCTGTCATCTACACAAACAACACTGATCCCACTGCTCTCGAGGATAATCTTCACACTGGTTTCCTAGAAGTCAAAAAATGGTTCCATAGGCACAAGCTTGTCCTGAACTTCAAAAAAGTATGCTTCTGCTGTTTTCTTCCCCCAACATAAGCACAGGTTGCATGTTATGTTAGTAAAAAACAGCTTTGGAGCCTCCCTAGAACAAGTTCAGCAATTCAAATATCTTGGAGTAACCTTAGATAACTGTCTGTCTTATGTGTCACACACAGAGACCACTGCCAAGTCTGTGAATGCAAAATTAGGCCTGCTTTTTAGGCACAGAAGGAATCTAACTGTGGAAGCACTTAGACTTGCGATCATCAGTTCAGTAGTATCCACCATTGACTATGGCCTGGCAATTTATGGAGCAGCCACCACCATGGCACTAAAAAGGCTTAACATTACACTTAACAAAGTCTGTAGGCTCATCACAAACTCAGAACGTCTCACTCACACCTGTGATATTTACGCAGCAACTGGCTGGCTCAACCTGCAAGGATGGATCAAGTATCATTCATGTATACTAGGAAAGAAAGTGCTCTTTGAAGATCTACCCACCGGAATCTCTCTCCTTCTACCCAGATCCCTCAAGGTCCACCATATGTGGGCATCAGACTCTGAGCTTCTACTCGTACCTAGGTTCCGAACTACACAGTGTCAACTGTCTTTCCTTTACAAAGTCCCCATCTGGTTAAATGGCCTTGGCCTCGATCTAACAAGCCTTACTGGGATGTCCATGTTTAAATGCTTTCTGCACCAACGCATCCTGCTACAGAGCACATGTGACTGCCTAACTTAAGATCAGCCTTGCCCACTTAAGAACCTAACCATCCTCCTCTTGCCCTCCTGGCCACCATCTCTGTCTATTCTCCTTTGTCTCATGTCAAGGGAGGGTGGGCAGCTACAAACTAGGGAGTGTTAGCTGCACCTCAAGCAGACTTAGACCAAATGTGGTCTGCTTCTGCTAACTTTTATCACAGATATGTTGTATGTCTTATCCTTCCTGCTACTCTCTCTACACTCACCCCTTCCCTTTCCACACATTCTCATTTGACAAAGCCTTTGAGCTGCTACCCTCCTCACCCTCCCCACCCCCCAATTCTCCTTCCCTACTTCCATTTCCACCCATTATTTGTTTTTTGGGTTTGTGTAATAATCTTTACCTGAGAATGTATGTATAATTCTGGTACTATGCTGTTTTTGTTGTTATCTGAAAATGTGCATGATGTCATCTTTTGTTCTGATTGTTCTACCCTCCCACCCTTTAATGTGGAACCATTGTAAATGAGCTGTCCTCTGCTCAAAGGTATTTGTAAATCCTAGAATTAATAAATAAATAAATAAAACACAGCTGTTGGTGTTTACCAAGAAGCAGTATTTTTTGAATTACAGTGTTTTTTCCCCACCACTAGCTGAAAACAAGATGGTGGCAGCACGAGATCACTGATACCATCTGAGACAGCAAAAAGTACTTTCATGGCAGCAGAAACTGCTTTCACACCAGACATCTCATTTTTCCCATAAACTATAATGGGAAACTTTAAAGTTTAATGACATTCGAACATATTAATATTTTTTCACCAAATCTTCAAAATGCATATTACTGATCCAGGCCCAATATACCCTAGTAATTTCAGACCAGACTCCCAAACTGTTTGTACTTATGGGCATGCAAACAATTTGCATCTAAATGGTACATTTCAGGTACATTTCACATTTTTTGGCACTGCTCCACAACCACAACTTTGACCAGAATGAAACTTGCCACATCCAGAGATATATGGTATGAGACAGATCATGAAAACTTTTGGGCGCATGAGTCATACGGTTGCCAAATTATTAAAATGCAAACTTTTAGGTGATATATATATATATATATATATTGCAAAAAACTCTGTTGATGCATCAGTTAGAGTTGAAAGCACAATGACAAAAATTTGGAAATGTGATGTTGAGGTTGCACCTATCAACCCACCTTCCACTTCTTCCACTCACCAACAGATAAATGGGTGTCATGGGGTCATCACAGGCCCAAATCCCTCACCCCATTCCATGTGTAAACAAGCTGATATGCTACAAGATAGGAGAATGGGTGAGAGGTAGACCTGATGATCCCATGACACCCTGACGCCTGTTGGTGAGTGGAGGGTGGGGGCCACTGATAGGGTTTAATCCTAACATCACATTTTTATGCTTTTGTCACTGTGCTATCAACCCTAACTGATGCATTAGAGATTTTGCAATGAATTTCCTTCTTTTAGAAAGTGTAATGTAACTGATAACTGATATACTCTAGTGGGAGTGTGGGCCCTCCAGGCCCTGCACTCCCTTCACATTGCCCATTTTTAAAGCATAAAGTTATGCATATGTGGGAGCACAGGCCCTCTGGACCCTGTGCTCCCTCTTACACATTAGTAAGGAGCCATACAGCAGTGCCATAGTACTCCAAAGGAACCCTTGTGACACATTTTTGACAATATTTCCATAACCGTAGCAAGTAGGAAAGAAATTCTACTGCAGCTGTAATCTAGAACTTCAAAACTTGTCCATTTGCTTAGCAGTTGTAAAGAAAAATCTGTATCTTGCACTGTTTCTGAGATACGAGTGCCAAAAGTCACCTCAGGCACACAATGTTAGCCTAAGGGAAATTTCTAAACTTCAGAACACTGTAATTATAGGCCCTTTTAATGTTTTGGGGCCAAACCACCAAAAGGCACATCTGTGGGACAAGGTCTTGCCACCCTGCAAATCTCAGCCCAAAAGTCCCAACTGTTTTGCTGCAGGGGGATGGCAAAGATTTGCTGTTTTGGGGCAAAGTATTGTTGCAAATTGTGATAGTTTTGCAAAAATAGCACAACACTTTCATGATTTGTTAAAGAGTTGCAGCTGTTTCTGCTATGCCACAATACTGGGGCTCTGATTTTTAAAAAGGCATTTCTGGGGGGTTCCCCCCCAAAGATAGAGCTGTCATCCTCAGGACCCCACTAGGTAAACACAATAGTCAGTGTTTACCTAGGGGTCCCAAATTTAAATGCCAGGCATTTTTCTCTCTCGCTAACTGAAAACAAGATGACCACCACACAAAAGTAACAAGCATTTGTCAATGCCGAACGTTCGCTTGCAGGTATTTGCAGTGGTGTTTGGCATGTATGGTGCTTTACCCTAATGCCCTGTGCGATTGCTGGTATTTGCACAATAAATTGTCAGCATGACCTTTTTGTTACCCCCATTGTGCGCTACATAAGGCGGAAACACGTTTTGGGCAGGATGTGAAAAATGACAGCTGTACTGCTCATAAGGAAGTGTGGTAAAATGGCAATGTTGAAAATCTGGAGTGGAAATATTGAAAATTCTCAAACCTAGGAGCATGCGTGGGAACTGTGCAATGCACGCTCATGAAACAGTCATTGTCAGGAATTTTTTCACCAAATTGTAAACATTGGCATTTTAAAACCTCTGCTAATGAACAGTGACACTGTGATTGTCTTACTGTGTGCCATACATTGATTTTGCACACTGACTGCGCCATTGTGCACTACATGGGCGGAAACACGTTTTGGGCAGGATGTGAAAAATAACAGCTGTACTGCTCATAAGGAGGTGTGGTAAAATGGCAATGTTGAAAATCTGGAGTGAAAATATTGAAAATTCGCAAACTTACGAGCGTGAGTAGGAACTGCACAACGCACACTCATAAAACAGTTATTTTTAGGAATTTGTTCACCAAATTTTCAACATAGCCATTTTAAGATCTCTGCTCATGAACAGTGACACTGTGATTTTCTTAATGTGTCCCATACACTGAGTTCACACAGCGACTGTGCCATTGTGCGCTACATGGGCGGAAACACGTTTTGGGCAAGATGTGAAAAATGACAGCTGCAGTGCTCATAAGGAGGTGTGGTAAAATGGCAATGTTGAAAATGTGGAGTGAAAATATTGAAAATTCACAAACTTACGAGCGTGCATAGGAACTGCACAATGAATGCTCGTAAAACAGTCATTTCTAGGAATTTTGTCACCAAATTTTCAACACAGCCATTTTAAGACCTCTGCTCATGAACAGTGTTACTGTGATTTTCTTAATGTGTCCCATACATTAAGTTCGCACATGGACTGCGCCATTGTGCGCTACATGGGCGGAAACATGTTTTGGGCAGGATATGAAAAATGACAGCTGTACTGCTCATGAGGAGGTGTGGTAAAATGGCAATGTTGAAAATCTGGAGTGAAAATATTGAAATTCGCAAACTTACGAGCGTGCATAGGAACTGCACAATGCATGCTCGTAAAACAGTTATTTGTAGGAATTTTTTCGCCAAATTTTCAACATAGCCATTTTAAGATCTCTGCTCATGAACAGTGACACTGTGATTTTCTTAATGTGTCCCATACACTGAGTTTGCACACCGACTGTGCCATTGTGTGCTACATGAGCAGAAACATGTTTTGGGCAAGATGTGAAAAATGACAGCTGCAGTGCTCATAAGGAGGTGTGGTAAAATGGCAATGTTGAAAATCTGGAGTGAAAATATTGGAAATTCACAAACTTACAAGCATGCATAGGAACTGCATAGCATGAACTCGTAAAACAGTCATTTTAGGAATGTTTTCACCAAATTTCAGCACAGCCATTTTAAGACCTCTGCTCATGATCAGTGTCACTGTGATTTTCTTAATGTGTCCTATACATTGAGTTCGCACACCGGCCTGGCATTGTGCGTCTGGGCAAGAAAACACATTTTGGGCAGGATGTGAAAATGACAGCTGCACTGCTCACAAGGAGGTGTGGTAAAATGGCAATGTTGAAAATCTGGAGTGAAAATATTGAAAATTCGCAAATGTACGAGCGTGCGTAGGAACTGCGCAACGCACGCTTGTAAAGCAGTCATTTTAAGGAATTTTTTCACCAAATTTTCAGCATAGCCATTTTAAGACCTCTGCTCATGAATGATGTCACTGAGATTTTCTTAATGTGTCCCATGCATTGATTTCACACACCGACTGCGCCATTGTGCGCTACATGGGGGGAAACACGTTTTGGGCGAGATGTGAAAAATGACAGCTATACAACTCATAAGAAGGTGTGATAAAATGGCAATGTTGAAAATCTGAGTGAAAATATTGAAAATTGCAAACTTACGAGCCTGTGTAGGAACTGCGCAACGCTGCGCTCGTAAAGCAGTCATTTTGGAAATTTTGCAACAAATTTTCAACATGGGGTTTTTCGGACTCCTTCTCATGAATGATGTCACTGTCATGGCATTACTTGAGCCCAAAGGGTGATTTCACGCAGTGACTGCACATTGCCTGCGAAATCACCCTTCGGGCCCGAATAACGCCATGACGGTGACATCATTCATGAGAAGGGGTCCCAAAAAACCCATGTTGAAAATGTGGTGCAAAAATTCCAAAAAATGACTGAGATATGCAATAAAGTTGAAACCCCTATCTAGCCCATTATACAGCTTACGGCATTTCCTCAGTTCGCATTAGCCTTTGAAAGTGCAGGCGTGTTCCCGGTCCACGAAGATCGTCGCACGAGCTCCGGAGGTAAGTATGGGGTGAGGGGTATGTGGGAGGCTGGGTCGCAGTGGTGGAGTGCGGGTTGTGAGGAGGGGCTGGGAGATGCGCTGTGGGACTGTTTTTATTTTACAGGTTTTAAAAAACACGGATGACGTGGGACATTTGCCACACTGGGGTGGGCTCCCAGCATGGCAGAAGATGGCTGGGGAGCCAGGAGCTGACGGGTGATTAGGCACCCCGTCGGCAAACTATGTGGGGCCAAGGAGCCGACGGGGATTGGGCACCCCATCGGCAAAACAAAGGAATGTTTGCCACGCTGGGGTGGGCCTCAGCGCTGGCAGCAGGATGGCTTGGGGGCCGTGGAGCTGACGGGGATTGGGCACCTGGCAACATCGCTTGCCACGCTGGGGTGGGCTCCAGCGTGGCACCCAAAGCTTTGGGGTGGCATGACACGCAGGGGGAACGATGACACGAGGGGGGACGGTGACAGCGGTGTTCAGTATGGCAGCGGTGCTTTCCTTTGAAGCAGAGGAACACCGCTGTCATACAGAGCTCCTGCACCCATTGGTGCAGGACCACCACACCTGCTCAAGGGAGCAGTGCATTGGATGGGAGAGGCACACCTCCAAAGTGTGCTACTCTCCCAACACGTTCCTTTCGCATGCGCACTAGCGAATGTAAAAAGGAGATTTGCAACAGTAAAATGTAGTGGAAACAGCTTTCGAGGGACACATATATTTTCTTCCCATTGCCAATAATGGGAAATTTGTTTTTTGAATAACTTTTGAACGGTTTAATATTTTTTCACCAAATCTTTGAAAGGCACATCAGAGACCCAGACTCCATCTTCTCTGAAGATTTCAGACTAAACAAACAAATTGTAAGGGCTGTATTCATGAGCAAAGAAACACACAAAACCCCATTTTGTTGTGTTTTGTCTGCTCCACAGTTCCGCAACCACTTATCTGACCATAACTCACCTTGCCAGATTCAGAGCTCTGTGGTACCAGACTGCACATGCAAAGTGTCAGGCAAATCTGTCATATGGTGGCAAAGTTATTACAGTGAAAAATATGGGGTTTAACATGGAAGTAGCTGTGCAACCGTATCTATTCTGGCATTACCGTGCCATTATAATATCTATATCTATATATATATATATATATATATATATATATATGTGTATATATCTATATATATATATATATATATATATATATATATATATATATATATATATATACACACACACATATATATATACTGTATATTATGGTAGCATGGTAGTGCTACCATAATTAGGGTTGAGTACTCCTTTTAAGGTTAAATGGTGACACTTTGCACCTTAATAACTTTGCCACCATTCAATGGAATTGCCTGAAATTTGGCAGACATGGGGCGTAACTATAGATCTTGTGATCTAGCAACTTTTGTACCAGTCGGATATACGGCCGTGGAAGTTATTAAGCAAAATTTGTGAGTGCAAGTACCTTTTTTTGTGCATTATTTGCTCACTCCTATAGGTCGCACGGTTTATGTGACTGGTCCGAAAACTTCATGGAATGTGCGGCCAGAGTCCCTGATGTGCCTTTTGAAGATTTCATGAAAAAACATTAAACAGTTCAAAAGTTATTCAAAAAAACAAGTTCCCATTATAAGTCAATGGGAAAAGTTAACAAAAAGTTTGAAAGTGTCGCAAATGCACTTTTTAGTGCCGCAAATGACCCTAGTAGTGTCACAAATCCACCATTTTGTTTTCAGTTACTAATCACAGAAATGCTTGCCATTTAAAATTGGGACCATCTAGGGACATAATTATTTTTGTGCTTACCTATTCCAGCCCTGAGGGTGCTAGCCATGTCTTTATTTTGGGGTTAAATACACCAGAAATATGTTTTTCAATTTTCTGGGAAAAGTAGTGCCACAAAGTAGTCTCATACCTGCTACACTTTCGCAAATTTTTGTGAAAGGTGTTGCAAATCATGGCACTACTTTCCAAAGTATGGCCAAAATGACAGGAATTCTTTGCCACCCTGCTGCAAAAGAACAGTTTGGTCTTTTGGGATGAAATTTGGAGGGAAGAAAGCCAGCATCTCACAGATGTGCCTTTTGGTGGTTTGGTGGAAAATTATTGTAGGAATGCAAAGTTATGGTACTCCAAATTTGGCACTTTTTCCCATAGACTAACATTGAGGCGTGGGCTGCGCCTTTCGGGGCCCATGTCTCGGAAACCGTGTGAGATACATTTTTTTCAGCTGAAGAGGGCTAAGCATTTTTTTGAAAATGTAGCCAGGAAAGTCATGAATAATAAGAAATTACAAATTTTTTTCTACATTGTACGTTTCCTGAGAAATAAGCAATTTAGTATTCCCAACTCCTCATTTTCTGCTCCAAGTCACATTATTATGCATACATTCTTTGTAGTCACTGTGTTTCTCTATGAAGCTCTTGGGGAAAACCAGGGTGTGTGCTTTCGTTACTGTTACCCTTACTGTTTGCACTTGCATTTCCGTACCCCTTTGCATTACCCTTCCCGTGCACGCCACCATGTGCGTTACCCTTTGCGTTTTCATTTGCGCTTGCATTTGCATTACTGTAACCATTTGCGTTTCCACTTCTGTTCGACTTTACATTGCAGTTACCATTACTGTATGACAAAACATCACGCGGTGGGAGCGTGGAGCCAGAAGGGCCTACGGTCCCACCGCCACATTCCATTAACTATTTATAGTCCCCATTCTCAAAAATAAGGAAATTCATAAAAAAATCCATTTAATGCAGTTAGGTTGTTCCACAATGACAAAAGTAAGGAAATTTAATGTTAGGGTTGAACATCCCCTGCCCTCCCACCCTGAGCTCCTCAATCCACATCGCGTGTGTTGGAGTCATCAGTCCTAACTCTCACCTCATTCTCCTATACTTCACCATCTCAGCTTCTTTACATGGAATGGGTTGAGAGTTAGGCTGACAACTCCAGCGCAACACCCCAATGCCTGTTGGGGGCAGGTGGGGGCAAGGGGATTTTCACCAAACATTGAATTTCCTTACTTTATTGCTGTGGAACAACCCTAACTGGTACATTAAACAGAGTTTTTTGCTATGAATATGTAAATATATATATATATATATATATATATATATATATACATACACACACACATATGAATGTACCAGCAGAAACAGACCACCAAGTCTAAGTCTGCTCGAGTGTGCAGCTAGGACCCCTAGATTGCAGCTGCCCCACTCCCACTCTCCTTTGTCATCCCACTGCCACCCCCACCTCCTCCACCCTCACTCTCCCCTGTTCCCTGTCCCATGTCCTTTTGAAGCTGTTCACAGATTTACATGATACTACCCAGTCTGGCAGTGTGTTCTATTTTGCTACCACTATCTCTGTGAAATAGTGTCTCCTCATTTCCTTATTAAATCTTCCTCCCTCTATTCTTAACCCATGCCCCCTGGTGACCCTCCACCTCCTTAACTTAATGACCCCTTCTGCCCCATCCTTATTGATTCTCCTCAGATACTTGAATGTTTCTATCATGCACCCCCTGTTTCTTCAGTCCTCCAGGGTGTTCATATTCAGGTCTCCCAGCTTGCTGTCATAGTCTCTTCCCTCCATTCCACATATCATCTTTGTTACCCTCCTCTGTACCTCCTCCAGTAGCCTGATATCACGCTTTAAGTATGGACTCCAAAACTACACACAATACTCTAAGTGCTGCCTTACCAGTGACCTGTAGAGGGGAAAGATCTCCTCTCTTCACCTGAATGAAAACCCCATTGCTATGCATGTCAACATTTTGTTCACTTTTGCAGCCACTCTAATGCACTGGGCAGTGTTGTCCATGATCCCTTTTATCATTACCTCTAGGTCCTTCTCCTCCTCAGTGATCTCCAGCTTAACCCCCTCTAGCCAGTATTCTCTCCTTTGGTTCTTCACCCCAAAGTGCATAAACTTACACTTCTTTGCATTGAACCCCAACTGCCACCTCTCTGACCACTCCTCTAGCTTGCTTAGGTCCCCCTGTAGCTGCTTCCATCCCTCCTCTCCATCCACCACTGCTCCAAATTTGGTGTTGTCAGTGAACAGACTTATCTTGCTCACCACCACATGTGGACTGTCTGATATGAAGAGCCCAAACAATACCGGCCCTAACACAGAGCCCTGTGTCACCCCACTCATCACCAACCTTGGAGTTGAGAGCTTTCTTCTTGCCACTACCCATTGCAGCCCCCCAATCAGCCATTTTCCCCTACCCCTACACCAGCTAGCTTCCCCCAAGCCACCCATGAGGCACAGAATTAAAAACCTTGCTGAAGTCCACGTAAAGAACATCCACTGCATGACCCTTATCCAGCTCACCTGTCACCCAGTCATAGTATTGTATCAGGTTGATCTGACAAGACTTCCCTGAAACAAATTCATGCTTCCTCACATCCTGGAGGCCATTGTCCTCCATGTATGACACCAGTCTGTCCTTTAGTATTGTTTCCATGAGTTTGTACACCATGGAGGTGAGACCTACCGGGCAATAATTACCCAGTTCATCCCTTGGTCTGCTGTTGTGTAATGGTACTACATGTGCTATCCTCCAGTTCAGTGGCACACATCTTGACTCCAGTGAGGTGCTGTACAGGTCCACCAGTGGCTCTGCCAACACTTCCACCATCTCCCTTAGCACCCTGGGGTGGATGGCATCCAGCCCTGTTGCCTTGTCTACCTTCAGTGCCTTCAGTTCCTCTAGGACTCTACTTGCCTCAATTCTTCCATCTGTTGTCTCCTCCTCCTATCCCCACCCTCCCAGCCCATGGTGGTAGCAGTCCCCTTTTTTCCATGAACCCAGAGCAAAAGTATTCATTCAGTGATTCTGCCTGCGCCTCCTCGTCCAGTCCACACCCCTTTTTATCCTCACTATTCTCTCCTTGCACTTCCTTTTAGCCCTGAAGTAACTGAAAAGGGTCTTCCCCTGCCCATTAATTTCCTGTGCTAATCTCAGCTCCCTCTTCACCTTGGCTTCTCTCACTTTTCTGGTCACCTTCCTGGACCATCTTGCATACTCTTCTCTGTCCACTTCCTTTCCCGTCCTCCGATACCCCTCGTGCACCTCTTGTTTTGCTCTCACTACCTCCACTACCTCACTGTTCAACCAGCATGGTTTTCTTGCTCTGGTCCTCTTACTCTATCTCTTGGTGCATGCTTTGGTTGCCTCTGCAATTCCCTGTTTAATAATATCCAGTTTCTGCTCTGCATCCATCTCCTGCCTTATGCCCTCCAGTTTCCCTTTCAGTACTTCCTGCATCTTCCCAAAGTCTGCCCCCTGAAGTTTGCCACCTGAGTAACTGATTTCTCTGGCTCCCCACACATCGTGATATTAAACTACACTGTTTGGTGATCACTGTTGGCTAGTGGGTCCTCTACTTATATTTCCCTTACTGCTTCCCCATTCGACAACACCTGATCTAAACCATTCTTTAACCTAGTCGGTACACTAACCAACTGTGTCAGGATACCTCCTGGATCACATCCAGGAGCACTTTCTCCCTAGCAATGGAGGTGACTGAATGCTCCAGTCAACCCGCAAGTTGAAATCCCCACAATGACCACCTTCCCTTTTCTACATACCTTTCTGATTTGTCCTGCTAATTCCCTGCCAAGCTGCTCAGACTGGGATGGTGATCTGTATACCACCCCAGACCTCAGTTTCCTACCCCATGAGTCTAGGAGCTGCAGCCAGATTGCTTCTGTTCTCCTTTCTTCCCCCTCATCCCTTGTGCATTTGATCCCATCCCTCACATACACTGCCACCCCACTGCCCCTCCCCTCCTTACGGTTCTTCCTGTATACTTTGTATCCTGGGATTGCCAGATCCCAGTCCTGGTGCTCAGTTGCCCATGTTTTTGTGACAGCTGCAATATCTACCCTCCACACTGCTAAGAGTGCCTGTAGCTCAGCTGATTTGTTGCCTAAGCTTCTTGCATTCAGTGAGACCACCCTCAATCCTGCCCTCTTCCCTTCATTGACCTCCATTTCCTTCCTTCTACTCCTTCCTTTTTCAGCCACCCAAAGTCCTTCCCTGCTAGCCTGGGGAGTACGCTGTGACTCCACTCTATTAGATCCCTGTCTATCTGCTGTCCACTCACCACCCCTCATCTAGTTTAAATCCACCTTTGTCACAAAATATCTCCCCAGTCTTTGCTTTAATACCTCCTTCCCCTCCTCACTCAGGTGTACCCTGTCCCTTGCAAACAGATTGTTATTATCCCAGGTACTGCCCCAGCCACCCACAACCCCATATCCCTTAGTTTGACACCAATCTACAAACCATGTGTGCAACTCCATAATCCTCTCCTTTCTCACTGTGCTTGCACAGGGTACTGGGAGCACCTCAGAGAATGACACAGACTCCCCAGTCTCCTCGCACAACCTTCCCACTTCCTCATTTCTCCCCTTTGTTACCTCCACCATTTCCCCGGTAGGTCATTTGTCCCCACATGTACCACAATGTGTGGTTCCCTCCTTATGCACCTTAAGATTGCGTGTCCTGCATTGTCTGCCTTTAATCCTGGTATGGACTCCACCCATATCTGACTGTGCCTCTTCCACTTGCTGCCCTATCTGATCTTCTTGAGTATGGAGTCTCCCAACACCAGTATACCTCCCTCCTCTTTCCTTGTGCCCATCACCACCCTCCCTCCCAGGTTCTCATTTCTGGAGCCACTCAAGATGGTGCTTTTACAGTGTGTCCCAGTGTCTTCCCCCCCTGCCCTTCTCAATTGAGACTTCTCCCCCTCCTCCTGTTTGAATGCCAGCCTTCCTTTCCCTTCTCACCTCCCTGAGTATTATCCCTTCCCCTGCCATGCCATGCTCAATCCCTCCACTAGTGATGCCCCTCACTCCCTTCACTTTGTGAGTACTATCCCTTATGCAATCTCCTCCTGCGTCTTCTTTCCCATCTGTTGCTAGTATAGCAAACATGTTCCTTCCCCCCTTTGCCTTATTGTGTGTCTCTTCCTCCCTCCTGTCTACTGCTGCTGCTCCTCTTTTTCTAGGTCATACTAGATTCCACCATTAATCAGATGGCTTCTTGTCTACTGTGCACCTTCCCCCTGACCCTTCCCTTGCCCCACTATTCCTTAAATGTGGTTCCCCCACAATACTCTCAGATATCAGCCCTCCTACTGATACAATCCTCCCCCATCCCTCAACCTCTCCAGCTCTCTGCCAAGCCACTGAACCTCTTTCTCAAGCCTCCTTAGCCTCTGGCATATTGGGCACCCTCCCAATCTCCACAGAATGTTCATCTGCATTGCTGCCCCATAACTGTTGCACCCTACAATCCTACCCATGGTCCACACTACCTATACAACCTCTCCACACCAACTCTTCCTACAGCAAGTAGAATTAACTAATAGTAGCCCAAGTGCTAACATAAATTGCTATCCAAAATGCCCTTTCATGCAGCAACTACAGTACTAACTGGAAATCACAATCCTACTCATAAGAACTATAGATCTACTCATACGTTTTATGTATTTATATGTCTTTAAGACTTAGCTCATATGACTGTTCCTTGTTTCCTCCTCTCTGACCTGTTCAGAGGGTTCAGATCAGTTTGCATCTCCCCAGGCTCCTCCTTCACATCCTTCAAACCCAACCCCAGTGGTATTTCAGTGTTTAAGAAAGGCTGCTGAAAGGGGTGGGTAGGGTGACTTATACAGTCACTGCAGCCACAGAAACCTTTAAGCTAAATTCCACTTTAAGCTAAATTAAGAAGAAAATAAAACAATATCAAAACTTACAAAAATCCTCTGTACATTAATTACCTCAACAGTAAGTAGAATTAACTAATCCTTCTCTCCTGTAGTTTAAAAAACAATAGCAAAACTTACAGAAATCTTCTCCACAGCCAGCAAGCAGTCTTAACCAATCTTTCTCCCCTGCAGTTTGATAGCTCAGTCAGAATTTAAAGGCCATGTGGGTGGGCAAGGATTGGTTAAGTCTGCTTGCTGGCTGTGGAGAATTGCCAGAATTTATAAGGGAAAGAGAAAAATATATAGTTGCTCCCAGGTCACATCTGGAAACAAGCTTTGGCTTAATGTGCTGCTCCTGGTTGAATAATGGTCCCTCTCTTTCTTGTGTGTGTGTGTGTGTATATATATATATATACTGTACACACACACACACACACACACTATATATGTATATAGATATATATATATATATATATATATATATATACACACACACATATACACACACGGCATACAATATGCCCTGCAGTAGTAATACAGTCATATAGCAGTTTGGAAAATGCTGTAAAATAAATGCATTGCACACAGTCTGTCTTACTTCTTTATAATGTTTTGGAATGTTTTTGATATTGCATCACCAGTGTGAACACCATATGTTGTTTGCTGTAATCTATGCACCTGAGTGTTAATGATTAATGCACAGTGATTCTTATGGACTTTTGTTTTTTGGGTGTGTGGTTCCATGTAATTAGTCTCTCCACCCCTAACACTGTAAATGTCAATCATTACTCATTATTAACTTTGCCATCTGAAAAGATGACTCTTTAATCACTGCATTCAGACTCTTACTCCACCCCCTGATGAAGTCTATCAAGTGAAATGCCAGGGCACCTGCACAGTGGCTGTTAGCTCTCCCATTCACCTGCACTGAGTTATAAATTCAGTTAATTTTCATAAGCATTTTTGAGCATTTTGCTTATTTATTTTTAACGGTACATGTGCACTGCTGTGGGACTGAGGTGTGCTCAAGTTGTCTGCAGATCCCCAAGATATCAAATATTTTCCTGTAATTGATGCTTCCCTATGCATTGTACTTTATGTGATATATGCAATGTATAGCCAGGGTTTATAGGAAAAGAAAAACATATAGTTTTCATATGCCTAAAAAAATGTCGAAATCATTCATGGAAGATGTTTATCCATGACACTGCACCAAGGGAGGCAGTATAGCACAGTGGTTTAAGGCTTTGAGCTGCAAATCTGGAGACCTGGGTTTGAATCCCACAGCCCCCACTTGCATACTTTGTGACTCTGAGCAAGTCACTTAACTTCCCTGTGCTCCCAGGTTGCACTTGTGAACAAGCTTTCAGCTTAGTGTGTCTCACCTGGTTAAACACTTAGAAAAAAAATACATTAAGCTCATAGATGACTGGGAGCATCAACTGGCAGGCTATCAGACAGTGGCACTTGAATTGCATTTTAGACCCTAAAAATCAATATATATATAACTTTTATGCAATTCCTGCTGCATTTATGCAATTTAATGACATTGAACTGGCAACAGAGAAAATGCTAACATATACATTGTAATTATAAAAGTTGACAGCATCATAGTAACAATTAAAACAGATCTAAATAATGAAAAATATAAACAGGAACAAGATTTAAAACATTACAAAGTTAATATTAACGTTTAAAAGTTGACAAGAAAAAAAAACACTTTTAACCATAAGTGAGAGAGTTTAGAAGATACCTAAGGAGTTAAATTGCCCCCAAACATGCCCCAAAGTAGCTTACCCACTAGTGGATATCCAGGAGAAGAAATGCCAAAAAGCAGTGCTGAGAGTGATTTCTCCAGTTGCAGGTGCACCATGAGTTGGTTATGCATTGACTGTGGCAAGGATTGTGATCACTAGGAGTTGGATCAGCACTACATGCAAGTGAGAAGGCTTCCCCACAAGCAGGATACCCAAAAGGTTAAATTTCACTAAACCTGAATGGCAGCCCTTTTCACTAGCAGTAGTCACTGGAGTTGGATTAGGCATAAGTACTCTTTTGGCCAGGAGAAACTGTCCCAGTAGCTGGATCAGTGCAGTCATGAGTTTGAACAGGAACAGCTTCCTACTAAAGCTGAAGTGGCACTGAGTGTAATCAGGGGGGACATCTCCATTAGTGGGATATTCAGGAAATGAGACAGAACCACATGAGACTGGAAGGGGCTCCTCTACTAGTATAATCAATAGGAGGTTGTTAGGGCTGAGGTCAAACATTCAAAACAGTAACACACTTCCCTTGCTCTAAAGTAGTTAACTTCCAGCAGTACTGGTCAAGAAAGAAAGAAAGAAAGAAAGATCGATCACCACACAACAACAAATTCCTTAAGGCATTAGTTTTATTTTAAAGTTAAATGTAGGGGAACCTCCCAGGAGCTGACCAAAATACCCCTACTTACGGCCTCCTCAATGCGTTGTGTGTTGTTTTCTTTTTTGTTTTGTTTTGGTACAGTATCACAGTTGAGAATTACATAGAAACATAGACTTTGATGGCAGATAAAGACTGCTTGGCCCACCTAGACATCCCATTTCCCTACCTATTGGATAAGCTGCAGATCCTAGTTAACTAACAGCCTACTTTTTCCTAACCCCCCACCAGAATTGCCATATGTCTGTCACATGCATTCTTGAATTCCCCCACTGTTTTTGACCACACAAACTCCTCAGGAAGGTTGCTCCAGGCGTCCACCACCCTCTCTGAAAACATACTTCCTCACATTGCCCCTGAGCCATCCCCCTCTATCTTCAAATTGTGCCGCCTTGTTCTTGCACATCTCTTTTTCTGAAAGATGCTACCCTCTTGGATTTTATTGATTCCCTTGAGGGACTTGAAAGTTTCTATCATGTCACCCCTCTCCCTCCTTTCTTCAGGGGTGTACATATTAAGCAGATTTAGTGTCTCTTCATAAGGCTTCTGTTGCGGACCCTGCACGATTTTATTTGCCCTCCTCTGGACTGCCTGCATCCTGTCTAGTCCTTGTGGAGATGGGGTCTCCAGAAGTGCAATCAGTGCTAAAGATGGGGTCTCACCAATGGTCTGGTATGAATGCCTGACATGTAAAATGATGACTGCAAACTTCCTGGCTCTGTTTGCCTGACTGTTAATTTACCGACAGCATTAATTGCCTGAGGGATCAAAATCCTGACCTGTGGTATTTGCAGGCTCACTAGTGGCTTGTCACTGCAAGGTTTATAAAGCATATAACATTCCTAGACTTCTCCTACATGTCTCAAAGCCCTTACCTGATGTAAAGCATGGCAATAGAAATATATTCCCCCAGGTGCAAACATTTAACTGACTTTGATCAAGTGCATGCAATATTCTCCCAGAACTTACCTGATATATGCATAGTACCGGCTTCTCACATTAAGGATTCAGTACATCACTTTGTCTGCTTCTGTAAAGTGCCAAAAAGTAATCTCACACTTAAGGACCCATTGACTTCTGTATAGGACTGTTAGCACAGTTTGGGACCTGATGCAAAACCAGCCCCTCTTGCCAGTGCCAACAATGGTGGATGGTTAGCAGCAGGAGTGTAAGTTCCTTTTCTCAGGCAAGAAAATTGTCAAACTTCCCATTCCGTTGTTTTTTTTACCTAGAAAGCACTGCATGCTGTCAGAACTCGGCAGTTTTCCTATTGCTCTAGTTGCTGTTTTGGGAACTGTACTTGTAAGTGATGTGAACTGTGCGAACATGTCCCGAACAAATCAAAAAATGTAATCACTGTACCTGAGCATTGCTGTGCAAAGCCGTAAATATACACTGTGAGAAGGTTCCAGCTCACACCACAGCACCTGTACGTTTCTTGACTTGACTTTTTGGCACATTCCAGTCCTTATTTTAACCTGAGACACGCTTGCCTATGACTCTAAGGAACTGGTTCAGCCTATGGAAAACTCAGTACAGTCTCTGGGGAACAGATACAAACTGAGTAAGCCCTTCTTTGTCAGTGGAATCCTGGTCACAGGACCAAGTGCAACTGTTTCCAGCTGTGAAGAGTGCAAACAAGTCCCACACAGTGTCAAAAATGTGATCACTGTACCTGAGCATTGCTGTGAGAAGATGTAATGTACATCAGGTTAGGGTTGTGAGAATATTTTGCTCACCTAACTGAAGCCTGTAAAATTGTTGCACCTGGTGGAATATGTTGGGTAATGCTGTGGCAGTCTTTTAAATGTCGGGCAGTTAACTGAGTTGGGCACGTGGAGTTGGAAAGTTTATGTTGGGCATTCCCATGTGGAGAATTCATACAGATCCCCTCACCAACTGTCTGTACAGAGGGATAACAACTTCCTGTTTTCCACTGGTGATGCTTGTTCCTATACATCCCAGAATCCCACAGCCATCCTTACTGCCTTCTCACATAGCTTGCTTACCTTTGGGTCATCTGATATGACTACCCCAGGTCCCTTTCCATTTGTGTTGTTGTTGTTGTTAATATCACTCCCCCTCATTGTGTACTCTTCCCTTGGGTTTTTGTTTCCCAAGTGCATTACTTTTCACTTCTTTGCATTGAATCTAAGCTGCCATACTTTTGACCATTCCTCCAACCTTACCAAATGCCTTCTCATCCTTTCCACCCCTGTGTATCAACCCTGTTGCAGATATTTGTGTCATCTATAAAGGTGCATACTTTTACTTTCAGTCCCTCTGCAATGTCACTTATAAAGACATTAAAAAGGACTGGACCCAGTACTGAACCCTGCAGTACTCTGCTAGTAACTCCACTTTCTTTGGAGTGGACTCCATTTACTGTTACCATTTGTGTCCTGTTGTCCAGCCAATTTTTTATCCAGGCTACCACCTTGAGACCCACTCTCAGGCTGGCTAATTTGTTTATTAATCTTTTGTGTGGGACTGTGTCAATTGCTTTGCTGAAGTCTAGGTAGGCCATGTCCACAGCTCCTCCCTGGTCTACTACTTGGTCACCCAGTCAAAGAAATCTATTACATTTGTCTGACATGACCTTTCTGCTGTGAATCCATGCTGCCTTGGGTCCTGTGCCCAGCTGGCCTCTAGAAACTCAACAATTCTTTCTTTCAAAAGTGATTCCATCATTTTCCCTACCACTGAGGTCAAGCTAACAGGTTTATAGTTTCCTGCCTCTACTTTGCTCCCATTTTTGTGAAGGGGAATCACATCCACCCTCCTCCATTCCTCAGGAACCACACCAACCTCCCATGATTTGTTTAAAAGGGTAGTCAGTAGTGTCACTGGTTCTCCCCTTAGTTCTTTTAGAATTCTGAGGTGAATCCCATCAGGCCTCATTGCTTTGTCCACCTTTAGAACCCTCTCTTCTGTGAAAGGACTGGTATCGACCCCACTATCCGGAGGCTTCTATTGATTGGATTAGGTTCCTCCCCATCTCTTCTTTTGTGAATACTGAGCAGAAGTATTCATTCAGTATCCCTGCTTTTCACTGCCCACCCATCCTCCCCTTTATTAAGCCTCACCATCCCTCTCTTGGTCTTTCTTCATTCCCTAATGTGCCTATAAGAAGGTTTCATCCACCTTTTTAACTGAGTTGGCTATCTTTTCCTCAGTTTGGGCCATTGCTAGTCTGACTGCCATCCCTGCTTCCTTCTGCTTTAACTGGTACAGTTCTCTGTCCTGCTCCTTCTGTATTTCCTTATGCTTCTTGATTGCTATCTTTTTCTCCCTAACCTTCTCCACCACCTCTTTTGAGAACCATAGTGTTTTTTTTCTTTCATTTTGATTTGTTATTTGCTTCACACAAAGGCATATTGTCTTTGTGATGGCAGTTTTGATGTTTCCCCATTGTTGCTCCACACCTCCTTGCATGTTTACTAGTGGTTTTCTGAGGCACACTCCCATTTTTACAAAGTCAGCCCTTCTAAGGTCCAGTACCCTCACTTTTGTATGGCTTGACTCTGCAGCTGTGTTTATCGTGCACCTTGCTGTTTGGTGGTCACTTGTTCCCAGATGTCTACTCACTTCTAAATTTGAGACTCTCTCTCTGTCCCTGTTTGAGAGTACCAGGTCTAAGATTACTCCCTCCTGAGTGGATTCCAACACTAGCTGTCTGAGACATGCCCCCATAGGGCATAGAGAATGACCTTGTTCTTGGATGTGTCTGCAGCAAAGGTGCTCCAGTTAACATCTGGCATATTCAGGTCCCCTATCAACAATATCTCCCCTTTTTCTGCCATCCTAAGTATATCTCCTGTCATTTTCTTGTCCATTTCCTCCCTTGAGATGGGGTCTGTATACAACCCCGTGTGGATTGTGGTACCATTTCCAATCCTCAGGGTGACCCATAGTGCCTTCTCTCCTCCCTGTCTACCCTTTAGTTCCATTGCTTGATCCTCTTCCTTTACATAGAGAGCTAGTCCTCCTCCTCTTCTACCCTCCATGTCCCTCCTGTAGATTGTGTACCCTGGTATGTTGACATCCCAGTCATGGTTCTCTATGTGTCATGTTTCTGTGACTGCCATAATATCCAGATGTCCCTCTTCCATCAAGGCCACCAGTTCAGGGAGTTTGTTACCTAGACTATGGGCATTGGTTCTCATTGATATCCATTTTTTGATGGCCTTACCCTTTTTAGCCCCATATCGCTCCTTACTGCTTTTTCCTTTTTCTCCATTTACCCCTACCCTTCTCCCTATCAACTTTTCTGTCTTGGTGTTTACCTCACTAACTACCCTGATGTTTTGGGGGGCTAGGATTTCTCTGGTATTTTTCAGTGTCCCCCCCTTGACTAGTTTAAATGCTTACCAATGAAGCATTTAAACCTATCATCTAGGATCCTAGTTTCCCTCCTGGACAGATGCAGATCATCGTACCAGTATAGGCCTGCATTATTACAGGTGGACCCCCAGTCCCCAGTGAAGCCAAACTTCTGAGCTCTGCACTAGTTTTTCATTCATTGATTGAATCCCATGGTGTGGAGCACCCTTGTCATACCCGTGCCATAGACAGACAGCATCTCCGAGAAGGTTACCGTACATCCTACTTGTCTAAGTTCCTTCCCCAACTCCACAAATTCCTCCTGCACTGGTCTGATCCCTTTCACAGCCAGGTCATTTTCCCTAGGTGTACAATGACATCCATATCCCTCTCCCATGCAGCTGCTCCTGTGATCCTGAGGATTTGCTCTCTGTCCCTCCAATCCATGTCACCAGACAGGCACCTTACCTCCCTCTCCTCCTTCCCCCAGTTCTACCCTCCTAACAATGGAGTCCCACACCAGGAGTTGTTTTTTTCCCCTGTGGGGTCCCATGCTACCCTGCAGTGGGTCTCCTTTGTGGAGGTTCTCAGCATCCTCCTTGTTCTCCACTGTGGAGACCAAAGAGGAGTATTTGGGACTGAGCAAAAAGTCCTGACAGTGGTTGAGGTGGGCATTATTATAAAAGACAAAATTCTGTACTGTACACTTGCTGATTTCTGGGGTTGTTTATTTTTTTGGGGACCACTCACTTTGAAAGACATCAGACTCTAAGTTTCAAATTAATTGCTTATACTGTAACACACTCTTTTCCAGGCATGTTCTTTTTCCAGGTCAACTCTAAATCACCCTTTCTTCAGTAACAAACAATTAAAAAGTTCCATAAAATAGGTTTTGGTTTTATTCAGCAGTACCTGAATACTGTTTCTCCACATTACATTTTCTTAGTCTTTGTTATTGCTCTTAAATAGATATGTGAGCTTCTAAGCCCCTTCTGCAGCTCCCAACACATTTGAATGTCAGAAAATCAAACTTTCCTTGTTCCAAGATGCTGGACCACCCAAGGGCAAAGGTCATTCACTTACAGAGCACCTCTTTGGTATAACACCCTGCACAGAGATATCTTGTCTCCACCAGATTCAGGCTCTTTTAAATTAATGCTTCATTAGCATCTCACGGTGAATAGTAATTGTGACTGTGTCACCTAATAGGGTAATGCCGCTCTCTGATGTTCCACCCTAATGCTCTTATCTCCCACAACATGTGAGTCTTGATCCCGCTCCCTCTATTGCTTGCTACTACTAAGTTTCATACTACTAAGAGTATTTGATGTACAGAAGGTTTTTTTAAAACCCATGTAAAGTACATCTCCAAAAATTGGATGACTTTATACATTATTTAACAAGAATTTATCAAGATTTTGTTTGAAAGTTTCCACATTATCCATTTCCAACAAATATCTAAGTAATTTATTCCATGTAGATATAATTCTCCCATCTATTTCCCTCACCTATTCACTTATCCCCTTTCTATTTAGTTCTCCCCACTTTACTATCTCCCTCTTTCCCCACCACTATTTTCCACTCCTTACCACTCCCTACCATTATCTCTTGCCCCTTAACTCTAGCCCTTCTCCTGACAAGGCCAACTATACTGCCTCCTCCTTAGTATTAATTTGTTTTTTATTCATCCTACATTTGGTCATTCCAGTTTTACAACTCTAGATACATTGTACTGCCATTTCTCCAGTCTATTTGCAGAACTAATATAATGTTAATCTTTGTTTGTTTGTTACCCATCCCCATTGATGTGAAACCTTTGTAAAAGAGCTTTTTTTGCTGAGACGTAATGTAATCCAAGACTCTATAAATGTTTACGCATTTTCAGTCTAGCTACTATGTGCCCCCAGAATGGTCTCTCATAGGTTCAAACTGCAGATTTATTTTTGAAATTCTCTTTATCTCTATCTAATCTCTTTCAGTTCAGGGACAGAATCTTTCATCTCTTTCCAAAAACAAAACAAAACATCTTTTAGGCTTACTAAGTGTGCATGCAATTTTCTAACACCAAATGCTCCCTCTCTGATCCCAACTAAGAGTGCTTGTTAAGTTTCCAGGGGATTCTAAATATAGACACTGTATTAAGTAATCATCTCTGGCACTGCAATGTACCGTTAAGATGGATGCACCTCTATATCTTTTTAATGAAAGCTGGTCAATTCTTGAAGTAACAAGTTTTTAGACTCTAACAGTGGGTAACAGATGCTACTTGAGGGTTGAAAACAATTGTCCTAAGTAGTACATTCTGAAACTTAATGGAGCCTTACTCCACAGATACAAACACTGTGATCTCGTAGGACAAATGGAAGACTGGGACACACACCCTTTTGGAAAGTTACACTAAACAATCTTTAAATTAAAACAGAAGTTGACAAATATATGCAGATCTGTAGCTGACCCTTTTATTTTGATGTCAGACTTCTTAGGCAAGGCTCAGTGAACTATCAGCATAGGCAGGGCAAGGCATTGCAAGCCTGGAAACATTTGCCCTTAAATGTAGCTCTTTAAACAGTAAGCCTGACACAGAATGGCCATGATCATGGTATCTGAAGAGGCATCACCCTTAAGAACACCCATGGAATGGATGATGCACTATGAAATGGAACAGAAGCATCCAGCTTTAAACATATCTAACTGTAACCCTTTAACTGCAACATGCCAACAGTCTGAGCTAGAACAACTTACTGGTTAATGATCAGATCCCATCTGGTGCTTGAGGAAGGGTCACTGATTGGAGTGCTCCAGCATGAAGCCAGAGTTAGCACAAACTGATTTGGGTCAACGCCTGTAATGGTGAGTCCAACATAGAGCTTGTCATTCACATTAAGTATCACAGGAACATCAGTGAAGGCTTGGCTGTAGCCTGAATCATGGAACAGGATCATCTTTGTCTGGTAGGTTCCTAGGCCAGAGGGCAAAGTTGTGTTGATAACACTGCTGTGAAAAAATAAATGAAGAAACAGTGAAACATCAGTAAGACAGTCGGGGTACCGAATACAGTTTTACCTGTTACTGAGGTGCTGTATCGGAACGTTCACATTATTACCACATTCATTTGCATTCATACTCAATATACACCAACTGCCTTTACTGTTATCTCTATTTTGTTGTAATATTAGGGAACCAAGACATGGAGAAAACTTACTTAGACTGTCTACTATCTATGTCTATACCACTGTATGCACCAATACCTCCCACTCTCAATTAAGCAAACATGGTGGCACAAAGTCAAAGCAAAATCAATATATAAGAAGTTATGGTATAAGATATAAAGTCTGAAAGATTTAATATAGGTTTAAGTTTAGGAAGTGCAAATGTTTATTCTCTATGATAAAACTTTGGTAGGGTGGGGGTAGAGGATGGATGATCAGACCTGATTAGAACTCTATACTTGGGAGAGAAATGATTGTAATATGATCGAATAATTAAGAAAGAATAAGTTACAATATGATGGTATATGAAGTAACAGATCATCAATTGTTTATAACAGCTGAATGTATTCTAAGAATATGGAATTATGATGTATTATAAGTATCAGTAAAATATTTATAATAAAAAATCTATACCACTGTATGCAGAGATAGAGTTAGAGACAGAGATAGAGACAGAGGTAAAGAGAGAGATGGAGATAGAGATAGAGATAGAGAGGTGAAGGACTGGTTTGGAGGAGGACAACCTTATATTGATGGCTCATTATAGGAGCTATCAATTGGCAATCTCCTGTAAGAAGGCAGAGTTCCTGTCCAAGGAGATTGCTGTAGCGATAAACAGACTGTCTCAAGTCTTCAGCACTGTGGATAGGTTATGTAATCCAGCCTATCTTCAGTCGGGGGAATTTTTTCACAGTTGAGGTGTGATGAGTTCGCTCTGTTTTTCACTGATAAGGTTGCTTCAACCAGATTAGAAATCCAGTCAGCTCCCTCTAGCAGGCCTTGCAGTGATGGCCACAAGGTTGCAGGCAGTCAGTTTGTCTGATCCAACTTCAACCCAGTGACTGTCATGGATGTTGTGAGGGTTATCCAGGAGGAAATGCCAACATGCTGTACTTTGGATCCGGGTCCAACATGCCTCCTAATGGTGTGTATTGATGTCATTGGCCAGGCCTTAACTGAGATATTCTGTTGTTTTCTAGTGACAAGGGTCTTTCCTGGGCCCCTGAAGGAAGAAGTTGTGAGGCTGCTCCTGAAATAAAAATTCACTAGATCCAGACTATAAGGCAAACTACAGACCTGTCTCTAACCTGCCTTTCTGGGCAAGGTTATTGAGAAAGTGGTGGTCTTGCAACTGGAGACCCATTTAACATCTCGCAACATCTATGATCCTCTTCAGCTGTGTTTCAGGAAGAAGCATAGTACCAAGACTGTCCTAGTTTAGGTACTGAATGATCTCTTGGTGGTGAGGGATCCGGGAGACAGTCCATCTAGATTCTCCTCAATCTCTTGGTGACATTTGACACCATCCATGGGTTATTAATGAAGCACCTATGGGTTTGTTGTGGACTGGCTGGTACAGTCCTCAACTAGTTTAAGTCTTTCCTCACAGGTAGATCACAATGTGTGGTGTTGGGGTTCTTTTCTTCTGCACCTGTGCCCCTGTTATGTGGGGTCCCACAGGGCTCCATCTTGTCCTCCATGTTGTTCATGGTGTACATGCTACTGATAGGGGACATTATAAGATGGTAGAGGCTGAGTTTTCACTCCTATGCAAATGATGCTCTGCTATACCTGTCTTTTGGGCCAGAGAAGCAGGAAAAGGTCTCAATATTTAACAACTGCTTTGCTAAGATCTAAGACTGGATGAGGGCCAACTGGTTGAAGTTGAATCCTGACAAAACTGAAGTGCTGATGTTGGAACCTGGTCACCGGGAGGGGAGGGTGCAATCGGGACAAATCTCAGGGCTTAGGCTTCAAGACTCCCTGTTGCTTACCTCTGATAATATGAGAATTCTTGGCATTGTTTTGGACTGTGGTTTGACACTTAAGTCACAGGTGTCGACCGTGGTCTAGATCTCTTTTTACCATCTGAGAAACATAGCCAGGAATACACATCTGGTATCCCCTGCTGACCTGCCAGCATGGTTCATGTCTTTGTGACTTCGCACCTTGATTACTGCAATGCCCTGTTTCTAGGGCTACTGGGGCTAGATCTTCACAGCCTGCAGCTATTGCAGAATGTGGCAGCCAGTTGTTGACTGGTTTGTCTGGGTCATGTCATATTACCCCTGTGCTGTGCTATCTGCACTGGCTTCTGGTTAGGTGGCAGATCTCCTTCAGATCCAGTTTCCTGACCTATAAAGCCCTACACAGCATTGTTCCTGGCTACCTGCAAGATCTCCTGACTCCTTTCCATCCCCTTAGTTCTCTTTGCTCTGCAGATAAAGGACTATTGTTTTTTTTTTTTTTTTTTTTTGCAGTATCAACTCTCTGGAACTCCCATCCTCGATACATCTGAGAAAGTCCTACAGTACATATCTTCAAACAGCAGCTAAAAACTCATTTATTTAGTCAAGCATTTTTAGATGCAGACTAATGCTTTAATTGATGATTAATATATTTTAATTAGTTGTCTTGTTTGTATATTTTTAGTGCAATGCTTACATTTATGTGAAGTGCATTAATTCAAAATGAGACTTGCCCTATATGAAATAGAGCATGATTGATTGATTGATTGAGACAGGGCTAGAGATAGAGATAAAGATATACATCACAAAAAAAAAAAACAACTGCATACCTGCACCAGTTATGGTGTAGTTTATCTTACCTGATAATGGCTGTGTGGTTGTGCATGTGGTTGTGACTTTGCTGCTTGGGGAAGGTAGAAACCTTAACACCACATTTCCCTATTTTTGTGGGGTTAAGCTGAACCCTAACTGCTGAATTAACACAGTATTTATGCAATACATTTTCTTTCTTTATGAGATAATGTAACTGTATCATCATTCATGCAGTCCCCTTTGGGACCTGAGTGAAGAAATGCAGATGTGCAGCACCCTGCAGGCCTTGTGCCAAAGGAAAAGCCCCTCTGCCTATGGAAGCAAAGAATGTGTGGAGTTATCTGGGGGGCTGCAGAAGTACAGAGTCCTTTGGGTTCATGCTTCCATGTGGCTACAGATGTAGATGTGCAGGGCATAGAGTCCTTCTGGCTATGGAAGAACAAGGGTACCAAAGCCCTGCACTTCTGTAAAGCTATGGATGCTGATTAGCAGTGCCCCCTGCACCCTATGCCAAGAGAAGTCTTATCTTCACTATATGGTTACTTGTTACCTATTCAGCCAACACTGCACCATTCCTCCCCAGGCTAGGAGTGGTGCCACATAGCAATACTGTTTCTTAGCCTCAGCCCATCCAGATGGCTCACTGAGTGACCACAATGCACTAACCACTGGGTCAAAGGCCAGCCCAGCATGCAAAATTTCTTCATAACTTTCTTGTTTGACATTTTGACCCCATGTCATGAACTTCATTGCTAGAACCTAAAAAGTGGTTTTGCAGAGCAACTGCAAAATCACCTTTCAACCTGTATTTAAAGATTACAACCATCTGTGTGTATGAGGTAGAATCATGTAAATGGTATATTCCTTATACGGGACTAAAATATTCTAAAATGGGCAAGTTAGGAGTAAAAATATGTGAAACAAAAAAATCAAATTTTTTAAGTCACAAGGCAGTACTGTACTATGGTATTTAATATGCAACCTAAAGAAATTCTTAGCTCGCACACACAAATCTTCAACTGTTCAAAAACAAGAATTTTCAGTTCACATAAAAAAATCTTGTATCACACTTAATGTGTAACAAAATAATTCTCCATCAATATATTAAAATCTCCACCTAGTCCCACAATTTTTTTTTAGTTTGCATGAAAATGTCTTGGGTCACTCTTAAATGTGCAACCAAATAAGTAATCTGGCAGAAAAACAAGCATTTCTTGGGAGCAGCAAATTCCTAGGTCTCATATGCAAGTGCCACCAAATAATTTTTCCATGTGCACCAAAAATGGCAATGTTGAGTCTCACATTTAAGTGGGACTGAGGAATTTATTGTAAGCACCAACAATTGATTCTTGGATCACACATTTAAGTGTGACCCAAGAATTTCATTTTTTGTAAACAGTAAAAATTCCTCAGTCACTCTTAAATGTGCAACCAAAGAAAAAGTGGCTTACAAAACAAGGATTGGCCATCTCACTAAGCTGACAGCCACAGTACTTAAGAAAATCAAAAAAGCTGTTTCTGCCCTGGTTTTTGAAAAACAAATACCACAATCAAGATTAATGGGTCTGATTTAGGAAGATACGAGATTTGACATACACAGACTCTTTTTTTTCATATTGTTATTTGGTAGAGATGCAGATGTGGAGGACCAAAACTCATTCCAGCTGTGGAAGCACATGGCCCACTAGGCCCTGTTTGTCCATGTAGCTATGGGTGCAGAGGTACAAGGCCTCTGGGACCTTTGCAAAATAAAATATTTATCTTCATTATATGGTTACTTGGGACATGAAAGAGAAGACTGAGATTCAGAATGGGTGTTACAGAATAAAGAGGACTTTTTTGAAGGGACAAGAATACATTTTTGCCTGCTAGCAGTAACTACTCTCTCTGAGAACTATTTCTAGTTTGAACTGAAACATTTTCGTTTGAAAACCCTAATTTTCATTTGTAACCAAACTTTTCAGTTCATGAACCAACATTTTTGGTTTGCACTAAATGTTTTGGGCTGGCAACTAAATTTTTAGTTTGAACCAAAATTTTCAGTTTCTGAGCCAAAATATTTAGTTCACAAACTGAACATTTTTCAAGTTCAAACCAAAGTCTGACAAAAAGACAGACTCTTTCTTATGAGGTTCTGTTGTGCAAGATTCATGTTTTTTTTGTTATTTTAGTGTCCATTTATAAGTGTTTTCATATTTTTGTGGTAACCAAAATGAAGAAACAAGATGGCAGCCATCTATGGCTGGCTGAAATCTATCTCTTGCCAGCAAAATTCTGGCAAAATGCTGATTTCACTTCTGCAGAATTTCATTAAGTTTTGCCCAAGTTGTAATTTCAGTTATTTCCATCTAATTTCCAAAGTGTTAGTTGACATTGCACCAGACTGGGGATATTGAATTCACCAAGGTCCACACAGACATGTACTAAGTTTTGGAACTCTATCTTGAAAGACAACCAAGTCAGTTATAAACCACAAAACTTTCAGAAATTTTAAAATGATGTTTTGCAATGATGAAAACTATAGAAATTTTTAGTTTTGCTTTAAAACTAGAGAACGGTATATCACCAGTTTTCTAATGTTCACTGACCCTAAATGTCAGGCTTTCAGGCACCCTCATGGCCCAGCTGCAAAGCATCATGCTGCTATGCTGAGGATCCAGGTTCAGAAACGAGCACAAGAAGTTACATTGGAAGGCAGGCCATGGCTGAAACAGCTGCCGCTTGACAGGGCATCTTAATCAGGGAGGGTTGGCAGTGGGTTACTCTAACAAAGGGACCCCTGTGGTTGGGCCAGGGGGCTTTCTTCTGCCACAGGGTAGAGTGCACCTGTATGAAGCTGACAGAGGCACTGTCACCACCAGAGGAGATGTCGGGGAAAAAATGTTGGAGATAAACCAGGGTGCCAACTGAATGATGGCCTTCTCCAGCCTGATCTGGGTATATCCCTCTAAACAGAGTATATCCATGAGAGATGAACTGCCAGCTGGGAGAAAAAACAATATGGAAAAAAGAGTGCGTGTGTCAAATCTCACATGTCTTGTTTAAAGGCTGGCCACGTAACAGTATAAGCAGCCAGATTTTCCAAAATAACATCAGTAATTAAAGTTGAATTTCATGAGCTTTTCTGAAACTGTAGACTGTTGTGATACTTTTGTCAAAGCTATGTCCCTACATTTTATCCATACACTTAAGTTGCCATTGTAGTGGATGGTAAGGCTGGGTAAAGGGGCAATAAGGCAGCAATTATAGGAGGCTCCATAGTAAAGTGTATTGGTGCCAAGAGTTAGATCACTATCATGAGTGATTAACAATAAAGAATGTCATGGACATCAGCTGTGCACTACCCTGAAATCTTGCAATATGCCAGAGTACCACTTGAGCTCACTGACTTAATAACTTCTGGATGCATATGAATGTGTAGCATTATTTCTGTACAATGCCACCTGATGAATCTTTAACAACTCTGTAAATGAGAATGTATATTTTTACAATTTGAAAATAGTGGCACCAATTGACACCATGCCTTACAACTAGTTGTGACTTAGGCCATTGGGACATAAGTATTTGGATATCTTTAGTCATGATGGAGCATGATGCTGGGCATCGCTGTTTATTTATTTATTTAAATGTTTCACCAGGAAGGCATATTGAGCTATATAGCTCCTTTCTAGATGTGTCCTGGGGGTACCATGTCATGATATGGAAGAGAGGAGAGTGTGGGAGTTCAAATAGTGGGAATGAGGGTATGATGAATCTAGGGGCAGGAGCAAGTAGGAGAAGTGAAGACTTTTAGTAGGGAGGAGAGAACAGCAGGAGAGAGAGTCATTTCTGATATAGGGGTAGGCCATTCCACAGTTTCAAACAACAAAATAAGAAGGCAGACTGACCAGCATTGGAGGTCCTATGGGGGAGGGCCAGTGTTCAAGCTCCAGAGCTGTGAAGAGAGTAGGGGTTGGGTTGGGGGTATTTAGAGCAGAGGAGAGGTACGGTGGTAGTGAATCAAACCAGAATTTTGCCCTGAAAGTTGCAGACTAGGAGAGTCA
The DNA here is from genome assembly GCA_016271365.2 of Neoceratodus forsteri. Classification (NCBI taxonomy): domain Eukaryota; kingdom Metazoa; phylum Chordata; order Ceratodontiformes; family Ceratodontidae; genus Neoceratodus; species Neoceratodus forsteri. Next base: position 83,292,450 of record CM028138.1, read on the forward strand.
TCTGGATTCAAGAGAAGGGAGGGAGAGGGCCTTATAAAGATCACAGTGGTGAGTCAGTGGGGATCAGGTTAGAGTGAACCAGCAGAAGGAGTGAAAAAATTGGTCCAGCCTGGAAAAGGCAGATTTGGGAGCAGCACTATAGACTATATCAGCGTAGTCAGAGGTGGGAGGGATCATTTTCTGTACAAGAGCTCATGAGCTAGTAGTGGAATGCAGTGATGGTTTCTGTATGAAGCACCAAGTTTGGGGTGCAGTGTTTTCTGTATTGCATTCACATGAACAGAAAAGCCCAGGTGCTGGTCTAACCAGACTCCAAGGTTTCTGAATGAGATGGTGTTCTCTATAGGTGTTCCACCTAGAGTGCGGAAAATGGACAGTGGGAGAGGGTTTGAAAGTATCTGCCTAGTGCTGAAGGTCATGGAGACAGTCTTTTTGGTGTTCAGGAACAGCTGGTTGGATTAGAAACAGAGCTGAACCATGTTGAAATCCTGTTGCAGTCTAGCTACTACAGCAGTACAGGGAGCACCAGAGGTATACAGGACAGTGTCATCCACATATATGTGTATTTCAGAAGAGGAGCAGATAGCAGGTAGATCATTCAGGAATATAGAAAATAGGAGTGGCCAAGAACTGACCTCTGTGGGACTATATTATTGATGGGAGTGGGGGGGATTGGGAGGGCCAATCTTTTTTCCCCCTCCTCTCCACCGTCTTCCACTCCTTCAGGAGTCTCCAATGGCCTGATTCATTCCCGCTCCTGCCATCTGGTGACCAGCACAGTCCATCCCCCAGGAGCTTGGCCATACCCCCAGGCGGGTATGGGTTGGGGCCCTTTACACCCCGACATGACTTGAATTTCATCGGGGGATGCTGGTGCTGATGCTGGTAGGGGCATTGGGGATCGTGGCCAGGAGATCCATCTACTGGAAGTCCAATGGGGTCTTTTTCCTGGTTTTCTTCCCTGCCCTCAGGATGTCCGCACGCTGGGGAAGCCTAGGGGTGGAGCACGTCATGACGTGCCTGATGCTCCGGCTCCCAGCAGACATCCTCCCTCCCTGCTACGTGCAATCTCGCTGCACCTCCACCTGTGGTCACCCAGGTGGCGTTGTTGCAGCGGGATTTGCATCCCCACCAACCCCCTTGGAGGAGGAGGAGAGCAGCCGCTGGGTGCTCAATCCTCCTCCCCCAGCTGGCCCTCCAGCTACCCGAGTCTGTTCCCGAACCCGGGTCACTGGTGTCGCAAGCAGAAATCCAACTGCTGCACTGGCGGGCCAGCGAGGGGCCAATCTTGACTGATTGCATCCTGTCTTGTAAGTAGGAATGGAACTAGGCTGTGACAGAGTTGGAGAGTCCTGCGACTGTTAGTTTGTGAAGGAGAAGGCAGTGTAATACCACATTGAAAGAGTTAGCCAGGGCAACAAATATTGTGGTTTTGGTGTTCCCCAAGTCCATATTGGTAAGCATGGAGTCAGTAAGCCGGACAAGCAAGGTGGTAGTTGAGTGTAATTTCTGGAAGCCAGACTGGAAAGGGATGATAAAGAAGGTTAAGTTGAGATAGGGAAAGTCAGTAAAGCACAATGTTCTCATGAAGTTTAGCTAGAATGGGGAATAAGAAGACTGGGTGATAGTTGCCAGGGTTAGGGAGATTGCCACCTTTATGGAGATGAATGACTGTGGAGTGTTTTCACTTAGATGGGTCTGTGGCTAGGGAGAATGGTAGATTTAGGACTTCAGCCAGAGGGAAGCAATAGCTTGGGCAGAGAAGTGCATGAGCTTGGAATCTAGTCTGTTTGGACTTTTACCCTTACAAGGGTTTAAGAACAAGTGGGCCGTAAGGGCTTTATTTGGAGAGATGGGTGAAAAGGAGAATTGAGGGACTATGGTGGGATTGGAGAGAGGTTACTGGAGGAGAGGGGAAATTGACATGGGAAGAGTGGCGAGGAGTGAAGATGCACATGAGGTGAAGAAGGTGTTGAAAGTGGCTGATATAGTAGTGGGGTCAGACAGGGAGGTGTTACCATCTTTGAGTATTGACATGGGGGGTTGGGGTGAAGAGGGATTGGACAGCTTTTCAGAATTTGGAAGGGTGTCATCGGTTATGGTTGAAGGAGGTGGAGAAATAGTCAGCTTTTGCAAAACTGGTGGTTCTGGTGCATGCCTTTCTTAGGTAATGGTATGTTAATAGGAGTTGGAAGTCTTATAGTCTTTCTAAGCTTTGTCCGATGCATGCATGTAGGCCAGCACTTCTGAGGTAACCCCAGGGTAGGTGTGTACCTCTCACCCTGGTTTGTTTCAGAGGGGCATAGTGGTTACATATTCCTAAAAATTCTGTGCAGAAGTAGGAGAGAGCATCTTCTATTGAGGGAGCAGAGGAGCTAGGAGACCAGTCTGTGTTGGCTAGAACAGTCAAGATAGGGGCTAAATTCAGGGATCGAAATAAGCATAGTGTGATCAATTTTGGGGGGGGGCTTTAGCTTGATGATTCTTTCAAATGCAGAAGATCAGTGATGATTGCTTTGGGTGTCTGGCAGATTGCCAGAATGAATTATGTGATGTGGGTGTGAGGTACGGACCCAGTCCAAGAGCATTTGGTTTGGGGATTTGAGGTCCAGATGAGTTGGTTCTTTAAATAATTGCATAAAGTTAAGGGATTTAAGTTCTGAGCAAGTTTTACTGTGGGTAGGAGATTTCCAGTTCAGGTTAAAATCTCCTAGAATATAGTGCTCACTGGAGGTGGCATGTGTAGTGATTGTGGTGATGAGTTCTACTGTTGTCAAGTTGGAAAGTCAGGGGCAGCACTATGTGCCAGGTATAATTATGGGTAGGGTGTGAGGTAATGAGAGTTTAATAAGGAGAAATTCAAATGTGGAGGGACAGGAGATAGAGATCACAGGGGAAAAATCAAGGTTAGAAGAAAGATACATGGCTACTACACCACCCTTAGAAGGACTATCTTGGCGAATACGGGAGTAGCTGGGAATTTGGAGGCAATTATCAGGTATTTTAGGGGAGAGCCAGGTTTTTGAGAGAATCAGGACATGTAGCTGGAGGATTAGCAAGAGGGGCTGGAGAAGGATTAGCTTTGGGAGCAAGCTTCTTATATTAAGGTACGTGATTTTGAGTCCCTTTGGAAGATGTGAGGGGGAGGAGGTAAGTGGGCAAGGGTTAGAGCCAATGCCCCCAGCACTGAGAAGCAATGATATAATAAGAAGTCTGCTAAGGTTCTTTGCTTTCTTGCAGGACATTGTGTCCAGTGAGTGGGAATAGGAGGGGGTTGAGGAGTGGGGGTGTGCAAGGGGTTTAAGTGTATGTAAGCATAGCAAGGAGGTTAGTGGGTGGTAGGATTTTTGTACCTGTTGGCCATGGGCAATGGGGAAGTTGTCTGAGAGAAGGGGATGTTGTGAGAGTGGAGGAGGTAGATGGGGCAAGGGTGGGGGACCAAGGGTTGAAGGGGAATAGGGATGGGGAAGGCAAATGAATGAGCATAGGAGAGTGAGGAGGGTTATAGTAATTAGGTGCATGGCTGGTTCTGAAGGGTGAGGGATCTACTTAGAGTGTTAAGGTGTAGGGTTGGTTAGTATAAGGGTTTATGTCATTACCTGGAATAGGATTGTAAGGCGTACAAGAAAATGAATATTTTGGATGTACTGTATACGGAGGATGCTAGACTTCAATAAGTGTGGTGTTTTTGGTTTGGGAGTGTAATAATGTGGGGAGAAGGAGTGTGCTGTAAAGGAGGTACCAATTAAAAACTGGAAGTGGAGCAGTGATGTATGAGGAGGAGGTTCAGAACTAAATCATTGGAACTGCCCTTGTTATTTCAGGCTGTTACTAGTGCAGGGATTGGTATGTTGATGTGTGTCACAGAGGACAATAAACCGAGATGTTTAATTGGCAATTGGATTAAGGTGTAGCAATAAGTAAGTTGCTTCATGTAATGGGTGTAGGTGCTTGTGGGGGTGGGGTTTTAGCACTGGAGGGGAATAAGGTGCAACTGCCAAGCTCAGGTTGGAGTGACGGTGGGAGGGTGTATGGGAATAACCACTCCCTGGGTACAGTAGCATTCTACAGAAAAACGATCAGCCAGCAGTGTGCCAACTAAAATGGAATCATGTAGGAAGAGCAGTGGTGCTGAACACTATAAACTACATTGGGTCCTGTACCTGCAACAAGGGTCCTCCTCTCTAGTGCTGATGCGGGGGGGCAGACAGCAACCTCATGACCATTCTGTGGATCCAGTGGTAAGCTGAAATATCTGAGGAGAACACATTAAGAGTCAAGTAGATGAGGGGTGGGAAGAGAACAGTTTCACATTACAACCAATGAAAGCCAGACATGCCCTGGGACAGGGAGAATCATGGGAAGGAGAGTTCTATTAGGACAGCATGGAAGGAGCAGAATTGTGGGAGAGGAGCGAGGGAGGTAGACAGGGTTTCAGAGGTGGTGCAACCTTGCCACAGGTTGGGGGAGAGGGAGAGAGAGAGAAAGATCAGTGAGTCTGAGTAGGGCAGGAGGGGTAGAGTGGCTTAAGACCACAGTTCAGAGTCAGCACATACAAAGCAGTTCATGGTGAGAAATACATTTGCAGAAAATCCTGACTAACATCACAAGAATGCCTCAGCAGAGAGCAATAATCACAACAGTATGTGGAGCAAGTTAATTCATACATAATACTGACTAAAACACACGAATGCCCCTGTTGCAGGAATGTTGAAGGGGTATTACTGGCCATGTTGCTAATGCAGGGAAGATGATTCAGCAGTGATAAGTGTTTTGTGAAAGTTAAATTTAACAAATGGAATTCTACTGGCATTATCTATTATGTGTCCATGAATTTTTTTATCAAATTCTGCTAATTAGTCATTTCTAAAGTATCAACACTAAATTGTAACTTACTAAACCCCATTTATCCAGGTTAATTAGATTCAAGGACATATTTACTTTGGTATCCATGCCAAATCTCGAGTGTATACCTGCAATACCAGTGGAGCTATAAACATCCAAATATTTTGAAAATGTTCACACAAGTTAACAAATAAATTGTGAAATTTTGAATGCCTCTTACAGTTTGCATAACCAATTACCCCTCTATTCAGCAGATTCTATGATTCTTCCAAGAAAGTATGAAAATGAATTTTTAATTATCTAGCTCCAAAGTTGAAAAAGTTGTAATATTTTCTGAAAAGTTCATATGAATCACAAATTGCCAGACATTGAACCTCTATAACTTCCCCTTCCCTCATACAAATGGCATGCAATTTGGAACCTGTTTAGGGCCTCCCCAACCAATCAATGTTCCAAATTTCAGACCACCTGCTGTAACACTGACCAACTTATGACCATTTAAAGAATTTCAGAAAATTCTGAAATATTTTATGACATTTCAAAAAATGTGGAATTTCATGAAAATCCCACAAAATTGGAACTTACTAATTTCACCCAGCACTACAGCAATTGCAAACTGAAGGAAAAATAATCAGTTCACCAGGAGCATTTGTGGTTTATGTCACCTAAGTAATGCAAACCAAAAACAGTGTCACAAACCAAAAAGATTTTGGTTCACACCAGACTGATATCTAAAACTAGAATTTAAATTCTTATAACTCTGGAACTGTTTAATATTTTTTCATGAAACTTACAAAAGGCACTAGCATGGCAGAGGCAGCTTCTATTCTGAAAGTGTCAGTACAGTCTAGGCTGTACGTGACAGCAACCCCCCCTCAATAAAAAGCCAATGTTAAGTATAAGAAAAAACTGACCTTTTTACAAAATAAGGGGCATCCAGATCTCAGAAACCACACAAGGTGCCATCATGAAACATTCCACATCTTGAGACCATAGCAGTGTGACTGCACATACAAATATTTAGGCTATTCTGTTGAACATCACCAAACTAATTATGATGCAAAGTTAGGGGTATAAAATTGAGCACTGTACTCCATCATTACTACAGGGGCACTATCACACCTCCATAATTCATTGAAAAAAATGCATTAAGGCTTCAGTTAGGGCTCAACTTAAACCAGCAAAACCAGAAATTGCAGTGTTCACCAGTGCGGGGCAGGATGCTGGTCTGGGACTACAAACCCCACACTATAGCTAGGACAAGCAGGTCAACCAACAATCTCCAGTCCAAATCAGAAGAGTGCACTAAAAAAGCAAATAAAGAAGCCAAGCTCACATCATGGGATTCCTGGGTAACAGTCTCAGGCTGTGACATGGTTCTGAAGTGTGATTTACTTGTATTTGCAGTTGGAGATGAGAATTTCATAATAAGATGCACATGCATCATGACCTGAGTGTGGCTCTTTTATTTGCTTTTTTAGTGCGCTCTTCTGATTTGGACTTTGGAGTGCTTGTCAACCTGTTTGTCACAGGGTTCAACTTAACATCTCAAAAGTAGGGAAAAGTGGCATTAGGGTTTCCAATCCAAGCTCCTCATCCCCAAGCATCAAACGTACAAGACTGCACATGCAGTCACAACCAGCCATCATCAAGCAAGACAAACAACATGCAGCTGTTTCCAAATAACAAAAATGCAGTAGCACTGAAGTGATGCAGTCATAGATTTGTATATGTGTCTGCAAACTTGCAGGACCTACAGGAGCCTGTACTTCTGCAACCAGAAGTGTGTGTATGTCTACAGTGTGCATGAGTACCTGTGGCTCCAGAAATACTGGCTGCACAGTTGCATGCACTTCTGCAGAAAGAAGTACTACTGCAGTTTGGGTATCATTGATTTCTATATGCAGCAGAAGTGCAGGCCCCACAGGATCCCTCGCTTCTCTAAACAGATGTCAGTGTCTGTGTCTTACACCTGCAGCAGCAGAACAGACAAAAGTGGTGTTGCAATTTGGGTATCTTGGATTTCTATATTCAGTTTCACATGTGCAGTCCCTCTAGGGGCATGCACTTCTGCACACAAAAGTCAGTATGTAGGTTTTATACTAGCAGCTGCAGAAGTGCAGGCCTCTGAGGTGCCTGCACTTTTGCCGACAGAAGTAGCATTACTATTTGGGTATCATGGATTTTGCGGGACTGCATTTTTGCAGCCATAGCTCACTGTGCATGTCTTACATCTGTGGTTTCAGGCATGCAGGACCCTCAGGAGCCTGCACTTCTGCAGTCAGAAGTGTGTGTATGTTTTACAGTGTGAATGAATATCTTTGGCTACAGAAAGTCTGGCCCCATAGCGGTCTGCTCTTCTGGGGAAAAAATAACTCTTGTAATTTGGGTATCATGCATTTCTATTTGTTGCTGCATGGGCCTGTGCAATGAATTTCCTTTCTTTTGAGATAGATGCATGTGTGCAGGGCACTCTGGGCCCTGCACCAAAGGAAGAGTCCATCTGCATTTAAGCATGACCCAAGAAGTCAATATCTCATGCAAACACAAAATTTTAATGTTGCAAATGTTTGTGTTGCACTTCAATGTTGTACTTAGCTGCACGACACAAACATTATTTTGGCCCTACATCATAAAACATGGTTGCTAGAATGTTAAATCCTGCCCAAAAGGTGGTTTTGTAGAGTGACAGTGAAATTACCTTTTGACATGTACTTGAAAATACCAACCACCTCTGTTAATGAGGTAGGGTCATGCAAACAGTGTATTCAAAATTTGGGAGTAAAATACTGTAAACGGACAACTTATGAGAATAAGCATGTGAGACACAAACATGGAATTTTAGTGTTGTACATTTTAATCTCACACATTTAAGTGAAACACTAAAATCTGACACTAACATTTACATGTCACAAATATTAATATTTCAGTTTAGTGTCACACTTAAATGCATTTGAAAATTCCCACCATCTTTGTTCATGTAAATAGTATATTCAAAATTTGGGACTAACATATTGTCAAACAGCCAAGTTCTGAGTAAAGGTATGTGAGAAACTAAGATGAATGACACATAAATTTATGTGTTACACTTCGAAACCACCATTTGACCTGGACTTCAAAATTAACACCATCCTTGTTCATGAGGTAGGTCATGTAAACAATATATTCAAAATCTGCAACTAAAATGTTTTAAGAATGGCCAAGTTATGAGTAAAAGGATGAGAGGATTATGTGCAAATACATAAATTCAACTGTCTTAAATTTATGGGTTGCAAATCAGAAATCACCATTCAACCTGTACTTGAAAATTCCCACCATCCTTGTTCATGAGATGGTGTCATGTAAGCAGAATATTTAAAATGTGGTGCTCAAATATTGTAAAATGGCTAAGTTATGAGTAAAAGTATGTGAGACACAAAAATTGAAAATCTGTGTCGCACATTTAACTGCAATACAGAAATGTGCAACACATTCATTTGTGTGTCGCAAATTTAGATGTTGCACTTCAAAATCACTGTATGACCTGAACTTGAAAATTTCCACTATTCTTGTTCATGAGGTAGGGTCATATAAACAGTATACTCAAAATGTGGAAATAAATATAGTAAAATGTTCATGTTATGAGCAAAAGTATGTGATACATTAAAAGGCGCAACATACAAATTTAAGTGTTGCAAAATATGTCTTGTACTTCAGTATCACTCTTTGACCTGTACTTGTCAAGAATGAACACTAAAAGGACAGTGGCCATGACTTTTGGTTCCAAACAAAGCTGTTAGAAGCTCCCACCCTCCCTGCCTTCTTTACCCCAGCCAACACTCCTCTGGATGATGTCTCAGCTACAAATACCTAGGAGTGTGGCTTGATCCTCATTAGACTTCTCCTCCCACTTTAAGACCCTGCATTCCAAATGACATCCTAAACTGGGTCTGCTCTATTGCCATAATGATAGTCTTCCCATCCCAGTCCTACATGACCTGCTGGTCAAATGGATACTCCTTGCCTTTGACTATGCAGATGTGATGTACAGCGCTGCTCCAATCACTTCTCTTTTCAAACTAGATGTCCTCTTCAATGCCTTCTGTTGTTTTCACTCAAATTCCCCATGACACATCATCATGACCTACCCTACCCCTCCAATCCCTAGCAAAGAGATACATGTCTCACTGCTCCACCTTCATCTCTAAACACTGGTTTGGAACTCTGCTTTCCTACCATTCTCTCTCCTAAATCCCTACCCCTTCTTTACAATTCACACTTGAGTTGCCTACATTCCTTCGCCTTCCCACGAGCACACTTCAGCAGGAAACCAACTTTCTCCTATATACTCCTTCCTCTGGAACAATCTATCCCTCAAACCTGTCTCACTCCCATCTTTCCTGCTCTCAAGCACCTCCTCAGACCTCACCCTGTTAGATCCTGTAACTGCCTATGGCCCTAATTCTTACCATATGGCTGTCCTCCTCCCGCTCTTCCACTTCCTGTATCAGCAGCTATCACATTGTTTTCTGTTACCAGCACTTGTTGGCTTTCCCTTCCCATAGAGTCTCCTGCACAACACTCTGCATTCCATTCTTAAAATGTGAATTTACCTGCTCATTGTAGTATACTGTTATGTACAACAGATTCTTGTATTATACTGTATATACATTTTTGTGTTTATTCAGTATTAATCTGCATCTACATGTTGCTCTCCCTTTGTTGTATTTGTACCCCCTGTCTTCAGGGGCACAGGGTCATATCACTGTATGACAAAACCAAGTAGCTGAAATGCGGCAGCAAAACAGTGCCACACAAAAATAGAGTCAGGCAAAACACTGACCTGTTCTTGCACCTTGCCCATTGACAACAGTGGGTCTTTATGTCTTTTTGCAGGAGGATTTTCCCCCTGCACCCTCCATGAGGCTGTCTTTGCCCTCAACACCCCCAGAACTTAAATAAAGTCTGGGGGGCAGACTTCCGTGATGAGGAGACACTCAGGAGGGGGGAAGTTTGATTTTTTTTAAAAAACAGGACAGCAAAAATGACAGTAGAGGGGACCTGGGGGGAACTGAACCATGGTCCCAGACCTCCCAACTGCACTGTGTGCTGGTGCTTCCAGCCACTCCACAACAGGTGGCTCAACCAGGTACCCAGCACACTGCACCTTCTCCTCTTCTTATATCAGTGCTGCAGTGACAGGGGTAGTGGTAAATCCCTATCGCTATTCTACCCCTGTTGCTGTGATTTCAAGCACTGCATGTACAGCATGGTTAATACTGTGCTGTCTTACATGCACGGTATTGACCCAGTACCATCCCCAGGTCGCACTTGGAAATGAGCTTCTGCTCAGTGAGCCTTTTCCGTTCATCAAATTTTAAATAAATAAACAAATATCTAAATGCCATTTATATCATATATTGCAATTCAGATTTTACAATGACCCAAAGAAATGAGCAAGAGGGAGCACCCCCTCCATCTCTAATGAATGAAGTGGTTCCAATTATTGTCATGGCAACTCCAAAATAACTGCCCAAGTGAATGGAAAGAAAATTGTCTGAGTTAGCAGCTCAGTAGCACACATGAGAACATCACATACAGATCAATTCAAATCATGCATTGTCTTTAAATGAATATACTTATTGTGGAAGGCTATCTCAGTTAGAGGGATGCATACCAAATTAAGAAGGGAGGGTTTTAAATGAAAGGCAGGAAAGGGGGGTTAGGTTGGGGTGAGGGGTGGGGGTAGGGTAGGAAATAACAGAACCAGCGGAAATAAAAAGGATGGAACTGGAAGGAAACAAACAAGATATTAAGGAGGAAAGATGAAATGGAATTTAGATATGAATTAATAATATGTCCATTTAGTTTAAGCGCAATCTATGACCATTAGCAAGTTGTGGTTAGAATTAAATTAATATTATATTTCACTTTGAATACTGTATTAATATGTACTATTTTACCTCAACAAGCAGGTTTTTTTAATCCTTGTTCTTTCCAAAATTAGATAGGTGTGATGCCACTTAAAATTTTCCACCATTTAACATGATGTAGTGTTTGGAAGGCCATCGCCTGATGAAGCGCACTTAAGTAAAACTGGTCAGGGTGTTTTTCATGTGAGCTAGTGTGTGTTTTTACCCCTGTGTGGTACCATGGATATTTTACTACAGAGTTGTGAGTAATAAACTCCTTTTGCATTGTATCACTGGCAGAAAGTGCCATTTTTTCCTTGCTTGCCTGTGTGTTTTTGGACGGGGCACGTCCAGTCCCTGAGCAGCCCCGGCTGCTGTTGGACAGTTATGTTTACCCAGTTCCAGGCTGGTTCCACTACCTTTTGATATATAGTGGTGGCCATGGAGAAAGTCAACAAATGGGATCTTATCTCAGACCAGTTGTGTACTTTCCATGGGAAGTAAGTGATTTATGGCAGTTCCCCAAATGCCTTTTTCGCACAGGATGCCATTGCCAGTCATGTTTGAGATGTTGAAGCTGCAATTTGTTTTGTAAAAAAATATGCCATAGTCATTATTTTTATGTTTTATCAGCGCTTTGTTTCTGGCTGCTCTCCAGTTTTCTCTGTGTCGCAACAGACCCAGAATAAAGTAATGCTAGGGAGCTGTCAATGGTTTATTTACAGCAACAAGGAATTCTGACTAAATTGTAAAGTTCAATTAAATGTGCCTTACTCAGAGGCTCAGTCTCTTATTTTGGTAGTGGTGATTGCAGTATAGCACCTTATATGTAGATGTACATAGCAAGGCATTATGGGTACAATAAGAAGCTGTTTTCCAATTTCCTTACTGTGAGGTGCAGTCTTTTATTTTTGTAGTGGCTTCAATAATATACACTCACATATGTTTATTTTCAAAACAAGGCATTGTGTAAACAATATCTCTTTGCATCTCACTGTGCAAACAAGATTTCTTTACTGAAAGATGTAGTCTCCCATTTCTGTAGTGAGCACATAAATGTAATAGCCTGTATGCTAATTTGCATAGTGAAGCATTGTGGGTACAGTCAATAGCTGATTTTTCTAGCTGATTTTTCTATCTCCCTAATCAAAGTGGTGTCTTCTGTTTTGATAGTGCTTACAGCAGTACAGTCTGTAGAAAGGCTTCTGGAAATGGTTTTGTGATGCTGGTAGGCTAAAAAAGATCATTTGCCATTCTGTGTAGATGTTGTTTCACTTTTACTGCCTGCTGGTGAAGTGACAAGTCTGAAATGACAGCTCCTGTCAGAATGTGGGAGTGTAATGATACTTTTCTATGTTTATGTTATAGGGCTTGAATGGCTGCAAGTAGTTTAGGAATGTAGTTATGGGTCAATGATGTCACTGCTCTGAGCTGCTTTCAGCCAATCAAATCACTAGAATGTTTCTACACATGTTATAATGCTAGATACAGCTACTTGCAAACAATGTAAAGTGTCAGCTAAAACTGACAGTGTCCCTTTAAAGAGCAACTGACACAATCTGGCCAAAGGTGATACATTGCAGAATTAGAATATTTATATCCCCAGTAAATCCCATACCAAAAACTAGATTGTTATGTTACTGCATTTTAATGTTATTAGGCATTTTATAACCCTGATTTCACTACCGGTTCAGAAAAACCTGTTTCAGTGAAGAGCTGCTGATCATGTCATTTAGGGACCTCACAGTCTAGTGTTCCCTGTCAGCAAGCTTATAGGACCGGTTTCTCCAAAGTTTTAAAGATCATGTGCAATGGTTTTCACAAGTAAAACAGGTAGCACTAGTCAATAAACTATGGTTTATTTCATTACTTGGTGTATGAAAGTATTATTCAGAGTGGCTCAATTCAGCACATTTGGAAAATGATCTAAATATGGCTCTAAAACAGTGCTATGCTGCTAGCATTGTTTCACAGCCATCTGTTGGCCTGCCAAGAAATTGCTTGAATAACTACCAGAGCTGAAATCTCCTCTGCACTTAAATATATGCATTCCCCATAATGCACAGCAGTCAAACTTCAAAGAGCCAACACAGCAGAACAACAGAGATGATTCCACAGTTCACAAAAGTAAGTCAGCCAAAAGGAATACATATTCTGAAATGTTGATAACATCTGCATATAATCAATAATTGAATGACTTTTCACCATTGCACCCATAATATACAGAATGTAGTTAAATATATGCATTTCCCATAATGCACAGCAGCCAATCCCAAACAGCAAACAGCAGAAAAATATAGATGATTCCACTCTATTGGCATCTGTATCTGTGTTTTATTGTACTTGCTAATACAGGATGTCATGTTACAATCTTTTATAAAGCAGAACTCTATGTTTCTGCACTTGCCATGTTACAAGCACATTAAACCAGTCCAGAGCATGATTCTGCTGTAGAACTAACTTTGTTACAAAACCTGCAACTCATATAGTTTTTATGGCAATGTTTTTTGAATGGTGCTGCCAGTTATACTTGTGGAAAACCATTGCACATGATCTTTATAACTTTGGAAACACAAGTCCTATAAGCTTGCTGACAGGGAATACTAGACTGTGAGGTCCCTAGATGACATAATCAGCAGCTCTTCACTGAAACAGGTGTTTTTTGAACAGATGCTGAAATCAGGGTTACAAAATGGCTAATAACTTTAAAACAAAGTAACAAAGAAATCTAGTTTTTGGTATGAGATTTACTAGGGGTATGCTTATTCGGATTCTGCAATGTTGCACTTTTTGGCATCAGTGGCTCTTTAAAACTTAATTTCCCCTTGGATGATGTCACAGTTGGGGATTGCAGCACTGAGAAAAAGTGGCAGGGTTATACAAATGAGACAACACAAAAATAGCAGGATTTTATTCCTGGAAAACAGGGCTTTTGGCAGTTTGAATGGTAGGAGACTGATTCACAACTCTTGCAGGTTACTACTCCAATTTGCAATGGCAAACTCCATAAATCATTTAAAATGTTTTAACAGACCTATATTTTAAAGATTACCAACAGGCACCCATTTGGTGGCTAGCTAGTTAAAAGGGAACAGTCACCACCAAGGGCCCTCACACTCAAGTGTGGGGCTGGTCCCAATTTTCTCTTTTTGTGCAACAACATGTTGGTTTCCTTAATGTTTACTGTAGTATACTAGATTGCATCATGCTACTTTTAATTATTGGTAGGCTGACACCTTCTGTTACTACAATGCCAGAATTCAGTGCACAAAACATCAGAGCAGTAGGAAGCAGTGAGAAGATTCAGTAGCCAGCACTACAGGTTAAGGTTCATTCTCAAGGACAAATCTGATCCACTGGTGATGGTGCACAGTGGCCAGATTGGTGCTGCTCCCCACATCTGAATGCCATAGTTTTGCATTGTTTGGGTGGCATTTTGTTGTGACTATGATCTCTGCTTCCTTGAGATGGCTTAGTGGTTCTAGCATGTTATGCCATTCTACTGGGCTGTGTGAACAGCTGGCACCACACATTGCATTATCTGAGCCTTTCACCAGAAGGCTTGAGAATGGGTCTACAGACCCGATTTCAGCTTAAGGTTGATTTTTGTACTTTAGACCCTGCTGAACATGGGAATGTAGCTCATTTTGTAAATCAAGGGCTAAAACCTTGAGAAAACAGGGTCTTACAATCAAGCCATGACACTGGACATGCATGTATGCATATGTATATTCGCATACCCAGTGTCATGGCTCAACTCTGAGACTGTGTTTTCTGTAAGTTTTAGCCCTTGGTTTACAAAAAGAGCTACTCTCCTGAGTTCAACAGTATCTAAAGTACAAAAAGCAATGTTCAGTTCAACTCAGGTCTCATGACCCCTCCTCAAACATTCCAGTGCTGCAGACCCATTGGTACAGTGAGGTCATCCACAACAACTCAAGGGGCCCCCACCCACTGGAACCCTCCTCCACAGCCGAATCAGAGCTCCACTGACAGCCCATCTGAACTCTGCTCCACAGCATTTTCAAATTCTTTGGCAGCAATGATCAGCACAGTGGCAATTTAATTCTTGCCATGTGAAAGGTATTATAGTCTATATGAGCTCTGACCTCATATTTGCTGATCTAGTTGTCCTTCAGGACTATGGGTGATCACAGAGGATTGTACATAGACCCTGGAGAAAAGCAGTGACAGAAAACATCTGATCAGAGATTATAAAAGCTCTAACATGCATTGTTATATGAATCTCCACTGCTGCCTACTGCTTTGATGTCAGGTGCAGGAGATTCTGGGATTTGTAACAAAGAAGATGTCAGCCTATAGCTAAGCAAAATTAGTCCAATATAATCTACTATAGTACAGTAAACAGTAAGTATACCAAATGTTTTTGCCCACAAGTACACATTGGGATAGCCCCACACTTTGAGTGTAGGTCCTTGTGCTGAATGTTCCTTTTAATGGATTCATGGGTACTGGGCCATGTGTGGAACAAATTTTGGCTTTGCAGTCATGGTAAATTAGAGGTTCAGAATTCACACAAACATAAGAGTTTGGTATTTAGTAAGGTATTGTCCCAGGTCTGATCGTGTGCAGCAATTAGAAATCCCATTTCATCTTTTTTTTAATGTGCACATTCAGTATCCAGGTTTTGGGAAACTGTTGGCATCAGAGTGGAATGAGACACAGTTTTCTATCATAAATTATAACAGTACAGTCAGGATTGTTTCATCAAAGGTGTGGGAGGTACTATAAAAGTACTTAGGTTCTAATATTTGTAATGTTAAATTTTTTTATATTAAAAATCTAATGTCAACTTGTAATGCAACAAAACATTTCATCCCATCATGAGTTAACTAGAATTTTTTTAGATTCTTTGAAATCTATCTATCAGGTAGAATGCATTTTGCTTCCCTACTCTAAATGTACTGTGCTCTGCAGAATTGCATCTGTGTAACACTCTAGAGAATAGGGTTGGAACACAATTACATATTGTATGTTTTTTTCTGGTGTTTGTTTTTGTTGTTTTGTATTTCCTTTTCTTTTTTTTCTTTCTTGTATTTTGTTATATTACTTCAGTGATTTAGTTATAATATGTATGTGATCAGTAGTCTTTTTTGTTATTGCATTATTTTTTGTTGCACATAATGCTGCTCACTGTTTGTTTTTGTTTCATCTCTTTCTTTTAAAAACTTGCCCACTCTTTTTGCAAAAAGCTATGGTATCTTTAACATCCAGGTGAACAACCACTAGAACAGGTAGATGGGATGTCAGTTTAATGTCTTGTCCAAAACATGTCACCTCTGATAGCACTGTGTCTCCCAAACACCATGTTAGGGCAACAGTGTGGTTACATGTAATGAAGGGGGATTGTCTGTTTTAGAGTGTTCCAACATCTGTTGTAATTAATATTGTGTGATTTAATTGTTCATACTATACTTTGCCTTGGGAATATGAATTGATTTTATACACGTGCTCCTTAGCACATTATAATAGGTCCAGTCATTTTACAGATCAGACAGTTTTGGCCTTTGCTGATGGATTATCTAATTATTTCTTTTAATTTTTCAATAATCTCTGCTGATACCCAAGAAAATAATTGCCATTTATTTGAAGTTCCTTAAACTAAGCATAAATTTTAAAGTTCATAGAAATATAATCTAAAAGTATGTCCATGCTGCATCTGCAGCTGAGTACATTTTAGAAATGGAAAACTAATGTAATCCACATCAAATAAGCATAAATAACATCTTAAAAGATCTCCTGAATAAGAAACAAGTAGAAGGGATAATCTTGTAGATGTCCAGCACAAAAAAAGAAACAGCACTCTGGCCCAGAGTGACATTATTTATAACTCCATAAAGTGTTCTGCAGCTGACTCTGACAGAAAAAACCAAATCTGGTCAGAGCCCCTAGGGCTGTTAATACATTAACTTGCTAACTGTGTGTCAATTGCTTAAACATAACATTGAAATGCCATAGACAGGTCCATGTGTAAATATAATTTTTGGTAAATTTAGATGATTTATGGGGTTGATCCTGTGTTTCCCATGCATTTAAAATGAGAGCAAGTGCATCTTGTACTATATAGGGGAGGAGAGGCAGCTCTTCACCAAGGCTTTCAAGTAATGGTAGAATAAATGGTGCAGAGTGGAGAGGAGAGGTATGGCTACACTGGGGACTATGGACCAACCTGAAAGGATAAGCACATATACCAAGGTGATGACCTTGATTCAATTCAGGAGTGAACTATAGTCCTCAGTGGATGGTTTAAATATTAATTCAATTGACATTTAAAGCAGTTGAGGGGGTGACAGAAGAAATAGGGAGGTAGAAAGGCGCCCCATCACAGGCTGAGAGAGTAGGGAGATCTCTAGGGGACAGAGTACCACCAGGATGCAAGTTATTCAAAGAAGTAGTAGGTTAGCAAAGAAGAAAGGGGGGAGAAGGGAGCAATCAAAGGGGAATTTTGAAGGAGGGGAAATTAATTTGAAAAGGAGACAGTGACAAGAAAAGAACTAACAAAACATGGAAAGTGATGTGTGCCAATGGTAGTCTGAGAAATGAAATCCCAGACCTAGAGACCATCATGGCAGAGGGAGATATATATATTGTGGCCATTAACAAATCATGGCGTACTGACAATTACGTCTTGAACATGGTCATATCAGGCTACACAATATTCATAAGGGACAGGGCAGGGAAGAAAGGAGGGTGTGTAGTGCTTTACGTGAAGGAAAACGTAAAAGTGATGGAGGTAAAGGGAATTTGGGGGGATAGGTGATATGGGTCACTCTGTAGTAGAGAAACAGAGCCAATGTTTTGACATGAGTGATCTTCAGGCATCTTACATGAAGCAGGTCTCAGATAAAGAAATGTAAGAAGCAAATGGCAAAATGGCTGAAAGGGAGTAGTGTTGCTGGTGGAGGACTTCAATCTGCCAGATGTAGTTTACAGCTACAGTGTCTATTAGAAGGAGGGATAACATGAAGTCCCTGCAATGGGCATCTTCCAGGCTAGTAGTCAGTGAACCCACTTGAATCTTACTGTAGAGAACTCATATTTTTACATTTAAGTAGGTGCAAAATATTTTTGGACCAACTTGTATTGGATTTTAACAAGCAGTTTCCTAGATAGTCTATTTTAGGTAATTCCACTGTTGGAAAACAAGATGAAATATGTGATGCAGACCTGACTTGGCTTGGATCTGTATCATTGTTCTTTTGTACATTGTCTTGCAGCTTTTCTAAATGTATTTTAGATTGCTTTATGTTGTAATGTTTTTTTTTTTACTGATCAACAATAAAACTTTGAACTTGGAGCCGAGAAATTTGTCCAATCTATTTCTATGCTCAGAGAAATTCTTGCAATTTATCACTTACGAAAGCAGATTATTCCATATGTCTACTGTCCTTTGTGTGTAATAAATCTTGAGTTTGCTGGTTTTAAAAATGATAGGCCAAATTTGTTATTCATGACCCCTTACTTTTGCTCCATTCTAAAATTTAAATTTAATCCTTCCATTAGATCCTCCGTGTTAATGATTTTGTACATCATCTACACATTCCCCCAATATGCCTGTTGTGCAGAGTATTTACCCCCACCTACTCCTTCTGCAACTCCCCCACAGGACCCTCATCCTCTCTGCCCATACTTCCATTTCAGCAAGAGCTGCCTTCTTCTGTCATTTTCCAAACATTTGGAACTCCTTCCCCTTTGGTATCCATTCTGCTCTGTCTACTCTTTTGTTGTCCTATCTTCTTCAACACTATAGTTTCCCATCCTGCAACCCCTCCCCGCCCTCTCTTCTGTTCTATTTCCACTACTCAACCTCCTTCCACCCCTCCCTAGGCATGCTGATAGCCTATAGCATTAGCTGGGTTTACACTGAGTAGTGTTCATATCCATGGGGTTGCACTCATGGGGGTAAAGCTTGCCTCCCTTCCCCTCCCCTTCCTCTTCACTCCTCTTTAATTCTTCCCTTTTGTTTCCAATCCTCCCCTCATCCTTTCCTCAAGTTGGCCACACCCACCTCTTCTGTGTCAGTGTTCTGTTCCTCAATTGATCCCTCAATGATACCCTTCTTATCCCCTGCCAGTCCCCTCATAGGGTGTGCATTCCATAGGGGTGAAGGCTCACCTAATCTCCAACCATCTCCCACTCCCCCATCCCACTATTCTTTTTCTGAAACTCAAATTTATTAGATAGAAAGTATGAGATACAGAGGGCAATGCATATATAGTTATGTAACAGTTTCAAACATATATTCAAGTGTGAACCAATGAGAAATATACCTTTAACCAACTGGCCCATCCAAAAGTGGACCAATATTTTAAAAAAATTGGTTCACATAAGGCAATGCCTCAATGTAGTCAGCATCAAAAATTGAATCAATTACCAGCAAGTGTCCATAATTTAAATCAAACTGATATTGATATTGTCCTCCTAACACTGACCAACTCAAAAGAAAAAAATCTAATATTAAGCACTCCAATTAATCAAATGTAAAGTACACTGCTCAAAACCAGAGAGAGAGAGAGAGACAGAGGGAACCAAGGAATCCACCACAGCAAAACTAATGCTGAAAGTTAATAAATCAAGAGAATGTGTTCCTTGATGTACAGATCAAAATGGAAATTGATGGGCGTACCATAGTCATTCAAAATTACCCCCTTTCCACTATTCTGACAAGGTTTCTCTCTTACCACCTCAAGTGTTAAAAAAAGCAAAATATATCTGTGTTAATGTGTTATGTGCCTATGTATATGATATGTACATGAGTATAAAAGTATGTGCATACTGTATGTGTACATACTTAAAAAAATATATGTGTGTGTGTATGTATAACATGTATATGTATATAGACTATATTCTGAATGGCAAGTGTTGCCTGCCTAGCCCACAAAAATGTTTGTTATAGCTTTAAAGTTATTCAGTAGTGTGTATGAATGTAGCTCTATGTATATTTCCAGTTCCCCCATCTCACCTGCCCAGCAGATGACCAGAACAGCCCTTCCCCTTCTCTACCCACTGAAAACTGTGATGTAAGATGACCGGGAGCTGCAATGAATGAGTGCGTGCGCTCATTCTGCTCAGTGGGTGGCCAGCTCTGGAGGACAGTGGATGGCTATGCTGGTTACCTGCTCAGGGTTGGGATCGGAGAAGTGGGGGATGTGATGGACTACCTGCCAGGGTGGGGGAGGTCCAGTAGACACCAGAAAATGAAGAAATGATATATTTTATATTTTATATGGAGGGGCAATTGCAGGTGGGTGGGGACTAGACACCAATAATCTATTTTATATGGGCTAGTGATCAGCAGGGGCTCAGAAACCAGGGGCCAGCAATTGGTGGGGGGGGGGAGGCTATATCACTAAATAATACATCAAACTGTGGATGGAATAAATTCTGCAGTTTAATGTATTATTACGCAGTTCAACCCAAAAATTATAATAAATGTTTTAATAATAAACTTTATTTGTTTTAAGTGCAATTCAAAAAAATACCAAAGCGCTTTTACAGAACACATAACAAAAAATAATTAAAACAAGTTAAAATAGCACAATTCCACAAGATAATACTCAGGGTAGGCAAGGGAAAATAAAAATGTTTGAGAGCAAATTTAAAGCTCTCCACAGTCAGGCACCCCCTTATCTGAAGAGGTAGAGAATGTCACAGGGTCGAGGCCACAAAGGTAAATGCAAGGGCTCCAGATGTCTTCAAACGAACCCTGGGAATCTCCAGCAATCCCTCCTTGGCTGAGTAGAGTGCTCAGAGGGGGCAGAAGTGACAAAGGAGCTCTTGCAGATAACTCAGTCCCTGTCCATGTAGGGCCTTACAGGTTAGCAAGCCAACCTTGAAGGTGATCTGCCACTGCACTGGCAGCCAATTCAGTCCACGCAGCACAGATGTTACATGGCTAGATTGAGAAAGTCCAGTCAACAACATGGCTGCAGAATTCTGCACCAGCTGCAGGCAGTGGATATCAACCACCAGAAGCCGTAAGTACAGGACATTGCAGTAATCAAGGTGGGAGATCTCATAGGAATGGACCAAGGTCGAAAGATCACCAGACAAAACCAGGTGCTTCATCTGGGTGATATTTCTCAGATGGTAAAATGAGATCTTGATGACAGATGACACCTGAAACTTCAGTGTCAACTCCTCATCAAAAATAATGCCCATGCTCCACACCCATTCAGAGGACATCAGCCGGTGACCACCAAGCAAAAGCCCAGAGGCCTGCCCAGCTGAGGACCCTTCTACCCAGTGACCAGGGTCCATCACCAAAACCTCAGTTATGTCAGGATTCAACTTCAGTCAGTTGGCACTCATCCAGTCTTGAATCTCGGCAAGGCAGTTGTTAAACACTGAGACCAAATCATCCTGGTTGGGCATAAAAGTCATATATAGCTGAGTGTCACCTGCATAGCAGTGAAAACTCAAGCAATACTGCCTTATGATGTCTCCCAAGGACAGCATGTACACTGCGAATAACATAGGTGAAAGCATGGAACCCTGGGGTACACCACATAGCAGAGAGGATGCTTCAGAAGAATAAATTCCTGACACAACTCTCTGAGATCTACCCTTGAAGAATGAATGGAACCATCTTAGGACTGTCCCTGACAGTCCACAGATCACCCTCAGGTGCTCCAGCAATATGCCATGATCAATGGTGTCAAAAGCTGCAGAGATCAAGGAGTACTAAGATGAAATGAGTCCTCTGATCTCTCTCTCTCTCTCTCTCTCTATCAGAAGATCTTTGAGCAACCAAACTAGGGTGGTCTCGGTGCTATGCCTCTTCCTAAAACCTGACTGGAGAGGATTGTAGATGTCATGCATGATAAGGTGGTCATCCAGCTGCAGCACGACCACCTTCTCAATAACTTTGCCACAAAGGGCAGATTAGAAATGGGTCTGTAGTTGGTGAGACTGTCAGGGTCGAGAGAAGATTTCTGAAGGAGAGGTGTCACCGCCGCCTCTTTCAGGAGTCAGGAAACACCCATCTCAAGTGAACTCTGGACTATCTCAGCCGGGACTGGGTCGATGACATCAACGCACCCCATAAGGAGGCAAGTAGGACCCAGATCCAGACTATAGCAGATCAGCTGTATATTCTGGACAATTCTTATGACATCCACGATAGCTGGCTGGCTAAAAGCCAACCAACCAAACCGAGGTTCTGCAACCTCCAACCAATCACGGCTCAGCCCATTGGAATGAGCTAAGCAGATCTCTGATCTAATGTTAGCAACCTTATCTGCGAAGAAGCGAGCAAACTCATCACACTTATCCTGTGATAAAGCTCTCCAAAATTGCAGAAAGGCTGGATTGCACAGTCTTTCCACAGTTCGAAGGAGCTGAGCAGGTTGATTCCTTGCAGCAGTGATCTCTCCGGACAGGAACTCTGCCTTCTTATGGGAAATCACTGGTTGATAGTCTAAATAATGGACCATCAATCTAAGCCTGTCGGCATCAATGCCAGATTTCCACCTGCAACGCTTCATCCTTCAACCCTTTCTCCTTATCTCCCTCTAGGTCCCATCAAACCAAGTGGACCCAGGATGAAGGGTGAGGGGGCGAACATGAACAGGAGCAACGGAGTCCAGAGCCACATCCACAGCCATATTATAAGCTTGCACCAGGCTGTCCAGACCCCTGCTAGCAGTTGGAAATACTGATAGATCCAGTACTGCCATCAGGCCATCTGGGGTTACCTCCTTTAACGGGCAGTATGGGATCATCTCCACAGGGGCAGGCCTATGGGGGGGGGCTGGAAATTAAACCTGATAGTATAATGGTTAGACCAACTGAGTGGCTCCACCACCAAATCAAAAGTCTCCATACCCAGGAGGAAGACCAGGTCCAGAGAATGACCAGAACTATGGGTTGCAGAGGCAATTGTCTGTGCGAAGCCCAATGATGCCATTAGGCAAGGCAAGGCAAATTTTAATTTTTGGGCTCCCAATACAGGAGGCTTTGAGCACCATACAATCAACATTAGAACAATTAAAACACAATAAATAAGATATAAACATTGTAATAGGTATTTATAACCGAAACACTAAAATAAGAGTCTAAATTGTCAGCAGAAAATTTGTTTAAAGTGCCATTATGCAATTATCTCTATTAACTAAAAGACAGTGTCTGAGAATGCCTGGCTGAATAAAAAGGTCTTGAGATGGGCTTTGAATGCCTCAACTGAATGGGCCTCCCTTACTGATGGAGGAAGTGAATTCCACAGGATGGGGCTGGTGACACTAAAAGCTCTGTCACCTGCAGTTTTTAACCTCATCCTGGGAATCGCAAGGAGGCCCCTAGAGGAGGATAGGAGAGAGCGGACTAGGGCAGCAGGTGTTAGAAGGTCTGACAGGTAGCCAGGGCCCAGTCCATGTAGGGCCTTAAAGGTGAGCAAGCCCACCTTAAAGAGAGCCCTCCATTGAACAGGCAGCCAGTGCAATTCATGCAGCACTGGGGTGATGTGACAGAATTTATACTGCCTTGTCAACAGCCTAGCAGCTGCATTCTGCACTAGCTGCAATCGATGGAGGGTACCTCTAGAGACCCCAAGGTAGAATACATTACAGTATTCAAGCCTAGATGTCATGAATGCATGTACCAAGGTGGGGAAATCCAGGGGCGGAACCAGGTGTTTGAGTCTAGCGATATTCCTTAGATGGAAAAAGCTGGACCAGATAGCGGATGACACCTGAGATTCAAATGTCAATCCACTGTCAAGGAAAACAACAAGATAGTGCACCCTAGAGGAGGCCTTCAGTGGCACAGAACCCAGAAACAATCCAGTCTTTGCACCAGAGGCCATCCTATCATGCCTCCTGTTTGACTCCACTACCAGTACCTCCATCTTATTGGGGTTCAGTCGCAACCAACTAGAGACCATCCAGTCATTAATCTCTTAGTTGGAGGAAGCCTTGACCAAACTGTGAGAGTTCATTGTCGTCCCAGGCATTGAAGTCACCCTGCAACAACAACATGGGTGTCAACAATGAAGTCTGTGACTTTCTGCAAAAATTGCTTCTCCATCACCAGGTGGATGGTATACAAGAAGAACCTTGCACCCCACACCTGCACCCAAGATACAGTCAAAGGATCTGGTCTTCCCCACTGGCACATCTATCATGCCCAATTCCATTTTAAAACAAATGGCCACACCCCCACCCTTGCAATTCAATCTCAGGTGTTGTATCACAGAGAAACTGTCTGTAACTGCTGACTCTAAAAATTGGGCACGCATTTCCACCCAGCCAGGTCTCGGTGATGCACGCCTGGTCTGATGACCCAACAAGACTGGCAATTATTGCCATCTTGTTTTTAATGAACCTGGCATTGCATAACACTGGTTGAGTTGGGTGAGACTCCAAGGCTGATTGAGTAAGCTGCCCACTAAAAGTGGGAAAAAGAGAGAAAATCCACAGAAATGGGCAGAAGTTTCTGATCTCGCTTTAGGCGAAAGTGCAGAAACTTTCGCAGAATTTCAGAAATTCTACGAAAGTTCCACCAAAGCAGAATTTGCAACTTTCACCCATCCCTAGTAGCTTCTTTAGTCTGTGTCTATCTGTATATATTGAGTAATGCTTTGATAGTATCTTTTCTTCTGATGGTGTTTTCTGCAGCATGCAAGCAACAATGTCATAGTAAACTGGGTTAACAGTGGGAATAAGGCTCTGTTCACACTAGGGTATTTAAAATGGTTTAAGGAGCTTAAACCCATTTAAAGTGCCTTAGCACAGTTTGCATCTGCACATAACATGCTTTGTAATCCATATTTTAAAACTGTGTTTAAACCCTGATGAGACCTAGGCTTAAACATGGTTTTAAAAACATTCCAGAAGTCTAATCAGTTTTACCTGCAGTGTGGACAGTCAGGCATGGTTCTCCTTCATGGATCTGTATGTCCCCACTTGTGAACAAGTTGATAGGTAATTTGGTCCAGAGGCAGTAGTGCAGACGCTGTAAACTGTTTTTAATAACAGTTTATAACACACTGGCAGCAGAGCAGATGCTACAACATGGATGCTACAGCATGGTAATTAATCTGTTTTGTAACATGGCAGTAAAGTGAATGGGCAAATGCGGATGCACGATTGGTTGAAGTCAATCAGGTGAGGAAAATCACAGTGGGTATTAATCCAGCATAACTGCCATGCCCAAAAGAGAAGTACCAGGACCATCCAGACAGCCAGGTAAGCAGCACCGGAGGAAGAAAGAACTGTGAGAGAATGCGGCTCGTGTTGGGTAGACAGCGAGTGACGGAAACAGAGGTGAGGAAGGGCATGGCGGAAACACAAAGAGCACAAGCATTAGCACCAGATTGAGGAGAACACGAGCACCTGACATCAGAGCTATCTCAGAGCAGCATTAAGAAGTGGGCGACGGAGGATGCAAATTCGTCACGGAAGTCCAGAAAGCAGCGAGAAAGGACTCCACCGCAGACCTCCAACGAGTGGTATGACAGGAATACCCACCTAGAATGTGAAATAAGTCAGTCTAGTATGTGAGGCACACTGTTCTGGTAATATAGCAGTCCACAGTGTTTTCACCCCATCAGCATATAAAAGCTGTTCTGTAACAAGTTTTCAAAGTGCAGTAAAAACCTTATGAAAACATACCGAGTCTCCATGTTATGTTGTTCTAACGATGTCATATAGATTCCTGGCAACTGTATACTCGCGTGACCCACGTTACAAGTGCATTAAGCCACTCCAAAGGTGGCATCTGTCACGATAATGCATGGTTGGGCAGTTATACGCCCTTGGCCTGCAGCCTCGGGCCACAACCCTCCCAACCATGCATTAATCCAGCATTAGATGCTAACTTCATCGTGGCTTAATGCTTACTTAAAAAATGTTTTACATTACTGTGCTGTAGTATGAACAGAGCCTAACTGTACTGGAATGGCAATAAGCACCTGTGGCCTCAGTCTTTAATTGCATCACGGTTCCATTATCTCCCTGTAAACCCAGTTTACTATACCATTATTGCTTAATTATACTTAAAAAGATTATTGTCAGCCAATCTGAACACAGAGCTACTGCCATGTTATTCTGTGATGATCAGAGTAGTGATTGGCTAAGACAAAATTTACAGTGCATCTGTGGAAAACTGCTTACAATGTCTAGGTTTCTCACAGACATGCTATAGCACTAGAGAGAATAATTTCAGTTCCCTTTTTCAAAACCTTTTTTTCCACTGTGTTTCTTTCTTTGTATGTATAATTACAATAACATATATAGTGCTTGGGGCCTTGCTCAGTAACAACAGGACAAGTTGGTTTCTAAACAGCTCAGCCTATGGTCTGGGTGTTTATTATGCTTTGGTCCAGTTATTGACATGTAGTGTTATTGCTTAACTGCCTTGTGGGATAGCCAAGTATTTGATAATGGAGTTTGCCCTTTAAGGGGCAGATCAGGTTGTCCTAGTGCACCCCTTCCCTCCTACATGGAATGGTTGTGCTCAGAAGGGGAGGGAGAAGGAAGGGGAGGGGCTAAGGGACAGAACAATGGGCAGGTAACAGGAAGAGGAGGGGCGAAGGGAGGTATATAAGGGACAGCACAAGGGGGCCTCAGCCACTTTTTGCTGGAGTTTTGATCTACATTAACCACAGCACGTCGGACTGGCAAATTTATTTGAGGTTTGTTCACCAGAAGAGAGAGTTAAGGAAGCAAGCAATTGATTTGCAGGACGTGATGTGAAGTGTTTAAAAAAAAAAGTGAAGGGGAGGAATAATATATGCAGTATTAAGATTAAATATGTTACAGTATATAATTGAGCAAATATGGGGGCCCTGAGTAGCGATGGGACCCAGAGTGTGGATGAGAAAGCGACCCAGGACCACGTGGAGCACGCCACTGGTTTTGTGGTAAAGCCTTTGCTTGTTTGCGATGCTTTGTGGCTTTTGTGGCCTGGTTTTGCTGGCTGGCAAGTGTTGGTAGGCCTGGAGGCCTGAGACAGGGGAGAGAGCGCTTGAGCCGGGACCACATGGCATGACACCACACGCTGCATTGGGAGTGGTAGAAAAGCCTTTCCTTAGCTTCTCAGTTTTTTGTGGCAGTTGTTCCCCTTTTGGTGGCTGCCTGGTAAGAACAGTAGGCCTGGAAGAGGCCTTGAAGCTGGGGGGAGTGAGCGTGATCTGGGACCACGTGGTGTGATGTCACATGCCGCGCGGGGGGTTGTAAAAGATCCTTTTTCCTGTTTCTGGTGCTCTGGTGGCTGTTTTATGGTTAGACTATGTTTTATGTGATCAAATAATCATGTCACAGGTTGTGTAATTGCTCTAAAAATGAGTAGTAAATGTCTGAAAATCCAGCCTACATGTTCTCTGAGCAGCCATTCATCCTGACAGAAAGACCAACTGATTGAGAAGACAGAGGAAACCTACATTCTGTAAACAGCATGTCTAGTCTAACACTGGTAAAGAATTTGTGGTCTTGTTGGTTGCCTGGAGGCTGAATTGGTAGGCCTGGCAGAGGCTCTGGGGCATGGACCATGTGGCATGACATCACATGCCATGTGGGGGTTGCTGAAAAGCACTTGCCTTGGTTTTTCATGATATTGTGGCTCTGGGTGGCCATTTGTGTAGCCTGTTAAGAATAGAAGGCCTGGAAGAGGCCTGGAAGCTGGGGGAAGCGAGCGTGATCCGGGACCACGTGACGTGACATCACACGCCACGTGGGGGGTTGTAAATAGCCCTTTTTCCTTGTTTTTGGGCTCTTTTGGCTGTGTTGTGGCCAGGTTGGTGGCCTGGGGATGAACGGTAAGACCTGGAAGAGACACCAACGCATGGACCGTGTGGCATGACATCACACGCCATGTGTGCTAGCTAGAGCTAGTGGCATAGTAGGCTGGTCATCATGCTAAAATGTAGGGTTTGATCCTGAAGGACAACCTCTGGGGGGGCTTGGGGTTGGTGAGGCCTGTTTTCCTTTACTTAAGTATGGATAGTAGGCCTGGGAAAAGGCCTGGAAACAAGGGAGAGGGGGCGCAATATGGGACCATGGGGCGTTACGTCCTACGCCGCGGGGGGGTTCGGTTTAACGCTGTTTCTGGGTGCTCAGGCTGTTTTCATGGTTTTTGGTGGCCTTTTTGAGGCATACTGGGGGAGAGCAAGGGGCCTGGGAGAGGCCTGGAACAGGAGGAGAGAGAGTGCAACCCAGGACCTCAAGGGTGACATCACACGCCGCGAGGTGGTTGCATTGGAAGCAGTGCCCTCACTTCTTGGTTGGGCTGTTTGCTGTGTTTTTGGCCCTTCCTCCACTTTTTGGGATTGGGTGCTGTGAGAGAACAGAGGATGGCAGAGACATTAATAAGGGAGTAGGTGACCAATTTTCAGGCCACATGGCACGACCACTTCCTATGGTGGGGATGCTGATGGGGAGGCCATAAAATTACAGCAGTTCTCAGGGAGGAAGCTTATGGGGAGGCCAATATGGTTGCAGCGTTTCAAGGGACTGCTAGAGGCATGAGCCAAAACAAAAAAGAGGGGTATAATAATAAAAGGGAGGTGCTGGAATTGATGCAAGGGAATGATGGGGGTGAGACAGTGACCAGCAGGGGGTTCAAAAAGGGGAAGCGTTGGGGCACCGCCCAAAAGGCCTAAGGGGCTGATGAAGAGACAAGGAGGGGAAGTGGCTCGCATAGTGTCAGATTTATCACAACGGGCATGGCAGAGAGCAGCCAGAGGACCTGGTGACCTGACAAGCAGGATGGGGGCCTTTACTGGTGGCCCAGTTGGTTTATGTGGGCATGTGGTGTGAGGGACAGAGGGAAGGTACATATATACAATTAACCCTGTTTTCTTTTCCTGTAGTTGTCTTCACAGAGCAAGGAAAAAGAAGGACATATGCACCAAAGAAGCAGACCATCAAGGAAGGCTTATGGGGCTATAATTGAACTGGCAGAAAGAATCAACAGAATGTGGGAACTGGTGGAGGGAGGGACAGAGACCCAGGAGAAAAGCGGGCAGGAGAAAGGTGGCAGAGCAACCAGCAGAGACCATGTAGTCCCACTAGGGAACCACCGATGGTAGTGCAGTACCCCTGCAGCCTATGGACCCGGGGACGCCAGTACCCCCCCAATCAAGGTGGGATCTCCCTGGCTGAACCCAGGCATAATTCCCAGAATGTGGCGTTCCCTCTGCAAACCCTAGTAGCTCACCCTCCTCCTCCTCCTCAACCACAGCGAGAAACAAGGGGACCCTTGGAAGATTCCAGGCAGCACGGCCCAGACAAGGTTACAGGTAACACATCTGGTGCAGTGGGTGACAGTATAAAACAATATATAGGGCAAATTGTGGCGGTGCTGGGGACAGGAGGTCTAGGGCAGATGGAATCGGCACTGGCAGAGATTAGGATGGAGAAAGAGGTGCCGGAAAAGAATGAAAGGGGAGTGGAGAGAGAGAAGGAAAAGGTACAAGGGAGATAGGTGAGCCTGGAATGAGGATAGGCAAGCATGTGCCACTGGCCACAAAGGAAAAGATATGGAAAGGGGAATATGTGGATATGTTCACTTTGGTGAGCTGGGAGGTGGCAGCTAAGTACGAGGAAGCTGAGGGCATAGGTAAGAGTGAGATGGCAGCGGCTATAGTGCTTTTAAGAAAAAAAAGAGGATGACAAGTTCACAAAAGGGAAGACTTGGGATGGGTGGTTCCTAAGCATGGCCACATTCTCAGCCATCGTCCTGGAAAAAAGGCCAGAGCTAGGCATCCTGCTCACTACTTATTCCTTGATAATACAGAGAGCAAAAGCTAAGGGTGGGGTGGGGTGGTCAAACTATGATGAATTTTTTCGTCAGAGAATGGCAACATTTGGGGACGTGAGATGGGACACCAAGCAGATAGATTTGTGGATGGATTACATAACAGATCAGGCCACACCCAAGAGTGAGTGGGGCAAAAAGGGGTTCACGCCCCAGAGATGCTGCTGAGCTTACAACAGGGCCTTTTGCTTGTGGCTTCAATGTTGTTTCCGGCATGCTTGTTCCAAATGTGGGGGACGGCACCCAGCAAACAAATGTAGAATGACATGGGCCTAGGGGGCACAAGGGCATGGGGGTCAAGGATTAGGTCAACAGTTTTTTCGAGATGGTCAGGGGTTTAAAGGGCAAAGATGGAACAGGGGAGGTTGAGGAGGGGGGAACACGAATAGAAGGGATCAGAGCGACTGAGAGAAGAAAGGTCGGGCAAAACAGGAGGGACTGGCTGGGGAGGAGTGGCGGGGGGCACAACAGGGAAAAGTTTGGGATGGCCAGGACCCCCATCAACTTGAAGGCATTAACAGTTTGCCTGGACAGATATCCGGACACAAGCGTATGGGATATGATCATAAGGGGTTTTAACACAGGGTTTCACTGCAGTGTAGGGGACCCAGGCAAGCAAAAGAGGCAAACAACCTGGGATCAGTTAAAGAAAAGGAAGAGATGCTAAGACAGAAGATAGAAAGAAAAAGCAGCAGGTAGGGTGGGGGCCATTCTAGCACCCTCATTGCTGAACATCGGATTTTGACATTGGGTTTTGGTACCCAAGAAACAAGGGGAGTACAGGGTGATCCACCACCTGTCCTATCCGGAAGGGAGTCAGTGAATGATTTCATCAGTGAAGAGCATAGTGAGTGACATATGTGACACTAGAAGGATGCAGTCTGGATAATCCGGGCCACAGGGATGCATGGATGGAAAAACGGACACACCAAAGTACACTTTCAGACTGCTTCCAGTTAGGAGAAGACTGGGATCTATTGGGTTTTAAAAATGGGGGGACGAGTATTAGTTTGACAAAACAATGTCAATGGGACTGTTCCATAGCATATGCTACATTTGAGGCATTCAGCACCTGCTTACAGTGGATATTCCAAGAAAAAACTGGTTATAAGACGGTCATCCATTATCTGGATGATTTTCTTTTCATTAGTAGGGAAAAAGGACACAGAGGATGCTGAGTAAGTTTCAGGAATTGTGCGAGAGAAGGGATCACTGGCACCAGAAAAACAGAGGGCCCAGCAGGGTTATGGGTTTCCTGAGTTGAGGTGAGATACCCCCAAATGAAGTATTTAGACTACGGACAAAAAAAGAAGTAAATTGAAGAGTTAATCAAGTACATACCAACAGGAGAACTACAACTAAAGCTGGTGGGCAGGTACTCGGGCACCTGAACTTTGATGCAGGGCCATTGGACCAGGAAGGGCATTCACGAAAGAGGTTGGCTAGGGCTACGGCAGGGTCCCAGACCACATCACACCAGTCAAGACCCAATACAAGGCGTTGGGAGGATTTAAAATGGGAAGAATTCCTGGGAATACAATGGGTGTTCTTTCTGGCAAGAGGTTGCTATACAACACAAACACCAACCTCCACAGACCCACAGGGGGGCACAGGAATGAGAGTTACCACAAGGGTAGATGGTTACCAAGACCTAGCCTACCAGTTAGGTGAGGTGAGAAGTGAGAATATAACATTACTAGAATCAGCCCATATGAATGCCTTGGTCTGGGGGAGGCTACAGGATCTGGTGACATTTTGGTGTGACAACAGAGCAGCGGTGGATATTTACAACAGGAGACCAGGTCAAACACAGTCAGGTATTCGACTTTTTAGTTTTAAGGGCTTTGCAGCTAACATGTCATTCAGGCATAAACACATAGAGGGTACACAATACCCCAGCTGACAGCCTTTCCACACAGTGGACCGTTTTGGGAGGCTGGCACCAGCAACAGAACAAAAAAACACCTTCCAATGAACATCTGGGGCGTTGGCAGAGCAGAACTGTTGTTTAGCTCATGGGCACCTGGGACTCTGAGGAACAGTGGGACCCTGGAGAGTGTTTCAAACATTCAGAACGAGATCAGATGGAGTAGAGCCTCACTGAGGAACAGTTAGGAATGTTCACTGTGGAGCAGTGAAAACACAACCCATACCACAATGGGATTTATTTGGAGGGATTAACGTATCTGCAATTAACAAGGTGGAAAGACCTGACAAAATCATTATATCAGAAGAATAAGTACAGGATGGGCAGGTTGAAACAGAACTGTGAATAAAGACCTATAGGGGCAGTGGCAATAAAGCGAAGGACGTGCTCCCGACATTATGCAGATCAAGGCGGGCCCAGCATTTCACAATTTATGGTTATGTTCTCAGGGGCCATGAGGTGAAGAGGGTGGAGCCATGGGAGAAGACAGGAAGGTGGGTTAGAACAGGAAGATATAAGCTGGGGGTGACAGAGATACAGTCAAGATTAGGAGGTCAAAACAGATCAAAGGACAAGGTTGCATGAAGTGGCGCTGAAAGGGCAATCAGAGGTACAAATACGGTACAGGCTCTGGACTTTACGCAGAACACGGGAACAGGACTGGAAATTATCTGTACATAGTGATGGGAGAAGGTCACCAACCAAGTCACAGCATTACTCAAAAGGGCATACAATTCATGAGGAAGACCGGCTAAATATTCATCCCATTCCTTGGATGGGGCTGCCTCACAATGGGCAGCAGTGGGAGAAATAGTGATGAGATTTGATTTCCTCTGCCTGACTCCCTCTAGCACTCGCTTGCACCCCCTGCCCCAGCCACACTATATTCTGCTAATTTTTCTGTTCTTGCTGTTTTCCCTGCTTACCCCTCTTTGCATAAATCTGTAGTGTGTAATCTAAAGTGGCACCAGCAGGCTAGCACACCCCCACACTCTCAGTCTGTGGCCTCTGTTCTTTGTCTCCCTCCCTCCTCCTCCTATCATTTTGTTCTTACTACCACTCCCAGTCTTTCTGCCTATAACTACCTAACCTTCCTCTTTCTTCTTCCCCGGTGTGCAGCCTGTGTTTTGGCTGCACCTCCATGGCTGGGGCCGCTTCAAATTGGTAGCCCGACTCCTCTGAAACACCTGCCCACTACTGGGGCTTGTCCTGCTCAGTGGCTGCAAGGTACGTCCAGGGCTCCCTGGAACTTTATGGCTTTTCATTCGATTGGCCACTTCCTCTCATCTACCTAGCGTTGATTGGACCCTGTGGTTGTGCAATTTTCCTAAAAATACCCTTCATGGGACTGGTTATGCCTTTGATTGATCTTGTTGGGCTACACAGGCATTAGGGGTTAAAGTACTCCTCAGAGCACACAACAAAGCCTTCACAATAATCAAAACCTACATACCTCCTAAGGACCCAGCTGCTGGCTTACTTAGTTTGCTGGACCACCTCAGAGCACAAAAACACCTCCCTGAAGTGATTTTAATGGGGTACTTCAATCTAAACTGGCCATCTGGGGCTAGTGGTATCATAAAGGACACATTGGCATCACTGCACCTTATGCAACTTGTAAACTCACCAACCAGAATAAACTATAAAACAGGGACCAGTGCCACCATAGACTGGATTGTCTCTAATTGCCCTGATCGCATCTTAAATGTTACGGTTCACCCTGATTCTATCAGTGACCACTCCCCTATCACCTGCAGCTGGTCTAATAAATTTAATATCCCCCCTACACGTACCATCTACAACCACGTACTGAAACGTGGGCATTTGGATCTTCTAAAAAAACAACTTCACTCCCAGGACTGGTGCTTCCTGGATATAGCTGATAAAATTTAGACCACATTTCTACAATTCATCAGTGTTTTCAGTACAGCCTGTGATATCCACGCCTCAATTAAGAAAATGAAAGTTTGAGATACGGTAAACTCATGGATTATTCCTGAAATAGTAAACAGAATGAAGCTTCATGACCATCTATGGCAAATGGCTAAATCATCATTGAGGCAACAAGATCTGCAGGCTTACAAAACTGCCAGAAATGCTTGCACTAGGGAAATTAGACAAGCTAAAAGTAGACTCCACAGTGAGCTACTCTCTAACTCCTGGGGTGACAGTAGGAGTTTCTGGTCTAATATAAAAAGGCATCACAGGCAAAGAGCATAAGACCACACCAGCGATACTAAGGAGGATGACAATCCCATCACTGATCCACTCCAAATCGCAAATACCTTCAACATAGCTTTCACCAATTTGTCGTGTGTCATCCCCAAAGATTTCTTTGATGATGCTCCCGTATCGTCAACAGGGGTCACTGAAACAAATCATCCCAAACATCTATGTTTCTACTTCAAAAGGGTTTCCCAATCTTTAGTCCAAAAGCTCTTGATTAATATCCTGGGTAAACCCAGACATAGTGGAGACTCACTTGATCTCAAACTTTTTGCATTTACACTAGAAGAAGTGCTCTTACCAGTCACCAAGATTCTAAACTTATCACTCTCCTTTCACAATTCCCAGAAGTGTGGAAATCTGCCCTGGTCACCCCTGTGCATAAATGGTGGAATCTTACACTGCACTCTAACTACTGGCTGATATCAATACTTCC
The DNA here is from genome assembly GCA_016271365.2 of Neoceratodus forsteri. Classification (NCBI taxonomy): domain Eukaryota; kingdom Metazoa; phylum Chordata; order Ceratodontiformes; family Ceratodontidae; genus Neoceratodus; species Neoceratodus forsteri. The sequence continues at coordinate 83,326,549 of CM028138.1, forward strand.
CCTGCTATCAAAAGTCCTTGAACTTATAGTTTCCAAAGAATGGTTGAATACCTTAGAAAGTATGACCTGCAATGCCCTCAGCAACATGGCTTCAGGAAAAACACAGCACCACCACAGCTCTGTTGGAATTTACCAGCTACATCCATCAGTCCTTTTGACAATAACAAGCTTGTTAGTGCTGCATTTATCTACCTCACAAAATCCTTCAACACCATGAATCACAACCTGCTTCTTTCTCAACTAGCCACAGTTGGTGTCTCACAAACACACTAAAATGGTTTGGAAGCTACCTTACTGATAGGTCACAGTGGGTGAAAATATCCAATATCGTCTCTGAATTACAATCTGTCCAATCTGGTGTCCCACAAGGGTCCATCCTTGGACCGCTCCTGTTCAGTATCCTCCTAAACAACCTGCCTCTTTCCTGTCAACTCAGAACACTCCTTTATGTTGATGATGCTGTCATCTACACAAACAACACTGATCCCAATGCTCTCAAGGATAATCTTCACACTGGTTTCCTATATGTCAAAAAATGGTTCCATAAGCACAAGCTTGTCCTGAACTTCAAAAAAACTAAGCTTCTGCTGTTTTATTCCCCCGACATAAGCACAGGTTGCATGTTATGTTAGTAAAAAAACAGCTTTGGAGCCTCTCTTGAACAAGTTCAGCAATTCAAATATCTCGGAGTAATCTTAGATAACTGTCTGTCTTATGTGTCCACACAGAGACCACTGCCAAGTCTGTGAATGCAAAATTAGGCCTGCTTTTTAGGCACAGAAGGAATCTAACCCTGGAAGCACTTAGACTTGCGATCATCAGTTCAGTAGTATCCACCATTGACTATGGCCTGGCAATTTATGGAGCAGCCACCACCATGGCACTAAAAGGCTTAACATTACACTTAACAAAGTCTGTAGGCTCATCACAAACTCAGAACGCCTCACTCACACCTGTGATATTTTGCGCAGCAACTGGCTGGCTCAACCTGCAAGGATGGATCAAGTATCATTCATGTATACTAGGAAAGAAAGTGCCTTTGAAGATCTACCCACCGAATCTCTCTCCTTCTACCCAGATCCCTCAAGGTCTCGCCATACCGGGCCTCAGACTCTGATCTTCTACTCATACCTAGGTTCTGAACTACACAGTGTCAACTGTCTTTCCTTTACAAAGTCCCCATCTGGTTAAATGGCCTTGGCCTCGATCTAACAAGCCTTACTGGGATGTCCATGTTTAAATGCTTTCTGCACCAACGCATCCTGCTACAGAGCACATGTGACTGCCTAACTTAAGATCAGCCTTGCCCACTTAAGAACCTAACTATCCTCATCTTGCCCTCCTGGCCACCATCTCTGTCTATTCTCCTTTGTCTCATGTCAAGGGAGGGTGGGCAGCTACAAACTAGGGAGTGTTAGCTGCACCTCAAGCAGACTTAGACCAAATGTGGTCTGCTTCTGCTAACTTTATACAGATATTTGTATGTCTTCTTATCCTTCCTGCTTCTCTCTATGCTCACCTTCCCTTTCCACATTCTCATTTGACAAAGCCTTTGAGCTGCTACCTCTCACCTCCCCACCCCCAATTCTCCTTCCCTACTTCCATTTCCACCCATTATTTGTTTTTGCATTTGTGTGATATTGTTTATCTGAGAATGTATGTACAATTCTGGTACTATGCTGTTTTGTTGTTATCTGAAAATGTGCATGATGTCATCTTTTGTTCTGATTGTTCTACCTCCCACCCTTTGAATGTGGAACCATTGTAAATGAGCTGCCCTTGCTCAAAGGTATTTGTAAATCCTAGAATTAATAAATAAATAAATAAAACACAGCTGTTGGTGTTTACCAAGAAGCAGTATTTTTGAATTACAGTGTTTTCCCACCACTAGCTGAAAACAAGATGGTGAGAGCATGACATCACTGATACCATCTGAGACAGCAAAAATACTTTCACAGCAGCAGAAACTGCTTTCACCAGACTTCATTTTTCCCATAAACTATAATGGGAAACTTTAAAGTTTAATGACATTTGAACATATTAATATTTTTTTCACCAAACCTTTAAAATGCATATTACTGATCCAGGCCCAATATACCTAATAAATTTCAGACCAGACTCCCAAATTGTTTTGTACTACGGGCATGCAAACAATTTGCATCTAAATGGTACATTTCAGGTACATTTCACATTTTTTGGCACTGCTCCACAACCGCAACTTTGACCAGAATGAAACTTGCCACATCCAGAGATATATGGTACCAGACAGAGCATGAAAACTTTTTGGGCACATGAGTCTATGGTTGCCAAATTATTAAAGTGCAAACTTTTGGGTGATATACATATATATATATATATATATACTGTATATATATATATATATATACTGTATATATATATATATATATATAAATATATATATATATATATATATTCATTGCAAAAACTCTATTAATGCATCAGTTAGGGTTGAAAGCACAATGGCAAAAATTTGGAAATGTGATGTTAGGGTTGCACCCCTACCAACCGACCTCCACCCCCACCTTCCACTCACCAACAGATGTCGGGGTGTGTCATGGGGTCATCAGGCCCAACTCTCACCCCATTCCATGTGTAAACAAGCTGATATGCTACAGCATAGGAGAATGGGTGAGAGGTAGGCTTGATGATCCCATGACACACCCTGACGTCTGTTGGAGAGTGGAGGGCGGGGGTGGGCTGATAGGGGTTTAATCCTAACATCACATTTTTATACTTTTGTCACTGTGCTATCAACCCTAACTGATGCATTAGCAGAGATTTTGCAATGAATTTCCCTTCTTTTTAGAGAAAGTGTAATGTAACTGATAACTGATATATGCTAGTGGGAGTGTGGGCCCTCCAGGCCCTGCACTCCCTTAACATTGCCCATTTTTAAAGCATAAAGCTATGCATATGTGGGTGCACAGGCCCTCTGGGCCCTTCGCTCCCTCTTACACATTAGTAAGGAGCCATACAGCAGTGCCATAGTACTCCAAAGGAACCCTTGTGACACATTTTTGCCACTATCTCCAAAACTGTAGCAAGTAGGAAAGAAATTCTACTGCAGCTGTAATCTATAACTTCAAAACTTGTCCATTTGCTTAGCTGTTGTAATGAAAAATTCGTTTCTTGCACTGTTTCTGAGATACGAGTGCCAAAAGTCACCTGGGGCACCACGATGTTAGCCTATGGGAAATTTCTAAACTTCAGAACACTGTAATTATAGGCTCTTTTAATGTTTTGGGACCAAACCACCAAAAGGCACATCTGTGGGACAAGGGCTTGCCACCCTGCAAATCTCAGCCAAAAGTCCCAACTGTTTTGCTGCAGGGGATGGCAAAGATTTGCTGTTTTGGGGCAAAAGTATCATGGTAAATTGTGATAGTTTTGTAAAAAATAGCACAACACTTTCATGATTTGTGAAAGAGTTGCAGCTGTTTCTGCTATGCCACAGTACTGGGGCTCTGATTTTTAAAAGGCATTTCTGGGGGTTCCCCCAAAAGATAGAGCTGTCATCCTCAGGCCCCGACTAGGTAAACACAATAGTCAGTGTTTACCTAGGGGGTCCCAAATTTAAATGCCAGGCATTTTTCTCTCTCGCTAACTGAAAACAAGATGGCCACCACACAAAAGTAAAAGGGAGATTTGCAACATTAAAGTGTAGTGGAGACAGCTTTCGAGGGACACATATGTTTTCTTCCCATTGCCAATAATGGGAAATTTGTTTTTTGAATAACTTTTGAACGGTTTAATGTTGTTTCACCAAATCTTTGAAATGCACTTCAGAGACCCAGACTCCATCTTCTCTGAAGATTTCAGACTAAACAAACAAATTTTAAGGGCTGTATTCATGAACAAAGAAACACACAAGAACCCATTTTGTTGTGTTTTGTCCGCTCCACAGTTCCGCAACCGCTTATCCGACCATAACTCACCTTGCCAGATCCAGAGCTCTGTGGTACCAGACCGCACATGCAAAGTGTCAGGCAAATCTGTCATATGGTGGCAAAGTTATTACAGTGCATATCTATATATATATATATATATATATATATATATATATACACACACATATGGTAGCACAGTAGTGCTACCATAATTAAGAGTTGAGTATCCTTTTAAGGTTAAATGGTGAAACTTTGCATCTTAATAACTTTGCCACCATTCAATGGATTTGCTTGAAATTTGGCAGACATGGGGCGTAACCATAGATTTTGCGATCTAGCAACTTTCGTACCAGATGGATATACGGCTGCGGAAGTTTTTAAGCAAAATTTGTGAGTGCAAGTAAGATTTTTTGTGCATTCTTTGCTCACTCCTATAGGTCACACGGTTTACGTGACTGGTCCGAAAACTTCATGGAATGTGCGGCCAGGGTCCCTGATGTGCCTTTTGAAGATTTCATGAAAAACATTAAACAGTTCAAAAGTTATTCAAAAACAAGTTCCCATTATAAGTCAATGGGAAAAGTTAACAAAAGTTTGAAAGTGTCAAATGCACTTTCTAGTGCATAAATGACCCTAGTAGTGTTGCAAATCCACCATTTTTTTCAGTTACTGATCACAGAAATGCTTGGCATTTAAAATTGGGACTATCTAGGGACATAATTATTTTTGTGTTTACCTATTCGAGTCCTGAGGGTGCTAGCTATGTCTTTATTTTGGGGTTAGATACACCAGAAATATGTTTTTCAAATTTCTGGGAAAAGTAGTGTCGCAAAGTAGTGTCGCACCTGCTACACTTTCGCAAATTTTTGTGAAAGGTGTCGCAAATCATGATACTACTTTCCAAAGTATGGCCAAAATTACAGAAATTCTTTGGCACCCTGCTGCAAAAGAACAGTTTGGTCTTTTGGGATGAAATTTGGAGGGAAGAAAGCCAGCATCTCACAGATGTGCATTTTGGTGGTTTGGTGAAAAAATATTGTAGGAATGCAAAGTTATGGTACTCCGAATTTGGCATTTTTTCCCATAGACTAACATAGTGGTATGGGCTGCACCTTTCAGGGCCCATGTCTCAGAAACCATGTGAGATACGTTTTTTTCGGTTGAAGAATGCTTAGCCCCATTGGGCTAAGCATTTTGTGAAAATGTAGCCAGGAAAGTCATGAATCATGAGAAATTTAAATTTTTTTCTACGTTGTACGTTTCCTGAGAAATAAGCAATTTAGTATTCCAACTCCTCATTTTCTGCTCCAAGTCACATTATTATGCATACATTCTTTGTAGTCACTGTGTTTCTCTATGAGCTCTTGGGAAAACCAGAGTGTGTGCTTTCGTTACTCTTACCCTTACCGTTTCCACTTGCATTTCCATACCCCTTTGCATTACCCTTCCCGTGCACGCCACTGTGTGCGTTACCCTTTGCGTTTTCGCTTGCATTTGCATTACTGTAACCATTTGTGTTTCCACTTCTGTTTGACTTTGCATTGCAGTTACCATTACTGTGTGACAAAACATCACGTGGTGGGCGCGGGCAGAAGGCCACGCTCCCACCGCCACATTCCATTAACTATTTATAGTCCTCATTCTCAAAAAAAGGGAAATTCATGCAAAAAATCAGTTTAATGCATCAGTTAGGGTTGTTCCACAGCGAGAAAAGTAAGGAAATTTGATGTTAGGGTTGAAATCCCCTTGCCCTCCCCCCTGACCCTCAACTCACATCGAGGTGTGCGTTGGAGTCATCGGTCCTAACTCTCACCTCATTCTCCTATACTTCACCATCTCAGCTTCTTACACATGGAATGGGTTGAGAGTTAGGGCTGACAACTCCAGCGCACACCCCAATGCCTGTTGGGGGCAGGTGGGGGCAAGGGATTTTCAACCCAAACATTGAATTTCCTTACTTTTGTTGCTGTGGAACAACCCTAACTGGTACATTAAACAGAGTTTTTTGCTATGAATATGTATGTGTGTGTAATATATATATATATATATATATAGATAGATATATATCTATCTATATATATAGATATATATCTATCTATATATAGAGATATATCTATCTATATATATATATATATATATATATATATATATATATATATATATATATATATATATATATATATATACACACACACACACATACGAATGTACAGCAGAAACAGACCACCGGTCTAACTAAGTCTGCTCGAGTGTGCAGCTAGGACCCCTAGATTGCAGCTGCCCCCCCCACTCTCCTTTGTCATCCCACTGCCACCCCCACCTCCTCCACCCTCACTCTCCCCTGTTCCCTGTCCCATGCCCTTTTGAAGCTGTTCACAGATTTACATGATACTAGACTTTCTGGTAGTGTGTTCCATTTTGCTACCACTATCTCTGTGAAATAGTGTCTCCTCATTTCCTTATTAAATCTTCCCCCCTCTATTCTTAACCCATGCCCCCTTGTGACCCTCCCCCTCCTTAACTTAAAGACCCCATCTGTCCCATCCTTATTGATTCCCCACAGATACTTGAATGTTTCTATCATGTACCCCCTGTCTCTTCAATCCTCCAGGGTGTATACATTCAGGTCTCCCAGCTTGCTGTCATAGTCTCTCCCCTCCATTTCACATATCATCTTTGTTGCCTTCCTCTGCACCCCTCCAGTAGCCTGATATCACGCTTTAAGTATGGCCTCGAAAACTACACACAATACTCTAATGTGGCCTTACCAGTGACCTGTAGAGGGGAAAGATCACCTGTCTTCACCTGGATGAAAACCCCGTTGCTATGCACCTCAGCATTTTGTTCACTTTTGCAGTCACTCTCCTGCACTGGGCAGTGTTGTTCATGATCCCTTTTATCATTACCCCTAGGTCCTTCTCCTCCTCAGTGATCCCCAGCTTAACCCCCTCCAGCCAGTATTCTGTCCTTGGGTTCTTCACCCCAAAGTGCATAAACTTATACTTCTTTGCATTGAACCCCAGCTGCCACCTCTCTGACCACTCCTCTAGCTTGCTTAGGTCCCCTGCAGCTACTTCCATCCCTCCTCTCCATCCACCACTGCTCCAAATTTGGTGTTGTCAGTGAACAGACTTATCTTGCTCACCACCCTATGTGCACTGTCTGATATGAAGATCCCAAACAATACTGGCCCAACACAGAGCCCTGTGTCACCCCACTCATCACCAACCTTGGAGTTGAGAGCTTTCCTCTTGCCACTACCCATTGCAGCCCCCCACTCAGCCATTTGCCCCTACCCCTACACTAGCTAGCTTCCCCCAAGCCACCCATGAGGCACAGAATCGAAAACCTTGCTGAAGACCACGTAAAGAACATCCACTGCATGACCCTTATCCAGCTCACCTGTCACCCAGTCATGATATTGTATCAGGTTGATTTGACAACACTTCCTGAAACAAATTCATGCTGCCTCACATCCTGGAGGCCATTGTCCTCCATGTATGGCACCAGTCTGTCCTTTAGTATTGTTTCCATGAGTTTGTACACTATGGAGGTGAGACCTACCGGGCAATAATTACCCAGTTCATCCCTTGGTCTGCTCTTGTGTAATGGTACTTCATGTGCCATCCTCCAGTTCAGTGGCACACATCCTGACTCCAGTGAGGTGCTGTACAGATCCACCAGTGGCTCTGCCAACACTTCTGCCATCTTCCTCAGCACCTTGGGGTGGATGGCATCCAGCCCTGTTGCCTTGTCTACCTTCAGTGCCTTCAGTCCCTCTAGGACTCTACTTGCCTCAATTCTTCCATCTGTTGTCTCCTCTCCCCCTATCCCCACCCTCCCAGCCCATGGTGGTAGCAATCCCCCTTTTTTTCCATGAACACTAGAGCAAAAGTATTCATTCAGTGATTCTGCCTGTGCTCCTCTTCTCTGTCCAGTCCACACCCTTTTTATCCTCACTATTCTCTCCTTGCACTTCCTTTTCTCCTGATGTAACTGAAAGGTCTCCCCCTGCCCATTAATTCCCTGTGCTAATCTCAGCTCCTTTTGGGCCTTGGCTTCTCTCACTTTTCTGGTCACCTTCTGGAGCATCTTGCATACTCTTCTCTGTTCTCTTCCTTCCCCATCCTCCTACACCCCTGGTGCACCTCCTGTTTTGCTCTCACCACCTCCACTACCTCGTTGTTCAACCAGCATGGTTTTCTTGCTCTGGTCCTCTTACTCTATCTCTTGGTGCATGCTTTGGTTGCCTCTGTAATTTCCTGTTTAATAATATCCAGTTTCTGCTCCGCATCCATCTCCTGCCTTATGCCCTCTAGTTTCCCTTTCAGTACTTCCTGCATCTTCCCAAAGTCTTCCCTGAAGTTTGCCACCTGAGTAACTGATTTCTCTGGCTCCCCACATCATGATATTAAACTACACTGTTTGGTGATCACTGTTGGCTAGTGGATCCTCTACCTTTATTTCCTTACTGCCTCACCATTCAACAACACTAGATCTAAACTGTTCTTTAACCTAGTAGGTACACTAACCAACTGTGTCAGGATACCCTCCTGGATCACATCCAGGAGCACTTGCTCCCTAGCAATGGAGGTGACTGGAATGCTCCAGTCAACCCCCGTCAAGTTGAAATCCTCCACAATGACCACCTTCCCTTTTCTACATACCTTTCTGATTTGTCCTGCTAATTCCCTGCCAAGCTCCTCAGACTGGGATGGTGATCTGTATACCACCCCAGACCTCAGTTTCCTACCCCATGAGTCTAGTAGCTGCAGCCAGATTGCTTCTGTTCTCCTTTCTTCCCCCTCATCCCTTGTGCATTTGATCCGTCCCTCGCATAGACTGCCACACCACCGCCCCTCCCCTCCTTAAGGTCCTTTCTGTATACTTTGTACCCTGGGATTGCCAGATCCCAGTCCTGGTGCTCTGTTGCTCATGTTTCTGTGACAGCTGCAATATCCACCCTCCACACTGCTAAGAGTGCCTGTAGCTCAGCTGATTTATTGCCTAAGCTTCTTGCATTCAGTGAGACCACCCTCCATCCTGCCCTCTTCCCTTCATTGGCCTCCATTTCCTTCCTTCTACTCCTTCCTTTTTCAGCCACCCCAAGTCCTTCCCTGCTAGCCTGGGGAGTATGCTGTGACTCCACTCTATTGGATCCCTGTCTACCTGCTGTCCACCCACCCATCATCTAGATTTAAATCCACCTTTGTCACAAAATATCTCCCAAGTCTTTGCTTTAATACCTCCTTTCACTCCTCACTGAGGTGTAGCCTGTCCCTTGCAAACAGATTGTTATTATCCCAGGTACTGTCCCAGCCACCCACAACCCCATATCCCTTAGTTTGACACCAATCTACAAATCATGTGTTCAACTCCATAATCCTCTCCTTTCTCACTGTGCTTGCACAGGGTACTGGGAGCACCTCGGAGAATGACACAGACTCCCCAGTCTCCTCGCACAACCTTCCCACTTCCTCAATTCTCTCCTTTGTTACCTCCACCATTTCCCCCGGTAGGTCATTTGTCCCCACGTGTACCACAATGTGTGGTTTCCTCCTACCCCTCATTATGCACCTTAAGATTGCCTGTCCTGCATTGTCTGCCTTTAATCCTGGTATGGACTCCACCCATATTTGAATGTGCCTCTTCCCCTTGCTGCCCCATCTGATCTTCTTGAGTATGGAGTCTCCAAACACCAGTATACCTCCCTCCTCTTTCCTTGTGCCCATCACCACCCCCCCACCCAGGTTCTCATTTCTGGGGCCACTCAAGATGGTGATTTTACAGTGTGTCCCAGTGTCTTCCCCCCTGCCCTTCTCAATTGAGACCTCTCCCCCTCCTCCTGTTTGACTGCCAGCCTTCCTTTCCCTCCTCACCTCTCCGAGTATTATCCCTCCCCCTGCCATGCCATGCTCAATCCCTCCACTAGTAATGCCCCTCACTCCCTTCTCTTTGTGAGTACTATCCCTTATGCAATCTCATCCTGTGTCCTCTTTCTCATCTGTTGCTAGTACAGCAAACATGTTCCCTCTCCCTTTGCCTTATTGTGTGTCTCCTCCTCCCTCCTGTCTACTGCTGCTGCTCCTCTTTTCTAGGTCATACTAGATTCCACCTTTAATCAGATGGCTTCTTGTCTACTGTGCACCTCCCCTGACCCTTCCCTTGCCCCACTATTCCTTAAATGTGGTTCCCCACAATACCTCAGATATCAGCCCTCCCTACTGATACAATCCTCCCCATCCCTCAACCTCTCCAGCTCTCTGCCAAGCCACTGAACCTCTTCCTCAAGCCTCCTTAGCCTCTGGCATATTGGGCAGCCTCCTAGTCTCCACAGTATGTTCATCTGCATTGCTGCCCCATAACCATTGCACCCTACAATCCTACCCATGGTCCATACTACCTATATAGCCTCTCCACACCAACTCTTCCTACAGCAAGTAGAATTAACTAATAGTAGCCCAAGCTCTAACATATTCAAATTGCTATCCAAAATGCCCTTTCATTGCATGCAGCAACTACAGTGCTAACTGGAAACCACAATCCTACTCATAAGAACTATAGATCTACTCATATGTTTTATATATTTATATGTCTTTAAGACTTAGCTCACATGGCTGTTTCTTGTTTCCTCCTTTCTGGCCTGTTTGGAGGGTTCAGATCAGTTTGCAGCTCCCCAAGCTCCTCCCTCACATCTTTCAAACCCAACCCCCAGTGGTATTTCAGTGTTTAAGAAAGGCTGCTGAAAGGTTAGGTAGGATGGCTTACACAGTCACTGCAGCCAGAGAAACCTTTAAGCTAAATTCCACTTTAAGCTAAATTAAAAAGAAAATAAAACAATATCAAAACTTACAAAAATCCTCTGTACATTAATCTCCTCAACAGTAAGTAGAATTAACTAATCCTTCTCTCCTGTAGTTTAAAAAACAATAGCAAAACTTACAGAAATCTTCTCACAGCCAGCAAGCAGACTTAACCAATCCTTCTCTCTGCAGTTTGATAGCTCAGTCAAATTTAAAGGCCATGTGGGTGGGCAAGATTGTTAGTCTGCTGTGCTGGTCATGAGAATAGCCAGAGCTTATAAGGGAAAGAGAAAAATACATAGTTGCTCCCAGGTCACATCTGGAAACAAGCTTTGGCTTAGTGTGTTACCTCTGGTTCAATAACATTCCCTTGATATATATATATATGTACATATATATATATATATATATATATATACAGCATACAGTATGCACTGCAGTAGTAATACAGTCATATAGCAGTGTGGAAAATGCTATAAAATAAATGCATTACACAGTTTGTCTCTCTTCTTTATAATGTTTTGGAATTTTGTTAAGTTTTTGATATTGCATCACCAGTGTGAACACCGTATGTTGTTTGCTGTGATCTATGTACCCTGAGTGTTAATGATCAATGCACAGTGATTCTTATGGACTTTTGTTTTTGTGTGTGTGGTTTCATGTAATTAGTCTTTCCACCTCTAACACTGTAAATGTCAATCATTATTAACTTTGCCATCTGAAGAAGACTCTTTAATCACTGAGTTCAGACTTTACTTTGCCCGATGAAGTCTATCAAGTGAAATGCCAGGGCATCCTGCACAGGATAGGGCACTCCCTATCCTGGACCCATTTTTCCCCAGGGCGTCTCCCCAACCTCACCGTCTCAGATTCCACCACTCGCTCACCCCCCCATGGCCGAGGGACCCCGCACCTCCTCCATGCAATCCCCAAGGCAGGCAACACCTATACACTTGGCTGCAGCGGGGACGTCAAAGGGCACAGGTCCCTCAGCCTAGAGAGGGAGTAGCACCTGTCCATGGATATTCGATCCCAACACATAACTATATAGGGTCTTCAAAAAGCAGTCTTAAGACCACTTTAATATAAATGTTATCAATACCAGCAACTAATTCAAAGTAATTAAAAACAATAATACATTTTTCATTCAAACCGACTCCTAAGATAAAACAAGTCTGGACAAATTTTCATAAATTCCACAGAGAAAAAAGTTTATAGCAATTCAAAGCAAAATCACAGTTCTTCTAGTCCATGCTTTTACTAGTACAGTAAAAATCACAGAGCTCTCACCCTGGAGAAACTGTCCATGGCCTATCTCTCACATAGGCCAAACGAAATGCTTTATAATTCTACCATATACTCCTAGAGTAGAAATCAATCTGCAGATGATTAATCCTGCTGTTTGGGGGTATGATTAATCAGCCAACAAAAAGAAAGCTCTCCCAATGGTCGTCCCCAATGTATCTTCAGGGAGACCAGCCTGTACTGGACTTGTATGAGCAGGTTCTCCAACCTACTCCAACAACAATCCATAAACCACGGATGCCCTAGGCCCATCCTCCGATAGCACTCCTCAAGCTCCTATGGGAGCTGTTCATCCTGAAAGCCACGCGGGTTCAGGCCGATGTTTTATAAATGAGAGGTCCCCTAGATCATCCCCAAGGTGCCGCTGGAAGTTGATTAATACCTGGGATTCACACTAGGTCTCCAGCCTGCCAGCTATGAAACAGGGAACACAGATACCCTGGGGTCCGTCCTCCGACAGCACCCCTAATCTGCCCAACCAACCACCCAACAGACTACCCTGGGTTGAGATCAAAAGGCTGACAAACTCACCCACTCCCCAGTGATGACAGAATCCACAGATCACAGATGCAGAGATAAAGCCAGATTTTCCTATTCCAAAAATAGGCCCAGTCTTTAGTTTCAAGCACACCAGGGCATACAGCAGATCCAAGGAGACAGTGAATCAACAAGATCATTTTAGCTCCAAGATAAATTCCTCATTGAAATGCCGCAGGTCGAGAAAGTTCATGCTTTCTCAGAGTTCAATATTCAACGTTCTCGGCAGTAAAATCTTTACCAGCAATAATCCCCGAGAAGAGAGAATTCTGAACCGTCTACCTTCCTACAGCTTATGGGCCAAGTCACTCATAGCCAGTGGGACGACGGGACACCAAAAGCATAAAACCCAAAAATCTGGGCCAAAGCGGCCCTGGAACATGAACAACCGTCCGCTAGCACACCAACGCACCGACAAAGTCCCAGAAAACAATAGCGGTGCAGACTCTTCAATAAAATGTCGCGGTCAGAAGAAAATCGAGCAAACCCAAAAGCAGGTCCTCGGACAGTCAGTCAAATCAAAGTCACATTTATTTAAAAGACGCCTAATCCTACAGGCCTTGGGCGCCAAGACAGAAACTGTACAGTATGTCATACTGTATACATTATACATTAAACTATAATACACATAAAAATTTTAATCCCCAAAAGCTTGCACAAATAGGAAGGTCTTTAGATGACTCTTAAAGGCCTTTATAGTGGGGCCTCTGTCACTTCAGATGGCAACGAGTTCCAGAAAGCAGGAGCAGCAACTCCAGCTCGGTCCCCACAGATTTTAATCTTGCTCTCGAACTTTAAGGGGCCACCACTAGAGAAGCGGAGATTTGGACAGAGTTGGACGGTACCAGAAGATCAGACTAGTAACCAGGCCCTGCCCATGTAGGGTCTTATAGGTGAGAAAACCCACCTTGAACAGTACTCTCCACCTGACAGGCAACCAGTGCAATTCACATAATACTGGCGTGATATGACAAAATTACTTTGTCCAGACAAAAGCAGGGCAGCAGCATTTTGCACTAGCTGCAGTCTGTGAAGAGAACTTCCAGAGACCCCGAGATAGAGGGCATTACAGTAGTCAAGCCTAGAAGTGACTAAGGCGTGTATCAGAGTAGGGAGGTCCAGAGCCAGAACAAGGGGCTCAATCCTGGCGATATTTCTAAGATGGAAAAAACAGGAATGAACCACAGAGGATATTTGAGCCTCCATGGACAGGTTCCTGTCAAAGATCACACCAAGATTTCGCACCCATGGGGAGACCATCAATGACACAGCTCCTAGCACAAGGCCAGTCACAGAATCAGAGGCCATCCCATCACGAGCTCTTTTCGACTCCACTACCAGTACCTCAGTCTTGTTAGGGTTCAGTCACAGCCAGCTGGGGGACATCCAGTCATTAATCTCAGCCAGACAGATATTCAGCACATCCACTGCATTTGATGTTCCTGGGGCAAAGGATGGGTATAGTTGAGTATCATCAGCATAGCAATGAAAACTCAAACCATACCTCCTAATGATCCCCAGGGCAGCATATATACTACAAACAACATTGGGGCCAATACGAACCCTGAGGGACTCCACATGAAAGGAGGCAGGGTGCAGATGAGAAATTACCCATCACAACCTGTTGCCTCCTGTTAGTAAAAATGACTCAAACCACCTGATGACAATGCCAGTGAGTCCGCATAACTCCCTCAGGCGGAAAAGCAACACACAATGGTCCACAATATCAAATGCTGAGGAGAGATCAAGGAGAACAAGAATTGTCTTGTCCCCCCGATCTCTAGCCCTGAGGAGGTCATTTTGCACCAACTAACGCAGTTTCAGTGCTATGTCTGGCCCGAAAAGCTGACTGGAAGGGATCATACAACTCGTGAGTCATGAGATGTTCCCCAACTGAAGTGATACCACCTTCTCAACAACCTTTCCCAAAATGGAAGATTGGAGATAGGGCGGTAATTTGCCCTAATCTCTGGGTCCAGAGAGCTTTCTTTAAAGGGGTCTCACCAGAGCCTCCTTCAAGGCATCTGGAAAGACACCTGACTCAAGGAACACCGGACAATCAGGGCAAACACAGGCCAACAGTGTCAACGCACCTCTCATTAAGCAGCTTGGCACGGGATCCAGTTCACAAAGGTATACTTCAAGTTGGCCGCTACCTCAATAACCTCACGAACCTCCACTGGCCTAAACTCTCCCCAACCAGAAAGAGTGCTCTTAGAATACAACTGACAACCACTGACAGCAATGATATTACTGGCTGAGGAGACCTCCCGCCGGATCACAGACACCCTGTCCGAGAAAAACCGAGCAAATTCCTCACAATCCTCATTCGAGGAAACTCTTCCAGGCGGAAGACAGGATGGATGAAGAAGTCTGTCAACAGTCCAGAAGAGTGAGGCTGGTCGGCTTCTCCTGGCAGCAATCTCCCGAGACAGAAATACCACCTTCTTTTGGTTGATTGCCTCCTGATATGCACAGTAGTGCGCACACAGGACCAGTTTGTCAGCCTCCAGACGGGATTTCCTCCAGCGACGCTCTAATCTCCGACCCAGCTTCTTCATTTCCCTGAGATCACTGTCATACCAAGGCAACCTCAGGTATGAAGTTCTGGGTCGTACACGGATAGGTGCGAGGGAGTTGATGGTGCCAGACAGCACCTTATTATAGGCGTCTACCCCGGCGTCAACAGCTCCGACGCATGCATCACCCACCCTTGATAAATCAACTGCCGCCATAAAACCCTCAGGGGTAAGATCTTTTAAAGGGCGGCAGTGAAACATCTCAGAAGGGGAAAAATTTATGACGGGAGCACTGAACGTGAACTTCACCGTGCAGTAATCAGACCAAACTACCTGATCAATTGCAAGATCAGCGATCTCGAGTCCCAGTGAGAATGTGTGGCCATCATGGTGAGCAGGCGCGCTGACAGATTGCACCAGCCCCAAAAGGGACATACTCTGCAATAACTCATCGGCGCACTTTTGACCTTTGTCCTCGGCCCAAACATTGAAGTCCCCAAGAAAAATACATCTTGGGGAATCCTATGTTTCACTGGCAGCAAACTCGGCGAATTCCTGCAGGAACCCCCCCATCGGGCCAAGAGGGCGATAGATGAGGAGGATCCTGCAGCCCACACCAAGTCCTCCACGAATGGCCACACATTCAAATGAACCCAGGGTTCCCACCGGGTGCACGGTGAAGTTCAGGTTCGATTTAAAACAAATGGCTACACCGCCTCCCTACGATTTTCTCTGGGGCAGTGCACCACAGTATATCCTGGGGGACTGCAGCCTCAAAACAGAACGCATCATCTCCCACCCAGGTCTCTGTAATGCAAGTCAGGTCGACCAATGAAACCAAGGCGGCAATAATAGCCGTCTTGTTTCTGATCGACCTGGCACTCTTACCCGCCATCAGAGGTGTTGAGGGTGACGCAGCCCTATAGGTTACCCGACCACTCGGCCTGGTGGTCCCCTGAAATAGGCACCAACCACAACTGGCTTCTCCTAGATGCTCTATTTACTCCAGGGCATCTCCTGGACTTATCCACCTCTATCCTTTGATCAACCCGCTCCTGGTCATCCCACAGCGCATAAGCAGAGCAATCCCCCACAATTCCCACTTCCCTACAATGCCTGATAATGATATCAGACACAGGGAGAGGGATAAAGGGATGCAAAGCATGTAGCTGCGAGTTCCCATAAACAATCCTAGGCCCTAAAACTCGTCCAACAGAACTCCTACACATATCTATTTAAATAAGCCAATTGGCACATATAACTAATGTAAGCAAAACACACATTAAAACTCTACCATTACAATAAAATCTAATTAACATACATGGACTGTTATAACATAATCTACTTCCCTCCTCTCACCCCAAACAAGGAGAAATTTCAGCTCTGAGTGGCGCTTGCGCCACTCTCCTGTACTCGCTTACCCGGCCAACACCTGTCATTATTCAGCGCCTCCCGCCCCACACACCAACAGTTGGTAACTCCCCACTCACACCTCCAGCTCCAGCTGGCAACGATTGACGATAATACCAACACAGCCTCTCACACTGTGTCTTAGCCAAGTAGGGCTAGTGGGCAGGCAGTCCAATAGAAGGAGCAGTCCAGGTCTGAAATTAATCACAGTTTTCGGCCGCTAAAGAGCAGCGCTCTCAGTAAGCACACTGAGGTAAACACAGAAATGCCGCTTGCGAATGGCGCCTGTATTTATTCAGCGCCTCCCTGCCCCCACACACCAACAATTGGTAACTCCCCACTCACACCTCCAGCTCCAGCTGGCAACGATTGGTGATAATATCAACACAGCCTCTCACACTGTGTCTTAGCCAAGTAGGGCAAGTGGGCAGGCAGTCCAATAGAAGGAGCAGTCCAGGTCTGAAATTAATCACAGTTTTCGGCCACTAACGAGCAGCGCTCTCAGCAAGCACACGGAGGCAAACACAGAAATGCCACTTGCGAGCGGCGCCTGTATTTATTCAGCGCCTTCCCGCCCCCACACACCAACAATTGGTAACTCCCCACTCACACCTTCAGCTCCAGCTGGCAACGATTGGCGATAATACCAACACAGCCTCTCACACTGTGTCTTAGCCAAGTAAGGCTAGTGGGCAGGCAGTCCAATAGAAGGAGCAGTCCAGGTCTGAAATTAATCACAGTTTTTGGCCGCTAACGAGCAGCGATCTCAGTAAGCACACGGAGGGAAACAGCACAGACGTAGCTCCAACTCCAGCACAGGCTGGGAGTAAGTCAGGGCAGCAATAAAATGAGGAACACAATAAAATAATGAAACAGCCGCCGAAGATTACCTCCACGCTATCACGCGGCAACAACTCAGTCTCAGCGCTATCGGTAATACAATAATAATAACTTTTAAAATAAATAAACAAACTAAAATAAAAATTTTAAAACAAAACTAAACAGGCTAAAACAGAGGCTGACCCAGCGTGGTCGCCATCTTGCACCTGATCATTTGAATGTATCATGGGAGCAGGTGTGGCTGCAGAATCCTGCTCATTTACCGTCCACCGGTGGTGAGAAAGTTTTTCTGCAAGAAGTCGCGGACTTCATTGTCGACCTGGTACTGGAGCCCTCAGGTGGTTGGTCCTGGGGACTTTAATGCCTGAGTCGGACGATGAATTCTGCAGTTTGGTCAAGACTTTCTCCAACTAATGAGTTTGTTGGGCTTCACACAGGTGGTTACCGTTGCTACCCATATTCATGGTCATTCCTTGGATTTAGTGTTCACCCTGGGTATGGAGATCACAGGACTGGTGGTGGAACCAGTCGGGTGGTCTGACCATCACTCTGTAAGGTTCAATTTCGCGACGCCCCCCAATGAGACCCACCCCTTTGGAGATGGTCCAGTACCGCCCTTTGAGGGGAGTTACCCCTGAGGGTCTGATGGAGGTGCTGGACCTATCGAGTTGGCCGATCGAGTGCATGGAACCAGATGTCTTAGTAGTGCACTATAATAATATGGTGTTGAGGGCACTGGATTCCATTGCGCCTGTCCGTGTTCGCCCCCTCTCCTTCCGCCCTCAGTCCCCTTGGTTTGATGGGACTTTGAGGAGTTGAGGAGGAAGAGGCGAAGATAGCGCTGTTGGTAGAAATCCGGCCTGAAGGTGACAAACTTAGATTGATGGCCCATTACATGGACTGTCAATCAGATAATCTCCCATAAAGAAGGCAGAGTTCCTGTCCAGGAGATAACTGCATCAAGAAATCGACCAAGCTCAGCTCTTCGGACCATGGACAGATTGTGCAATCCAGCCTGTCTGCGGGGTCGGGAGCTTTTCACAAATAAAGTGTGATGAGTTTGCTTGGTTCTTTGATGATAAGGTGTCATCAATCAGGTCGGAGATCTGCAGCATGCGTTCAAACGAGCATTGCAGTGACCAACATGGGGTTACATGCCTTCGGCCTGTCTGGATGGATTTCGACCAGCCAGCGATCATGGATATCATGGAGATTGTCCAAGGCTTGCAACCGACTTGCTGTAGTTTGGATCCTGGTCCTACGCACCTCCTTGTGGGATGCATGGATGTGATTGGACCAATCCTTGCGAAGATAGTCTGGGGTTCTTTGGATCAAGGGGTTTTTCGGAGTCCTGAAAAGAGGCTGTTGTGACACCTTTTGAAGAAACCTTCCCTTGACCCCAACTGCCTCGCTAACTACAGACCGATCTCTAACCTGCCCTTTTTGGGCAAGGTTATTGAGAAAGTAGTCGCGTTACAGCTCGATGACTTTCTTACCACCCATGAAGTCTATGATCCTCTCCAGTCCGGTTTCAGGAAGAGGCATAGTACTGAGACTGCATTAGTTCGGGTACTTAATGATCTCCTAATAGCAAGAGATCAGAAGAGCCGCTCGATCTTGGTTCTTCTTGATCTCTCTGCAGCGTTTGACACCGTGGACCATGGGATGTTGCTAGATCACCTGCGCCTCAACTCCCTTGCTCTGTCCTGTGGGGTGCCGCGAGGTTCTGTGTTTTCCCCATGTTGTTCACGGTGTATATACTGCTGTTGGGGACCTTATAAGGCATTATGGGCTGAGTTTTCCTGTTATGCAGATGATACTCAGCTCTATATGTCCTTTATACCCGAACAAAATGATGCAGTGTCAGATTTTAACAACTGC
This sequence comes from Neoceratodus forsteri, assembly GCA_016271365.2. NCBI lineage: Eukaryota > Metazoa > Chordata > Ceratodontiformes > Ceratodontidae > Neoceratodus > Neoceratodus forsteri. Next base: position 83,345,752 of record CM028138.1, read on the forward strand.
CTCGCTGAGATTCAGGATTGGATGAGTGCGAACTGGTTGAGGTTAAATCCGGATAAGACTGAGGTATTAGTTGTTGACCCGGGTCATTATGCAAAGAAGTTGACTCCTGGGGTCCCCTCTGGTCTTTTATTAGGGGATACCCAGTTGAGACCTTCTGAACAGGTGCGAAATCTGGGCGTTATTTTTGACAGTGCGCTGACACTAAAGATGCAGGTGTCGGCCACTGTCAAATCTTCCTTTTACCATCTGAGGAATATCGCCCAGATAAAACACCTTGTTCCACATGATGACCTTCCTGTGTTGGTCCACGCTTTTGTTTCTTCCTGTCTTGATTACTGTAATGCTTTATATCTAGGGTTGCCGGGGGTAGATCTCCGCCACCTGCCGCTGGTGCAGAATGCGGCAGCTAGGTTGCTGACTAGGCTACCAAGAACTTGTCATGTCACACCTGTGCTGCGCAAACTGCACTGGCTGTCAGTGTGATGGAGAATCACCTTCAAGGTCGCATTGCTGACCTATAAGACCCTACACGGTCAGGGACCAGGCTACCTGCAAGATCTCCTTTGTCCCTACCGTCCTCTCCTCCACTCTGCTCCACTGGTGAGGGATTGCTAGAGATTCCCAGGGTTTGTCTTAAATCATCTGGGGCAAGGGCCTTTTCTTTTATGGCCCCGACCCTGTGGAATTCTCTACCTCATCAGATTAGAGAGTGCCTGTCCGTGGAATCATTTAAGAGATCCCTGAAAAGTCACCTATTTTCACTGGCATTTGGTTAGTTTATTTTATGGTTATTTCATTGTTCTTATGTTTTTATTTATTATTGCTGATGTTTTATCTTTGTTTTGTATCAGCGCTTTGATTTTCTGAAAAGCACTTTATAAATAAATTTTGATTTGATTTGATTTGTTAGCTCTCCCATTCACCTGCACTAAGTTATAAATTCAATTAATTTTCATAAGCATTTTGAGCATTTTGCTTATTTATTTTTACGGTACATGTACATTGCTGTGGAACTGAGGTGTGCTCAAGTTGTCTGCAGATCCCCAAAATATCAAATATTTTCCTGTAATTTATGCTTCCCTATGCATTGTACTTTATCTGATATAGGCAAGATATAGCCAGAGTTTATATGGGGAAAGAGAAAAAAATATACTTTTCATATGCCTAAAAAAATGTTGAAATCATTCATGGAAGATATTTACCCATGACACTGCATCAAGGGAGGCAGTATAGCACAGTGGTTTAAGGCTCTGAGCTGCAAATCTGGAGACCTGGGTTTGAATCCCACAGCCCTCATTTGCTACTTTGTGACCCTGAGCAAGTCACTTAACTTCCCTGTGCTTCCAGGTTGCACCTGTGAACAAGCTTTCAGCTTAGTATGTCTCACCTGGTTAAACAATTAGAAAAACAATACATTAAGCTCATAGATGTCTGGGAGCAGCAGCTGACAGGCTATCAGACAGGGGCACTTGAATTGTATTTTAGACCCTAAAAATCAATATATATAACTTTTATGCAATTCCTGCTGCATTTATGCAATTTAATGACATTGAACTGGCAACAGAGAAATTAACATATACATTGTAATTATAAAATCTGACAGCATCATAGTAACAATTAAAACAGATCTAAATAATGAAAAATATAAACAGGAACAAGATTTAAAACATTGCAAAGTTAATATTAACGTTTAAAAGTTGACAAGAAAAAACAAAACAAAAAACTTTTAATCATAAGTGAGAGAGTTAGAAGATACCTAAGGAGTTAGATTGCCTCAAACATGCCCCAAAGTAGCTTCCCACGAGTGGATATCCAGGAGAAGAAATGCCAAAAGCATTGCTGATAGTGATTTCTCCAGTTGCAGGTGCTCCATGAGTTGGTTATGCATTGGCTGTGGCAAGGATTGTGACCACTAGGAGTTGGATCACCACTACATGCAACTGAGAATGTTTCCCCACAAGCAGGATACCCAAAAGGTTAAATTTCACTAAACCTGAATGGCAGCCCTTTTTACTAGCAGTAGCCACAGGAGTTGGATCAGGCATAAGTATTCTTTTGGCCAGGAGAAACTGCCCCAGTAGCTGGATCAGTGCAGTCATGAGTTTGGACAGCAACAGCTTCCTACTAAAGCTGAAGTACCACTGAGTGTAATCAACAGGGACATCTCCATTAGTGGGATATTCAGGAAGCGAGACAGAACCAAGTGTGGCTGGAAGGGACTCTCTGCTGGTATAAGCAATAGGAGGTTGTTAGGGCTGAGGTCAAACACTCAAAACAGTAACTCACTTCCTTTGCTCTAAAGTAGTTAATGTCCAGCAGTACTGGTCAAAAGAAAGAAAGAAAGAAAGAAAGAAAGAAAGAAAGAAAGAAAGAAAGAAAGAAAACACCACACAATAGCAAATTCCTTAAGGCATTAGTTTTATTTTAAAGTTAAATGTAGGGGAATCTCCCAGAAGCTGACCAAAATACCCCTACTTAGGGCTCCTCAATGCGTTGTGTGTTGTTTTCTTTTTTGTTTTGTTTTGGTACAGTATCACAGCTGAGAATTACATAGAAACATAGACTTTGATGTCAGATAAAGACCGCTTGGCCCACCTAGTCATCCCAATTCCCTACCTATTGGATAAGCTGCAGATCCTCGTTAACCAACAGCCTACTTCTTCCTAACCCCCCACCAGAATTGTCTTATGTCTGTCACATGCATTCTTGAATTCCCCCACTGTTTTTGACAACACAAACTCCTCAGAAAGGCTGTTCCAGGCGTCCACCACCCTCTCTGAAAACATACTTCCTCACATTGCCCCTGAGCCATCTCCCCTCTATCTTCAAATTGTGCCCCATTGTTCTTGCACATCTCTTTTTCTGAAAGATACTACCCTCTTGGACTTCACTGATTCCCTTGAGGTACCTGAAAGTTTCTATCATGTCACCCTCTCCCCTTTCCTCGGGGGTATACATATAAAGCTTCTTTAGTGTCTCTTCATAAGGCTTCTGTTACAGACCTTGCACCATTTTATTTGCCCTCCTCTGGACTGCCTGCATCCTGTCTAGTCCTTGTGGAGATGGGGTCTCCAGAACTGCAGGCAGTGCTAAAGATGGGATCTCACCAAGGGTCTGGTATGAATGCTGACATGTAAAATCCTAACCACAGACTTTCTGGCTCCATTTGCCTGACTGTTAATTTACCGACAGCATTAATTGCCTGAGGGATCAAAATCCTGACCTGTGGTATTTGCAGGCTCTCTAGTGGCTTGTCACTGCAAGGTTTATAAAGCATATAACATTCCTACACTTCTCCTACACATCTCAAAGCCCTTACCTGATGTAAAGCATGGTAATAGAAATATATTCCCCCAGGTGCAAACATTTAACTGACTTTGATCAAGTGCAAGCAATATTCTCCCGGCACTTACCTGATATATGCATAGTACCAGCTTCTAACATTAAGGATTCAGTACATCACTTTGTCTGCTTCTGTAAAGTGCCAAAAAGTAATCTCACACTAAAGGACCCATTGACTTCTGTAAAGGACTGTTAGCACAGTTTGGGACCTGATGCAAAACCAGCCCCTCTTGCCAGTGCCAACAATGGTAGATGGTTAGCAGCAGGAGTGTAAGTTCCTTTTCTCAGGCAAGAAAATTGTCAAACTTCCCATTCCATTGTTTTTTTTACCTAGAAAGCATTGCATGCTGTCAGAACTTAGCAGTTTTCCTATTGGTCTAGTTGCTGTTTTGGGAACTGTACTTGTAAGTGATGTGAAGTGTGCGAACATGTCCCGAACAGTGCAAAAAATGTAATCACTGTACCTGAGCATTGCTGTGCAAAGCCGTAAATATACACTGTGAGAAGGTTCCAGTTCACACCACAGCACCTGTACATTTCTTAACTGGATTTTTGGCACATTCCAGTCCTTATCTTAACCTGAGACACGCTTGCCTATGACTCTAAGGAACTGGTTCAGCCTGTGGGGAACTCAGTACAGGCTCTGGGGAACAGATACAAACTGAGTAAGCCCTTCCTTGTCAGTGGAATCCTGGTCACAGGACCAAGTGCAACTGTTTACAGCTGTGAAGAGTGCAAACAAGTCCCACACAGTGTCAAAATGTGATCACTGTACCTGAGCATTGCTGTGAGAAGATGTAATGTACATCAGGTTAGGGTTGTGAGAATATTTTGTGCACCTAACTGAAGCCTGTAAAATTGTTGCACCTGGTGGAATATGTCGGGTAATGCTGTGTCAGTCTTTTAAATGTCGGGCAGTTAACTGAGTTTGGCATGTGGAGTTGGAAAGTTTTATGTCGGGCATTCCCATGTGAATTCATACAGATCCCCTCACCAACTGTCTGTACAGAGGGATAACAACTTCCTGTTTTCCACTGGTGATGCTTGTCCCTATACATCCCAGAAACCCCCAGCCATCCTTACTGCCTTCTTACATTACTTGCTTACCTTTGGGTCATCTGATATGACTACCCCAGGTCCCTTTCCATTTGTGTTGTTGTTAATAAAACTCCCCCCAACTGTGTACTCTTCCCTTGGGTTTTGTTTCCCAGGTGCATTACTTTGCACTTCTTTGCATTGAATCTAAGCTGCCATACTTTTGACCATTCCTCCAACCTTACCAAGTGCCTTCTCATCCTTTCCACCCCCTGTGTGTCAACCCTGTTGCAGATCTTTGTGTCATCTACAAAGATGCATACTTTTACTTCCATTCCCTCTGCAATGTCACTTATAAAGACATTAAAAAGGACTGAACCCAGTACTGAACCATGCAGTACCCTGCTAGTAACTCCACTTTCTTTGGAGTGGACTCTGTTTACTGTTACCCATTTGTGTCCTGTTGTCCAGCCAATTTTTTATCCAGGCTACCACCTTGAGACCCACTCCCAGGCTGGCTAATTTGTTTATTAATCTTTTGTGTGGGACTGTGTCAAATGCTTTGCTAAAGTCTAGGTAGGCCATGTCCACAGCCCCTCCCTGGTCTACTACTTTGGTCACCCAGTCAAAGAAATCTATTACATTTGTCTGACATGACCTTCCACTGTGAATCCATGCTGCCTTGGGTCCTGTGCCCTGCTGATCTCTAGGTACTCAACAATTCTTTCTTACAGAAGTGATTCCATCATTTTCCCTACCACTGAGGTCAAGCTAACAGGTTCATAGTTTCCTGCCTCTGCTTTGCTCCCATTTTTGTGAAGGGGAATCACATCCACCCTCCTCCATTCCTTAGGTACCACACCAACCTCCCATGATTTGTTAAAAAGGGTAGTCAGTAGTGTCACTGGTTCTCCCCTTAGTTCTTTTAGAATTCTGAGGTGAATCCCATCAGGCCCCATTGCTTTGTCCACCTTTAGAACCCTCTCTTCTGTGAAAGGACTGGTATCGACCCCCCTATCTGGAGGCTTCTATTGATTGGATTAGGTGCCTCCCCATCTCTTCTTTTGTGAATACTGAGCAGAAGTATTCATTCAGTATCCCTGCTTTTCACTTCCCACCCATCCTCCCCTTTATTAAGCCTCACTATCTCTCTCTTGGTCTTTCTTCATTCCCTAATGTACCTATAAGAAGGTTGTATCCCCCTTTTTAACTGAGTTGGCTATCTTTTCCTCGGTTTGGGCCTTTGCTAGCCTGACTGCCTTCTCTGCTTCCTTCTGCTTTAACTGGTACAGCTCTCTGTCCTGCTCCTTCTGTGTTTCCTTATGGTTCTTGATTGCTATCTTTTTCTCCCTAACCTTCCCCACCACTTCTTTTGAGAACCATAGTGTTTTTTCTTTCATTTTGATTTGCATATTTGCTTCACACAAAGGCTTGTTGTCTCTGTGATGGCAGTTTTGATGTTTCCCATTGTTGCTCCATACCTCCTTCCATGTTTGCTAGTGGTTTTCTGAGGCACACTCCCATTTTTACAAAGTCAGCCCTCCTAAAGTCCAGTACCCTCACTTTTGTATGGCTTGACTCTGCAGCTGTGTTTATCATGAACCATGCTGTTTGGTGGTCACTTGTTCCCAGAAGTCTACTCACTTCTAAATTTGAGATCCTCTCTCTCTCTGTCCCTGTTTGAGAGTACCAGGTCTAAGATTGCTCCCTCCTGAGTGGGTTCCAACACTAGCTGTCTGAGGCATGCCCCCATAGGGCATAGAGAATGACCTTGTTCTTGGATGTGTCTGCAGCAAAGGTGCTCCAGTTAACATCTGGCATATTCAGGTCCCCTATCAACAATATCTCCCCTTTTTCTGCCATCCTAAGTATATCTCCTGTCATTTTCTTGTCCATTTCCTCCCTTTGAGATGGGGATCTGTATACAACCCCCGTGTGGATTGTGGTACCATTTCCGATCCTCAGGGTGACCCACAGTGCCTTCTCTCCTCTCTGTCTACCCTTTAGTTCCATTGCTTTGATCTCTTCCTTTACATAGAGAGCTAATCCTCCTCCTCTTCTACCCTCCATGTCCCTCCTGTAGATTGTGTACCCTGGTATGTTGACATCCCAGTCATGGTTCTCTATGTGCCATGTTTCTGTGACTGCCATAATATCCAGACGTCCCTCTTCCATCAAGGCCACCAGTTCAGGGAGTTTGTTACCTAGACTATGGGCATTGGTTCTCATTGATATCCATTTTTTGATGGCCTTACCCTTTTTAGCCCCATCTCTGGCCTTACTGCCTTTTCCTTTTTCTCCATTTACCCCCACCCTTCTCCCTATCAACTTCTCTGTCTTGGTGTTTACCTCACTAACTACCCTGATTCTTTTTTTGGGGGGGGGCTAGGATTTCCCTGAATTTTTCAGTGTCCCCCCCTTGACTAGTTTAAATGCTTGCCAATGAAGCATTTAAACCTATCATCTAGGATCCTGGTTTCCCTCCTGGACAGATGCAGACCATCGCACCAGTATAGGCCTGTATTCTTACAGGTGGACCCCCAGTCCCCAATGAAGCCAAACTTCTGAGCTCTGTACCAGTTTTTCATCCATTTATTGAATCCCATGGTGTGGAGCACCCTTGTCGTACCCATGCCATAGACAGGCAGCAACTCCGAGAAAGTTACCATGCATCCTACTTGTCTAAGTCCCTTCCCCAACTCCACAAATTCCTCCTGCACTGGTCTGATCCCTTTTCCAGCCAGGTCCTTTTCCCTAGGTGGACAATGACATCCATCTCCCTCTCCCATGCAGCTGCTCCTGTGATCCTGAGGATTTGCTCTCTGTCCCTCCAATTCATAGCACCAGACAGGCACCTTACCTTCCTCTCCTCCCTCCCCCAGTTCTACCCTCCTAACAATGGAGTCCCCCACCAGGAGTTGTTTTCTTCCTCTGTGGGGTCCCATGCTACCCTCCAGTGGGTCTCCTTTGTGGAGGTTCCCAACATCCTCCTTGTTCTCCACTGTGGAGACCAAAGAGAAGTATTTGGGACTGAGCAGAAAGTCCTGACAGTGGTTGAGGTGGGCATTAATATAAAAGACAACATTCTGTACTGTACACATGCTGATTTCTGGGAGTCGTTTGTTTTGGGAACACTCACTTTGAAAGACATCAGACTCTAAGTTTCAAATTAATTGCTTATACTGTAACACACTCTTTTCCAGGCATGTTTTTTTTCCAGGTCAACTCTAAATCACCCTTTCTTTAGTAAAAAACAATTAAAAAGTTCCATCAAATAGGTGTTGGTTTTATTCAGCAGTACCTGAATACTGTTTCCCCACATTACATTTTCTTAGTCTTTGTTATTGCTCTTAAATAGATCTGTGAGCTTCTAAGCCCCTTCTGCAGCTCCCAACACATTTGAATGTCAGAAAATCAAACTTTCCTTGTTCCAAGATGCTGGACCACCCAAGGGAAAAGGTCTTTCACTTACAGAGCACCTCTTTGGTATAACACCCTGCACTGAGATATCTTGTCTCTACCAGATTTGGGCTCTTTTAAATTAATGCTTCATTAGCATCTCACGGTGAATAGTAATTGTGACTGTGTCACCTAATAGGTAATGCCTCTCTCTCTTTGATGTTCCACCCTAATGGTCTTATCTCCCACAACATGCGAGTCTTGATCCCACTCCCTCTATTGCTTCTCCCATCTATTTCTTTCACCTACTCACTTATCCCCACTTATCCCCTTTCCATTTAGTTCTCCCCACTTCACTATCTCCCTCTTTCCCCACCACTATTTTCCACTCCTTACCACTCTCTACCATTATCTCTTGCCCCTTAACTCTAGCCCTTCTCCTGACAAGGCCTACTATACTGCCTCCTCCTTAGTATTAATTTGTTTTTTATTCATCCTACATTTGGTCATTCCAGTTTTACAACTCTGGATACATTGTACTGCCATTTCTCCAGTCTATTTACAGAACTAATATAATGTTAATCTTTGTTGTTACCCATCCCCATTGATGTGAAACCTTTGTAAAAGAGCTTTTTTTGCTGAGAGGTAATGTAATCCAAGACTCTATAAATGTTTACGCATTTTCAGTCTAGCTACTCTATGCCCCAGAATGGTCTCTCATAGGTTCAAACTGCAGATTTATTTTTGAAATTCTCTCTATCTCTATCTAATATCTTTCAGTTCAGGGACAGAATCTTCCATCTCTTTCCAAAAACAAAACAAAACATCTTTTAGGCTTACTAGGTGTGCATGCAATTTTCTAACACCAAATGCTCCCTCTCTGATCCCAAACAAGAGTGCTTGTTAAGTTTCCAGGGAATCCTAAATACAGGCACTGTATTAAGTAATCATCTCTGGCACTGCAATGTACCGTTAAGATGGATGCACCTCTATATCTTTTTAGTGAAAGCTGGTCAATTTTTGAAGTAACAAGTTTTTAGACTCTAACAGTGGGTAACAGATGCTACTTGAAGGTTGCAAACAATTGTCCTAAGTAGTACATTCTGAAACTTATTGGAGCCTTACTCCACAGATGCAAACACTGTGATCTCGTAGGACAAATGGAGGACTGGGACACACACCCCTTTTGGAAAGTTACACTAAACAATCTTTAAATTAAAACAGAAGTTGACAAATATATGCAGATCTGTAGCTGACTCTTTTATTTTGAGATGTCAGACTTCTTAGGCGAGGCTTAGTGAACTATCAGCATAGGCAGGGCAAGGCATTGCAGGTCTGGAAACATTTGCCATTAAATATAGCTCTCTAAACAGTAAGTCTGACACAGAATGTCCATGTTCGTGGTATCTGAAGAGGCATCACCCTTAAGAACACCCATGGAATGGATGATGCACTATGAAATGGAACAGAAACATCCAGCTTTAAAAATATCTAACTGTAACCCTTTAACTGCAACATGCCAACAGTCTGAGCTAGAACAACTTACTGGTTAATGATCAGATCCCATCTGGTGCTTGAGGAAGGATCACTGATTGGAGTGCTCCAGCATGAAGCCAGAGTTAGCACAAACTGATTTGGGTCAACGCCTGTAATGGTGAGTCCAACATAGAGCTTGTCATTCACAGTAAGTATCACAGGAACATCAGTGAAGGCTTGGCTGTAGCCCGAATCACGGAACAGGATCATCTTTGTCTGGTAGGTTCCTAGGCCGGAGGGCAAAGTTGTGTTGATAACACTTTCTACTGGCAGTGAAAAAATAAATGAAGAAACAGTGAAACATCAGTAAGACAGTCAGGGGTACCGAATACAGTTTTACCTGTTACTGAGGTGCTGTATCAGAACGTTCACATTATTACCACATTCATTTGTATTCATACTCAATATACACCAATTGTCTTGACTGTTATCTCTATTTTGCTGTAATATTAGGGAACCAAGACATGGAGAAAACTTACTTAGACTGTCTACTATCTATGTCTATACCACTGTATGCAGCAATAACTCCCACTCTCAATTAAGCAAACATGGTGGCACAAAGTTAAAGCAAAATTAATACATGAGAAGTTATGGTATCAAATAGAAAGTCTGAAAGATTTAATGGCTGTATCATGGAAAAAAATTATGAAGTTATTTCAACTTCTGATGAGAATTTGAAAGAAGTAATATAGGTTTAAGTTTAGGGGCAATGCAAATGTTTATTCTCTCTGATAAAAACTTTGGTAGGGTGGGGGGTAGGAGGATGGATAATCAGACCTGATTAGAACTCTATACTTGGGAGAGAAATGATTGAAATATGATAGAATAACTAAGAAAGAATAAGTTATAATATGATGGTATATGAAGTAGCAGATCATCAGTTGTTTATAACAGCTGAATGTATTCTAAGAATATGGAAATATGATGTATTATAAGTATCAGTAAAATATTTATAATAAAAATCTATACCACTGTATGCAGAGATAGAGTTAGAGATAGAGACAGAGACAGTTAAAGAGAGAGGTAGAGATAGAGATAGAGATAGAGATAGAGATAGAGATAGAGATAGAGATAGAGTGGTGAAGATTGAACGGAGTTGGTGGAGGACTGGTTTGGAGGAGGACAACCTTATATTGATGACTCATTATAGGAGCTATCAATTGGCAATCTCCTGTGAGAAGGCAGAGTTCCTGTCCAAGGAGATTGCTGTAGTGATAAACAGACTGTCTCAAGTCTTCAGCACTGTGGATAGGTTATGTAATCCAGCCTATCTTCAGTCAGGGGAATTTTTTCACAGTTGAGGTGTGATGAGTTCACTCTGTTTTTCACTGATAAGGTTGCTTCCACCAGATCAGAAATCCAGTCAGCTCCCTCTAGCAGGCCTTGCGGTGATGGCCACAAGGTTGCAGGCAGTCAGTTTGTCTGATCCAACTAACCCTGTGACTGTCATGGATGTTGTGAGGGTTATGCAGGAGGAAATGCCAACATGCTGTAATTTGGATCCGGTCCAACATGCATCCTAGTGGTGTGTGTTGATGTCATTGGCCAGGCCTTAATTGAGATATTCTGTTGTTTTCTAGTGACAAGGGTCTTTCCTGGGCCCCTGAAGGAAGAAGTTGTGAGGCTGCTCCTGAAATAAAACTTCACTAGATCCAGACTCTCAGGCAAACTACAGACCTGTCTGTAACTTGCCTTTCTGGGCAAGGTTATTGAGAAAGTGGTGGTCTTGCAACTGGAGACCCATTTAACATCTCGCAACATCTATGATCCTCTTCAGCTGTGTTTCAGGAAGAGGCATAGTACCAAGACTGTCCTAGTTTGGGTGCCGAATGATCTCTTGGTGGAGAGGGATCCGGGAGACAGTCCATCTAGATTCTCTTCAGTCTCTTGGTGACATTTGACACCATCCATGGGTATTAATGAAGCACCTATGGATTTGTTGTGGACTGGCTGGTGCAGTCCTCAACTAGTTTAAGTCTTTCCTCACAGGTAGATCCTAGCGTGTGGTGTTGTGGTTCTTTTCTTCTGCACCTGTGCCCCTGTTATGTGGGGTCCCAGAGACTCCATCTTTTCCCCCATGTTGTTCATGGTGTACATGCTACTGATAGGGGACATTATAAGATGGTAGGGGCTGAGTTTTCACTGCTAGGCAAATGATGCTCAGCTATACCTGTCTTTTGGGCCAGAGAAGCAGGAAAAGGTCTCGTATTTAACAACTGCTTTGCTAAGATCCAGGACTGGATGAGGGCCAACTGGTTGAAGCTGAATCCTGACAAAACTGAAGTGCTGATGTTGGAACCTGGTCACCAGGAGGGGAGGGTGCAATCGGGGCAAATCTCAGGGCTTAGGCTTCAAGACTCCCTGTTGCTTACCTCTGATCATGTGAGAAATCTTGGCATTGTTTTGGACTGTGGTTTGACACTTAAGTCACAGGTGTTGACCGTGGTCTGGATCTCTTTTTACCATCTGAGAAACATAGCCAGGAATAAACATCTGGTATCCCCTGCTGACCTGCCAGCATGGTCCATGTCTTTGTGACTTCGCACCTTGATTACTGCAATGCCCTGTTTCTAGGGCAACTGGAGCTAGATCTTCACAGCCTACAGCTAGTGCAGAATGTGGCAGCCAGGTTGTTGACTGGCTTGTCTAGGTCATGTCATATAACCCCTGTGCTGTGCTATCTACACTGGCTTCTGGTTAGGTGGCAGATCTCCTTCAGGGCTAGTTTCCTGACCTATAAAGCCCTACACAGCCATGGACCTGGCTACCTGCAAGATCTCCTGACTCCCTTCCATCCCCTTAGTTCTCTTTGCTCCGCAGATGAAGGACTATTGTTTTTTTCTTTTTTTTTGCAGTATCAACCCTCTGGAACTCCCATCCTTGATACATCCGAGAAAGTCCCACAGTACATATCTTCAAACAGCAGCTAAAAACTCATTTATTTAGTCAAGCCTTTTTAGATGCAGACTAATGCTTTAATTGATGATTAATATGTTTTAATTAGTTGTCTTGTTTGTATATTTTTAGTGTAATGCTTACATTTATGTGAAGTGCATTGATTCAAAATGAGACTTGCCCTATATGAAATAGAGCATGATTGATTGAGACAGGGCTAGAGATAGAGATAAAGATATACATCATAAAAAAACCTTGCATAACTGCACCAGTTATGGTGCAGTTTATCTTACCTGATAATGGCTGTGTGGTTGTGCATGTGGTTGTGTCTTTTGCTGCTTGGGGGAGGTAGAAACCTTAACACCACATTTTCCTATTTTTGTGGGGTTAAGCTGAACCCTAACTGCTGCATTAACACAGTATTTCTGCAATAAATGTTCTTTCATTATGAGATAATGGAATTGTATCATCATTCATGCAGGCCCCTTTGGGACCTGAGTGAAGAGATGCAGATGTGCAGCACCCTACAGGCCTTGTGCCAAGGGAAATGTCCCTCTGCCTATGGAAGCAAAGAATGTGTGGAGTTATCTGGGGGGGCTGCAGAAGTACAGAGTCCTTTGGGCTCATGCTTCCATGTGGCTACAGATGTAGATGTGCAGGGCCTAGAGTCCATCTGGCTTTGGAAGAACAAGGGTCCCAAAGCCCTGCACTTCTGTGAAGCTATGGATGCTGATTAGCAGTGCTGCTCTACACCCTATGCCAAGAGAAGTCTTATCTTCACTATATGGTTACTTGTTACCTATTCATCCAACACTGCACCATTCCTCCCCAGGCTAGGAGTGGTACCATATAGCAACACTGTTTCCTAGCCTCAGCCCATCCAGCTGGCTCACTGAGTGACCACAATGCACTAACCACTGGGTCAAAGGCCAGCCCAGAATACAACATTTCTTCATAACTTTTTTGCTTGACATTTTGACCCCATGTCATGAACTTCATTGCTAGAACCTGAAAAGTGGTTTTGCAGAGCAACTGCAAAATCACCTTTCAACCTGTATTTAAAGATTACCACCATCTGTGTGCATGAGGTAGAATCATGTAAATGGTATATTCCATATGTGGGACTAAAATATTCTAAAATGGGCAAGTTAGGAGTAAAAATATGTGAAACAAAAATATCAAATTTTTTATGTCACAAGGCAGTACCTCACTATGGTATTTAATATGCAACCTATAGAAATTCTTAGCTCGCACACACAAATCTTCAACTGTTCAAAAACAAGAATTTTAAGTTCACATGAAAAAAAATCTTGTATCACACTTAATGTGCAACAAAATAATTCTCCATCAATATATTAAAGTCTCCACCTAGTCCCACAATTTTTTTTTTAGTTTGCATGAAAATGTCTTGGGTCGCTCTTAAATGTGCAACCAAATAAGTAATCTGGCAAAAAAACAAGTATTTCTTGGTGAGAAGCAAATTCCTAGGTCTCATATGCAAGTGCCACCAAATAATTTTTCCATGTGCACCAAAAATGGCAATGTTGAGTAGCACATTTAAGTGGGACTGAGGAATTTATTGTAAGCACCAAAAATTGATTCTTGGATCACACATTTAAGTGTGACCCAAGAATTTCATTTTGTAAACAGTAAAAATTCCTCAGTCACTCTTAAATGTGCAACCAAAAAAGTGGCTTACAAAACAAAGTTGGCCATCTCACTAAGCTGACAGCCACAGTACTTAAGAAAATCAAAAAAGCTGTTTCTGCCCTGGTTTTGAAAAACAAATACCACAATCAAGATTAATGGGTCCGATTTAGGAAGATCACGAATTTGACATACACAGACTCTTTTTTCCATATTGTTATTTGGTAGAGATGCAGATGTGGAGGCCAAAACTCATTCCAGCTGTGGAAGCACATGGCCCACTAGACCCTGTTTGTCCATGTAGCTATGGGTGCAGAGGTACAGGGCCTCTGGGACCTTTGCAAAATAAAATATTTATCTTCATTATATAGTTACTTGGGACATGAAAGAAGACTGAGATTCAGAATGGGTGTTACAGAATAAGAGGACTTTTGAAGGGACAAGAATACATTTTGCCTGCTAGCAGTAACTGCACTCTCTGAGAACTATTGTTAGTTTGAACTGAAACATTTTCGTTTGAAAACCCTAATTTTCATTTGTAACCAAACTTTTCAGTTCATGAACCAACATTGTTGGTTTGCACTAAATGTTTTGGGTTGGCAACTAAATTTTTAGTTTGAACCAAAATTTTCAGTTTCTGAGCCAAAATATTTAGTTCACAAACTGAACATTTTTCAAGTTCAATCCAAACAAAGTCTGACAAAAAAACAGACTCTTCCTTAGGAGGTTCTGTTGGGCAAGATTCATGTTTTTTGTTTTTTTAGTGTCCATTTATAAGTGTTTTCATATTTTTGTGGTAACCAAAATGAAGAAACAAGATGGCTGCCATCTATGGCTGGCTGAAATCTATCTCTTGCCAGCAAAATTCTGGCAAAATGCTGATTTCACTTTTGCAGAATTTCATTAAGTTTTGCCCAAGTTGTAATTTCAGTTATTTCCATCTAATTTCCAAAGTGTTAGTTGACATTGCACCAGACTGGGGATACTGAATTCACCAAGGTCCCCACAGACCTGTACTAAGTTTTGGAACTCTATCTTGAAAGACGACCGAGTCAGTTATAAACCTCAAAACTTTCAGAAATTTTAAAATGACGTTTTGCAGTGATGAAAACTATAGAATTTTTAGTTTTGCTTTAAAACTGAGAACAGTATATCACCAGTTTTCTAATGTTCACTGACCCTAAATGTCAGGCTTTCAGGCACCCTCATGGCCCAGCCACAAAGCATCATGCTG
Source organism: Neoceratodus forsteri (assembly GCA_016271365.2). Classification (NCBI taxonomy): domain Eukaryota; kingdom Metazoa; phylum Chordata; order Ceratodontiformes; family Ceratodontidae; genus Neoceratodus; species Neoceratodus forsteri. The sequence continues at coordinate 83,360,840 of CM028138.1, forward strand.
CTATGCTGAGGACCCAGGTTCAGAAATGAGCACAAGAAGTTACATTGTAAGGCAGGCCATGGCTGAAACAGCTGCCACTTGGCAGGGCATCTTAGTCAGGGAGGGTTGGGAGTGGGTTACTCTAACACAGGGACCCCTGTGGTTGGGCCAGGGAGCTTTCTTCTGCCACAGGGTAGAGTGCACCTGTATGAAGCTGACAGAGGCACTGTCACCACCAGAGGAGATGTCGGGGGAAAAAAATGTTGGAGATAAACCAGGGTGCAAACTGAATGATGGCTTTCTCCAGCCTGATCTGGGTATATCCCTCTAAACAGAGTATATCCATGAGAGATGAACTGCCAGCTGGGAGAAAAAACAATATGGAAAAAAAGATTGTGTGTGACAAATCTCATATGTCTTGTTTAAAGGCTGGCCACGTCACAGTATAAGCAACCAGATATTCCAAAATAACATCAGTAATTAAAGTTGAATTTCATGAGGTTTTCTGAAACTGTAGACTGTTGTGATACTTTTGTCAAAGCTATGTCCCTACATTTTATCCATACACTTAAGTTGCCATTGTAGTGGATGGTAAGGCTGGGTAAAGGGGCAATAAGGCAGCAATTATAGGAGGCTCCATAGTAAAAGTGTATTGGTGCCAAGAGTTAGATCACTATCATGAGTGATTAACAATAAAGAATGTCATGGACATCAGCTGTGCACTACCCTGAAATCTTGCAATATGCCAGAGTACCACTTGAGCTCATGACCAACTAACTTCTGGATGCATATGGATGTGTAGCATTATTTCTGTACAATGCCACCTGATGAATCTTTAACAACTCTGTAAATGAGAATGTATATTTTACAATTTGAAAATAAGTACCAATTGACACCATGCTTACAACTAATAGTTGTGACTTAGGCCATTGGGACATAAGTATTTGGATATCTTTAGTCATGATGGAGCATGATGTTGGGCATCGCTGTTTATTTATTTATTAAATGTGTCACCAGGAAGGCATACTGAGCTATATAGCTCCTTTCTAGATGTGTCCTGGGGGTACCATGTCATGATATGGAAGAGAGGAGGGTGTGGGAGTTCAAATAGTGGGACTGAGGGTATGGTGAATCTAGGGGCAAGAGCAAGTAGGAGAAGTGAAGACTTTTAGTAGGGAGGAGAGAACAGCAGGAGAGAGGTCATTTCTGATATAGGGGTAGGCCATTCTACAGTTTCAAACAACAAAATAAGAAGGCAGACTGACCAGCATTGGAGGTCCTATGGGGGAAGGCCAGTGTTCAAGCTCCAGAGCTGTGAAGAGAGTAGGGGGTTGGGTGGGGGTATTTAGAGCAGAGGAGAGGTATGGTGGTAGTGAACCAAACCAGAATTTTGCCCTGAAAGTTGCAGACTGGGAGAGCCATCTGGATTCAAGAGAAGGGAAGGAGACGGCCTTATAAAGATCACAGTGGTGAGTCAGTGGGGATCAGGTTAGAGTGAACCAGCAGAAGGAGTGAAAAAATTGGTCCAGCCTGGAAAGGGCGAATTTGGGAGCAGCACTATAGACTATATCAGCATAGTCAGAGGTGGGATGAATAATTTTCTGTACAAGAGCTCATGAGCTAGTAGTGGAATGCAGTCACGGTTTCTGTATGAAGCACCAAGTTTGGGGTGCAGTGTTTTCTGTATTTCATTCATATGAACAGAAAAGCCCAGGTGCTGGTCTAACCAGACTCCAAGGTATCTGAATGAGATGGTGTTCTATATAGGTGTTCCACCTAGAGTGTGGAAAATGGACAGTGGGAGAGGGTTTGAAAGTATCCGTCTAGTGCTGAAGGTCATGGAGACAGTCTTTTTGGTGTTTAGGAACAGCTGGTTGGATTAGAAACAGAGCTGAATCTTTTTGAAATCCTGTTGCAATCTAGCTACTACAGCAGTATGGGGAGCACCAGAGGTATACAGGACAGTGTCATCCACATACATGTGTATTTCAGAAGAGGAGCAGATAGCAGGTAGATTATTCAGGGATATGGAAAATAGGAGTGGGCCACGAACTGAGCTCTGTGGGACTACAGTATTGATGGGGAGTGGGGGGGATTGGGAGGTGCCAATCTTGACTGATTACATCCTGTCTTGTAAGTAGGAATGGAACTAGGCTGTGGCAGAGTTGGAGAGTCCTGCAACTGTTAGTTTGTGAAGGAGAAGTGAGTGTAATACCATGTGAAAGAGTTGACCAGGGCAACAAATATTGTGGCTGTGGTGTTCCCCAAGTCCATATTGGTAAGCATGGAGTCAGTAAGCCGGACAAGCAAGGTGGTAGTTGAGTGTAACTTCTGGAAGCCAGACTGGAAAGGGATGAAAAAGAAGGTTAAAGTCGAGATAGGAAAGTCAGTAAAGCACAATGTTCTCATGAAGTTTAGCTAGAATGGGAATAAGAAGACTGGGTGATAGTTGCCAGGGTTAGGGGATTGCCACCTTTATGGAGATTAATGACTGTGGAGTGTTTTCACTTAGATGGGTCTGTGACTAGGAGAATGATAGATTTAGGACTTGCGCCAGAGGAAGCAATAGCTTGGGCAGAGAAGTGCATGAGCTTGGAATCTAGTCTGTTTGGACTTTACCCTTACAAGGGTTTAAGAACAAGTGGGCCATAAGGGCTTTATTTGGAGAGATGGGTGAAAAGGAGAATGAGGACTATGGTGGGATTGGAGAGAGGTTACTGGAGGAGAGGGAAATTGACATGGGAAGAGTGGCGAGGGTGAAGATGCATGAGGTGAAGAAGGTGTTGAAAGTGGCTGATACAGTAGTGGGGTCAGACAGGGAGGTGTTACCATCTTTGAGTATTGGCATGGGGGGGTTGGGGTGAAGAGGGATTGGACAGCTTTCCAGAATTTGGAAGGGTGACTTAGGTTATGGTTAAAGGAGGTGGAGAAATAGTCAGCTTTTGCAAAACTGGTGGCTCTGGTGCATGCCTTTCTTAGGCGATGGTATGTTAATAGGAGTTGGAAGTCTCATAGTCTTTCTAAGCTTTGTCCCATGCATGCATGTAGGCCAGCACTTCTGGGGTACCCCAAGGTTGGTGTGTACCTCTCACCCTGGTTTGTTTCAGGGGGGCATAGTGGTTCCATATTCCCAAAAATTATGTGCAGAAGTAGGAGAGAGCATCCTCTATTGAGGGAGCAGAGGAGCTAGGAGACCAGTCTGTGTTGGCTAGATCAATCAAGATAGGGGCTAAATTCAGGGATCGAAATGAGCATAGTGTGATCAATTTGGGGGGGGGCTTTAGCTTGATCATTCTTTCAAATGCAGAAGATCAGTGATGATTGCTTTGGGTGTCTGGCAGATTGCCAGAATGAATTATGTGATGTGGATGCGAGGTAGGGGCCCAGTCCAAGAGCATTTGATTTGGGGATTTGAGATGATTTGGTTCTTTAATTAATTGCATAAAGTTAAGGGATTTAAGTTCTGAGCAAGTTTTACTGTGGGTAGGAGATAGCCAGTCTAGGTTAAAATCTCCTAGAATGTAGTGCTCACTGGAGGTGGCATGTGTAGTGATTGTGGTGATGAGTTCTACAGTTGTCAAGTTGGAAAGTCAGGGCAGCACTATGTGCCAGGCATAAATATAGGTAGGTGTGAGGTAATGAGAGTTTGATATGGAGAAATTCAAATGTGGAGGGAGAGGAGATAGAGATCACAGGGGAAAAATCAAGGTTAGAAGAAAGATGCATGGCTACTACACCACCCTTAGAAGGACTATCTTGGTGAATATGGGAGTAGCTGGGAATCTGGAGGCAATTATCAGGTATTATAGGGAGAGCCAGGTTTCTGAGAGAATCAGAACATATGGCTGGAGGATTAGCATGAGGGGCTGGAGAAGGATTAGCTTTGGGAGCAAGCTTCTTATATTAAGGTGCGTGATTCTGAGTCCCTTTGGAAGATGTAAGGAGGAGGAGGTGAGTGGGCCAGGGTTGGAGTCAATGTCCCCAGCACTAAGAAGCAATGATATAATAAGTCTGCTAAGGTTCTTTGCTTTCTTGCAGGACACTGTGTATAGTGAGTGGGAGTAGGAGGGGTTGGGGTGGGGTGTGCAAGGTGTTTAAGTGTATGTAAGCATAGCAAGGAGGTTAATGTATGGTAGGATTGTTGCACCTGTTGGCCATAGGCAATGGGGAAGTTGTTTGAGAGAAGGGATGTTGTGAGAGTGGGGAGGTAGATGGGGCAAGGGTGGGGACCAAGAGTTGAAGGGAATAGGGATGGGGAAAGGCAACAAATGAGCATAGGAGAGTGAGGAGGGTTATAGTAATTAGGTGCATGGCTGGTTCTGAGGGTGAGGATCTACATTAGAGTGTTAAGGTGTAAGGTTGGTTAGTATAAGGGTTTATGTTCATTACCTGGAACAGGATTGTAAGGCGTACAAGAAAATGAATATTTTGGATGTACTGTATCTGGAGGATGCTAGACTTCAATAAGTGTGGTGATTTTGGTTTGGGAGTGTAATAATGTGGGGAGAAGGAGTGTGCTGTAAAGGAGCTACCAATTAAAAACTGGAAGTGGAGTAGTGTTGTATGAGGAGGAGGTTCAGAACTAAATCATTGGAACTGCCCTTGTTATTTCAGGCTGTTACTAGTGCAGGGATCGGTATGTTGATGTGTGTCACAGAGGACAATAAACCAAGTTGTTTAATTGGCAATTGGATTAAGGTGTAGCAATAAGTCAGTTGCTTCATGTAATGGGTGTAGGTGCTTGTGGGGGTGGGTTTTAGCATTATAGGGGAATAAAGTGCAACTGCTAAGCTCAGGTTGGAGTGACGGTGGGAGGGTGTATGGGAATAACCACTCCCTGGGTACAGTAGCATTCTACAGAAAAACGATCAGCTGCAGTGTGCCAACTAAAAATGGAATCATGCAGGGAAAAGCAATGGTGCTGAACACCAAAACCGCATTGGGTCCTGTACCGGCAACAAGGGTCCTCTCTAGTGCTGATCGCAGTGGGGGGGCAGACAGCAACCTCATGACCATTCTGTGGATCCAGTGGTAAGCTGAAATATCTGAGGAGAACACATTAAGAGTCAAGTAGATGAGGGGTGGGAAGAGAACAGTTTCACATTACAACCAATGAAAGCCAGACATGCCCTGGGACAGGGAGAATCATGGGAAGGAGAGTTCTATTAGGACAGCATGGAAGGAGCAGAATTGTGGGAGAGGAGGGAGGGAGGTAGACAGGGTTTCAGAGGTGGTGCAACCTTGCCACAGGTTGGGGGAGGAGAGAGAGAGAAAGATCAGTGAGTCTGAGTAGGGCAGGAGGGTAGAGTGGCTTAAGACCACAGTTCAGAGTCAGCACATACAAAGCAGTTCATGGTGAGAAATACATTTGAGAAAATCCTGACTAACATCACAAGAATGCCTCAACAGAGAGCAATAATCACAACAGTATGTGGAGTGAGTTAATTCATACATAATACTGACTAAAACACATGAATACCCATTGCAGGAATGTTGAAGAGTATTACTGGCCATGTTAAAAATACCACCAACAGCTTAATCTGGTTCAAGGTCAGTTGGCATTCATCTGTATCCCCCTCCCCCGGGGTCGTGCCTGAAACTAGGCAGGATTTGTCTAGTGCACTTACCCGGTCAACAAAAGCTAAATAAATAAATAAATAAATAATGTTGCTACTGCAGGGAAGATGATTCAGCAGTGACAAGTGTTTTGTGAAAGTTAAATTTAACAAATGGAATTCTACTGGCATTGTCTATTATGTGTCCATGAATTTTTTTTATCAAATTCTGATAATTAGTCATTTCTAAAGTATCAACACTAAATTGTAACTACTAAACCCCATTTATCCAGGTTAATTAGATTCAAGGACATATTTACTTTGGTATCCATGCCAAATCTCAGTGTATACCTGCAATACCAGTGGAGCTATAAACATCCAAATATTTTGAAAATGTTCACACAAGTTAACAAATAAATTGTGAAATTTTGAATGCCTCTTACAGTTTGCATAACCAATTACCCCTCTATTCAGCAGATTCTATGATTCTTCCAAGAAAGTATGAAAATGAATTTTAATTATCTAGCTCCAAAGTTGAAAAAGTTGTAATATTTTCTGAAAAGTTCATATGAATCACAAATTAGCCAGACATTGAACCTCTATAACTTCCCTTCCCTCATACAAATGGCATGCAATTTGGAACCTGTTTAAGGCCTCCCAACCAATCAATGTTCCAAATTTCAGACCACCTGCTGTAACACTGACCAACTTATGACCATTTAAAGAATTTCAGAAAATTCTGAAATATTTTATGACATTTCAAAAATGTGGAATTTCATGAAAATCCCACAAAATTGGAACTTACTAATTTCACCCAGCACTACAGCAATGTGAAACTGAAGGAAAATAATCAGTTCACCAGGAGCATTTGTGGTTTATGTCACCTAAGTAATGCAAACCAAAAATAGTGTCACAAACCAAAAAGATTTTGGTTCACACCAGACTGATATCTAAAACTAGAATTTAAATTCTTATAACTCTGGAACTGTTAAATATTTTTCATGAAACTTACAAAGGCACTAGCATGGCAGAGGCAGCTTCTATTCTGAAAGTGTCAGTACGTCTAGGCTGTACGTGACAGCAACCCTCAATAAAAAGCCAATGTTAAGTATAAGAAAACTGACCTTTTACAAAATAAGGGCATCCAGATCTCAGAAACCACACAAGGTGCCATCATGAAACATTCCACATCTTGAGACCATAGCAGTGTGACTGCACATACAAATATTTAGGCTAATTCTGTTGAACATCACCAAACTAATTATGATGCAAAGTTAGGGTGATAAAATTGAGCACTGTACTCCATCATTACTACAGGCACTATCACACCTCCATAATTCATTGAAAAAATGCATTAAGGCTTCAGTTAGGGCTCAACTTAAACCAGCAAAACCAGAAATTGCAGTGTTCACCAGTGCAGGCAGGATGCTGGTCTGGGACTACAAACCCACACTATAGCTAGGACAAGCAGGTCAACCAACAATCTCCAGTCCAAATCAGAAGAGTGCACTAAAAAGCAAATAAAGAGCCAAGCTCACATCACTAGGATTCCTGGGTAACAGTCTCAGGCTGTGACATGGTTCTGAATGTGATTTACTTGTATTTGCAGTTGGAGATGAGAATTTCATAATAAGATGCACATGCATCATGACCTGAGTGTGGCTCTTTTATTTCTTTTAGTGCGCTCTTCTGATTTGGACTTTGGAGTGCTTGTCAACCTGTTTGTCACAGGGTTCAACTTAACATCTCAAAAGTAGGAAAAGTGGCATTAGGTTTCAATCCAAGCTCCTCATCCCCAAGCATCAAACGTACAAGACTGCACATGCAGTCACAACCAGCCATCATCAAGCAAGACAAACAACATGCAGCTGTTTCCAAATAACAAAATGCAGTAGCACTGAAGTGATGCAGTCATAGATTTGTATATGTGTCTGCAACTTGCAGGACCTACAGGAGCCTGTACTTCTGCAACCAGAAGTGTGTATGTCTACAGTGTGCATGAGTACCTGTGGCTCCAGAAATACTGGCTGCACAGTTGCATGCACTTCTGCAGAAAAAGTACTACTGCAGTTTGGGTATCATTGATTTCTATATGCAGCAGAAGTGCAGGCCCACAGGATCCTAAGCTTCTCTAAACAGATGTCATGTCTGTGTCTTACACCTGCAGCAGCAGAACAGACAAAAGTGGTGTTGCAATTTGGGTATCTTGGATTTCTATATTCAGTTTCACATGTGCAGTCCCTCTAGGGGCATGCACTTCTGCACACAAAAGTCAGTATGTAGGTTTTATACTAGCAGCTGCAGAAGTGCAGGCCCCTGAGGTGCCTGCACTTTTGCCGACAGAAGTAGCATTACTATTTGGGTATCATGGATTTTATGGACTGCATTTTTGCAGCCATAGCTCACTGTGCATGTCTTATATCTGTGGTTTCAGGCATGCAGGACCCTCAAGGCTGCACTTCTGCAGTCAGAAGTGTGTGTATGTTTACAGTGTGAATGAATATCTTTGGCTACAGAAGTCTGGCCCCATAGCGGTCTGCTCTTCTGGGGAAAAATAACTCTTATAATTTGGGTATCATGCATTTCTATTGTTGCTGCATGGGCCTGTGCAATGAATTTCCTTTCTTTTGAGATAGATGCATGTGTGCAGGGCACTCGGCCCTGCACCAAAGGAAGAGTCCATCTGCATTTAAGCATGACCCAAGAAGTCAATATCTCATGCAAACACAAAATTTTAATGTTGCAAATGTTTGTGTTGCACTTCAATGTTGTACTTAGCTGCACGACACAAACATTATTTTGGCCCTACATCATAAACATGGTTGCTAGAATGTGTTAAATCCTGCCCAAAAGGTGGTTTTGTAGAGTGACAGTGAAATTACCTTTTGACATGTACTTGAAAATACCAACCACCTCTGTTAATGAGGTAGGGTCATGCAAACAGTGTATTCAAAATTTGGGAGTAAAATACTGTAAAACGGACAACTTATGAGAATAAGCATGTGAGACACAAACATGGAATTTTAGTGTTGTACATTTTAATCTCACACATTTAAGTGAAACACTAAAATATGACACTAACATTTACATGTCACAAATATTCATATTTCAGTTTAGTGTCACACTTAAATGCATTTGAAAATTCCTGCCATCTTTGTTCATGTAAATAGTATATTCAAAATTTGGGACTAAAATATTGTCAAACAGCCAAGTTCTGAGTAAAGGTATGTGAGAAACTAAGATGAATGACACAAAGTTATGTGTTACACTTTGAAACCACCATTTGACCTGGACTTGAAAATTAACACCATCCTTGTTCATGAGGTGAGGTCATGTAAACAATATATTCAAAATCTGCAACTAAAATGTTTTAAGAATGGCCAAGTTATGAGTAAAAAGGATGAGAGGAATTGAAGTGTGCAACACATAAATTCAACTGTCTTAAATTTATGGGTTGCAAATCAGAAATCACCATTCAACCTGTACTTGAAAATTCCCACCATCCTTGTTCATGAGATGGTGTCATGTAAGCAGAATATTTAAAATGTGGTGCTCAAATATTGTAAAATGGCTAAGTTATGAGTAAAAGTATGTGAGACACAGAAATTGAAAATCTGTTTCGCACATTTAACTGCAACTTACAAATGTGCAACACATAATTTATGTGTCGCAAATTTAGATGTTGCACTTCAAAATCACTTATGACCTGAACTTGAAAATTTCCACTATTCTTGTTCATGAGGTAGGGTCATATAAACAGTATACTCAAAATGTGTAAATAAATATAGTAAAATGGTCATGTTATGAGCAAAAGTATGTGATACATTAAAAGGCACAACATATAAATTTAAGTGTTGCAAAATATGTCTTGTACTTCAGTATCACTTTTTGACCTGTACTTGCCGAAGAATGAACACCAAAAGGACAGTGGCCATGACTTTTGGTTCCAAACAAAAGCTTGCCAAGCTCCCCACCCTCCCTGCCTTCTCTACCTCCAGCCAACACTCCTCTGGATGATGTCCCAGCTTACAAATACCTAGGAGTGTGGCTTGATCCCTCATTAGACTTCTCCTCCCACTTTAAGACCCTGCATTCCAAATGACATCCTAAACTGGGTCTGCTCTATTGCCATAATGATAGTCTTCCCATCCCAGTCCTACATGACCTGCTGGTCAAATGGATACTCCTTGCCTTTGACTATGCAGATGTGATGTACAGCGCTGCTCCAATCACTTCTCTTTTCAAACTAGATGTCCTCTTCAATGCCTTCTGTTGTTTCACCTCAAATTCCCCCCATGACACATCACTGTGACCTACTCCCTATCCCTCCAATCCCTAGCAAAGAGATGCATGTCTCACTGCTCCACCTTCATCTCTAAACACTGGTTTGGAACTCTGCTTTCCTACCATTCCTCTCTCCTAAATCCTGCTACCCCCTTCCTTTACAATTCACGCATGAATTGCCTACATTCCTTCGCCTTCCCACGAGCACACTTCAGCAGGGAAACCAACTTTCTCCTATATACTCCCTTCCCTCTGGAACAATCTATCCCCTCAAACCTGTCTCACTCCCATCTTTTCCTGCTCTCAAGCACCTCCTCAGACCTTGCCCCAGTAGATCCTGTAACTGCCTATGGCCCTAATTCTTACCATATGGCTGTCCTCCTCCCGCTCTTCCACTTCCTGTAGCAGCAGCTATCACATTGTTTTCTGTTACCAGCACTTGTTGGCTTTCCCTTCCCATAGAGTCTCCTGCACAATACTCTGCATTCCATTCTTAAAATGTGAATTTACCTGCTCATTGTAGTATACTGTTATGTACAACAGATTCTTGTATTATACTGTATATACATTTTTGTATTTATTCAGTATTAATCTGCATCTATATGTTGCTCTCCCTTTGTTGTATTTGTACCCCCTGTCTTCAGGGGCACAGGGTCATAGCACTGTATGACAAAACCAGGTAGCTGAAATGCGGCAGCAAAACAGTGCCACACAAAAATAGAGTTGGGCAAAACACTGACCTGTTCTGTGCACCATGCCCATTGACAACAGTGGGTCTTTATGTCTTATTGCAGGGGGATTTTCCCCCTGCACCCTCTGTGTGGGGGTATTTGCCCTCAACACCCCCAGAACTTAAATAAACTCTAGGGAGGGCAGACTTCCGGGATAAGGAGAAACTCAGGAGGGGGAAGTTTGATTTTTTTAAAAAACAGAACAGCAAAAGTGGCAGCAGGGGGGACCTAGGGTGAACTGAACCATGGTCCCAGATCTCCCAACTGCACTGTGTGCTGGTTCTCTAGCCACTCCACAATAGAAGTGGCTCAACCAGGCACCCAGCACACTGCACCTTCTCCTCTCCTTACATCAGTGTGCAGTGACAGGGGTAGTGGTAAATCCCTATCACTATTCTACCCCTGTTGCTGTGATTTCAAGCACTGCATGTACAGCATGGTTAATACTGTGCTGTCTTACATGCACAGTATTGACCCAGTACCATCCCAGGTGTCACTTGGAAATGAGCTTCTGCTCAGTGTGCCTTTCCGTTCATCAAATTTTAAATAACATAAACAAATATCTAAATGCCATTCATATCATATATTGCAATTCAGATTTTACAATGACCCAAAGAAATGAGCAAGAGGGATCACCCCTTCCATCTCCAATGAATAAAGTGGTTCCAATTATTGTCATGGCAACTCGAAAATAACTGCCCAAGTGAATGGAAAGAAAATTGTCTGAGTTAGCAGCTCAGTAGTACACATGAGAACATCACATACAGATCAATTCAAATCACTCATCATCCTTAAATGAATATACTTATTGCAGAAGGCTATCTCACTTAGAGGGGATGCAAACCAAATTAAGAAGGGAGGGTTTTAAATGAAAAAAGGCGGAAAGAGGGTTAGGTTTGGGGTGGGGTGAGGGGTGGGGGTAGGGTAGGAATAACAGAACCAGCGGAAATAAAAAGGATGGAACTGGGAAGGGAACAAACAAGATATTAAGGAGGAAAGATGAAATGGAATTTAGATATGAATTAATAATATGTCCTTTTAGTTTAAGCGCAATCTATGACCATTAGCAAGTTGCAGCTAGAATTAAATTAATATTATACTTCACTTTGAATACTGTATTAATATGTACTATCTATTTTACCTCAACAAGCAGTTTTTTAATCCTTGTTCTTTCCAAAATTAGATAGGTGTGATGTCACTTAAAATTTCCCACTATTTAACATGATGTAGTGTTTGGAAGGCCATCGTCTGATGAAGCGCATAAGTAAAACTGGTCAGGGTGTTTTCATGTGAGCTAGTGTGTTTTACCCTGTGTGGTACTGTGGATATTTTACTACAGAGTTGTGACTAATAAACTCCTTTTGCATTGTATCACTGGCAGAAAGTGCCATTTTTCCTTGCTTGCCTGTGTGTTTTGGGGAGGGCACGTCCAGTCCCTGAACAGCCCGGCTGCTGTTGGACAGTTATGTTTACCCAGTTCCAGGCTGGTTCCACTACCTTTTGATATATAGCGGTGGCCATGGAAAAGTCAAGAAATGGGATCTTATCTCAGACCAGTTGTGTACTTTCCATGGGAAGTAAGTGATTTATGGCAGTTCCCCAAATGTCCTTTTTCACAGGATGCCATTGCCAGTCATGTTTGAGATGTTGAAGCTGCAATTTGTTTTGTAAAAAATATGCCATAGTCATTATTTTTAGGTTTTATCAGCACTTTGTTTCTGGCTGCTCTCAGTTTTCTCTGTCACCACAGACCCAGAATAAAGTAATGCTAGGAGCTGTCAATGGTTTATTTACTGCAACAAGAATTCTGAGTAAATTGTAAGTTCAATTAAATGTGCCTTACTCAGAGGCAGTCTCTTATTTTGGTAGTGGTGATTGCAGTATAGCACCTTATATGTAGATGTACATAGCAAGGCATTATGGGTACAATAAAGCTGTTTCCCATTTCCTTACTGTGAGGTGCAGTCTTTTATTTTGTAGTGGCTTCAATAATATACACTCACATATGTTTATTTTCAAAACAAGGCATTGTGTAAACAATATCTCTTTGCATCTCACTGTGCAGACAAGATTTCTTTACTGAAAGATGTAGTCTCCACTTCTGTAGTGAGCACAGAAATGTAATAGCCTGTATACTAATTTGCATAGTGAAGCATTGTGGGTACAGTCAATAGCTGATTTTCTAGCTGATTTTCTCTCTCCCTAATCAAAGTGGTGTCTTCTGTTTTGATAGTGCTTACAGCAGTACAGTCTGTAGAAAGGCTTCTGGAAATGTTTTGTGATGCTGGTAGGCTAAAAGATCATTTGCCATTCTGTGTAGATGTTGTTTCACTTTTACTGCCTGCTGGTGAAGTGACAAGTCTGAAATGACAGCTCCTTTCAGAATGCTGGAGTGTGATGATACTTTTCTATGTTTATGTTATAGGGCTTGAATGGCTGCAAGTAGTTTAGGAATGTAGTTATGGGTCAATGATTTCACTGCTCTGAGCTGCTTTCAGCCAATCAAATCACTAGAATGTTTCTACACATGTTATAATGCTAGATACAGCTACTTGCAAACAATGTAAAGTGTCAGCTAAAACTGACAGTGTCCCTTTAAAGAGCAACTGACACAATCTGGCCAAAGGTGATACTTTGCAGAATTAGAATATTTATATCCTCAGTAAATCCCATATGGGAAACTAGATTGTTATGTTACTGCATTTTAATGTTATTAGGCATTTTATAACCCTGATTTCACTACCGGTTTAGAAAAAACTGTTTCAGTGAAGAGCTGCTGATCATGTCATCTAGGGACCTCACAGTCTAGTGTTCCCTGTCAGCAAGCTTATAGGACCGGTTTCTCCAAAGTTTTAAAGATCATGTGCAATGGTTTTCACAAGTAAAACAGGTAGCACCAGTCAATAAACTATGGTTTATTTCATTACTTAGTCTATAAAAGTATTATTCAAGTGGCTCAATTCAGCACATTTGGAAAATGATCTAAATATGGCTGTAAAACAGTGCTATGTTGCTAGCATTGTTTCACAGCCATCTGTTGGCCTGCCAAGAAATTGTTTGAATAACTACCAGAGCTGAAATCTCCTGTGCACTTAAATATGTGCATTTCCCATAATGCACAGCAGTCAAACTTCAAAGAGCCAACACAGCAGAACAACAGAGATGATTCCACAGTTCACAAAAGTAAGTCAGCCAAAAGGAATACATATTCTGAAATGTTGATAACATCTGCATATAATCAATAATTGAATGACTTTTCACCATTGCACCCATAATATACAGAATGTAGTTAAATATATGAATTTCCATATCACAGCAGCCAATCCCAAACAGCAAACAGCAGAAAAATATAGATGATTCCACTCTATTGGCATCTGTATCTGTGTTTTATTGTACTTGCTAATACAGGATGTCATGTTACAATCTCTTATAAAACATAACTATGTTTCTGCACTTGCCATGTTACAAGCACATTAAACCAGTCCAGAGCATGATTCTGCTGTAGAACTAACTTTGTTACAAAACCTGCAACTCATATAGTTTTTATGCAATGTTTTTTGAATGGTGCTGCCAGTTATACTTGTGAAACCCATTGCACATGATCTTTATAACTTTGGAAACACAAGTCCTATAAGCTTGCTGACAGGGAATACTAGACTGTGAGGTCCCTACATGACATAATCAGCAGCTCTTCACTGAAACAGGTGTTTTTGAACAGATGCTGAAATCAGAGGTTACAAAATGGCTAATAACTTTAAAACAAAGTAACAAAGAAATCTAGTTTTTGGTATGAGATTTACTAGGGATATGCTTATTCGGATTCTGCAATGTTGCACTTTTGGCATCAGTGGCTCTTTAAAAACTTAATTTCCCTTGGATGATGTCACAGTTGGGGATTGCAGCACTGAGAAAAAAGTGGCAGGGTTATACAAATGAGACAACACAAAAATAACAGGATTTTATTCCTGGAAAACAGGGCTTTTTGGCAGTTTGAATGGTAGGAGACTGATTCACAACTCTTGCAGGTTACTACTCCCATTTGCAATGGCAAACTCCCATAAATCATTTTAAACTGTTTTAACAGACCTATATTTTAAAGATTACCAACAGGCACCCATTTGGTGGCTAGCTAGTTAAAGGAGAACAGTCACCACCAAGGGCCCTCACACTCAAGTGTGGGGCTGGTCCCAATTTTCACTTTTTGTGCAACAACACGTTGGTTTCCTTGATGTTTACTGTAGTATACTAGATTGCATCATGCTACTTTTAATTATTGGTAGGCTGACACCTTCTGTTACTACAATGCCAGAATTCAGTGCACAAAACATCAGAGCAGTAGGAAGCAGTGAGAAGATTCAGTAGCGCAGCAGTACAGGTTAAGGCTCATTCATAAGGACAAATCTGATCCACTGGTAATGGTGCACAGTGGCCAGATTGGTGCTGCTCCCCACATCTGAATGCCATAGTTTTGCATTTTTCAGTGGCATTTTGTTGTGACTATGATCTCTGCTTCCTTGGGATTACTTAGTGGTTCTAGCATTTTGCACCATTATACTGGGCTGTGTGAACAGTCGACACCACACATTGCATTGTCTGAGCGTTTCACCAGAAGGCTTGAGAATGGGTCTACAGACTCGAGTTCAGCTTACAGTTGATTTTTGTACTTTAGACCCTGCTGAACATGGGAATGTAGCTCATTTTGAAAATCAAGGGCTAAAACCTTGAGAAAACAGGGTCTTACAGTCAAGCCATGACATTGGGCATGCATGTATGCATATGCATATTCGCATACCCAGTGTCATGGCTCAACTCTGAGACTGTATTTTCTATACATTTTAGCCCTTGGTTTACAGAAAGAGCTACTCTCCTGAGTTCAGCAGTATCTAAAGTACAAAAAGCAATGTTCAGTTCAACTCATGTCTCATGACCGCTCCTCTAACATTCCAGTGCTGCAGCCCCATTGGTACATTGATGTCACCCACCCCAACTCAAGGGTCCCCTCACGCACTGGAGCCCTCCTCCACAGCTGAATCAGCGCTCCACTGACTGTCCATCTGAATGCTGCTCCACAGCATTTCCAAATTCTTTGGCAGCAATGATCAGCACAGTGGCAATTTAATTCTTGCCATGTGAACAAGGTATTATAGTCTATATGAGCTCTGACCTCATATTTGCTGATCTAGTTGTCCTTCAAGGGACTATGGGTGATCACAGAGGATTGTACATAGACCCTGGAGAAAAGCAGTGACAGAAAACATCTGATCAGAGATTATAAAAGCTCTAACATGCATTGCAGGTATTGAATCTCCCATTGCTGCCTACTGCTTTGATGTCAGGTGCAGGAGATTCTGGGATTTGTAACAAAAGAAGATGTCAGCCTACAGCTAAGCAAAATTAGTCCAATATAATCTACTATAGTACAGTAAACAGTAAGTATACCAAAATGTTTTTGCCCACAAAGTACACATTGGGAAAACCCACACTTTGGTGTGAGGTCCTTGTGCTGAATGTTCCGCTTTAATGGATTCATGGGTACTGGACCATGTGTGGGACAAATTATGGCTTTGCAGTCATGGTAAGTTAGAAGTTCAGAATTCACACAAACATAAGAGTTTGGTATTTAGTAAGGTATTGTCCCAGGTCTGATCGTGTGCAGCAATTAGAAATCCCATTTCATCTTTTTTTTTTAATGTGCACATTCAGTATCCAGGTTTTTGGGAAACTGTTGGCATCAGAGTAGAATGAGACACAGTTTTCTATCATAAATTATAACAGTACAGTCAGGATTGTTTCATCAAAGGTGTGGGAGGTACTATAAAAGTACTTAGGTTCTAATATTTGTAATGTTAATTTTTTTTATATTAAAAATCTAATGTCAGCTTGTAATGCAACAAAACATTTCATCCCATCATGAGTTAACCAGAATTTTTTTAGATTCTTTGAAATCTATCTATTAGGTAGAATGCATTTTGCTTCCCTATTCTAAATTTACTTTGCTCTGCAGAATTGTATCTGTGTAACACTCTAGAGAATAGGGTTGGAACACAATTGCATATGTTTTTTTCTGGTGTTTGTTTTTGTTGTTTTGTATTTCCTTTTCTTTTTTTCTTTCTTGTATTTTGTTATATTACTTTAGTGATTTAGTTATAATGTGTATGTGATCAGTAGCTGTTATTGCATTATTTTTTGTTGCACATAATGCTGCTCGCTGTTTGTTTGCCTTTGTTTCATCTCTTTCTTTTAATAAACTCACCCACTCTTTTTGCAAAAAGCCATGGTATCTTTAACATTCAGGTGAGCAACCACTAGAACAGGTAGATGGGATGTCAGTTTAATGTCTTGTCCAAAACATGTCACCTCTGATAGCACTGTGTCGCCCAAACACCATGTTAGGGCAACAGTATGGTTATATGTAATGAGGGGGAATTGTCTGTTTTAGAGTGTTCCAACATCTGTTGTAATTTATGTTGTGTGATTTAATTGTTCTATATATACTTTGCCTTGGGAATATGAATTGATTTTATACACGTGCTCCTTAGCACATTATAATAGAGTCCAGTCATTTTACAGATCAGACAGTTTTGGCCTTTGCTGATGGATTATCTAATTATTTCTTTTAATTTTTCAATAATCTCCACTGATACCCAAGATGATAATTGCCATTTATTTGAAGTTCCTTAAACTAAGCATAAACTTTAAAGAGCATAGAGATATAATCTAAAAGTATGTCCATGCTGCATCTGCAGCTGAGTACATTTTAGAAATGGAAAACTAATGTAATCCACATCAAATAAGCATAAATAACATCTTAAAAGATCTCCTGAATAAGAAACAAGTAGAAGGGATAATCTTGTAGATGTCCAGCACAAAAAAAGAAACAGCACTCTGGCCCAGAGTGACATTATTTATAACTCCATAAAGTGTTCTGCAGCTGACTCTGACAGAAAAAAACCAAATTCTGGTCAGAGCCCCTAGGGCTGTTAATACATTAACTTGATAACTGTGTGTCAATGGCTTAAACATAACATTGAAATGCCATAGACAGGTCCATGTGTAAATGTCATTTTTGGTAAATTTAGATGATTTATGGGGTTGATCCTGTGCTTCCCATGCATTTAGAATGAGAACAGCAAGTGCATCTTGTACTATATAGGGGAGGAGAGGCAGCTCTTCACCAATGCTTTCAAGTAATGGTAGAATAAATGTTGCAGAGGGGAGAGGAGAGGCATGGCTACACTGGGGACTATGGACCAACCTGAAAGGATAAGAGCCTATACCAAGGTGATGGCTTGATTCCATCCAGGAGTGAACTATAGTCCTTCTCAATAACCTTGCCACAAAGGGCAGATTAGAAATGGGTCTGTAGTTGACGAGACTGTCAGGGTCGAGAGAAGATTTCTGAAGGAGGGGTGTCACCACCGCCTCTTTCAGGGAGTCAGAAAACTCACCCATCTCAAGTGAACTCTGGACTATCTCAGCCAGGACCGGGCCGATGACATCAACGCACCCATAAGGAGGCAGTAGGGCCCAGATCCAGACTACAGCAGATCAGCTGCATATTCTGGACAATTCTTATGACATCCACAATCGCTGGCTGGCTAAAGCCAACCAACCAAACTGAGGTTCTGCAACCTCCAACCAATCATGGCTCAGCCCATTGGAATGAGCTAAGCAGATCTCTGATCTAATGTTAGCAACCTTATCTCGAAGAAGCGAGCAAACTCATCACACTTATCCTGTGATAAAGCTCTCCAAAATTGCAGAAAGGCTGGATTGCACAGTCTTTCCACAGTTCGAAGAGCTGAGCAGGTTGGTTCCTTGCAGCAGTGATCTCTCCGGACAGGAACTCTGCCTTCTTATGGGAGATCACTGGTTGATAGTCTAAATAATGGACCACCAATCTAAGCCTGTTGGCATCAAGGCCAGATTTCCACCAGCAATGCTTCATCCTTCACCCCTTTCTCCTCATCTGCCTCTAGGTCCCATCAAACCAAGGGGACCCAAGATGAAGGGTGGGGGGGGCGAATATGAACAGGAGCAATGGAGTCCACAGCCACATCCACAGCCATATTATAAGCTTGCACCAGGCTGTCCAGACCACTGCTAGCAGTTGGAAATACTGATAGACCCAGTACTGCCATCAGGCCATCTGGGGTTACCTCCTTTAACGGGCAGTATGGGATCATCTCCACAGGGGCAGGCCTATGGGGGGGGCGGAAATTGAACCTGATAGTATAATGGTCAGACCAACCAAGTGGCTCCACCACCAAATCAAAGAGTCTCCATACCCAGGAGGAAGACCAGGTCAGAGAATGACCAGAACTATGGGTTGCAGAGGCAATTGTCTGTGCAAGCCCAATGATGCCATTAGGCAAAAGCAAGACAAATTTTATTTTCGGGCTCCCAATCCAGGAGGCTTTCACACCATACAATCAACATCAGAACAATTAAAACACAATAAATAAGATATAAACATCTAATAGGTATTTACAATCAAAACACTAAAATAAGAGTCTAAATTGTCAGCAGAAAATTTAAAGTGCCATTATGCAATTATCTCTGAGATATTAACTAAAGACAGTGTCTGAGAATGCCTGGCTGAATAAAAGGTCTTGAGATGGGCTTTGAATGCCCTCAACTGAATAGGCCTCCTTACTGATGGAGGAAGTAGATTCTAGAGGATGGGGCTGAGTGACACTAAAGCTCTGTCACCTGCTAAGTTTTTAACCTCATCCTGGGAATGCAAGGAGGCCCCTAGAGGAGGATAGGAGACAGTGGACCAGGGCAGCAGGTGTCAGAAGATCTGACAGATAGCTGAGGCCCAGTCCATGTAGGACCTTAAAGGTGAGCAAGCCCACCTTAAAGAGAACCCTCCATCAAACAGGCAGCCAGTGCAATTCATGCAGCACCGGGGTGATGTGACAGAATTTAGACTGTCCCATCAACAGCCTAGCAGCTGCATTCTGCACTAGCTGCAATCGATAGAGGGTACCTCCAGAGACCTCAAGGTATAACACATTACAGTAGTCAAGCCTAGATGTCATGAATGCATGTACCAAGGTGGGGAGGTCCAGGGGTGGAACCAGGTGTTTTGAGTCTAGCGATATTCCTTAGATGGAAAAAGTTGGACTAGACAGTGGACGACACCTGAGATTCAAATGTCAATCCACTGTCAAGGAAAACACTAAGATCATGCACCCTAGAGGAGGCCTTCAATGGCACAGAACCCAGAAACAATCCAGTCTTTGCACCAGAGGCCATCCTATCACACCTCCTGTTTGACTCCACTACCAGTACCTCCGTCTTATTGGGGTTCAGTCACAACCAACTAGAGACCATCCAGTCATTAATCTCTTAGTTGGAGGAAGCCTTGACCAAACTGCGAGAGTTCGTTATCGACATAGGCATTGAAGTCACGCAGCAACATCAACATGGGTGACTCCAATACCATGTCAACAATGAAGTCTGTGACTTCCTGCAAAAATTGCTTCCCCATCACCAGGTGGAAGGTATACAAGAAGAACCTTGCATCCCCACACCTGCACCCAAGTTACAGTCAAAGGATCTGGTCTCCCCCACTGGCACATCAATCATGCCCAATTCCATTTTAAAACAAATGGCCACACCCCCACCCCTGCAATTCAATCTTGGGTGTTGTATCACTGAGAAACTGTCTGGAACTGCTGACTCTAAAATTGGGCCAGCATTTCCATCCAGCCAGGTCTCGGTGATGCACGCCTGGTCTGATGACCCAACAAGACTGGAAATTATTGCCATCTTGTTTTTAATGAACCTGGCATTGCATAACACTGCTTGAGTTGGATGAGACTCCGAGGCTGATTGAGTAAGCTGCCCACTAAAAGTGGGAAAAAGAGTGAAAATCCACAGAAATCGGCAGAAGTTTCTGATCTCGCCTTAGGCGAAAGTACAGAATCTTTCGCAGAATTTCAGAAATTCTGCGAAAGTTTCACCAAAGCAGAATTTGCAGCTTTTACCATCCCTAGTAGCTTCTCTAGTCTGTGTCTATCTGTATATATTGAGTAATGCTTTAATAGTATATTTTTCTCTGATGGTGTTTTCTGCAGCATGCAAGCAACAATGTCATGGTAAACTGGGTTAAAGGTGGGAATAAGGCTTTGTTCACACTAGGGTATTTAAAATGGTTTAAGGAGCTTAAACCCTTTTAAAGTGCCTTAGCACAGTTTGCATCCGCACATAACATGCTTTGTAATCCATTTTTTAAAACCGTGTTTAAACTCTGATGAGACCTAGGCTTAAACATGGTTTTAAAAACATTCCAGAAGTCAAATCAGCTTTACCTGCAGTGCAGACAGTCAGGCATGGTTCCCCTTCATGGAACTGTATGTCTCCACTTATGAACAAGTTGATAGGTAATTTGGTCCAGAGGCAGTAGTGCAGATGCTGTAAACTGTTTTTAATAACAGTTTATAACATGCTGGCAGCAGTGCAGATGCTACAACATGGATGCTACAGCACGGTAATTAATCTGTTTTAAAAAATGTTTTACATTACCATGCTGTAGTGTGAACAGAGCCTATCTGTACTGGAATGGCAATAAGCACCTGTGACCTCAGTCTTTAATTGCATCACAGTTCCATTATCTCCCTGTAAATCCAGTTTACTATACCATTATTGCTTAATTATACTTAAAAAGATTATTGTCAGCCAATCTGAACATAGAGCTACAGCCATGTTATTCTGTAATGAACGGAGTAGACTCTGAAATGAGACTGTATGCCAATCCCTGATTGGCTATGACTAAATTTACAGTGTATCTGTAGAAAACTGCTTACAATGTCTAGGTTTCTCACAGACATGCTATAGCACTAGAGAGAATAATTTCAGTTCTCATTTTCAAAAACTTCTTTTTTTCCACTGTGTTTCTTTCTTTGTATGTATGTATGTATGTATAATTACAATAACAGATATAGTGCTTGGGGCCTTGCTCAGTAACAACAGGACAAGTTGGTTTCTAAACAGCTCAGCCTATGGCCTGGGTGTTTATTATGTTTTGGTCCAGTCATTGCCATGTAACCCTGACCATGATAGTGTTATTGCTTAACTGACTTGTGGGATAGCCAAGTATTTGATAATGTCATCTCTGTCAGATATTGATACAATTCCATTTACTGAAAGCAGGTGAATAATGTGCAATCCTAGTTTCCATGCCTCTGAAATTAATTATTCATTCAGCATCTCACAAAATCTGTACCAGACATAATGTCTCCATTTGTGCCATCAAAAGTATTATAGTGAGAGAGATGTCAACTCTGTGTTTTCCAGAGAAAGCCTAGCCAAACAGGGGACTTTCCAAGTGATCAAGCTGTTCAGATTATATGAAGAGATCAAACTAAAATTATGTCAACAACTGAAACATGAATTATGATTATGACACTTTCTTGTTTATTATGGACAAACAACCCTCTGGTACATGATAATCATCCTTTAAATAACATTTGTAACATGTATTTTGTTTGTTTAGTTGATAAAGAAAAAGTACCTACCTTTCTACTGGGGTGATGGCCAGGGAGGATGATACATTAATAGACAGAGGATATGCACAACTGAACCCAATGTTTATTTTCTTCAGTCTGCTTATCACACCACCGTAGTTGTTACCAAATGTCCCTTGAATGGTGTTGGAGTAGATAAAATGGGTTGCATTAACCTAGGTGTCAGCAGATGCACAGAAGAATAAATAATGTATTTTAGACAGAGGATGACAGATTACTGCATTTTAATTATTTAATTAAAACTTGTGATTCAGATTCGCCTAATTTCAGTACAACATATACTGTACATTTTACAGAGAGTTGTAGAATGCCAGGAGAGCTTTGGTATGTTCCAGTTTAGGTAAACATAGTGTTATATATCTTAATCTAATTTAAGGGAAATATAGAATGAAATGAAAGTCACTGACATTAGAATCATACTATATGAGACATGAGACTGTCCCAATCTGTAGGGGATGCAGCACAGTTGTTTGAAAGGGATGTACCCACTGGCAGCTTGAAGTGCCCCTGATGCATAGCCCTCTGTGTGCTAACCTACTGCCTGTACAGGTGCCGTAATAGCAATGGCATGTTGTTAGGGCACCCATATTGGCAGGTGCTGTAAATGAGTCTGGCAGACAAAATGACAACCAACTGCTACCACATATACTGGAGATGCCAGTCCCTGTCACCATACCCTACCACAGAAACAGAAGATGTTGACAGATAAGGACCTCATGACCCATCTAGTCTGTGCTATTTTTCCCTATCTACATCTATACCACGGACACTACTCAGTCCTCATCTTCCTCCCTGCCTTAGGTTCAAGATCCCCTTGTATCTATCCCATGCATTACTGAACCCTGTAACCATTTTAGCCTCCACCATCTCCACCGGGAGGCTGTTTCATCCATCCACCACCCTTTTCTGTGAAATACTTTGGTACCGGGTGTGGATATACTGTAGGATAACACAATTTCAGGCAGACCACAAACTTTTGTTATTCTTATATTAAAACTGCCTTCTCATTTTGTAACATGTACTGTTAGTTTTGTTATAATGAGCCAAGCAGCAAGTTGGATATTATACAAAACTTATAAACTGCTTGGGAAGAGGTTTCAATTTATCTGAGAGGTGTCCACTATAACAGGTGTCACCCTGTCACACATCCCGCTGCATAAGAGGATAACCATCCTATGGTTGTCCAAATCTCAACTAACACCCTGGAAGGATGTGGAGCTTCTGCTCACCCTCACCTGAAGTTTTGTCTCAGGGTCCCTCTAAAACACATTTGTAAATTATCCTATTCATAACAATACAAATACCCTGAGACATCTTAAATTATTCTGAAATTAGACTCTCCATTAGTAGATTACAATATCATCACATACATTTAGGAGAAAGAACCACTAATGGCAGTTTTATGCCATCTGCTGACTTTCCCTGACCAGATGCATTTGAACATTTGAATGGCTGGACCATCCAGCACCCAGTAGAACTACCTTTGGGGGGGGAAGGAATTACTCTGCTTTGTCCCCACTTAGACATTTAAAGGTAGACTAGTAGCATACAAGGCTGTATGCCTAACATCCTGTCCCTAACCTCTGGGTTTACATACCAAATCTTCTACACTACTAGTGTTGGCTACCACCTAGTCTCTTCTGTTCTATGTGAGAATTTCCCCCTCCTCCAAGGGTGCCATCTCTTGCCCTTCACCCTCTGTTACTCCTCCCACATCATTATCAGTTATCGCAATCTGTCTGCCCTTACAACAGGTCTTACAGTATGCTGCTGCCTGCTTATACATGCCTGGCCAATAGAAATACAGGGTTAGTCTAGCTGAAACCTTCCCATGGCTCAGATGCCCCGAGTGACTGGAGTGCACATCCTTCATCACTTTTTTCCAATATGCTTCGGGCACCACTACCTGAGCATCCACTTGCTTTGTCCGGGGTTTGGACCTATATGATAGAGAATTTCCTTTCTAAGTTCATACCACCATAACCTGTCCCCCACACCACCATTAACCCTATCTCCCATCCTGGATTTTTACATGCTTCCTTTACTGGATAACTTCAGGATCCCCCACCTGCAACTTTCCCCAGTCAGCACCAGGAGAACAATCATTTTTCATAGGAGGAGGTTTAAAACATGCAAAAGTCCCTTAGCCAAAATGGTTCTTTCCATGTTGCTTGAAGTCTTCTGCTCCAGTAATACATTGCCAGTCAAAGTCTTACCTGGGGTCTCCTTCTCTCATGTGCCATCCTCCACCAAATAGCAGCCCGGAAAAATGGGCAACAACAGGGTCTCTACAAATGTTGGTCACAAATGCTCCATCTGGGGGTCCTGCTCCTCCTCCAGAGCCCATGGATACTGCTCCAATTCTTCCTCGACATCCTCTGAGTGGGACCCCTCAAGTAGCTCCTGGCATCTGCACTCTACCTCTCTCTGGCATCAATCAACTTCCAGCCATCTCCCATTCATCCAGTGAAGAAGCTGTATCAGGGTCTTCATTTGACCATTGGGTCCATCTCGTCACATTCATGGTGCCTCGCCCAGGTCACCATCTCCATCAGATACTGTTCTCCTCATCTCTTCTGGTGCCATGCACCTCGGCCATGTATCCTTTCCTCTTGTTACCTCGGACATTCAGTCAGAACCCACTTCTGACACCATATGTCACAGGGCATGGGTATAGGATAACACAGCTTCAGACAGACCACAAACTTTTTTTATTCTTATATTAAAACTGCCTTCTCATTTTGTAACTTGTACTTTTAGTTTTGTTATAGCCAGCAAAGTATCAAGTGGGACATTATACAAACATATAAACTGATTGGGAAGGGTTTTAATTCATCCAAAGTATCCCACTATTACAGGGTCACCCTGTCACATCCTTTCTCACATTTCTTTCATTTCCTCTGAGCCTCCCCCTTCCACCTTCATAGTGTGACCCCTTGTCCTTGAGCATGTTTTTTCTTTAAAAAATGCTACCTTCCTATACCCTGTTTTTACTTGGAAGGTATCTGTATGTTTCTATCATATCTCCCCCTTTTCCTCCATTCCTCTAAGGAGTACAAATTCAGCTCCTTAAACCTTTCTTCATAGGACTTCTGATGCAGGCCCTGCACCATTTTGGTTGTTCTCTTTGAACTGTCTCCACCCTATGTCTTTTCAGAGATGGGTCCTGCAGAACTGGACACAATACTCAAGGTGTGGTTTCACCAGTCACCTATACAGGGTATCACTACATCCCTCCTTCTGCTGGTGATTTTCCTGCCTGTGCAGCCCAGCATCCTATTAGCCTTCCCCATTGCCTTGTCACACTGTTTAGCTACCGTCAAGTCATCACAAATGATTAGCCCCAGGTCTCTTTCCTTCTTTGTGACTACTGATTCTACTCCTCCCAATAGATATATTGCCCGTTGGTTTCTGTGCTCCAAGTGCATGATTCTGCACTTTATTGCATTGAAACCCAGCTGCCAGACCTGATCATTCTTCCAGCTGGTGTGGCTTGCCCCATTATTTCTACCCCCGTGTGTCTACTGTATTGCAGAGCTTGTGTCATCTGTGAATAGGCATACTTTCCCTTCCAATCCCTCTCTTATGTTGCTAATAAATATATTAAAGAGGATTGGGCCTAGTACTGACCCTTGAGGCACTCTACTGGTCACCTTGCCTACTCCAGAGTGAGTGCCATTTACCACCACCCCCCGACTCCTATTTTCTAGCCAACTCTCTACCCATTTAACTACTTTAGTCCCTACTCCTAAGTATCCAGCTTGTTTAACAGTCTCCTATGTGGGACAGTGTTGAAGGCCTTGCTAAACTCCAGGTAGGTCATATCCACAGCTCCTCCCTGATCCACTTCCCAGGCTACCCAATCAAAGAACACAATCAGGTTAGTCTGGCAAGGCCTCCCCCATGAAACCATGCTGTCTTGAATCCTGTAGACCACTGGCAACAAGGTATTCCCTAATCCTTTCCTTCAGTGGAGATTCCATTAATTCCATTACCTTGCCCACCACTGACAACAGGCTGACAGGCCTGTAATTTCCTGCTTCTTCCCTATTTCTGCTTTTGGGGAGTGGGACTACAGCTGCCCTCCTCCAGTCCCCCAGCACCTTCCCCATTTCCAATGACCAGGTTAAGCAGGGCTGTTAGAGGTGCAGCCAGTTCCTCCCTGAGTTCCCTCAGCATCCTTAGGTGCATTCCATCAGGTACCATTGCCTTGTCCACTTTTAAATTAGCTAGTTCCCTAAGGACTGTATCTTTTGGAAACAGACTAGTGTCCACCTCCCATCCCTTAATGCCCTTCTTCTTAATCAGTGGCCCATTTACCACTCCCTCTTCTGTAAACACTGAACAGAAGAATTTACATAGAAATATAGAAGTTGATGGCAGATAAGGACTGCTAGACCCATCCAGTCTGCCCATATACCCTACCTGTATCAGCGGCCGCTGATCCTATTGGTCATCAGCTTTGGTTCTCCTTCCCACCTCTAAGTTTCCCTTATTCCCAGCCCATGCATGGTTGAATTCTGCCACTGTGTTCACTTCTATTACCTCATGGGGCAGACTATTCCATGCATCCACTACTCTTTCTGTGAAAAAGAACTTCCTCACTTTACCCCTTACCCTACCCCTCCAATCTCATATCATACCCTCTTGTTCTCGTACCTCTCCTGTACTGAAAGATGTTTTCTACTTGCACCTTGTTTGTGCTCTTAAGATACCTGAAGGTTTCTATCATTTCTCCCTATTCCCTCCTCTCTTCCACTGTATACATACTGTATTGAGGTCTTTTAATTTCTCCTCCTAAGCCTTCTGTTGCAAGCCCTGCACCATCTTAGTCACCCTTCTCTGAACTGCCTCCACCCTGTCTATGTCATTACGAAGATGCAACCTCCAGAGCTGCACATAGTATTCTAGATGATGCCTCACCACTGTTTTGTATGATGGTATCACCACCTCCCTCCTTCCCCTGGTGACACCCCTTACTATGCACCACAACATGCCTCTGGCCCTCCCTACAGCCTTTGTACTCTGCTTGGCCACCTTTATGTCATCTGAGATTATAATCCTCAAATTGCTTTCCTCCCTGGTGACTGTCAGCAACTTCTCCTTCCTCCCTGGTGACTGTCAGCAACTCCCCAAAAAAACTGTAGCTCCTCCACAGGATTTCTGCACCCCAGGTGCATGATTTTACAGCTCTTCCCATTGAACTTCATTTGCCACACTTTGTACCATTTTACAGCTTTCCTGGTCCCTCCTCATTTTTCCATCCCATCTGGAGTGGCTATCCTGTTGCAGATCTAGGTGTCATCTGCAAACAGACAAACCTTCCCTTCTGGCCCTTCCACAGTGTCATTAATACAGACATTAACAAACATTTGTCAATGCCGAATGTTTGCTTGCTGGTATTAGCATTGGAAATGCAGGAGTTAGAGAAATGCAGAATAGGAATGGCAGTGAAGTCCTGAAGTTCACATCAACCCCACCTCCATCCTGTAGAGATGGACAGGCATTGGGGTAAGTGTTTGGGTCATCACCCATGAGGGTCATGCAATGTCACCTCACCCTATTCTGCAGACACTGACAGGGGTTGAGGTGTGCCTTAGGGTTTTCAGCTTTACAGTCACCCCATTCCATAAGGACATATGCTGAAATGGGTACAGCATAAGAGAATGGGGTGAAGTCTGGGGCTGAAGAGTCCAAGGCACACCTTGATGCCTGTCAGCGGCTGGGGGGTAGGATGGCATGAGCAATACAGTTGGCAATCCAAAGGCACACCACGATGCCTGTCCATCTGTACAGGGTAGGACATTATGGTTAAAAACCCTAATGCCTCGGGAGTTTGTTGGTATTTACAGTACAAATTGTCAACATGGCCTTTTGTGACCCCACCTCATGAAAGCATTTAGGACCTCTTCTCATGAAGATTGGCAGTGTGATTTTGTCAATGTGTCCCGAACATTGAGTTCCAAGAGCGACAGTGCCATTCTGCACCACATGTACGAAAACACAGATCGGGCAGGATGTGAAAAATGACAGCTGTACCATCCAAGGGAGGTGTGAAGAGATGGCAATGCTGAAAATCTGTAGTGGGAATACTGCACATGCTCACATTTCTGAGCATTCATGGAAACTGCACAATGCATGCACGTAACACAGTCATTTTATGGACTTTCATCACCAGATTTTCAGCATAGACTTTTTTGATTTTGTGACCTGTGCTCATGAACAATGTCACTGTGATTTTCTTAATGTGTCCCGAACACTGATTTCCCACAGCAACCATGGTATTCTGCACCAGAAGTGCAAAAACACATTTCGACCAGCATGTGAAAAATGACAGCTGTACTGTTCATAAGGAGGTGCAGAAAAATGGCAATGTTGAAAATGTGGAGTGAAAATATTACAAATGTGCGAAGTTATGAGCGTTCATGGAAACTGCGCAACGCATGCTCGTAACACAGTCATTTTATGGACATTCATCACCAAACTTTCAAAGTAGGCATTTTAGGACCTCTGCTAATGAACAGTGTCACTGAGATTTTTGTAATGTGTCAAAGTGTGAAAACACATTTCGGAAAGGATGTGAAAAATGACAGCTGTAATGTTCTTAAGGAGGTGCGGGAAAATGGCAATGTTGAAAATCTGGAGTGCACATATTGCAAATATGCCAAGTTACAAGCCTGCATGGAAACTGCATAATGCTCACTCATAACACAGTAATTTTATGGACTTTTGTCACCAAATTTGCAACATAGGCATTTTAGGACCTCTGCTAATGAACAGTGTCACTGTGATTTTCATAATGTGTCTCAAACAGTGCTGTCCGACAGCGACCACGCTATTCAAGTGCTAAAACACATTTCGGCCAATATGTGAAAAATGACAGCTGTACTGTTCAAAAGAAGGTGTGGAAAAATGGCAATGTTGAAAATCTGGAATGAAAATATTGCAAATGTGCGAAGTTACGAGCGTGCCTGGAAACTGCGCAACACTCGATCATAACACAGTCATTTTATAGACTTCTGTCACTAAATTTTCAACATAGGCATTTTAGGACCTATTCTAATGAACAGTGTCACTGTCATTTTAGTAATGTGTCCCGAACATGGATTTCCCACAGCGACCACGCTATTCTGCGCTGGAAGTACGAAAACACATTTCACCCAGGATGTGAAAAATCACAGCTGTACTGTTCATAAGGAGGTGTGGAAAATGGCAATGTTGAAAATCTGGACTGAAAATATTGCAAATGCAAGTTATGAGCATGCGTAGCAACTGTGCAATGCATTTTGGGATTTTTTTCCACCAAATTTGCAACATACACTTTTTGAGAGCCCACCTTATGAACACTGGCACTGTTGTTTTGTTAACTGGTCCCTAAAGGTGATTCTGTGCAGTGACCACAAAATCACCTTCCTGGACTGAGTAACACCATGACAGTGACTGAATTCATGAGGTGGGGTCTCAAAAACACCATGTTGAAAATTTGGTGCACTAATTCAAAAAAATGTCTGAGATATGCAGAAAAGTTGAAAACCCCCTATTTATGCCATTATATACTGTAGCTTACCAGCATTTCCTCAGTTCGCGGTCGACTTTGAAGAGTGCAGACATGTTCCTGGTCCACCGAAGATCATTGCACTGGGCTCAGGAGGTAAGTATGGGGTGAGGGTGTGTGGGGATGCAGGGTGCGCAGTGGGTGGGAACGTGTTGTGAGGGGGGCAGGGAGACCACGAGGGACCTTTTTGTTTTGTAGGTTTTAATAAAAAAAAAAAAAAACCATTGCTGGACAGTTTTTTCTTTACAGGGACATTGGACACTCTGGGTGGGCTCCCAGTGTGCCATCTGAATGTTTTGGCAGAGGGTGTAGCCGATAGGGGATTGGACACCCACATAGGCACAAGTGGAGGGTGCAAGAGCCGAGAGTGATTGGGCACCCCCTTGGCACAAATCTACTGGGTTTTTCAGGGGGGGTAATTATGTCGACGGGGAGTGGGCTCCCCCATCAGCAAATCAAACTGGGAGGGGGGGACATAATGCTGATGGGGAGTGGACTACCCCATCGGCAACTTTAACTTGGAGGAGGAGGACTGAAGCTGAAGGGGATTGGGGCCCCCATCAGCAAAAACACTGTTGTAGGGGGCATATGCTGCTGAGGGGGATTGGCCACCCTCTCGGCACAGGGGCTACTTAATATTGTTTGTGAACA
Organism: Neoceratodus forsteri; assembly: GCA_016271365.2. Lineage (NCBI taxonomy): Eukaryota > Metazoa > Chordata > Ceratodontiformes > Ceratodontidae > Neoceratodus > Neoceratodus forsteri. The sequence goes on from CM028138.1 coordinate 83,391,129, forward strand.
GGCGGGAAGCCGCCCACCATGTTCACAAACAATATTACAATCGGCAAGTTCCGCTCAGCAGTGACAGGTCACTCCCTCATTGCAGCGGAATGACTGATGCTGCAATGACGAGGTAGCCCCTGATTGCTGTGGTGAAAACGTTACAACTTGATGCAACTTTTGGAAGCCAGTGTCATCAGCACACAGTGCCTCCATTGGCCCACCAGTGCCAAGCCCCCAAATGCTGTGCCTCCCTTGGCTGCTACAGTGCCATGCCTCCACAACCTGCTTCTCTCCTAAGCTGCCACATAATGTTTCTTGTGCATACGTGCAAGCAAACATAAAAATGACTGGCCCCAGTACTGATCCTGGAGGTACCTCACTGATCACCCCTCTTTCCTCAAATTGGATCCAATTTACCACCACCCTCTGCTTCCTGTCCAGCAACCAGTTTTTAACCCAGTTCACCACCTTGTGGTGCACACCCAGGCTTCCCAACTTATTAACCAGTCTTTCATATGGATCAGTGCCAAAGGCCTTGCTGAAATCGAGGTAGGTGACATGTACCACTCCCCTGATCCACCTCCTTCATCACTCTGTCAAAAAAAACTATCAGATTTGTTTAACATGACCTTCCTGAAGAGAATCCATGCTGCCTTGGATCCTGTGCTCCATTGGATTCCAGGTGTTCCACAATAATTTCTGTAAGCAGTGTCTTCATAATCTTACCCACCGCTGAGGTGAGGCCAGCTGGCCTATAATTCCCTGCTGCCTCCCTGCTCCATTTTTGTGAAGATGGACTACATGTGCCTTCCTCTAGTCCTCCAAAACTACTCCTGTATTGAGTGACTCACTGAATATGGCTGCCAGTGGTGCTTGCTAGGTCAAGCTGTAGTTCCTTTTGTATTCTGGGATGTGTGCTGTCTGGTCACATTGCCTTGTTTACACTCAGTTGTGTGAGCTCCTCTAGGACTCTCTCTTCTGTAAATGGACTGGAGTGCATCTCCTTCCCCACCTTTCCCACCACCATGTATCTGATGCCTAGCTGTGGTCCCTGTCCCTCCCCTTCTTTAATGAAAAATGAGCAGAAGTAGTTATTCAGTATTGATGCCTTTTCCAGGTTTTCCTCCACACTTTCCTCTTCCTCCCCTCTGAGCCTTACAATCCCACCCAGGCCATCCTTCTCTCACTGATGTATTTATAGACTGTCTTGTCCCCTTTCTTCACCATTTGTGCTAATCTTTCCTCTGCTTGTGCTTTTGTGCTCCTAATGACTTTCCCTGTTTCCCTCAGACAATTAAGGTACACCTATCATCTTCCTTCTATGTCACCTTGTATTTTCTGAAAACCTTCCATTTGGCTCTTACTTGCTCTGCTGCAGCTTTAGAGAACTGTAGTGGTTTGTTCCTTCGTTCCTTTTCTTGTCTTTCTTTCTTATCCTAATGTACTGGATTGTCACCTCCACCATGGCTACGTTTAGGTGTGCCCACTGCTCCTCAACCACCCCCCAACTTTTGCATCCCTCCTTCCCAGGGCTTCTTGGATACCTAGCCCCATCCTAGCAAAGTCTTCCCTCTTGAAATTCAAGACCCTTGCCTTTGTGTGGCTTGACCATCACCGTGTACCCATGTTAAACCACACAGTGTGGTGGTAGTGGGATCCCAGGTGCCCTTCCACCTGGACATCTGTGATTCTGTCTCCATTAGTCAGTACTAGGTCCAGAATAATCCTGGCCTTGGTGGGTTCTAGCAAGAGCTGCCTGAGACCTGCCCCTTGTAGGGAGTCCAAGATGTCTTGGCTCCTGGCTGAGGCTGCCAATGAGATGGTTCAATCCTCATCTGGCATTTTAAAATCACCTAGCAGCAGTAACTCCCCTTTTGTTGCCATGTTGTGTATTTCTTCCACTAGCAATCTGCCCACCTCTCCCCCTGAGTTTGGGGCCTGTAGATCATCCCTTTGTGAATTGAATTGCTGTATCATTGTTGGTTCACTACTGATCTTAAAGCAGCCTTGTTAACCAGAGACAAACTGTGGAAAAAGGCAAGAAAAACAAAGGATACCAGAGACTGGCTAAATTTCAGAAAAGCAAGGAATTCATGTACAAAACAAATAAGAACTGCCAAAGCTGCCTACTATAGAGCTGAATTGGATGCCTCCTACAATAACCAACCAGACTCTGGGGTACTATAAAAGGAATTCTGGGCCAAAACTCTACTCCTGCCTTAACCTCCAAACTGCTACTAAATGATACAGAAATTACGAGCAAACAAGAAATCCTAAATACCTTCAATGACCACTTCACCACAGCTGGCCTAGCATTTGACTTATCACCTGCAAATCTCCTGAGATCTTCCTTGAACCTTCAATCCACTGTGGGACAAAAGCTACTTCAACTTTTCCTTCAACCCAATATCCTTGAAAGAAGTAGAAGACCTCCTCTCTAATTTAGATACTTCTAAGAGTGCAGTACAGACTCCTGGATCCCTACTTCCTTAAAATTGCATCACCACGTCTTATCTGCCCCCTCACTCATCTCTTCAATCTTTCCCTAACTACTGGATCCATTCCCTCCACTTGGAAAACAGCTCAAGTAGTTCCACTACTTAAATCTGGTGATCCCATGGACCTCAACAATTACAGACCCATTTCCATCCTATCAGTACTATCTAAAATGCTCGAAAAATTAGTAAACTCACAATTAAGGGACTATCTGGATAACAATAACCTCCTAAATTCAGCACAATCGGGATTTAGATCAAGGCATAGCACCATTTCTGCCCTAGCCAAAGTAACTAACGATTGGCAGATTGCCTTGGATAAGAAGAACAGTACTTGTGCTGTGTTCCTGGATTTGAGTAAAGCATTTGACACAGTGGATCATGAATCATTAATCACCTCCCTTAGCTCACTAGGACTGGATTCTCTCTCACTCAACTGGTTTTAAGTGCTACCTATCAGATGGGTCACAACTGGTAAAAATGGAAATTACCTATCCACCTTAAAACCACTGCCAAGAGGTGTCACAAGGCTCTATTCTTGGCCCCATCCTCTTTGCCATTTATATTAATATCGATGTCAACCTCACTCAATCTAACATTCATCTGTTTGCTGATGATACTGTATTATATGTCAGCAATCCCTCATTACCTGAAGCCTGTGAGCTGTTACAATCTGAATTCTCCATCCTGCAACACAATCTACTGGAAAAAAACTACTTCTAAATGCAAAAAACAAAAGCTATGTTCTTTGCCACAAGAGTTGCTCTGCACTACCCCATCACCCACCACCCTACAATTATCCACCCTACTTGGAAGAGCTGGAATTTGTTGATAACTTCAAATACCTTGGAGTCTGGATTGATAATAAGCTGACTATTCTGTCCATATTGAAGAGCTACAAAAAACTGAGACAAAGGCTTGGTCTATTTTTAGAATAAAACACTACCTTAACAGAGACTCCAAAAAGATTAATCCAGGCATCATTCCTATCCCTCATTTATTATGCTGACTTTCTCTATGGCCATTGTTCCTCCCCTCTTAAATAAGCTGGACACCTGTATCATAGATCCATCAGATTTATTACTGACCTTCCCTCCAGCACCCATCATTGCTCTCTTTATATGGCAGTCAACTGGACATCACTACAACACAGAAGAAATAGGAATGCTGCAATCTGGATATTCAAAGCTTTATCAGGCAAACTACCCACCTATATCACAGACTGTTTTACCCGAATTACTTCTAGGCCATACACCTTAAGGATCAGTAAACTCATCATACTAAAGGTCCCCAATGCCTGCACCCGGTTTGGGAGGGCCGCTATCAGCCACTCACTAGCAGCTGCATGGAACTCACTCCAAAAATCCATGAAGCTAAATAGCCTCTTACCTTTAACATCCTTCAAAAGATTATTCTCCACCCTATTTCCAGAGCTCTGCAATTGCTTTTATAAGGCCTAATCCCCTACCCTACCTACCCTCCCACCCCCTTTTCCGTGTTCCATTATGTTAGTTCTACTTCTATTTTCCAGTCACCTGATATACTCTCATAAAAGCCAATTAGGCCCTATAATTTATATATTATGTCTGCTATACCCATTGTCTCCTTTCTCTTACAGGTTAAATGGTTTTACTGTACCTTATATATGTAAATTGTTGTATATTATCACTTTATGTCATTGTACTACTGTTTATGTTATTCTTGTCTATGTAAAAATACTTGTACTCTTATTTGTATGACCACTCAGGTCCATCTTGTAAATGAGCTACGCTCAATGATGTTTGCCTGACTAAATAAAGATTTTGATTGATTGATTGATTGATCATTTCCAGGCTCAAGGGTAACCCACAGTGCCTCAGTCTCCCCCTGTCTGCCCTGTACCACAGTTGCCTTTCTACCTTCCCTATTAAACAGGGCCACCCCCTGTACAGGGCCCCCCTTTTTTAACCTCCCTATACCTACCAAATAGAGTATAACCTGGTACACTCACCTATCAGCCATGGTTTACAGTCTATTACAACTCGATTATTGCTACTACTGTATGTCCAGTTCAGCCTCTGCCATTAGGGCCACCAGGTCGGGGATTTTATTTCCCAGGCTTTAGACAGGTACACCTGAACCAGTTATAAATGGTATGGAGGAGGATCTTCCTTCCTTGTATACATGGCCTTCCACACTTTACTGCCTGTCCACCTTCTAACTGTTCTTTATGTTTCATTTTTGGTGGTCCTCTGCCATGCACATCCCTCCTTCTCCTTTCTGCCTTACTATTCCTCTATTGGTCTTTCTCTATTCATTTATGTACCTAAAATTTTTTTTTTTACTGATTTTGCAATATTTTCCACTGTTTGTGCTTTTACTCCCCTTAATGCCTTCACTGCCTCTTTCTGCTTCCCCTGGTAATTCTCCCTATCCTCCTCCTCCTCCTCCTCCTCCTCCTCCCTTTGTGTTCTTTTGTACCTTCTAAATGCCATTTTTTCACTCTGACTTTTTCTGCTACTTCTTTTGAGAACCATAGGGGTCTCTTTCTCCTCTTACTCTTGCTAACCTGCCTGACACATATATTTGTAGTCATTTCAACGTCCTCTTTGATTTATGTCCACTGTCTCTCGACTCCCCCCAGTTTCCCTATTGCTGCCAGAGCATCCATCAGGCATTCCCCCATTTTCTTAAAATCATCCCTCCTGAAGTCCAGGACCACCATCTTTGTGTGGTTTGATTCTGACCCTCTTTTAATATCAAACTACACCATTCAGTGATCACTGGACCCCAGGTGGTCACCCACTGTGACGTCAGCAATCCTGTCCCCGTTTGTCAGTACTAAGTCCAGTAATGCCCCCTCACAAGTGGGTCTCATAACTAGCTGTCTGAGGAATGCCCCTGCAGAGAATCCAGGATATCCCTACTCCTGGCTGTGGCTGCAGCTGGGAGATTCCAGTCTATGTCCGCTAGATAGGAGGCAGTATAGTACAGTGGTATAAGGACCAGAGTTTCAAACCTGGAGACCTAGATTTGCATCCCACAGCCCCCACTTACATACTGTGTGACCCTGAGCAAGTCACTTTGCTTTCTTGTATTCCCAGGTCACACCTGTAAACAAGCTTTCAGCTTAGTGTGTCTATCCTGGTAAAACAACAACAAAAAAAGATTAAAGTCTCCTACTAGCAATACGTCTACCTTACAAGACATCCACTGGATTGTTTCCATCATTTCCCCAGCTTCCTCTTCTCCCTGTGCTGGAGGTCTGTTAATTCACTCCTGTATGAATAGTGGCCATTTCCTTGACTCCAGGATGATCCACAGTTCTTTACCTCCTTCTAGCTCCCCCTGTATTTCTGTAGCTTTTATGTTGTCTCCCAAATAAAGAGCCACTCCCCTCACCTTACTACCTACCCTGTCCTTTATGAGGCAGAGTATAACCTGGTATTGCCAATTCCCAGTCCTGGTTTCTTTGCACCAGGTCTCTGTGATGGCTACCAGGTCTGCTTCACCATGGTAGCCACCAAGTCAGCTGTCTTACTGCTCAGACTTTGAACATTTGTACACATGGCTTTCCAGGTTGTGTACTACCCCCCCTTTCCCATTTGCCAACCCTTATTTTGTCCACTACATTTTTCAGTTATAATAATGTTATTCTGCCCTGGCTTTCATTTTTATTTGCTTCCTTTATTGGTTCTACTCCCCAGTATTCTAACTGGTGGTCTTATGAACTAGTGGGGGTAGGTTTTATCTCCCTGCCTCCTCTCACAGCCCTCCCTTATCTAGTTTAAATGTTTGCTAATATAGCATTGTAACTATTCACTAAGGACTACTGTCCCCTCCCTGAATGGATGTAGGCCATCACCCTTGTATGGACCCCCATCCCATCAGCTGGGTCTCCAGTTCCCAATCAAGCCAAAACTCTCTTCTCTGCACCAGTCCCTCAACCATGTGTTGAAGTCCCTGATGCAGATATTCCTAACTTTCCCCTTGCCGTAGACAAGCAGCACCTCCAAGAAAGTCACACAGCATGCTACCTGCCAAAGGATCCTCCCCATCTCCCTAAATTCCTCCTGCTCTCTTCCTGCCCCTGCCTTGTTCCTAGCCAGGTTATTTGTCCCCAGAAACACAATGACATCCAGCTCCTCCCTCCTAGTCATAGCCCAAGTGATCCTCTGGATCTGCTCTCCATTCCTCTGAGCTGTGCCTCCATGTAGGCAGTTAATCTCCTCTCCCTTCGCTACCTGTCCCCAAATACACACACACCCCCTGACTATAGAGTCCCTCACCAGGAGTTGCTTCCTCCTCATCTGGAGTCCTCTGCCTTCCACCCATGGGGATCCATTATGGAAGACCCACTCATCCCCCCCCCAGTCTCAACTCCAGGTGTCACTGTGTGATCTTCCCACTCCTGCAAAACAGAGTAGGAGTTCTGTAGTTGCACCAGATGGGGTATATGTCTCTGTCCCACCACCCTCACCCACCAGAGCCCACCGTAGTCCATCCATTCCTCCTGCTAGGCAACATTTGAGGTAGTGGAGCAAGATTTCCTGGGCTTCTGAGTGGGTGAGGAGATTCTCTGAATCCTGGCCAAATCAGCTCGGAGACTAGCAACCTCTGCCATCAGCCAGAGAGGTACTCTACAGATGGGGCTGCACTGCAGTGTCCAGAAAGTCCTCCTGAAACTGCTACCCACAGCCACTGCACTGTACCACTCTCAGATCTTCCCCTTCTACACTGTCTATCCCTGCTCTAAAACCAAACCCCTTCTTTCTATTCTTCTTTTATCCTGGCCTTATATACCTCTTCCCACTCAAATGTAGCTAGATAACAGCCTAACCATTGCTTCTGTAGGTTTTTCTGTTCTGTCCTTGCTTACTCCTTTGCTAGTAACTCCAACTCTTGCTTACCGAGCTAGCTCAGTAAAGGAACTTTGTACAGATATTATTCCACAATGAACACCAACATGCACAAGCACTAGCAATGTTTAGTAGCCATAGATAAAAAATATAAAAGTTCAAGTCCTAAGAAAAAGAAGATAGAAAATGGAAAAGTAAGCACACATTTTTTTATTCATTTAGCTCAGATAAACTGAAGATAGAAATGACCTACCTAGTCTATAAGCCCACAGTTCACTCAGTGTAATCACCCCCAATGCACTCAGTATTTAACCACCCAATAAATACAGTGGCAACTTGTCAACTGGACTCACCCACCCTTCCTGATGTAAATCAGGCACTTGAATATTTCATCACTACCTTCTCCTCCTCCATTCTTGACTCCTGCCCCTTTTAAGTTAAGGAGAGCCAAAGAAAACCACTCCACCTGGCTCTCACATGAACTAAGATATCAAATACACTCCCACAATACAGCCTGGAAAGCTTTCAAAAATTCTAGACTTAAGACAGACTGGATATCCAATCGACAACACTGGACATCTGCAAATCACAAGCCAATAAACAAAGTGTGACTATCTCCACTCCCTGCAGGAAAAGATTCATGCCAACCTGAAAAATTTCTGGTCCCAAATCAACTCCCTACTTAAAGGAAAGGAATGTAACCTCCTTCAAACCATGATCACTAAAGGCACTACTCTATCTTACCCTTCAGATCTGACTGGCCAATTACAAAAATGATCTGCCCACAGATGCTAATGATCCAATGGCTCTAACCCCGACAACTCTCTTCACCCCATCTAAACCTCGCCACAAGATTAGAGGTCCTCAAACTGATAAATGGTCTCAACCCAGATAGTTCTCCTGTATTTAACTACCTTCAGCAAAAATTCCCTTAAGATGGGTGCCTGCCATTGCTCATCCAGTAATGCTTCTTATAAACAAATCCTTCCTCACACAGACTATTCCAGACAAATGAAAGACTGCAATAGTTGTCCCTGTGCATAAAAGTGGCCCAAAATATGTAGTCAAAATTATAGGCCAATCTCTATATTATGTCCCCTAGCTAAAATCCAAGAAGGAATCCTCTACAATCAGCTCTACTCATACCTAGAGCTGATAAATGTCATAACCATCCATCAGCATGGCTTCTGAAAACTACAAGGCACAGAATCTGCTCTCCTGTGGGCAACTACAGACAACTTTTAGGCCATGAATCATGGTGAGGCAACTGGGGCAACTTTCATGGACCTAATAAAAGCCTTTGACTTTGTCAATCACCAGCTTCTCCTAACAAAACTCCACAACCTAGGGCTCAACAACTTCTGCCACTCTTGGCTAGTCAATCACCTGACAAACAGGTTATGGTGCATCAAATGGGCTGGTACTATGTCATCCCTATCTCTCACTAGGCAAGGCAAGACACATTTTATTTTTCTATGCGCCCAATCCTGGAGGCTCTGGGAGCCATACAAATCAGAAATACTATTAATGAAACAATAAAATTACAACAATAAATGAAGTAAATAATATAAGAAAGTAAATAAGACCTAAAATAAAAACTGTAGCTAAAAAAAATGGGATCCATATTGGGTCCTCTATTATTTGTCATCTTTATCAATGAGCTTCCCCTAAACTGCAGTTGAGCATCAGTACAGCAATTTGCAGATGATGCCATACAATACAAATCCTCTAAGTATATTTCCTCTCTCAACTCCAACTTGGAAAGGGACTTTTAGTCATTGGAGGCATGGTTCAAGGCCAATCTGTTGATGCTTAACATAAAAAAAACAACTAGAACCATGCTTTTCCACCACACCTACTTTGACCTGTCTAATCATCCTTCTCTGGTAGTTAAGACATCAACTGGTGAAGCACTCGAAGGATTAAACTCTTTCAAATATATTGGGGTAATCTCAACAAAAACCTATCATTCAACATACATGAAGATAAAATCATGAAATCTATTCATCAGAAGCTTAGCCTGCTATTCCACACAGCCCCCTACCTCACATCACACTCCACAAGGACCATTGCTTCAGCAACTTTACTCCATTGCCTCCTTTATGGAGCTCTGATAATCATCACAGAAAAGCCCACACTCGTAAACCAACTTTGGCAAGTATACCACAGAATAGTCTGATTCTCTGCTTCCACCCCAGCTTGAACCCACCACTGTGATGTGCTCAACACCTAGGCCAGCCTTCCTTCAAGCTAAAATGGACTTCCCTTCACTATGTTCCACATATAAATTTGTCCACCTCCCTCCTCCCCTCTGCCTGTCCAATCTGCTAACCCTAAATCACTTTACTAGGTCCCTCCGATCCTCCAACTATCCAATGCTAAGTCTACCTAAGACTTGTTTAGTCCTTGGTAAGAGATCTTCCTCATTTGCAGCCACCCAGAAATGGAATAGCCTCCCATGGGGCATACTTTCATGTATGTCCCTTCCTTGGTTCAAAAAACATTTCAAGAAAACATTCTTTTCCCCTCCCTGTAATTAACCTCTAATTTTTTTGTTGGTCCTCTAGCCTTACCTTACTCTCCTATCCTCTTGAACTAATAGGTTTTCAGCCCCAGACCATCTCCTATGCTTTACCTCTCATGACTCTTTTCTACACTTTGACTTGTAAATACGCTTAAATTTATATGACCTATGCTAGGTACGTTATTTAATCCTCTGTTTGTTTTGCTGTAGAATGCAGAATGTGCTTGTGAAGCCACAACCACCACTGCACCTCTAACTCCTGAATGACAGTTTTTGTATTTCTCATTAGCCTATCGATGCATTACTATTGTACATCATTATTAACTTCAGTTATGTGTGATAATCCTATGTCCTGCAAACTTGGATTTTACCTGTATTTGATATTTATAATATTTATACTATACTTCCTTATACTGGAACTTTATTCTGTATTACCTATGTTTTTACAATGTATTCATAATGGAATGCTTAGGTTCCCCGGGTTGCCCCTTAAAAAGGGACAGTTTTGTCTCAGTTGACCTACCCAGTCATCAAAATTCAAATAAATATATAAATACTCCCAATGCACACAAAATTCCACTTATCTGATTGATCTCTGCCCCTCATTCACTGCTGTTGCTGTGCTTCCAGTTCCCCATCACCTGCAGCTGCCAGTGCCATTCCTAGCCATTGCTGACAGCTTCTGCTGAGCCAATTTTGTTACTGGGTGGACTGGCAGGGGGTGAGAGGAAGTCCCAAAATCCCAAGTGAACAGTGCTACTGAGCCTTGCATGCTCCCGAGTTTTGCAGCTTCTGGTGTCAGGCTCCTCTCTGCTACTGTACCACCAAGTCACTGCAACGACCAATTTGCACAAACCACTCTGCAAAGAAAATGGCAGTGGTATCCTCCAACCACAGACAAGCTCCTGGTGGTAACTACTGAGTCAGAACGCGTCAGTGACATGTTGGGTTGATGGTGCATACTGTACAACACACATGTATCTGAAGGTGACAGTCACCAACAGCCTAATACTGCATTTACTTTATTTTATTTTAATTTTGATAACCTGGTAAGCCCACTGAGACAAGACAATCCCCCTTTTCACTGGTGACCCAGGGAATCTAAGCATTCCACAGATCAGCATTGATCTGCCTATCAGAGGTTGACTGCACTGGAGGGTACAGGCGGATCAATGCTGATGCCCTACTAGATTGTCGGTGATAGTCACCTTTAGATAAGTGGGTGTTGTACAGTATGCACCCACCCACTTGACATGTCATTGTCACTGTTCCAGCATGGTAGGGTACAGTGCTAGGGATGGGGCTTCCCCACTCCTGTATATGTGGTTGTAGTTCAGTTGTCTTGCCATCTGCCATACTCCTTTATGGCACCTGCCTATAGGGGTGCCCTAACAACCTGCTATTGATACTAAGGCACCTGTAGAGGCAGCATGCCAGTACACATAGGGCTGTGCATCAAGGGTATATCAAGGTGCCAGCGGTATGTCCCTATGTTACAACTGCAAAACGTGCCACACAGCCAGGGACAATCTTTGCTTGTCAGTGAGTTTGACAGATATGAGACAGCTGACAATGTCTGATAGCACCAGGGGGCCCAGGACAGGGTCTGTGCAGGGTACAGATATTTGGTGCCACCATTGTACCCTGCCATGCTGTGCCAAATCACATTCTTCCCACTATGGCACTCCCACAGGACCATTGTAATTGTACCAGGTAGATTTCTGTACCAGCTCAGTCTGACCTGTCATGCAATGGCTGTTAGACCAGCTTGTAGCTGATCTAACCACAGCCTTGACTTGTGGCCACAGTAGGGTATTCATCATCTCAAATCAGGGGATGCTGCAGTCCCACCATGGTACAAGCTCCATACCAATTTGGAGCACCACCACTTTGGATGCACGGGTGGCGCAGGTCTGATTTGCCACACAGTCTCCTATTTTTGATGTAGCCTGCATTTGAAAATTAAGATTGCCAAAACGTTTGATGCAAGGTGCCACTTGTATCAATTTCACTTAATGCAGGCATCTTGCATCTAAAGCAGGGCTTTGAAAATCAAGCCCAGTGACTGTGGTGGGATTTTATTCCAGATCTTCACTTTCAGTGTGCAATAACTCCTAGGCTGCACTGCCTTTTTAAATAGAAAGTGATTTAGAGTTAACAGAGGAAATCAGTCCAGTTAAAGGGTTGTTACAATTATTTCTTTGACCCACCCTCAGCTGGCTCCCCCATTTCCCCTCCTGAAGCCCCCCCCCTTTGCCTACATCACATTTCACCCAAGTCCAGGGATCCATATCTTAAAAAAGCTCTGAGCCACCCTTGCTACAGCAGTGACACCTTAGACTTGAAACTTCTCTGGCTTACCCTCCATGAGGTACTTATCCCAATCACCCATACTATAAACTGCTCCCTTTGACTAGGTAAACTCCCCTCTAGGTGGAAATCTGCATCCATCACCCCTATTTTCAAAAGTGGGGACCTAACCTCACCAATAACTACTGCCCCATCTCCATTCTCCTCCCTGTCCAAGGCCCAAGAATGGATTGTCACAGATCAGCTTATGGACCACCTCAACAAATACAACCTTCTCTGTAAACAGCAGCATAGATTTTGGAAAGAGCACAGTACTACTACTGCCTTACTGGAGTTTACCACCCACGCCCACCATGCTTTGGACAGAGGTCATATCACTGGTGCCATCTTCATAGACCTCACTAAGGCGTTTGACACCATCAACCACTCTCTCTTGCTGACCACATTCTCCAACTTTGGTTTCTCTTAGGACACCCTTGGCTGGTTCTTTGATTACCTCTCAAACCATTTCCAGCAGGTCAAAAACGGTAACGCCCTCTCCAATAGAATGCCATTCCTCTCCAGTGTGCCACAGGGGTCCATCCTAGGTCCTCTACTTTTCAGCCTCTTCCTTAACTCCCTCCCCAAGTCCTGCCCTGGCAACCTAATACTATATGCAGATGACGCTGTCCTATATTCCACCAACATGGACTCCTTTGAACTCCACCATTCGCTGTGATCCTCCTTTAGTGGCGCTGAAAACTGGTTCTCCACTTAATGCCTTATTCTCAACTATCAGAAGACCAAAGTCATGCTATTCTCCCACGCCATGAACTCCCAGATACAGCAGTGCCCTCATGTACTAGCTGCCGCCAATCTGAACCCTTTAGAGCAAGTGTACTCCTTTAAGTACCTAGGCATAACTCTAGACCCAGCTCTTAATTTCCACCAATGTATCCATCTCCTGTCCACCACCCTCAATGTTAGGCTCAGATTGTTGTATCATTTCAAGCACTACCTCACCTCAGATGCCCTTAGGCTCACTGTCTCCACATCAGTCTTCTCACTACTTGACTATGGCCTACTCATCTATAGTGTTGGAAACACCTTGGCCCTTTATAGACTCTGTGTCTCCCTAAATAAAGCTTGCCACCTCATACTGGAATGTGACCATCTCACCCATACTTGCTGCCTTAATAATGCTACCAACTGCCTAAATCTTGATAATAGAATCCGGTTCCATACTTGCCTCATGGCCAAAAAGATTGCCCTTGGCCTCTCCTCCCCCAACGGGCTGTCCTCCTTAGTCCACCCAGCCCCGATGATTAAGCATACATGCAACTCTGGAAAGCTGCTCCTGTCGGTTCCCCTCTGCTGAACCTCCCAGTTCCAAAGGTCCTTCTGTTACAGGGCCCTTCTTGGATGAACTGCCTACCCTCTTCTCTAGTGAATGAAAATAGAATTGGCCCCTTCAAAACATATCTCATGGCCCACCAGAAGTTCTCAAATACCTGTAACTGCCAGTGATTCCTTGCCTGTATCCCCCCACGTCTGCCACTCAATTTCTTACCCTGCCTGCACCCCTGGCCTTTCTCCCCTGACTATGGCCTCAGGCCTGCTTACCCCTTTGACCTTGCTTCAGTTGATGACTCTGTTATTCATTTAACTATAAATATGTTACTAATGACTTCTATAATTTACTATTGGTAACCATCTGTTTACCTTCACTGTCTTGTAAATATTCTGAACTATGTACCTTGTTGAATTACTAATGTATGTTATGTTTTCTGTGATGTGAAACCTTGTAAAGGAGTCTTTTACTCAAAGGTATATCCAAATACTCAGTAAGAAAAAAAAAATTATAAATTAAACAGAGACATCGTTGAGTGTTGTGTGTTATGGAAAGCAGAGTAATAACAAACTGGTATGTAGTTTCAATTAGGTTTGTGGTCTGCCTGCTCTACAAAATTATCTAAAATCATAAGCTTGTTGTACTTTCAAATGTTTTTTGAAGAACCCCAGTTGTGACAAATGTATTTGCTTCACTTGCAGCTCTTCCAATCATACAAAGATGGTCACTTGTGGGAAGATTTTCATGCAAGCAGCTAAGCAGCACAAATACCTATGTATATTTGCCTATGTTCCTCAACACACTTGTTTTGCTATCACTAAACATGCAAGGAACATTATTACTATGCAATTGATGTCACTAGTCTTATAATAGGGAAATCTGGTAGACCATTTTGCAAGTAAACATTCACTTGAAATTTTAAATGTTATACACAACACGCTAGCTAGGTTTGTGCAAATATGTGATTGCCTATTTGGCAAGCACTATTATCTAATGTACTACCATCTATGTCTGGACTCCCTGGAGATCAGAATAAACAATGTGCCACTGTGGTGTGCAAAATGATAAATTGCATAATACAAGGAAACCTAAAACAATATTTTGGAGTTATCAGACCAAATATACTCTGTGAGAAACATGCATTTCACTGGTCTGATAGTGCCTAGAAGCAAAAAAAAAAAAAAAGGTATGGACAAATATCACTGCAGTATAGCACATTAAAAATAAATAATTCATTGCTACCAAAAAGAAGAAATGCAGGTAGTTTTCTGAATTTTCAACAGCCCTTAAACTTGCAATGCATTCAAAACCCAACAAAATTACATGGAGCTCTAGTGCAGCACATCTGTCCTCTCATTAAAATGCATTGAGTCTATAGTTGTGAATAAGCTTAAATCATTTAGATGTCTTATGTTAACAATGTTATGTCCGTAGTTCTGTTTAAATGATCACAGTAATTTTCTTGCTGGATATATATGCATTTATTGCTTATGTACAATATTTGTAAGAGGACAACTTTGAAAATAGGGACGTATTGGCATAATTGTGTTATCCAATGGCAAAATAAAGATGTTTACATTTGGAAACTCACTTAGAAATTTTGGTTATGATGCAGATGGGGCTTGTTGTGAAATTCTGGGCCCCAATATTAGACATCCTGCTCCAACTGGTTCTTAGAAACATCACAGTAAAGTAGTAATAAATCTCCAGTTGCCTGTTATTTGACAAAAAAAAAACACTGTGTAGCTATACACAATGCATTCATAATAAATATTAGAAATGATCATTATTGTTATACAGTTGGGTAGACATGTGTACCAGACAATGGCTGGCCACAGAAGTCTGTTGCAGAAACAATGCTGGAATTGTCCTGGAGTTGCTGTACATCGGCTGAAGGAAGGTCACAGTCCATGGCGCACCTAGTGCAGTGGCACTTTACCCTTTCTTTTGTCTTGTGCACTTGCACATTTTTGTCAGTGCCACATTCCAGTCCTCTGCTCCTGGCACATACGGACTGTCCAGAACCAGATGGGACAGGGAACTGCTGCTTCTACATTCTGTCTCACATCTGCATACAGGATAAACTGGTTGCTGATGACCACTGACTGACTGGGGCCAAGGGACACTGGGCAGAAGCTAGCCACCTCTGGTTTTACTTAGGAAACAGTCAACAATGAGGCAGTGTAGGTATACCTCACTGGACAGTACAGGAGCATGGCTGCCAATAGGTTGTTGTGACCCTGCTTCCATCAAATCCCTCCCATGTGCCACTTGTTCAGTGCATGGGAGTAGTTGTGTCAGATCCATTGACTCTGGTATCGGGACCTATCCTGTATTAAATTGGGTATATGATCCCTGGTACCCCAGTAATCAATGCAAGCTGCTGTTGGCTGCAACTTGTGTCAATCCAGGTGCCGTTTAAAATCCCATAGATTTTAGTAGATGTTCTGATACTATCTTATGGGGTGACTTTCATGAAGAAAGCTGACCTCCCAGTGCATCTGTCTATCCAACTGTTAAATTTGTTAAATTTGTAGACACAAGAGCCTACTGAAAACAAGATGTTGCATTTTCAACTGGGCCAATTTGGGTAAATAAGCTGTAATAAATACATGCAGTACCAATATTTGACATAAATCTGAAATAGGCATAGAGGGCTGATTATTTGAAATCATAAAGGCCCTTCAGCCACTCTCTTTATTCTCTTTAACTCACTCACCAGCAGTTTTGTGCCACATGTTAACTGCTGCTGTCAAACGGGAAGATTAGCCTGCCATCCTGTAAAGTCCCAGTGCAGCTAGGATCATTCAGGTGTACAGCACTGGGTGGAAAGCCATCTGAAAACACCAAGCAGCGTGACAGAGAAACAAAGCTGTTGTTTCCAGCACAGGTTATTCTGTAATCTGAAATGAGAAAGAAATGGCTGCAATGTGGTGTGGGATAGAAAGATGCTGTCACCTATTCCGATTTGCCATTCTTGAAGGAACATCACCAGTAGTCAGTTAAGTAAAAATGTATTACAGGATGTGCATTATTTCAAGATAAAAACATGCCTCAGCAAGTGAAACATGAGGCAAAGCCAAATGCATAGCCCCCTGTTTGGGGGGGGGGCTGCAGAAACACTTCATTCCAATGGGAACAATGCTAACAGTCGGCATTGTTCCCATCACTGTCAGTTATGTTGACAACTATGTTTGTCAATATCCTGATGTGGAACAAGAGCACTTCAGGCTATAAAAAAGTCTCCGACTCTGACTTACTATAAATAGGCAATTCTTTTATTTGAGCATAATACAGACACTATACTTGAGGTCCTGTCCCCAGTTCTTTGGCCCAACAATTAGGTCTTCATCAAGGGGCATGTCAAAAACAGAAAGCAAAATGGGTTTCTTGATATTCTTGCAAGGAAAACTTTTTTGTTACAAAAAAACTATATTATGACTGACAGATACTGCTGCTTTAAGGACCAATGTCTTTTTTGTGATACAGTAGCATATTTTGGTCACATGAAAAATTATTTAATAATGGGGAGGGGGATTTTCAGAAACTCGTGTCCATTTTTCAGACCAAAGTACCAAACTCCATCCCAAGTATTAAACCATAAAAAGTTGCTCTAACTCCTGGGATGGAATTCTACACTTGCATCCAGAAATGGTTGGGATTCCAATAGTTGTAGCAGAAATTGTGGTAAACTGCAGAAAAAATTGCAAATGCATCCAAATATCTGAGTATAGGATGCTGACATCTCTGTACGCATCTGCACGGATGCAGCATGCATCTGAAATACAGATGCACGTGCTGCTCATGACTGTGTGAAAATCCCACCAGGGGTGTTTAAAAACAGCTGAGAATACTAATGAAACCCTCTGGAAAGACAGATTAAAAGAGAACTAATTTTATTGTTCAAAATGTAAGTAAAAATTGGTAATGCAGTCTCAAGACTGGGAAAAGAGGTTTCTTACAAAACAGGCTAAAAGAAGCAATCTAGAAAGAATAAAAATTATTGGTCAAATTTTCCACCAAGAATATGCACTGTTCTTTTTCCAGCTTTTGACAGATTTGGGCTCAGTTTCACTGACTTTCATATTATTGCAAATATCCTTAATACATCAAAAATAGTTAATTTACTGGCACCGACATCTCAGTAAGACAAACAGAAATACATACCATAGGTGCTTCTTGTCTGATTGTCAAAGTTACCATAACAGTAACATCCATATTCTCCATAATATTCACCACACCATTCCTTATCAGTGCAGGCCTGAGCTTCACATGGATTCTGCAAGGCTACAAAAAGAAATCGATCAGGGCTTTTGTATCATCACAGTGCTGCTCTGCTGGGGCTACACATAGGTTTTGTGACTGCTGTTAGCCCTGGCAGGATAGCGGACCAATAAGCAAAAGATCCTACCTTATAAAAACTCTAACATGCACTGCTAGCTATTGACTGCCACTGCTGCAGCCCTGCTCTGAAGTCAGCTTCAGGCAAGTCTGGGATTTGTAATTACTGAAAATATCAGCTTGAAAGTCAGCAGAATCAGTCTGATACAATCTAGTACTGCAATAAACAGTAAGTAAAGAGAAAACATTTTGGCAGTATTGGTGAAACTAGACAGAAGCTCAAAACAAGAACAAGAATGAATCACCACAGATTCACAATTACCCACAAAGATGAAACTACACCACTAGGGGAACATTTCTCAAAAGCAGGCCACTCCATCAGTGATTTTACTGTAAGGGTATTAAAAGGTAATTTCGAAAGCAGCCAGGAATGGCAAAGATTTGAACTAAAATGGTTACATTTTTTGACACTAAAGAAAAAGAACTTAAAGGGACACTGTCAACCCATTTTGGCCTCAAAGTGTCCCTAGTTTAAAAACACATTGTATGATTGTTCACATTCTATAGAGACTGCTCATGTAACTGGTTGTTTGATTCAGACTCCTTTTTCCTTTTAAAAAGTAAAAAACTGAGTGTCAACCATACTGGTGTTACCACACCAAAACATGTTTGTTTACATTTCTTGACTAACTACAACTGCATCTTTCCTGGACTTGGGAACACCCCCAACACTATCTAGCTACTCATTATGCAGTGGGAGTAGATGAGGCAATTGTATCATGAGTGACTGCACTGTTTGAGGGTGTTTCTAATGTTCAGGAAGTATGCAATAAGATTTGGTAAACAATTTGGAGCAAAACTAGATTGTGTATAACTATACAGTACATCCCCATGCATTTCGGTTATAATAAGCAAGGAGGCAGATTAAACAACCAGTAACATCAATTAATTTTAGAGAAGATAAGCAATCACAAAGCGTGTGTTTTTACCTAGAAATAATATGATGCGAAAAAGGTTGACAAACAGTGTCCCTTTAATACAAATGTTATTTTTATGTTTGCTTGCATGCCTGTGCAAGAAACATAGTGTGGTAATCCAAAATGCAGTGCTGTACAGTTGAAAGAGACAGCGCAGCTTCAGTGAGCAGCACTCCCCCTCCCAACACAGGCACGCATGCATATTGCGTGCTCATGCGCTCCCTCCCCATGCACACACTGTATAGCCGACGGGGTGCCCAATCCCCCATCGGCTTCACACCCCCCAAAGAAAAACCTGTGCAGGTGCCACACTGGGAGCCCACCCCAGCATGGCAAAGATTGTTATAGCTGATGGGGGTGCCCAATCCCCATAAATCTCCATGCTCCCTCCCAAAAAGCTTTCAGGTGCCACGGCAGGAGCCCACCCCAGAGTGGCAAAAACTGTTATGTGGCTGATAGAGTGCCCAATCCCTATTGGCTCCAGCTCCCCAAACAGCCTTTCCAGCTGCCATGCTGTGAGCCCACCCCAGTGTGGTAAGCGTCTCACGTCATCTTAATAATAACAAAAAATAAATAAATAAAAAGCGGTCCATTGCAGTCTCCCTGCCCCCACCGCACCACCATTGTGCACCCTGCCTCCACACCTGCTCACCCCCATACTTACCTCCAGTCTCAGGCGATGATCTTCAGTGGACTGGAACACGTCTGCACTCTTCAAAACCGACCGCAACTGAGAAATGCAGTAAGCTGTATAATGTAATAAATAGGGTTTTCAACGTTGCTGCATATCTCAGGCATTTTTAATTTTGGCACCAAATTTTCAACATGGGGTTTTGGGACCCCTCCTCATATGAATTCTGTCACTGTCATGGTAGTAATCGGCCCAAAGGTGATTTCACAGTCACTGCACAAAATCACCTTTCAAGACTGATTAATGAAATGACAGTGCCAGTGTTCATAAGGTGGGCTCCAAAAGCCTTTGTTGCAAATTTGGTGAAAAATTCTAAAATGACTGTTTTATGAGCTGCATGCCATGCAGTTCCTATGCACGTCGTAAGTTCGTAATTTTTAATATTTGCACTCCAGATTTTCAACATTGCCATTTTACCGCACCTCCTTATGAGCAGTACAGCTGTCATTTTTCACATCTTGCCAAAAATGTGTTTTTGCAGATGAAGTGCACAATTAGCAGAGGTCTTAAAATGGCTATTTTGAAAATTTGGTGAAAATTCCCAAAATGACTGTTTAGAAGCGCTGCGTTCGCAGTTCTTATGCGCTTCATAAGTTTACAAATTTTAATATTTGCATGCCAGGTTTTCAACATTGCCATTTCACCACACTTCCTTATGAGCAGTACAGCTGCCATTTTCACATCTCACCAAAATGTATTCCGCACATGTAGCACAATAGTGCAGTCGGTGTGCAAAAGCAATGTTTGGGACAGATTAAGAAAATCACAGTGACACTGTTCATGAGCAGAGGTCTTAAAATGGCTATGTTGAAAATTTGGTGACAAAAGTCCATAAAATGACTGTGTTATGAGTGAGCATTGAGCAGTTTCCATGCACCCTCGTAAGTTCATGAATTTGTAATATTTTCAGTCCAGATTTTCACCAGTGGCATTTTTCCACACTTCCTTATGAACAGTACAGCTGTCATTTTTCACAACATGTCCAAAATGTGTTTTTCACACTTTCAGCACAGAAATGCATGGTCACCGTGGAAAGTCGTTGTTCGGGACAGATAAAGAAAATCACAGTGACACTGTTCATGATCGGAGGTCCCAAAATGCCTGTGTTGACAATCTGCTGTAAAAAATCCCCAAACTAATTACATTACAGGTGTGCGTTGCACAGTTTCTATGCACGCTCGTGACTTCACCAGTTTTTTTAATATTTTCATTGCAGATTTTCAACATTGCCATTTTTTACACCTCCCCATGAACAGTACAGCTGTCATTTTTCACATCCTGTTCAGAATGTGTTTTGCACCTGTGGTGACAAATGCCGTAGTAATCTGTGCAAAAGCAGCTTTCGCTAACAAACTGATATTGCCACTGTTCATGAGGTGGGGGTCACAAAAAATCCATGTTGAAAATTTGGAGTGAAAATACCAACTGAATGCCTGAGGTGTTAGGGTTTCCCACCATAATGCCCCACCCTGTAGAGAATGACAGGCATCAGGGCTGTGACTTGGGATTCTCGCCTGTAATGCTCATACCATTCCACACCCTGCAGCCAGTGAGAGGCATCGAGGTGTGCCTTGGACTCTTCGGCCCCAAAGTTCACCCCATTCTCCTATACGACACCCATCTCACCATATTTCCTGATGGAATGGGGTGCGCATAAGGGCCAAAGACCCCAAGGCACACCGTGACACTTGTCGGTGTCTGCAGCGTGGGGTGTGGTGAAATGGCATGGCCGTTATGCCTGACAACCCAAAGGCACACCCCAATGCCTGTCAGTCTCTGCAGGGTGGTGGTGGGGTTGGCTTCAATTTAATAATTCACTGCCATTCCTATTATGCAGCTCTGTAACTCCTACACTACCAATGTCAATGCCAGCAAGCAAACATTTGGCATTGACAAATACTTGTTTTATCACATTACTAAGGATAGAGCCCAAAACAATACTTCAGCTGGTTCTTCTTTCCATCACATCAGCACTGTCTCCCAGACTAAAATGTAACTGTCACTCACTTTGAACATAAAGTTCTCTCTTTTAACAAGCACCCTCTAATGAGAATAAGATTCTTCCTGTTTTTTGTTTGTTTTTTACAAATGTGAATTGATAGTCTAAACTAAAATGTAATTGCCCTTTATTCTTATTAGGCAGGCTCCTCAACTGACGCAGTCTATTGTCAATGGAACTCTTCTTGCCTCTTTGTTAGGAATGTGAATTGACTGTAGTGCTTTTATATGTAAACTGCTATTCCATGTCTTGAATCTACATCCAGACTATACTGTATATGTGTCATGCTATCCAGCTCTGTTTTCACTGACTTGACCTGAAGAAGAGAGTAATCTCTCAAAAGCTAGTCTCAGAAATAATTTTGTTAGACCAATAAAAGGTATAACCTGCAACATATTTGTTTTTTTGTTTTGTTTTGTTTCTTGGTATTTTTTCCTCCCTGCATTGCAAACAAACTGCAAGTTGAGACCTTTCCTGTACTTGGTATAGAGCTCTTAATGTTGACTGTTCTCATTTAAAAAAAGTGTGGGGAGCGTTGTGGTACCAGGCAGCTTAGTATAGCGCTGATATGCTGGTAACCTGAATTTGTGCTTTGAGCCTGAGACATTAAGAGAGGGGAAGTTCAGAGCACCTGTTGGATGCTCTCCTCCCAAGGGGTGAGGAGCTCACTGCATTGCTTTTATAGCAGGTCCTGCTGGTGGCATGGTTAAAGCACCCTATGAGAGTGTGGGTGATCAGATGCAATCAGTCACCCTCAGGACAGCCCCATGCATGCACAGGTTAGCAGAAGGAGGAGGAGAAAAGTAGCAGAAATTCTGCACTGGCATGCCAGATGTCAGCATACAATGTTTCCCCACACAAGTAAACTACCCAGTATGCAACTGAGGCCTAGTCTGATATTATTCACAAACAGTGTTCCTCCTGTAGGTCAAGAGGGGTACCCAGCAAGTACAAGCTAGACAAGAAGAAGAAGCAAGAGTTGTCACAGTCCTCCACCAGGCCAATGGAGTCCCCTGGCATGGACAAGCTATCGAATGGGGTGTCACTCACTGGAGGTCTAGATGTTTTTCTTGGTGGCAGTGAAGTGTTTGTCTGACAGACAGAAGAGGCTAATGTGAGATCTAAAGTAGAGAAGCATCATTGGCAAGTGCAAGATGAGAAATAAAAGGGACACCAAAAAAAAAAAAATAATGTCTCAGTTCTTCAGGCAATCCATCTATAAAAGTGGGTAAAAAGCATGACCTCACTGAAAAGGAGATATTGCATCACAGCTGGCCTATTAGGTGTAAATATTTAAGAAAAAATAATATTTTGAATTTTAGCTCTCATTGTAATACTTTCTGGGTCACACCTGGAAATGAGCCTCTACTCAATGTGCCTTTCTTGGTTACCAGATTTTAAATAAATTAATAAATAAATTAGGACCCCATCACTAACCTGCAGTCCTCAAAACTGGAATCAGGCTAGTGAATATACTGAATCAATCAATTTAATTATAAAACAGTTGTAAATATGATAGGACTCAGTAGCTATTACTTGAAATATTTCTCCCTGTCTGTTGTACTTGTCCTATGTAATTAGTAACCAGTTATGAAATTAAAACTAATTCCATATAAAGCACCATCAATAATCTAACATTAAATAGCATACAGAGGGCCAGATATTCAAAACTTTCCCTGGGGCTAAATTAGCACTGCCGGTGAGCAAACTTAGCCAGGAGCACAAAGCAAGCCATATTCAAAAGGAATAGCCCTGGGCAAACAGCTTGTGAATATAGCATGGGAATGAGGTTGGGCAAACTGGGCTGGGAGTGCAGGGCAAACTTAGCCCTGGAATAAGACAGCTCTGAATATGGCAAACAGGAAGTGCAAACCACAACAGCAACACAGTGCTCAGCGACATAAAGGTAGGTAGAGGTGAATTATGTGGCCAATGTGTGTGCCAGCAAATGCATGGACCCAGTACAGCTGCAGGCAGCAGCGTATGTGAAAGTAAAGTGTGCAAAACTGTAAAATATTCCCTAAACTATTTGTGCAAAGCTAACATGTTTGTGCGGGTTTAGCGCAGGGCTAAACCGTAAGCCTGGTGCAAACACATTTGTCCGGTGCTAAACTTTGCCATATTCAAAAGTGACATGCAAATGAGCCTACTTAAGTAGTCTGTGGGCAAACATTCAGATTAGCATCTCATTATGTCCTGATTTGCATGCAGTTTGCACCGGGCTAACAGTTTAGCCCTTCGCTAACCCCACGCAAACGTGCTAGCACTGCGCAAACAGTTTGGGGAAATATTATACAGTTTTGAACACTGTACTTTCACAAGCACTGCTGCTTGCAGCTGTACTGGGACAGCACAGCATAGACACAGATGGTGGTGGTGCTGCATGCAACTACCACACTGTAGGTCATGCTACAGTGCACGGCAGACACTAGAGTAGCAAGGGGGGCCAGTAGTGTGTGGACACAGCAATGCCTATGGTGTGTAGGGCAGTGATGATGACTGCACTATACACAGTGACAGGCCCAATCTGCACGTGTTTACTGACAGTGGACATTACTGTTATGCGGTCATGTGACTCACAGATGCTGCACCTCTGGCATGGGATGCTCACAGTGACATATACATGTCTGGCTTTGTGTGCTGTGGCAGCTGTACAGCTGTGCGGTATGTGGCCGGGGGGGGGCATATATTATCAGAAAGGCATACTGGTGTTGGTGTATTCTCAATACTGGCCCATGTGCACTGCATGATGTGTCCCAGCCTTGTGGCCACACCTGGTCTGTGGCACAGCCTGGCCACCCATACACTCGCCCCTCAACATCCTCCATGCCCACAGTGCTGCATGTGTGTGCTGGCATCTGTTGGTGTCCACAGAAGAGTGATCCACAGATGTGTGCTGTATGGCCACACTGCCATGCTGTCCACTGGTGGCAGGGTCACCACTTACTGCCTGGCATGGCTGGGTCTGGTGGCAAATGATGGCATCATTGTGATGCCATCAGTTAGCAGCATATTTTCCTCTATGTTTGGCTTTGTCTATGTGTTATATTTATTTGTTAGGGTCGAGCAAAGCCACGCAAAAGCCACACAAACACCGTGCAAATCGAAAGTGTCATGCAAAGCTGATTGCCCAGGGTTAAGACAAGCTTTTCTTTGGGCTGTAATGTGCACTGAGTTGAGCAAAACCACTTTGCGCAGTGCTAGTCGCTGAATATAGCATTGCGCCTGTATTCATGTCAGTTTGCTCCTTGCTTACATTGTGATTTTGCCCGGCACTAATGCAGTTTGCCCGTGCTATTTGGCCTTTTGAATATAGCAGACCCACGCTAATCCCCGTGCTAAACCTGTGGAAACGTTTTTCTTCCGGTGCAAATTTTTGAATATCTGGCTCAGAGTATTTTAAATTATCTTTTGTCTTGAAATGGACTCACCCCTATCTTAATTGGTGCTAGTATAGGTTGTGTTAAGGGGATACATAGTATTAAGAAAGAAAAACTTACAACAGTTTACACGGGTCTGCCATATTGGGATTTGCAAGCCCTGCGCATGACAGACTTCCTCATATGATCCAATGGCTGTGCATAGCATCCCATTTGCCATCCCATACCGACAGAGGTCATACACACAAGAGGAATAGTATGGCTCAGGGTCAATATGCCAGTGACAGTCGACAAATGGTCCTGCTCTATCAGTTAAGATTTTACATAGATTTTCTTTATTCTGTAATCCATCACAAACTAGCTCACTGGTGTCATTGTCATCTTCACATCTGAAAAAAAAACAATTAAGTGTTAATTTATACAAAAGCTGTGCATCAATGCCAAATCATGCATTTTGAAATATTTAGAGTGAGACAATGCCTGGAAAAAGCATTGTACGATTTTTGGGTTACCAGAAGGGGTGATGAGGGTTTTATGTAACACACTTAGGCCCCCTTAGGGAATCATTTTCATAACAAAACTCAAACTATTGTTCATTGTTTAGCTTCTATACAAACACATTTAAAATATTTTATTTTTTAAAGTCTGTACTGATACAGTGTAAGTTTATAATTACTATATTGTTGTGTAAATAATGCAGGTATATTTTCACAGCAGTATATTGAAGGGCTGGCAGTATAGCCTAGAGGTTAGAGTAAAGAGCTGTGAATGAGCTTGGCACATCCAGCACAGACCTGGGTTTGGTTCCCCCAACCTCCACTTGCATACTGTGTGACTCTAAGCAAGTCATTTAACCTCCCCAGTGTTCCTGGATCGCCCCTGAAAACAGGCACCTGTGCCTAGTGGGCCTTACCTGGTTACCAAACAATAAAATATACTGAAATGACTTCTTTCTAGAAATATATTGTAGTTCAGGCCCCTAGCATACTGCCCCAAGCTTCCAGGCTCACAAGTCAGCATCCTGAGGTTCTCACAGTCAGCCTTCATTTTTGACTGCATATCCCGCAACTAGGAATGATTGATATGGTAATAACTAATTGCTGCATTATTAGATACTGGTTAGCATTTGAAACACATTGTAATGAGAAGTATAGTGACATGAATTAACTGGGAATAAATCCTAGACCTTTGAAATACCATCCGGATGCTTTTCCACTAAGCTTTTATACTCACATGGCAATAACTCTTCACCCTATCCAATGTTCCTAATTGCAGGATATGCACACAGAGGATGAAGAGTGATCTTGGGAACCTCAGCAAACATTTAGCAATTCATTATAGAAAAGAAATATTGCACTTGAATGTTTGATTGCATGAATATTGATTTGTTAACTCGACTATGTCACTGGCAATACCCAACATGCAAAACACTAAATATTGTAATATAAAACCAATAATTAGTGAGCATATCCATATCGTATTCAAAATATTACAAATTTAAGTAAACCATTTCTAAAACAAAAACACTCTGCACAAGTTCAATCTATATTAATACAGATATAAGATTTAATTTATCAATATTAGAATTTTTAAATACTAGAGCCTTTAATTAATTATTAGACAGACCAGAAAATGTTGAGCATGATCTATGCAGAACATAAACCTTATAGTCGATACTGTTATGAAGGTTCTAGATATAGGTTAAAATCTACATCTTCATTAAGATTCTCTGGAGCCACTATAAAGCATGATGATCTGTTCTGTCTCTTTTTGCAAAAGCACTCTTTCACTATCCCCCTACCACCACCATCCCATTTTAAGGGCAGTAAATTGTTTTGGAAATGGTTTATTAACTTTGTAGCATTTTTAATACATATGGATATGCATATGTATTCAAACATATGAGTGCAATAATTTGTTATTCTGACATACTTACCTGCAGAGTTTTCTGAGATCTATAGACCATTCTTAGTTTTCAGATTTTAAAATAATATTTATATAAAACTTGTGGATTTAATAAAGATATAATTATTAGATTTAATTCATTATGTTACCATTTAGGATATCACTTTTTTCTATAATGAATTGGTAAATGTTTTGTTGAGTTCTTATTTACTACAGGATCTGTGTGTCTGTATCTTTAAATTGGGGCATTATAAGAAATGTCTGTACGTACTGTATGTCTGTCTGAATTGGCACATCCCGTGAAGAAGATCCACATGACTGAAGCACTGAGGCCAGGGGCAAATTTGTTCAGAATCTTCATGAGTTCTTAAATAAACTTACCGCTTTGCATATATCTGAGTGTTTTTAGTTTTTTCAAACTTGAGAGCCACTTTCCTGTGTACATTCATCACAAATGTCAAAACTACAACAGTAGCTATAGTACTGTTATATAGTTTATTCCTTGGGACTATAGTAGCCTTAACAACAAACATTATGGTCAGCTCATAAAGATCATTGAGACACTTAGCCACACATTACACAGTAATGTGTGTTGGTGAAGCATATTGTTCTCATGATAGGGTACTAGTCTACCTGGCCATGGGCAGTACACAGTCTGCTAGACAAGCTCTGGGCCAGTCTAAAGCCTGGCAGGCCCTGTGCGCATTTCAAGACTTCAGAAATTCCAAATATGGGGATATTGCAGCACCACTGTGGCACCAGTCCCCCATCTGCCAGGGCACAGCCATGCATTCACTGCAAGAGCAGCACAAGCCTGGCTTGTGCAGGCAGCTCCATGCAAAGTCACATCTGTGAATCAGAGATGGTGCATGGTGTGGCACAAGTTGCCCCCATGTGCATTTCTAGTTGGTGCAAGCACCATGTGCCATGCCTGCTCATTTGAGAATCAGGCACACATCTCTACATTCACAGCTCTAGTCAAACAGATGTCCAGACTGCCAACCTTCTTCCCTAAGGATAATGGAGTGCTGCTGCAATATTAATATAGTTTAATTAAAGGATTCAGGTGGAAGTGTATTCTTTAGGGGATTCAATTCCATTAAGTGCCAAAGAAGTGTTTAAACTCCATCTAATGTTTATCCAATGCCATTTATGAGCACCCCAGTTATGTAAAGAATAGACAGAACACTGCTCCTGCCCTTAAAGCATTTAATATGTAATCCTGTGACTGGAGTTTGATGTTTCCGTACATGACTTTGTATAGCATAACCAGTTTGTTAAACAGACTTACAGACAAATGGAGTGAAAAGTAGATTGACACACCACAACAGACAATGCAGACAAATTAAGTGATACTGTGTTATCAGTTTACCCTGTGATGCTACTGGATGATTTCCAAGCATTGCCAAACTGCTGATCATTTATTGTTGCTTCTCCATTTGGCAAAGTCTTATCATCACCGGGGTTGTCATTAAAGTTTCCACACATTCCACATAAAGAGTTTTTATACTGTTGTCCAACTCTGATAATTAAGGTACTCAAACCATCATAATATATTTCAACTGCAGTTGTTGTTCTAAGTACCACCATGTTATCAAGCTGTGATATGGAAGCTAAAGATCCCACATTTGCTGGCAGTGTAGTAGTGTTTCCATTCAGCTGAAATATAAAGTAAAATTGAATTAAAATGAATAAAGGCCTTTATTGTTCATCTCCTTCCATCCAAACAGTTACCGGTATTATAGCATTTAATATTATAAGACTCAGCTGTAGTCATTATTTAATAATATGTCATGCCAATGAAGTCATATTGGAAAAATATCCATTAACTTTCTTGCCTACTTGTCCTTGAATGATCTTATCTTAATGATCTGTATGTTACTGTATGTATACTCTCTCTTTGTCTGTGTCTCTCTTCTCTAGTGTTAATTAGACTCTAATGTCACATCTTGGTCAGATCACTCTTGTAAAGGGATTTTATATAGAAATATAGTGTCAATGAAAATGACCATTGATCCATCCAGTCTGTCCAGTTTTACCCTACTTTAACCTGTGATCTATTGTCTAAACAAAGTTTTTGCCCTTGCCTACCCCTTTTTTGCCTGCCTTACTGTTACCCCCAAGTGAAACTGTTAGCACTTTACCCTATGTCAGCCATACTTGAACCCATTAATGTTTTTTGTGCCCCCCCCTTTGCTGGTAGGCTGCCTCATGGCTCAGTCACTCTCTTAGTAAAGTAAAACATTTTTGCATCTCTCCTGAATCCTCCCAACAGCTAACACTCATGTCCCGATGTTTTCAAACCCTCCATTCCTGCTAAGAAGTACCTCTCAGTTTACCTTGTTTATTGCTTTCAGGAACTAGAAGGACTTTATTATGTTGCTGCTCTCCTACTGGCCTCCAGTGAGTACGCTTTCAGTGCCCTGAGCCAGTCATCATAGCATCTGCCCTGGTGGCCCTGAATCATTTTGGTTTCTCTGTTCTGCATCATCTCTAACCTGACTGTATCTTTCCGCAGGGTAGGATTGATGACTTCTCACCAGTGATCCATAGAGAGGTAGTATTATCTCATTCCTCCTGCTATTGAATCCCATTCCAATATCTAGCATTCTGATTACCTTGTTGTAGGCCGTGTTACATTAACTAGTTTGTTTTTAAACAGTCATTTATGATGATCCCAAGATCCTTTTCCTCCAAAGTAGTGGCCAGCTTAACCACTCACAACCAATATTCTTTCATGGGGGTTTTGTTCTCTCTGTGCATCACCTTACACTTTTTGGAATTGAATTTTAATTTTCATCGGTTCCTTTACATGAATAAATAAATGTTCTTATTGTTTTATTAATATGAACTTTGGCACTATGCTGAGGAAAGCTGCTAGTGGTCAAACCATCTGGGAACCTAGTAGTAGTAAATTATTTTTAAACTGGATAAAATGCTTAGGACTGCAGAGCCCTAATTACAAGGTTGTCATGTAGTGTGACTTAATCAATTCCAATGGACAGTAACACAAGCAGCAATTTAATAATAGTGAACAATCATACAGAACAAACTCGTAAAGATCATCTATTTCAACAGCTACAGTCACGATGCAAGATTTCATTAACCATCTTCTTAAAAGCATTTGATTTACTCTGGTTTCTACATTTATGGGATAATTGGTTCCAAGTTTTAGGACTCCAATAGTTAAGTGTAAATGGTTCCAAGCTGTAGGACTCCATTAAGAGTAAATGAACCATATAGTGCATAGCTTGCATTTTACATACTACCAGCTCTCTATTTATAATATTCCTTAATTGGTACCTTTGTGAGATAATATTCTTGCATGTAAATGTAACCCCTGAATATAGACTTTTATGCATTTTAAAAACTACAAATGTTTTCAACTTTTCTCTTCTCAAGTACAAAGGGTCCCAAGCCAATTCTTTGTATTAAGGACAGTGATGAGTTCTTATTAGGCTGGCATAGGGCATGTCTGGCAGATTTATTATATGCCACATCTAACTTGTCAAGAAGATTTTTAGCAGCATTTTTGTACACTAAACTGCCATTTTGTAACACTGGCAGAATGAGCAGGGTTGTAATATTTGTCCTTGCCACTCTAGTCAGTGCATATGAACTCCTACTTAGTGACCCCAGTCTAAAATTTACTTTCTGGACTACACTATTTATATGCTGATCAAATTTTAATGAACTGTCTATTAAAACATACTAACATACTATTTGCCAGCAGATTAGGCCTTATGGTCTATCAAGTCTGCTCGAACCTAGATCCTTAGTTGGGTGCCGAGACCCTCCCATCCCTTGTGCTCCAGAAACCCTTATCATCCATCCCCACCCCCCCCGGGACAGGCCATCATCTGATACATCCACTTTCTGTGTCTGTCCCACCCTCTCTTAAAGCTCTCCACTGTGGATCTCTGAACCAGCTCACCAGGCAGAGCATTCCAAGGGTCCACCACCCTCTCAGTGAAAACCCTCCTCTTCTCTCACCCTTCCACCTTCCAACTTCAAACCATGCCTCTGGTGATGCCTCCTGCTTTAGTCTAAAGATCCTCCATGTTTACTCCTATTTATTCCCTTGAGGTACTTTGAAGACCTCAATCATGTCCCTGCCCTCCCTCTCTCCAATGAAAAACAGGCAGAGTCTCAAGTCTGTCCTCAAGTCAAATCCTAGCCCTCAGATCATCTTTTATGTCCTCCTCTGTACTCTCTCCAGGAGCTGTATGTCCTCTTCATGTGGTTCCAGTACTGTACACAGTACTCAAGGTGGTCTAACCAGTCCATTGTACAGCTGCAGAATCACTTCCTTGCTCCTAGAGGTGATCCTCTCA
The DNA here is from genome assembly GCA_016271365.2 of Neoceratodus forsteri. Taxonomy (NCBI): domain Eukaryota; kingdom Metazoa; phylum Chordata; order Ceratodontiformes; family Ceratodontidae; genus Neoceratodus; species Neoceratodus forsteri. The sequence goes on from CM028138.1 coordinate 83,422,235, forward strand.
TGCGCATCCCAACATCCTGTTTGCCTTGCTAGCTGCCTCCTGCACTGCTCAGTGTTATTCATACATGTATCCACCATGACCCCTAGGTCTTTTCCTGTTGAGGCTTCCAGCACCTCCCTCCCAGGGTGTACCTGTGTTTAGGAGTTTCCCAACCAAGATGCAACACCTTGCACTTGGTGATATTGAAATTTAATTTCCATGTGTGAGCCCAGCTTTCCAGGGTGTCCAGGTCCCCTTGCAGGGCCAACCTCCCCTCTTCTCCCTCAACTACTGCTCCCATCTTGGAGTCATCCGCGAAGAGACTCATTTCACACCCTATACAATCCCCTTAAATACTTTTATTCTGCTACAATTGTTATTTGTTTTCCAGTTTGAAGTGTAATTTTCAACATGGTGTCTCTTTCCTGTTTACTAGAATACAATGTAAACACCACTGATTGGGTCTTATTCTCCTGCCTGAGAACCAGTTTTGAATCTTTAAACCAATTCACTAATTCATAGAAATGACCTTGTAGTTTAAGTTCCATTTCATTTTTGTGTGGTGCAGATGTATTAAAAACAGTGTTGTCCATATACAATCTGATTTCTGAGTTTTTTTTTTACTATGTCAAGTGATTAACATAAATTAGGAACATCAAAGATCTCCAAATGGATCATTGGGGAACACCTGTTAATGAGTTCTTATATGATCTTACATTCTCAATGACAACAAACTGTGACTTACCTACCAGATAATCTTGAAACCACTTCAGTGTCTCATTCACCACCCCTATGGTAGCCATCCGATGGAGCAAAATTATATGATTTACCAGGTTAGAGTATTTTGAGAAGTTGATGAATATCACATTTAATTTCATTTTTATTTAATACTGGGAAGGCATGTGGGCAAAATTGCCCATTTACACAAATGTCCAGTTGTAAGAGAGATGAATAAATTTTATTTAACAAACACATGGTTATAAATTTACCATGAGGGATGAAAGTACAAAGCAGGACAATTAGGCACAAGCACAGGGTGAATCACATACAAAGAGCAATCACATTTTGTACAAGGCAGGAAAGGGGGAAAAATGGCTTATGTACAGCAATCATAATATTTACAACAAGACTATACTGTACAATATATCAAATTTACACAGGTGAACCTAATGGGAGGGATGGGAGAAATGATCCAGAGAACACTTAGAAGGGGAGGGTGCAATGGGAAATGCTAAATCCCCTGAATACCATGACCACAGCCTTCCTTTTATCCAGAGCACCTGCTACAGTGCTGACAAATACTCTGAGCGCAGTGTCCTTTGACATCTCATCCCTAAATCCAGACCGCTGGTCTGCTAACCTAGAATAGGACTCCAAGTACATCGTCAGGAGGTTGCTAACCATCCTCCTCAATAACTTGGAAAGAATTAACAACAAGGCAATCAGCCTATCATTGGATGGCTCATTACTTTCATCTCCTTTAAAAGTTGTTACCACCCTGGTACATTTCCACTGCTCCAGGAATCTGCTGCAGTCAAAGGCTTCTATGATTTCTGATTTGAGTAGTATAGTTGATGTTTTGTTTTTATAAATATATGTATGTTTATAACTTTTGTCTTATGTTTTATTGATGTACTATGAATACGTATTTATTTGTCTGTACAGCGCCCAGAGCCTCCGGGAATGGGCATCTTTAAATAGATTTTTACCTGACCATTTTTACCTTCTGTTAAATAGTTTAGTCAATAAGGAGATATAATATGCAATGATTTTATTCTTCTGTTCCACAGAACTCCACTGCTGACTATCAGACTGAGGTCACCACCACCATCACCTCTGCTATTGAAAACAAAGAGCTACCTGCTTCTGCTAAGAGACTCATAGTTCAGCATCCCCAGACATCCAGGTTTTATCTCCTTCCCAAAATCCACAAAACAGGTAACCCGGGTCATCCCATAGTGTCTGCCAGCTCCTGCCCCACATCCCAAATCTCTGCATTTTTGGACAGCCTCATGCGACCCTTTGTTGAGTCCCTGCCCTCCTATGTTAAAGACACTAACCATGCTCTCCAGTTATTTGACAGGTTCAGATTCAGTGACTCTCATCAGCTCATCTTCACCATGGACATCAAATCTCTTTACACAGTGATCCCCATGATGATGGTCTGACAGCTTTACAGTTTTCTTGAATAAGTGGAAGTCCAGCAGCCACCCACACACACACTAACTCATCTGGAGAAACTGATTCTTACACTCAATGCTTTTTCTTTTAATAACAGTTTTTTCAGCAGGTCAGTGGAGTTGCCATGGGTACTTAGATGGGTCCCAGCTTTGCTAATCTATTTGTGGGTTGGGTTGAGGAACATTTTTTCTCTCATTCACAGGGACAGTGCCTGAACTCTATAAATGCTACATTGATTACTGTGTGGGGGCCACCTCCTGTTCCAGGGAGACCCTCCAAGTCTTCCTTGACAAGTTTACCATGGCCCGTCCTTCTCTTCAATACACTGCTGAAATATCCTCTTCTACACTGCCTTTTCTGGATATCCAGCTGTCAATACAGAACACTGGTCTGAAGACATCAGTTTATTACAAAACCACTGACTCTCACAGTTTACTCCTCCACAGCTCCTTCCACCCTAAACATGTCAAGTATGGCATGCCTTATTCACAGTTTCTTAGACTTCTCAGGTTATGCAGTGAAGAGGATGATTTTGCTGACCAGACCCAAATAATGCTAATTTTTTTTATCAACAGGGGATACCATAAAAGCACAGTGGACAGAGCACTCTTCCAGGTCAGTAACATGCCCCATAACCTTGACCCCTGCAGGAAGGATACTGTCACACAAAAACAACAGCAAATTCCATTAGTGCTTCCTTTCCATCAGAGCACACCTTCTCTTCACAGGATCATCACCAGTAACTTTCCCATTTTGCAAACTGACCCTACCATTGGTATTTCCTTTACAGAACCACCTATTGTCTCTTACCACTGGCCACCTAACCTGTGGAATCTCCTGGTTAAAATCAGCCTTCCTACTCCTAACAGTTCCTCCCTCCCAGGTACCAAACCTTGCAACAGGACTCGCTGCTACACCTGCAAATTTATTTCCAGTGTGACAGAAATTCAGGGGCCTACAGGTGTTTTTCACATCACCAAGGAGTTCTCATGCACCTCCACTAATGTGGTGTATTGTATTCTTTGCAGGAATTGTATAGCTATTTACATCGGAGAAACTGGTAGGTGTCTTGCTGACTGTTTCAGGGAACATTACAGAGTAATCAGGAATGGTGAAACTGCTAAATCCATTGTATCCTACTTTATCTCCAGGGACCACAATGTCAGTGACCTTTCTGTTTGTGTTCTTCAGCAGGACTTCTGGGATCCTGACCATACAAAAAACATAGAAGCCATGCTGATCATCTGCCTTGGCTCCCAACAGCCCTCTGGTTGAAATGATAGACTTATTTTCCACTAACATCTTTCAGCCATCCCTTTTTTCCCTAAAGTTTATTTCTTTTTGTGCTAATTTAATTTTATTTTTCATTTTCACCTAAAGACTCCATCTCTGTCTCCTTCCCACACATTTGTCACCTTTTAGCCTTCTTACTAGGCCATGTTAATTAGTCCCCACCTGGGAACTTCCCTAGCTCTTTCACTCCTATTATGCTTTATCTTTCCCATCATCACCTTTTTGTTTCACAGATTCTCTCTTCATCTTACCATTTATCACTTCTTCTCCTGACCCTACCCTTTCTTCTTTCCCACATATATATATATATATATATATATATATATATATATAAAATTTTACCTCAATTCTACACTAACTTTGTTTTTTTTTTTTCTTTCTTTTAGATATTGCCTGGAGAAGACCTAAGGTTGAAAAGTAGATTTTTAACTCTATTTTCTATTTTCAGTGTACTTTTAATATAACCATTTTGTTTTGCTTTTAGACCATATGCTGATGCAGTGCCTTGTTTTTGTTTTTTACAAATAATATGTGATGACAGCTTTGAGAATTTAGCTACAATCTGATCTAGTCCCACGGATTTGATGAGTTTTAACTTTTTATGTTCTTCTAGCAGATCTTTATTTTTGATCATGTTAAATCTAAATTATGGAGTAATTGAATTTTTAGCATTAGTGCTTAAATCTCCCAAATGCAGGTCACTGTTTGGGATTTCTATAGTTGACAAAAGTAATCGTTCAAACTATTTACTGTAGTTTGTGGTGATAGTTTTAGACCATCACCGGATACAAATTTTACCATAGATTTGGAATCCTTCATAGGGTCAAAACTTCAGATTACAATAAGAGCTGGGTTGGTCATATTTTCCATTTCTTGGTTATAATGCATTTTTTTGACTCTCCAAATAAGTTGATTTTATTTTACATTGATTCATTAATACTGTAACTTTCTAGATCAATCATCAGTATTGGCTTTCTTCCAAATGTGATACTTTATACTAAGCAACTTTTCATTTTCTCTGTAACCCATGGCATATGGATTTCCCTAGCTCTTTTATTCTTTAACGGGACAAAGTTGTTACATACAATCAAGAATATTTTTGTAAATTCTGAAACTGCTAAGTCTAAATCAGGGGCCAAGTGATTCACCTATTCTTAAAAGTAGTATTACTTCTGCTATGGCAGTCACTGTGAGAAACATTTATTTTTAGTTTACCTCCTTAGATCGAAGGACATAATACTTATTAAATATTACTATCCACCTGTTAGTTTGCAACTCCACAGAATTTATTGTAAGTCCATTTATAGATTGTTAGTCTGTTTCCCTGGAATTGGCCAACCTCATTAGGTTTACAAAATACTGTTTAGTAGAATTTACCTGTACAGTTTTGCTTGTTCCTAGTGTGACCTGTGCCTGAAATGAACCATTCCTTAGCCACACCTCTACTCGAGAAACATAAGACACATAAAGGTTTCCTCCTCTCCTGCGGTTCTCAGCAGTGACACTGAAGGCAAAGTCCGATGAGTAGTTACAAGTTTTGGAAATCTCATAGGTGCACCTTCCTTGAAAATGGGCAATGGCTCCATCAAAGGTGTAGTAATGTGGATCTCCTGCCACTGTACAAGTACCAAAGGTGTTCTGGCAGCCCAACTTTCCATGCTTCACAACACACTGCTGATTCTGACTGCAACTAGAAGGGTCACATCCAAGGTTATTTGAAGAGAGACAGATGCACCTCTGAGTGCAGCCTTCAGTCCAGAATATATCCCCAACCTAATGAAGAAGACAGTACATAATTTAGAAATTGGTGACTGGGAAAAGTACACTGAGCCAAGGCTCATTTCCAGGTATGACCCAAAGGAAGGTTGCATGCATGAACACATCATAATGGTAAAAACTAAGTAACAGTTTAAATACAGTGCAAACAAACACAAATTAGTGCTAGTGAAAAACAATGCAGACCTAAAACAGTACAGACCTAAAAGATGAGCAATAACAATGAAACTATGCTATATATTATAATACTTGACAATGGTACAATATATTATAAAGCTTTTCAAGTTCAGCTAATTAGCTTGTAGAGACCAAGCAAAATAAGTGCTCAGAACATTATTTTGCAATTTATTTCCAGACTAGCCCAACACAATTGTATCATTTTACAATTCATTCAGAGAAGTACCTATCATTCAAAGAAGGTCCTTTCCATTTTTATGAAGTAAACATTTGAATGTGTACTACCAAAACTACTTATAATTGGGCAATTAAAATTGGAATCATAATTTTGCAAATACATACAGGCTTACCACCTGTTTCCACCTTATGATCATCTTCAGATATACTGTAGAAACAGAGCATACAAAGGTGTTGGTAGAAGTAGACTCATGGTCAATCATGTCTGCCCAAATTGCAATTGTATGTTTCAAAGAAATTAATAGAAAAAAAATATGTTATGCACATCCAAAGATATTGCCTTTATAGAACTGGGAAGAGATTCCAGCCATTTGATTAACTAGAACCTGCAGTGTTCAGTCAGTGGTCACTGATCCACCTCTCACTTGTCTGTCACACTTGTTTTCCATCCTGGGGGCTGAGATCTATATCTGTTGCTTTATTTGTTATAGTATTCATACTCAGAAAAGCATCACATTCAGATACCTGTCTACAGCAATGGGAATAGATGGGTTCAGATATCTGAGTGCTGACTGTATTATCAGTTTGACTGCCTCTCAGTATCAGTTAAAATGTAGTGTTCTTTGAGGTATGTTCCTTTTATTCAAGTGAGCTCCCTGTGTTGCCCCAACTCAGTGTGTGTTCAACCTATAGTTTGCAAGTCAATTAAGTAATAATGATTGCACAGCCTGTTATTTCCTATGGATTAATGGCTAGCTGCACCTCTGGCTATCCCCTACTAGCCAGTCATTAATCCTAGGAAATGACAGGCTGTGATGGTATGATTATAAGGGTAACCATGAAAACAATTTTATTAATACTTACTTTGAAGATATTTCAGTGTATGTTTTATTAGTACTAGTGTTGTGCAGCATGGTGTGTACTGCATGGTTCAGAATGGGCAGAATAAAGGCATTTTTTTTGTTTTGAAAATGGTATGAAGCAGTTAAAGTTTCTTTACTACAAATACTATATAGATACATGTACATGTTTGTGTACTGTTAGTTTCTCTTTGTTTGACAGAAATTGCTGCCTGTTACTCATGGCAATTCCTTCTGTTGACTGAATTTGGTAATTGTGCTAGACATTTCCTAGAGAATAATGCCTGGCACAGCAGCCAATCAGAGAGATCACTGAGCTCATGAATATTTGATTAGACTTAAACAACAGATGTCTATGCTTCTGTGTGTGCTCAGTATCTTTCTCATTAGTTATGTATTGAAGCCAACATACTACATGGTAATCATGTGGGTTATTTATGTGTCCCATTATTAAATTAGGTGGCTGTCCACATGGGTGCTGTACTGCCACCTGGGTGACCACAGGTAGTAGTGCACCTGCAGAGTCTCACATGGAGTGAGAACACTGATGGTGATGTGCTCATCACATTTGCTTGTGAGTGCCTTCCTGTTCACATCCTGGGGAGAAATGGGGAAAAGGCTGGAAAGGCTAAATGAAGGTCTGCCCCTTGCAGGCTCCACACTGGTGATGTGGCATATCTCTTCAAACCAGATCATGTACACAGTGGGTGTGAGGTAGACTGCCAATCCCACAGCAGAGGGTAAGCCAGGAAGACAAAATGGGGTGTGATGGTAAGACCATGAGAAATCAGAGATGGGGTTTCTGGTGAGGGGAAATGGAAGAAGTGCCTCCTTGTGGAGAAGAAGAAGAAGAAGAAAAAAGATGCCCTCACATGATCATGTGGTATTCTGTCAGAACTTTCCTTGCCCAGGGACTGTGAAGCAGAAAATCAGTTATTAACTTTCTTTATATGGGCTCACACAAGGCAGAAGAACTTACAACTTTACTAGTTCAGGGCCTGGCAGACCCAGCCTGAAGCATAAAATGAGTCTTAACTTGTTTTGCACAGGGTCCCAGACCTACAGTATAGCATGAAGCAGCATGGCTCCTGATCTATAGCCAGGGCTTGGTGAGAAAGTGTGTACATTAGGGTTAAACACACTGAGGAACATCACACCACTGATTTGCCAAGGCAAATGAGACTTTGAGCCCTTATTTTTTTTTATTTCCTTACTTTGTTCACTTTGTATTTCAACCCTAATAGATGCATTAATAAAGTTTATTACTATTAATTTCCTTCCTTTTTGAAAGATATCTACAAACATCTTCATAATGATGTTCACTGCACCAGATCTGTAGCATGAATCACAAGTGACCCTGCAGGCCAATCTCAAAACAATTGCACAGTGAGGCTTACTGCAACTTGTAGCAGGTTTGGTGAGTGAGCCCAGAAAGACACACATTAAATCATTAAATCATTGCTTAGTATACTCACTGCACCAGACCACTAGCTTGCTTTTCAAGTTGCCCTGTGGGCCACTCATGAAGTACCTGCATGTTGACACTTCATCCTCAAGACCAGTAGCTTGCTTGTATGTTTTCCATGGGCAACTCACAGAGCAGCTGTATGGTGATGTTCACTGCACCAGGCCTTTAGTTTGCTTTGTTAGTGGCCATGCCCCATGAGAAGTACCTACATGGTGACTCTCACTGTGCCAGATCTGTGGCTTCCTTTGTATGGACACTAATGAAGCAGTAGCATGTGACATACAGTTCACCGGACCAAAGGTGTAATTAAGCAGCTTCCTCATTTTGGTTTCCAAATGCTAGTTTTCTATTCCCAATGTTAGGCAATCATAGAGAAACCAATCTATACAACTACTAGCCCCCATTCTTCCCTTCTCCACCATGCAAGTAAAACATACCCCCAATCCACACCAGTCTACATGCTACCTATACCCACCCTTCCCCCATACCCATTTAAGTGAAATCCACCATTGGACAATTAGCACAATTCTCCTCCACCTTGACCAGATGAAATTTATTAAACAAACAAACAAACAAACAAAAAGGAAAAAACGGAATTCTGCAAGGCACTTATTGAACATGCAGGTGGACTTGTTTATCCCATTTTTTTTCATAATCTAGCAATCTCTGACCATTTTCCACCCACATCTTTACAGTGGCCAAGTCATCAAGCCCATCTCAGAACCTCATAAGTGGCAACTTTAAATCCAACTGAAATGTTTTTTTTGGGGGAGGGGTTGAACCTCAAATACTTCTTTGAAGATGAATATGAAATGTACAGCAGCTATGCTACCAAGACAAGCCAGGCAGAAGAAAGTGGGTAAGGTAGTTAGGGGAGCAAAGGTGTAGACAGAGGAAAGGATTGCTAAAGGGTGTCAAAAGGATAAGACTTTTCTAGGTACCTAAGCAAGAAGAAAAAGTAAGGAGGAATGGTGAGGATTAGTAGGGCAGGAGAGTGAGAATATTCAGAAGTGGATCAAGAGAAAGCTGTCATATTTCTGCTTGGTCTACACAAAGAAGGGAAGTGGGACATCCAGAAAGATGCAATAACGGGTAGAGGTAGGAGGATGAAAGTCCATTTTTGGAGGAAAGAGTCCTGAAGGGACTCACAGCTCTGAATGTGGATGATGTTATTTATTTATTTGTTTGTTTATTTATTTATTAAAGCATTTGATAACCAAGTAAATGCACTGGGCCGCTTGGCCCTTTTATGGTCATGATCCTAACATACTGGAAATATAATACATAACTTACAAAATAAACTATACCAAAAGACAAATTACAAAGAAATTAAATCAACATGGAGTACAGTTACAATGTGGACAAAATAATATCTACTGTAATAAAGAATTATTTATAACAAATACACACAATACTAATTCACAGTGGAGGGGATTAAACATGCCTGGGACAGGCACAAGGGAACAGTGGGTGGGGAGGGAGTGATGAAAAGCCATTGATCACTTACGGTCAGTGACTGCATAGAAGTTTAAGGCTTATGGGAAGACTAGATGGACCTAGTGGCCCTTATCTGCCAACAATTTCTATGTATCTATGTATACTGTATATGTAATTCATGAATGTGCTGAGCTTACCTAATTTGTTATTTAAAGGATAAAATGGAGATTGTCAACTATAACATGTTTGGGGCACTCATCTCCAGGGGGCTGTTGTGGAGTAGGGGACATTGCCCCATTTGCAACAACCTAACTGAGCTCAGGGCTCAACTGGAGGCAACAAGGGTAGAAATATCCAAGCTGTGTCTTCAACTCAGCTGGAGCTCACTCCCACTCCCACACTGCCAACAGGTCCAGGGGTGTAGAGTGGTGGGGATGGGTAGGGGAAGGGTTAGCCACAAGGAAGTTATCCAGCCCAGTGCCACTCAGATTACAAATTGATTTGCATCCCTTGCAGAGGTTTATGTACCTGAGTCGGGGGGGGGGGGACTCAGTCAGTCAAAGGGCCAAGACAGGATATTATAGTGGCACCAAAAGACAAGATTGGGTACAAATATAAAAAAGACACATGGATCTTCACCTGGGAACCAATGATCTGGTGAACCAGTCAGTGGAAACTCTGAAGTGAAGCTTTCAGAGACTGGGGGACCAATTGGCAGGGCACTCAGCCCCCGGCCTTCTTGGAAGTCCTCCCTATGTGGCATAGAGGGAGGAAGAAAGACAAAATCAATAGATGAGTTTAACAGGTGGCTCAAGGGGTGGTGTCAAGAAAAAGGGTTTCACTTTGCAGCTGGGAAAGGAGTCTATTCTAAGGGTGATGGACTCAACCTGACAATAAAGGGAGAGCACTCAGGCCAGAATGATACTTGGCACCCCCAGTGCCACTCCTTATATTCTGTAGGGGGTGCTGAGAGGGAGGGGTCAGTGGGGATAGAAACAAAAAGACCTCAGGGACATCCTGATTGTGACACTGGGGATTGGGCAACCCCATTGTCAATCCTATGTTTCTGGGAGAGTGCGGGGTGGTTGATGCTGAGAGAGAGGGTAGGGTAGGGTGGCGGGGTAAACAGGTTGCAGGAAGGGAGCCTTTTTCAAGTGAGGGATCACCATACAGTGTGGTTCAAGATAAGGACAGCTGTGGAATCAAACCACACAAGGGCAAAGGAAGGTCCTGGACTTCAGGAGGGCATATTTTATAAAGAAGGGTGAATGTATTAGGAATGGCTTGGCAGGGGATGGCCTGGGTGGGGTGGTGGAACAGTGTGAGAAGCTAAAAGGAGCATAGTAAAGGCAAAAACACCTGTGTCAAACAAGTGAGCAAAAGCAAGAGGAAAAAAAAGACCACTATGGTTCTTTATAAGTGACATTGCAGAGGAGCTGGAAGGGAAGATGTGCCTTTTGTGGATGGCACCAAAATCTGCAATAGGGTGGACACTCTGAAGAGGAGCAGAGGATGAGCAGTGACCTGAGAAAACTAGAAGAGTGGTCAAGGGTATGGCAGCTAGGGCACAGAAATCCAGGGTTAGAGTACAAAATGGGTGGAAAAGGAGGGAGACCTGGGGTGCTCATCACGGATGACATAAGGGTGACCAGGCAATGTGACTAGGTAGTCAGGAGGGCTAGTGGGATGCTAAGGTGCATAGGGAGGGGTATCACTATCAGAAAGAGGGAGATGGTGTTACCTCTGTTTAGATTGCTGGTAACACCCCACCTAGAGTGCTTTGTCGAGTTCTGGAGACCACATCTCTGGAAGGACACAGATAGAGTGGAGGTGGTCTAGAAGAGGGCAACTAAAATGGTACAGTGTCTGCATGAAAAGCTCTATGAGGAGAGACTAAAGGACCTCAATATGTACACCATGGAAAACAGAAGGGGAGTATGATAGAGACATTTAAATCTTCACTGAGGTTAATAAGGTACAAGAGGGAAGTATTTTTCAGAAGAAAAGGTGCTCAAGAATAAGGAGACATGCTGCGAAGCTGGAGGGGGTTGATTCAGGAGAGATGTGAGGAAGTACTTCTTCACAGAAAGAGTAGTGGATTACTGGAATTGCCTTCCAGTGAATGTACTGGGGATGAAAATAATGATTGATTCAAGAATGCATGGGATCAGAACAAGGGAATCATAGTGGAAAGGAATGGGGGAAGGAGAAAGAGCTGTAGAACAAGTATAGTGTGCGGTAATAGTGTAGGTTGGGAGAAATGGGCAGACTGGATGGGCCAAGCAGTCCTTATCTGCCATCAGATTCTTGTTTCTGTGTCTTCTCCAGATCTGCAGGCATGCAGAGAGAAGTGGAGGTGAGGGGATTTCAGGAGGAAGTGAGGAAATAGTTCTTTGCTAAAAGGCTGTTCAGTGCATGGAACCAACTGCCGGCTAAGTGGTGAATGCTAGAAGAGTGGATGGCTTTATGCATGTGTGGGATGAGTGTTTCTATGTTTCTGTGCTAATCAGGCTCTAGGATCCACGATAAGTTTGAATCCTTTTGACCAAGGAATCTTGCTATAATTCTAGGAGAAACAGAAAAAGCAAACGTACACATTTGGTTTCATAGGGGCAGACCTACAGTGTATATTCTACTTAAACAGACATTTTTATTGTTCTCAGTGTCAATACAATACTGAGCTTTTGCTCTCTGAAGTCATATTACCATCAGACTTACATTAGAATAGACTCCATTATAGACACAGCCACACTGGTCTGCTGGAACACACTTATCACCGCTCAGGAAGAAACCATCATCACAGAAACAGCCTTCAGAACATGATGTGTTGCAATAACTTGCTGCTAAATCCTGTGCACATAGAGCATGGCATTTGTCACCGCACACCTCATAGTGGCTATTTTGTGGACACTGCATTGCTAGAAGACAAAGATTCATGGATTAGCAGTTCAAAAATTAGAAATGTTTTTTGCAAAAGCAATAATGATTACAGACCATAATATAATAATCAACTTTTATTTTTAACAATATATTACAAGAGGATAGCCCAAATGAGCTGAATGTTAGGCTTCACTGTTTTTCTGCTTACTTTTATAACTAAGAAGACAAATGTATAGGGAGTCTATGACTTGCTTAAGGTCACAGTGAGCTAACAGATGACATAGAATTATAAGTCTGATTAAATATTCATTAGCTTATCAAGGCTCCTGATCAGTTTCTGGATTGGTCATTAACATCTTAGAAATGACCTATCCAACTACCAATGGATACTGTGTGGCATGCATTATTGATTTACTTGTGCTGCTCAGCTTGTACCATACCACTAAAAAAAAGGAAAAATAAAACAATTTAAATGTAAAATTGAAAGTTGTTACTGCAATTATGTTTATAAGTGTAATAACAACCTCAAAGTTGATCATTTCCTTGGATTAATGACTTACTGAAAGGAGGTGTCCCATTGCTGCACCATGGACCACCCATCCCCCAACTGGTCACTAATCCCTCAGAAGTGATTCATTATAGTGAAATTAACACCTGGCATATCCTGATACTAGCTCTGTGCTGTAACCATGGTCCACACTACTTTTCTATTGCCAATGGCCATACAAAAGACAAACCCCCAGCCATTAAAAGGTAATTTATAACAAATGAATCTGTAGCTACAAGGCAATGCAAGTTTTCCATTAACTGACCCTTCATCCATTGATTTGAATTATGTTTTTACCAGAACACCATGAATACATACTAGCACACAACATTTGTGGGAGGCAGATATAGCTTAGAACTATAGCACTGAGCTGTGAAACTGGAGAACCCATCAGACCTGGATTTGATTCTGACAAGCTTCACTCATCTATTGTGTGACCCTAAGCAAGTCACATAACCTCCCTGGGTTCCTGGGATCCACAAGAAAATGAGATTGACTCAGTGTGTCTTTCTGAAACAAAAATATTCTAAAAAAATGATAGCAGGTATGGCTAAATGCTTAGCAAATGGGCAAGAGTCTTTGTCTGCTATTGAGCAGAACTTAAATGCTGGCTTCAGTTTAAAGTTAACTGAGTACTGTACTCTCAGCCAGGGACTTAAACTGTCTTAATATTCAGATTGCAGAAATACTACAAGTACATTGGCATGATTCAGCACTATATACATGAATATTTGTTTGATTGAAAACATTACCCTTGTAACCCAAATCAAAATGTTTTTGGCAGTTTTATAACTGTACTGTACACAGCTCCCCCATCCTCATCAGTTTCTATAGATTGGAATACAATCCAGTCCCCAACTTAGTATCATCAAAATGTATTTTTGAGGGTGGCCCTGCAGAGGTCAGTGGTAGTGCAGAGTGGAAGCAGACTGCATACAGTCCGTTAATTGACAGCTCAGTCAGTGCCCAGCCATGGTGGAGAGTGGAGGGCTGTGCCAGGTGCCAGCTCTGGAATGGGATAGGAGGAGTGGGGTGGTGGGGCACTGCCTGCAGGGTGGGGGGTGCAGTAGACCACCTGATTGGAAGTGTATAGGAAATGGGGATCTGGGCTGGGGTCCACTGGACCACCAGGGATTTTATTTAATAAATGGGATTGGGGCTGATCAGGGGTGTAGACCACCAGGAATTTTATTTATTAACTGGGATCATGGCTGGGGAGGTCCACTGACCACTAGGGATGTTTTGCTTTTTATTTAATAAATGGGAGGGAGCTGATTGAGTTCCTCAAGACAACCAGGGATTTTCATAACTTTGAAACAGGAAGGGATCAGGGCTGGGTGGGGGACTGTGGCACATTGTTACTAATAAAAAATCTCCCAGATGTCACATCTAGGTGCCTTAGACCAGCCTACTTAGAATGTTGACCTCTGGGAGGGTTTTGTGAATATGGAAGTGGGGGATATAGCAGCCTGCATTTTCCGCAAGGCCCCTAGTGCCATGCTGCAGCCCATTTTATGGTGCAAGTCCCATTTGGCACATGCAGCCTACATTTGATGAAGGCTGCCTTTCTGAATAGCTCCTGGGGCATCTTTTGGCACAAGGTGCCACTTGCATCATTTTTGTTTCACGCAGACACCTTGTATCAATCTAGAGGCTTTATGAAGTGAGTCCATGGTCTGCTCAGTGCAGTGCAAGCAAAAACTGGGAAAGCAATACAATGAATCATTAGCTGATCCTTCATGATTTGTTCCTTGCCTGCAGGTAAACAATGCTTTTATGTGTTTTCAGTTTTTGGGGGTCTTCACACTCTCATCATCCATTATCAACTAATAATTGAAATAAAATACACAATAATATTTATATATGGCATATTTGTAAGCACTACCTATTCTGCTTGCCTGAAGAGACACACAGGCTTCCTATCTGCCAGGGGTGAGCACATTAAGCTACCCTGTGGATATCTGAAATTCTGATCCTGCCTCTGACACTTGACAGGTGAAGCCTAGTGCAGGCTGTGGAAGCAGTACACTCAGAATCTAGGGAGAATGAGGACCCAAATTCCTTGTTGCTTGAGTTCCTCATAAAGTAAAGAATTTAAGTAGCATTGACATTGTGGGTGATAACAGAATATCAACACTCCTTCAAAGATCAGGTGTATATAGTTGTGCCATGATGATGATAAAGAAATGGGCTGCCATGGAGTAAAATGGGTGGAGCATGATACTAAGATACTCTGCAGTATCCCAGTCTCAAACCACCAAATAAATCCATTGACTCAGAGGGAAGTTAGACCCCAATGCACTGGCAAAGGTCCAGGGACTATAAGGATGGCAATATATTGTGAATGGTAGAACTAGTGGGTGTTGGGGTAGGAGTCAGATTTGGTGCAGAAATCAGTGGCTTCTCTGTGAATACTAAATAAAACAGGTTTTAGCATGGCATGCAATAACACTATAATATTCCTTACCACAGAATGTTTGATTTCTCCAGTTTAGAATTGTTATATTTGCTGCTTGACAGGCACCTACATATGCCTGAATAGCCTGGCATAGGATGGTAATATTAATTCCCGAAAGACAAACATCATAGATGCAGTTGTGAAGATAAGGATCAGGGTCAACACTTGAGAGGCATGCTGCAAATGGACCATGGACATCGTTGATGATTCCACAGCTAGAGGTAGACTGGGCAAGGTATGCATTTGAACAGACAGGACATGAATCAGAATCATGACAGCCATCACTACAGCCAACTATGCTGTCATCCTGTGTTTTCCAGTCTGAGGCAAACTGGAATGCACTGCTCACTACGGAACCAGAGCGCATGGTGAAATCGTCTGCCGCATTCCCATTGAAGTTACCACACAGCCCGCAGGTTTTGCCTCTGTAGTATGGATTGATGGTGACTGGAAAGAATTGAATTCATGTCGAGGTGACATCAGACCAAAGGCAGTTCTCAGAACAGTATAAATTCCATTCTGATAAATAGCTACCTGACCAAGATTGAGGTTCACAGGGAGGATTACAGTCATTCCATTTACCTGTCAAGGATATAATGTGCATTAGCAATTCAGAAGCATCGTTAAAGGATGTTGAACTTCACAAAATACTGAAAGCATTGCAAAAATTCCAGTTTATATTTGTGCATGCTCTGTTCTCTTTTTGTATGTCTCAATTTTTTGTATTCTATATCTCTAATTTTTAAAACCAGTTATGTATCATATTATTTAAGCAATAAGCCATGAGGGGGTGTGGGTTATCAGGGCATTTACCATGGCTGGAGTGGTTTGCCCATGAGGTGCAGCCGAGTGGGTAAATCCTCACCAGCCGTGGTAAATCCCCCGATAACCCACATCCTCCAAGTGGCTTACTGTGATTATACCAAGGTTCATTTTTTACTATAATAAAATACAACTTTTAAAGAGGTTGCTGTGCTTTTTTTTATTTTTATTATATTTATTTCTATGCTGCGCAGGATATATTGGATTCCAGTCTTATCATCAGCCAGTGATTATCACAGGATTTACACCGGTGGTAAACTGCCAGTCTAACCATTTCATTGGCTGTTCACGTATGTCCATGGTATAATACACAATTACAGATCCTTCAACAACTGACATCATCAGTGGCAAGCAGAGATTGGCTTCTGATGCTATTATCACTACTTGTATGGACTGCCTCATTGATATAAATTGAGCATCTCTTTGATATGTTCAAATTTCGCCAGTTTTAGTTTTCACCAAATCTGCCCCATTGAAAATAGCAAAATTACTATCAAGAGCCAGCATGTGACTGACAGCAATGATGTTGCTGTTTGGAGCAACTAAAACGGTGTATGTGGGAGCTACATACAGAGCAGGTTTTAAAGATCAGTGAGGCAGAAAACAAAAAAGATCATACACAGAAAATGATAACGTGGGATAAGCAAACATAAAATCTGAATGTTTTACTCTCTTTGAGTACAACAGAATATGTCATAATGGTTTGGTAGGGGTTTAACCTTCTGTTGATTATTACAACTTGGTCTTGGCACTGTAAATGCCAGCATGAAATGGTGAGTCCATTCACCTCTTCATGTATTGCAATTAGTTTATCTGCATATACAAATCACATAGAATTCACATTTGATGAGGTTTGTGGTAGGGATAGTCAGGACATGTTCTTAAAAAAGATACTACTCGTATTTGTTAGAAAAAGCTCACCATGAAAACAGTTTGAGGGGCGTTATAATGCAAATAATTTATAAATAATTTAATTATATGTATCCAAATAACTAAATTAATAATGCAGATCAAAAACAAGATTCATTATGAACTACTTCAGGAAAGGTCTAACCAGCACTGAAATTTATTTTAGATATGATTGGATACCTAAGACCTGTGGCACCTCTTTGTTTTTCTTTGTTATGGAATTAACCATCGAAAGCTATTTTATTATCTTGAAGTATGTTATTATTCTGGTACATATAGGTAGGGGTATGCAGACTTGATGGACTCTGGTCTGTTAAAGTTTCTGTTTGGATGACTGAAACAGACTAACAGTGGAAGTGATGAAAGCGAATATGGTAGTGGTCTTCAGGCACATGTGGAACAGACACAGGAGATATTAATAAATAGGTCAGGAGGAAGGAGGCTCTCCAAAGACCAGATAGGATCTGTGGAAGGAGACTGGGCAGGGACCATCTGGATAGAATGGGAGGCTAAGTATCACTTTTCTGCTGAAAAATTCTTTGTCTCTATGAAATATTGCCAGTGTTCTTTAAATGACACATGCTTGTAAAATTAAGTTGGATTCCTTATTAGAAAATTTTCTTCACAGATTAAATATCCTCCCTGTGTACTTAATGGACTTTGATCTGTTTTATTTCAATGACCCATAGAACTCTGTTTTTTCTATCCTGAAGCTTTTTTTTAAAGACTATGGACAGAATTTTCAAACCTGATCCGTCCATCCATATTTCCAAAGCAGACTGCCGTCTGCACTGTTAGGCCAGTTACTGGATGGTCTAGAAGTTTATATGCAAATCCTAGGGCTTACATCAGGAAAAGGAAAAATGTGTCATTATTCTGATGCATGACTCTTCTGTTTTATTCAAATGTCACTTTTTTGATGCAAGCTGACATAAATTGTGGCAACTGTCACAAAACCTTAAGACCATTAAAAATATGGCTCCCAAGTTTTGACACGATCATGCAGATCATGGCGGAAAACTTGATACCTGCCTCTGGCCCTTTTGAATCCATGATACTGCAATGCATGTTAATATAAATAAATGGTTGATTATTTAAATCTGTGTTTATTTGAATGTGATAAAATTCAACAAAGAAATAGTTTAAAAAGGAAAAGGACAAGCAGACAGTATAGTGAGTCAGAAACATCACTTACATCACTAATTTAACATCATTCTTATTTAGCCACTGAAACACACAGGAACTTTTTTATAACTAAATTTCATCTTTGCAAATATACAGTAATTTTGAAGTTTTTATTTTTGTTCCTTAGGGTATAAAAGTGTACTTTGCCTAATACAGATTGTTGGGTGTCAAAGCTAAACTATATAAAAGTTTGCATCCATACTGTATGTTGTATGGCAGTATGCCACAAACATGTAGGCACAGAGTACTTGATGAGGAGAAGTAGTTTGTGGCAGGGATTGTGCAGTGGCTGTCTTCAAACTGGAGCTCTGGAGGTTTGGCATCTGACCGGTGTGTGACATTTTTTTTTTTTGTTTGGTTGGTTTTTTTGCAGTCACTTCAGAACCTTCTGCTGCCTAGAAAAATCTTTAAGGGCTAAAAAGAGAAGACACAGACCCAGGTTATGTCCCTCTCAGGACACATCGGTATTCCTAACCTGTCTCTAAGCCCAGGGGGGAGAGAGGAACAAACCCTACAGCTGGTTCAGAGGGCATACTCTCCCTTTTCTTCAACTGAGATACAGATGAGGCACATTGATGAGTCCTGAAAAGGATGAAACATGTACATCATTGTTTCAGCATTTGCAGATTATGCGAGAGGCTATTTGGCACCATATTGCCATGCTCAAAGCAGAACTAGTGTAAATGTTTTCAGGTAATTTGCCTTGATTCTTTACATTATTGATGTTTCTGCAATTTTGTATTTCTTTGTAGCATGACTTCATTACCAGTGCCCTCCATGGTTAACCTGTTTTGGTGCTTTTGTATACAAGTACTTTGTCTTTGAGATGGCTTTATTTAAACATTGAAATACTGAATATTAAAAATATGGTTTCAGAGTTTTGAGGCAATTGAGCAGATGCAGGTGGAAAATGTGACATCTGCCAGTGCCACTTTTGAAAAAAACACATAATGGCATGTATGTTAACATAAATAGATTAAGGATTATTGAAATCTCTATTTATTTTGAATGCTATAAAATTAATTCAATAAAGAAATAGATTAAAAAAGAAAAGATCAAGCACACAGTATGGTAAGTCAGAAATATCACTCTCATCACTAATTCAACATCATCCTTAGTTAGCCCCTGAAAAACACAGGAACTTTTTTTTAACTAAACTTCATCTTTGTAAAACGTACAGTAATACTCAAATCTTTTAATTTAATGTTGTTCCATATGGGTACTTGTCTTCTCCAGTTAGGCGAAATCCTTGCTTCATACAAAAAGGTAAAATAATTTAAAAGGTATTTTAGGTCACATTCATTGCTGTGTATAAAATATACAATAATGGATAGGGAAGTGTTCTTAACGAGGATTTAATGATCACCCGAGGTGTGGGATGCCCAAGGGGTTTATTACAGCATCCCACACTGAGGGCAATCATTAAATCCAAGTTAGTAACACTTCCTCATACTTTATTAAATATAATTGCTGGTCAGGCATTTTTCCATTTAGATTTATTTTGCAGTTGCTATCTTACCTCAGAGCCCTTCCCACTTTCTGTTCTGTGTGGCTGCTGAACAGCAGGATTAACCAGATACCGAACATCAATCCAAGATGTTCAGTGCTGAGGTTTCCTAATGATAGGATCAACCAGGTAGAAGTAGAAACACTAACATGAGTGTTTTTAAAAAAGAAAGAAAAAAGCAATGACAGCTCGGTCTGGCAGCTTCTCACAAACGAGTGAAGAGCTGCCATGTTTCAAAAACTGTTTAGCCCGCCCACAGGACGTGAACAGCCAATGAGGGAGTGGCTGTGTCTGAGTGGCTTGGCTCGTGCACGCCGTTATAACCTGTGGGTTATAATGGCAATTATAACTTGGTCAGGCTATGGGAAAAATGCCTGACCAGTTATTGTAAGTAAATCATTTATCAGTCTGCTTTGCATAATGCATGCTATAGTATATGGTTAGATCTTATTGCACATGGGAATCAATTAGCTCAATTTTCTTGTTATTGTGCTGCAGTTCAAAGCTCAGAAATGTTGTAGTACAGTTCAAACTCAACAATGTTTTTGTAGTACAGTTAAACAAAACTATATACAGAGAACAGCATCTTTAATAATTGCTGCTTTCTCTAATTCAGCCTATTCAAATGTCACTTTTGTGTATGTACATGTTCCTTGAATACCTATAACCATATACTATTAAAAAATAAAATATGCCCAACTCTGCATGTGTTTCTATCTTAAGGTTATGAAGACACTTGAGACCTGTTGAGTTCTCTAGTCTTCAGAATCCCTCAATGGAAACACAGCCTTGTTGTGCATAGGTACCCATACATTATTCTGTATGTTGTGTATCAAAGCTAAAGTGTATAAATGTTTGTACACATACTGTAGGTTGTACAGTATGTCAATATGCTAGAAAAATGCAAGCACATAGTACTTGAGGAGGAGGAGGAGGAGTCACAGTGAGTGGTAGGGAGTGTACAGTGGCTATCTTCAAGGTGGCATTTAGAGGATTGGCAGCTGACCAGTGTATTGGATGTTTCTAACAGTCACTTCAAAACCTGCTGCTGCCTTGCAAGTCTGCAAAGGCTGAGAATGGAAGACATAGACAGAGGTTTTGGACCTTCTCAGGACTCATCAATGTTCAGGGGTATTTGCTAATATTTGCCATGATTCTCTACAGTACTGGGGTATGTATGATTTTGCATTGCTTTGAAACCTGGCTTTATTGCCAATGCCCTTCCGAGGTTAACCTTGTTTCAGTGCTTTATGTGTACAAGTTTTTTGCCATTTAGATGATTTAAAAAAAAAATTTTTTTAGAAAAAACAACAATTTATAGTTTTATAAATGAAAGCACTTTGGATGGCTGGTGAGATAGTGTTGCCTTAAACAATACTAAAGTCTCACAGAATTACCTTAACTGTTCCAGGGTAGCCTCTCTGAAATTGTATTTGAGTCTCGTGCACAAAAATGAAGACCTCAGCTGTAATGGAAACCTGGAGGCCTGCCCAGTTTTCATTCTTAACCTCAATCTTAAAATAATCTGCAGCTGTAGTTGAGTTACACAACTCAGTTAAAACATATCTACAGGTACCCTGGAAATCATATCTTAATCCATCAAATGTTATATAATGGGGATCTCCAGCAGCTGAGCAGATACCATCAGGGAGTCTGTGACATCCATAAACACCATTTATATCCCCACAGATTTCTCCTGATGTACAGGAAAACGTGGAACACTGTACAGCATTTGTGGCTGCATCACATCTACACTTCTCTTGACAGTTTTCTCCATTCCAGAAGGTCTCCTCTGCTCTGTAGTATCTATTGTTGTATGTGCAGCCACACTGCACAAGTGGCACCACTCTCCACCACTCAAAACAAATCCATTATCACATTGGCAGCCTTCTTTGCACGGTGATGGGCAACTGAATGGAAAAGCAAGATTTGTGCAAGTGGCAGGACATGAGGATCCACAAATTTCATAGTGACTGTTTGCTGGACAAGTAAGTTCTGTAATAAAAAAAAATGGTAACATGGTAAGACTGATGTGTGGGTTTCAGTAATCAAAACTGATTTACTTCTGGTTACTTTAATGACCATTCTAAACATTTACAGCAAAAAAGGCTGAGGAACATTTGTAAATTCTCATCTTTAAGTCGTACTGTAGTTCACTAGTTGTATTCAAATATAAGGCATCACCACAAGAAAGCAGGAAATAAGAGAAGATGGAAATATAGAATGTTTTCTTCTCAATTTGTAAGTTCTATTTTAAAGTAAGTAATAAACAGGGATTGATGATGAAGAGCCCACAAAGCATTATGTAATTTACAAGGCTGTCCCATCACAATTTGAATCAAGTTACATTTGTTAAAATAAATAAAAAATAAAAATTTGTTAAAATCAGGCTTTACACTTCATACAGAATACTGACTTGTGTGGATATATACACCACACCAGGGTGGCACAACAGGGTTATTTACTTTGTAATAGGATGGGACGGGACAAACAGATGGTCCAGAAAACAGTTATGGTCCATAATGGATGGTGCTTCATGGGGTAATAAATCCTGGAAAATGGGCAAGTTAAATACTGTACTGCACTGTTGCCATTCCATAGGCATATGTTTATGTGCCAGCACCGCCTTGTAAAGAAAAAGATACAACTGCATAATCTGGATTTTGGTCAAATCATTTACAGAACTCAGGAATCACTTTACTCAGTCCTGATTTTCCTCACAAATGTGTTTGTCACCTTTACTCTTACGTAAAAACCTCTAACTGGACCCTAATAATAAATCTCCCTTAAATTAAAACATGTATAAATAATGGAATGTTCTTTCTGCTTATGATTTCTTTCTTACAC
The DNA here is from genome assembly GCA_016271365.2 of Neoceratodus forsteri. Lineage (NCBI taxonomy): Eukaryota > Metazoa > Chordata > Ceratodontiformes > Ceratodontidae > Neoceratodus > Neoceratodus forsteri. The sequence goes on from CM028138.1 coordinate 83,444,738, forward strand.
ACATAAACAAATAAAAAAAAATCAAGTTCTAGTCAGAGTTTTAATTTCTGGTGTTTGGTTGATGACCATAGAAACTCCCTCTTATAGCCCAACAAACTTGAAAGACCAATCACTGCTGCTAACCCTGGAACAGATACAAATGAGCCTCTAATTCCATATGAGGCCTGTGTGTGTCAATGTGAGTGTATGCTGGTGGAGTATTGCAGAATTTTAAATTCATGCATTCCATGTTAATGTTCCATGGGGGGAAGGGAGTGCCGCTGAATTCCACCATTATGTTTCTGATGAAATTCAGCTGAATTTTGAAAATTCTGCAGAATTTTGTTTCACTAGAATTTGAACATTCTGCACAGCACTAGTGTGCAGGCATCTGCCTGTACCCCACACCCTGTCAGGTCTTATTCCTTACCTTAACAAGGTCTTAGATTTACAAGTAGCAGCTATGTACTGATAAATGTTAGGAAAGTAAATTAAGGCAATTAGGGGAGAATGTGACATATGTAAAAAGTGGGAGTGATTTAGGCACAAGATGGAAAGCAGTCTTCCTTAATTACAAGCACCTGGGAAATAAAATTAATGAACTCCAGATGATGGCGACAGATGCATGGTTGGCCCTCATAGCCATTATAGAAACTTGGACAACTAGAAATAATAAATGTGACCTGCCAGTCTCAGGCTACACCATGTATAGGTGGGATAGGAGAGAAAAGTAAAGGATGTGTGGCAGCCCTCTATCGGGGAAGCATTGAGGCAGTGGAGGATGGGTCCACCAGGGAAGGAACAGGGGAACCGAATCACTGTGCTCATGGCAGCATCAGGTAAGGAATTGTACATGGGGTGGTCTGTAGACACCAGAACATGGGGAAGAGGTGATAGGGACTGGGGCAGAAACAGAGAAGGGGGTTGTAAATGGGAGGTGGTGGTAGTGGGGGATCTCTACCTACCAGATGTTGATCAAGATATTCCAACAGCAAACAGCAACACAAGTGAGCACCTCCTAGATATATTGCAGGACTGCCTACTGCTACAGCTGGTTAAGGGACCCACAAAGCAGGCTACCATTCTTGATAGGGTGCTCACCAACTCAGAAAAATAGGCAGAGTGTGGATTAGGGAACCATTGGGGTCCAATGACCATAACACCATATAGTTCAAACAAGCCCTTGGTACCAGTATGACCTAATCAAAAGCTGAACTTCTGGGTTTCAGAAGGGCAGACTTTAACCAGATGAGGGGGGATTAGTCTGGAGTAGGTTGATTGGAGTGGAGAGAATCAGGGGAAGGAAGTGAAGGAAAGATGGAGAGAAATAAAAAAGGTAATTCTTGCAGCAACATATTAATGCTTGACAATGATTACCAAGAACAAGCATTTGTCAATGCCAAATGTTGTCACGCTGGCATTGGCAGTGGCAGTGGTGGAGCTAGAGATGCATAGTACTGTGATTTTGTTAATGTGTCCCAAAAGGTGATTTTCCACAGCGAGCACACCATTGTGCGCCACAGCTGTGGAAACGCATTTTGGGCAGGCTGTGAAAAAATGGCAGCTGGACTGTTGATGAGGAGGTGTGTACAAATGCCAGTGGTGAAAATGTGGCATAAAAATATTGCAGATTTACGAAGTTACAAGGGTGCATGGAAACTGCACAATGCACACTTGCAACACAGTCATTTATGGACTTTCAGCACCAAATTTTCAACATAAGCATTTTAGGACCTCTGCTCATAAATAGTGTCACCGTCATTTCCTCAAACAGTCCCAAAACTGATTTCGCACAGTGACCGTGCAATTCTGCACCAGATGTGTGAAAACACATTTCAGCCAGCTGTACTGTTCATAAGGAGGCATGGAAAAATGCCAATGATGATCAGCTGGAGTGAAACTATTACAAATTCACAAAGTCATGAGTGTGCATGCAAACTGTGCAATGCATGCTCGTAAAACACTCATTTTATTGACTTTCATCCCCACATTTTCAACATAGGCATTTTAGGACATCTGCATTTTCATAATGTGTCTCAAACATGGACTTTCCACAGTGACTGCGCTATTCTGCACCAGAGCTGCAAAAACAAATTTTGGTCAGGATGTGAAAAATGACAGCTGTACTGTTCATTAGGAGGTATACAACAATGGCACTATTGAAAATCTGGAGTGAAAATATACATTTGCAAACTTATGAGCGTGCATGCAAACTGCGCAACACACACTTGTAACACAGTCAGTTTATGGAGCATTGTCACCAAATGTTCACCACAGGCATTTTAGGACCTCTGCTCATGAACAGTGTCACTGTCATTTTCATAATGTGTCCTGAACACTGATTTCCCACAGCGACCGTGCTATTCTGGGCCAGAAGTGCAAAAACACATTTTGGCCAGGATATGAAAAATGACAGCTGTACTGTTCACAATAAGGTGTGGTAAAAGCCAATGTTGAGAATCTGGTGTAAAAATATTGTGAATTCACTAACTTACGAGCATGCATAGCAACTGCAAAATGCACACTGTAAACAGTCATTTTTGATTTTCCCACAAATTTTGCAACACAGGCTTTTGAGAGACCACCTCATGAATATGGCACTGTCATTTCATTACTCAGTCCTGAAAGGTGATTCCACGCAGTGACTGTAAAATCACCTTTCGCGACCAAATAATGCCATGACAGTGCAAGAATTCATGAGGAGGGGTCCCAAAAACCCCATGTTGAAAATTTGGGGCCAAAATTCCCCAAAATGTCTGAGATATGCATCAAAGTTGAAAAAAAAACTATTTATTACATTATACAGCTTACTGGCATTTCCTCAGTTCACGGTCGGCTATGAAGAGTGCAGACGTGTTCCCGGTCCACCGAAGATCGTCGCACCAGACTCTAGAGATAAGTAGGGGGTGAGGGGGGTGGGGAAGCAGGGTGCGCAGAGGGTGGTTGCAGGTGGGGAGCAGGGAGACCGTTTTCGCTTTGCAGGTAAAAAAAAAAATAGAACATTGTGGGACAGTTTTTGTCTTTTAGGGGATTTGGCACTCTGGGGTGGGCTTCCAGCATGCCACCTAACTGTTTTGGGGGGTCTGTAGCTGACGGAGGATTGGGCACCCTGCCAGCACACAACACAAGGGAGGGGGGAGAGTTTATGCTGACGGGATTGGGCACTCCTCGCATGCAAAGAAAGCCGGGGGCTGAGCCAAGAGGGATTGGGCACCTCAGCATTTAACAATGGGGGTTATTTATGCAGACGGGAGGGGCCTCATCAGCAACTAGAAAAGGGGGTAAGAACCAAGAGGGATTGGCCACCCCCTCAGCATATAACAAGTAGAGGGGGGTGCTTTATGCCGACGGTTAGTGGGCTCCCCCATCGGCACATACAGAGGGGCGGCATAAACTGACAAGGGGACTGTGCACCCCCGAAGTTGGCAGTTTGGCAGCCACTGTGCAGCCATGCTCATAATGTCAGCAAGCACGTCAAGGGAAGGTCCGTTGCGTCGGACGAGCTTTGCTCGGATTTCAGCGAACCTTTTCTTAGATGTGCTCACCACATTATGTATGCATGGTGTGGCACCATCATGTAGGCTGATTGGGGAATGAGAGACGCACCTACTGGTGCATGCCCTGCATTCGCCCAACAGCGACCGCACCTCCAAAGCTGCACTACTGCAAGATGTTGGCTGCGCAAGCGCATCAACATAAAAACAGGTCCAAGGGACCAATCTGGCTATCTAAGGACAGTGCGGCAGTGAGGGCAAAAATGAATGCCTTCTTCAGGTACAACGAGAAGCAGAGGGATGCTGAATGCATAAAAACAAAGGATGACAACCAGGCAGTTATGATAACACAGAGCTCTGTCTTGCAGAGGGGGGTCAAGGTAGGGAAAACATTTTTATACAAAGTAGGGGGAAAAAGATACTGTAGGATGAAGAATTTTTAGGCTGACAGGGGGCAGATTAATATAGGTGGAGGAGCAGAAGGTAGCCATACTAATGACTACTACTGCTCAGTAGTCACACAGGAGGATTGTGGGCCTTTGCTGGAAAGTAGCATAAGTGCTGCTGAAAAGGCAATCTCAGAAATGAGGCAGAAGGTATATACAAGTGAAAAGATAAGAAAAGGGCTTGTAGTCCTGAAGATATATAAGGCCCGGGGGCAGTAATGGATGCATCTGAGAGTGTTCAGGAAACTGGCATAAGAATTAGTTGAACCTCTGACAGGGCTATTCAATAGCTCAATTCAGTCATGTGTAGTTTCAAAAGACTGTAAAGTGGTGGATGTAGTTGTGCTACACAAGAGTGGGGGAAAAGAGCATCATAAGTAATAACATACCTGTCAGTCTCACCTCCATTGTAGGTAAACTGATTGAGATACTAGTCAAAGAGTTCCTAGATGGCTACCTGGAGAAGAATGTGCTCCAGAACAGTAAACAACAGTGGGTGTGTGGTAGGGAGGTTTTGTCAGACCAACCTAATTACATTCTTTGACTGGGTAACTAGGGAAGTGGAGAAGCAATGGATTTGCTTATCTTTGACTTCAACATCTTTGACGAGGTAGGAAAATTGGCAGACTAGGTGGGCCAAGCGGTCCTTATCTGCCGTCAAATTCTATGTTTCTATGTTTCTATGTTAACAAGTCATTCACCAGATGCACTGGCTGACCAGCCAGGAAAGCTGACTGTAATGGAAGTGGAACCAGTAGACTTCTGGGGACTAACAAACTGGCTTCTTTAACTATACTACTGCATGGGCAGCCCTAGTCCTTCTCTCAGTTCTCACCCCAACACCACCACTATGACTCATAGTACTGTCCTGACTCTTTCTCCACCACCACCACTTAGAGAACTGGTATTTGGTGGAATCAGCATGGTGGAACATTGTCCCACTCATTTCCAATCCCTTTCATCTCTTTCTCCTCCAATTCTTTTCCTCATGATTTTTTACATAACATGGCTGCACTCCACATAAGGATTCCCATCACATCACCCATACTCTGACACTCTCTTCTCCTTACCATCACTGAGAGACACTTTTCTGAATTCATGAACCTTACCTCCATCTTTCACACTGCTTTACTTTGCCTTATCTAACCTCATTCGGCAATGTGTCATAGACCAATATGGGATATTAGCGAATCAGGTTAGTTAAAGGAAAGTAATAGTCTTACCACTGGAGGCAGTGTTCCTGAACATAGGGCACTGTGTCCCACTGCAGCATCCCACTTCACTTAGTTTTCATTCACAGGAAGAAAAAAGATAGATGTCTGTGCCCTGCACTACCAACAGTCACATTATTTGTCAAATATTTTTTTTAAACTCCCTCTGCACCTTTTCTAGTCTACTAAATGTGCCTTGCTCTGCTCTGTCTGCAAGGGGCACACACAATAAATAAAAATAAATATTGATTTCTAGGCATGCTACACCACCACTAAATAAAAAGGATTGTCAAAAATACCTTTTGGAAATCCCTCTGCATCTTTCCCAGTCTGCAAAATTTACTCTGCCCTGACCATGCTGCAGGGCCTGAATCTCTTAGAGTAGATTAACATTGTGCACTCTGTCTTCTCCTCTGCAATATAATTTCCCTAGCTTGCCTAAACTTACAGTTAAATATGCACAGTAACGTATAACTGGAATGATTATACACAAGTCTATGATGATTTTAAACCTTTTTTGTGCACAAGCCACTCTTATTCACATAACATGAGATCCTTCAGAAGTGAGGTCCTTCCCTAGACAGACATACTGTAGATGGAAATGACACTAAGATGTGCCTAGCACAAGGAATGGGCAGTTTCCAGCATTGCTGATTCACTTCTGCATGTCATGTGCCTTACCAACAAATTGGTAACACTTTGTTTTCTTAACTACACTGCAACTGCATTACAACTGCAATGTGGTTACATGCACCAAACATGTGACTACAGTTTAATTACCTATGTTATGTAAGCAATAACTCATATCACGTTGTGGTTTATTCTGGATAATCGTATGCCTAGGGGCATAGTAAGGTACTTGCTGTCCCTAGAAGTGCATTTATCCAGAAAAAAACATACCATGGAGTGTGTTATTGCACTTATAAAATGGGTATATGTTGAGAAACTGAAATTTTTGTTTAAAAAATTGTGAGATTTAAAAACAATACTGATATTTTATTTGTAATACTCCCTCCATGCTCCCGTTGTGTGTTATTGCACTTACTGTTGGAACTACTGTAATGCTCTTTATCTCAAGGTCAGTAGAGGGAACCTTTGTCAGCTGCAACTGGTACAGAATGCAGCAGCCAGGCTTCTGACTGGACTACTAAGGTTCAGAAATTTGACCGTGGCCCAGAGGGGTCTGCACTGGCTGCTGGTCAGGTGGAGAGTTCTTTTCAAAGTAGGCTTGATCACCTATAAGGCCCTATATGGATCAGGCCCTGTCTACCTGGCGGACCTTCTTACCCCCGCCATCCCAGCCCATTCCCTTCGTTCCTCCACCAAGGGACTCCTGGCAGTTCTGAGGACTGGGCTAAAAACCCTGGGTGATTTCATTCGGTGGCCAGGCCAGTCTCTCTGGAACTCGCTGCCAAGATCCTTGAGGGAGGCCCCCATGGTTGAGGCATTTAGGAGGAGCCTAAAGACTCATCTTTTTAACCTAACATTTCCTGCCAATGCCTTTTAACTCGCTTGCTGAAAAATCTTTTAATTTATTTATGCTGCAGTTTTATACTTGTAATGGATTGTTTTAATTTGTCTATATATCTTTGCAATGGGTTGTTTTAATTTGTCTATATATCTTTGTAATGGACTGGTTTAATTTGTCTATATATCTTTTATTGTATGGTGCCCAGAGCCTCTGGGATTGGGCAGCCAGCAAATAATAAATTGATTGATTGACTAGGGGTCCTGTGGTACGCTGGGATTCACTGGCATAGAGCCCCAGCAGGACCAAGGTTTCCTGACTGCCTTGCCAGCAGAACACTACCATCTGCCGTAGCACTGTTCACAAAAGTCCCCCTGGTCTTCGTCTCCTTGCAGGTCAGCAGAGAGTTTAAAACCTTAGTGATACATGGGCATGAGAATGAGATAGGAGTGGTTCAGGAGGGGCAGATGGAGGATTTCTGGACTAGAAACAACACTTCTGAAAGTGTTGTGAGTGTTGTTGTTTACTTTTGTGTATTCTGATGTCGCTAACTAAAGTATAAAACATGGCAGCAAAATTGGGTTTGTGGTGGCATTGGAAGGACCTGTACAGGACTTAGGGACAGGTACAGGCACTTATTAATTTCTATGGTATAATATAAAAAAATGAGCAGCAGGCAAGGTATGTCAGCCAATTACGTTCTGTTACTGTCTGTACCCATTTTATAAATGTAAATAATGATTACTCTGCCCTTCAGTTACATTGAAACTGACACTTAAAATAAAGTGTGACCAACTTGGACATGCTCTGTGCTCTGTGTAAAATGTATTACATCATGATGCTGAAGTGTCCAAATGCTGAAGGGAAACCAAGATTCTTCATACCTGCTTCATCAGCCTCCAAAATGCCAGATTTCAGAATGTTCACTGAATGTAAATTTGACACTGGCTCAGCCTTACCCTTAACCCCAGTTATGTTCTGACCATGAATTCCCCCACACATACTGTATTTTCATTCAGTGAATCTGTAAAGACAAAAGTTGCCAGTCCCAGGGTGGGTGCTTAGAGTTGGCATGTCTTTTCTCTGAGCCCTGCTTAGCCTACCCCCTCCATCAGAGGGCTATTAATCTGAAGTGGACCCCTCTTACTGATCCCTGCTCCGTGATTTGTGGATGGGCAGTAGTAATGCAATGTCAGGCTAATTCAGTGGGTCCATCAATGCTGTTGGCATGCAATAGCAGTATGCACCTATCAGGAAGAGAGGATGGACAGTTCTTAAGATGTGGCAATACTTCTTATCCTCCCTCCCAGGCATGTGCAGTACTGTATTGTCAATTACGACTATGAACAGCATGCTGAGAGTTAAAATGTAGCATATCATGAGTTAGCTTTGAAATGAGATATTATGTACCCTTCAAATCATGGATTGCTGATTGAGGGAGACTTCCTGTGGCAAATGGCCTCTTGGTGCGTGGTCTAAGAGGAAGCTTTGAAAAGATGGTGTCAGTTCCTTGCATTCTCATAGGGCAGGTAGTGAAATAAATAATACTGGCCTGTATAACTCAACATTTTAAATGTCTTTAAACATTTTCTGAACTTTGTATCTATTTCAGAAATTATAACAAGTATCTAATGCAATTTTATCTATATAAACTTTCATTTTATATATTTAACCATGTTATAAAAATATTTTCTTCTCATCCCAATCTCATCTTATATGGAGTACCAATGAACATAGGGGAATGCTTTATCATTAGTGTGGGAGCAGGTAGGGGAGGCACATGGCAGTGTTTGGCACAAGCCAAAAGGGGAGGGTATCATGAAACACAAGGAAGTGCTTGACATTGACCAAGGAAATGGTAGTGGCTACTGGAGGGTACAGGGGATAGTTTTGCATGGCATGAGGAGAGAAGGGTTGTGCACCTATAAAACCACAGGGAAACACTTGGACACCAGAGGGTGCTTTATGTGAGATGTGGAGAAGGCAGGGTTGTTTCTAACATCAAAGACATTCTTGGCACAGGATAGGGAGAGGAAGAGGTTGCCTCGGCACCACGTCTCTGGGCTGGTATGAGGGAGGGTGTGCCTCTTGCCACTGGAGAGTGCCTGGCACATGACAGGGAGAAACACAGATTGCTTCAGAGAAGAGGTGGGAGTTAGGGGTGCCACAACTCCACAAAATATAAAAAATGAAATTTGAAATAACTAACACAAAACAGTAACATTTTACTGTGAAAAGTTAAGGAAATTCTGTTGTCATAAAAGAAAGAAAGAAAATTCAATCTTATTTTTAAAAATTTTGTAATGGGGGCACCAGAAAGCTGCATTCATGATTAAAAGTTTTGCTCCATTGCTCTGCATCGTTTGCTGCAAAAACTTGCTAAAACTGAATTTTAAGTGACTTTTCTACAAATATTAAGTTGCCGTCTGGTGACTCGTCAGCTATGGAGACGAAGGATACCAAATACATTATTGGGTGTCAGAAAGGAATGGCTGGAGACTCCAGTCAAAAATTTACATCTCAACACATGCAGGCCCCACATGGCGAGCTGGAACAAACAGCAGGCCTGAGAGGTGCAGGGGATCCCCCACTGTGGGACACTGTCTTAGATGCATAGAGAAATGGATCACAAGCTGGAAAATGTCCTGGACAGACTGGGAGCACAGGTCACAAAAACTGACTCAGTGAAAAAGGTCACCAAAGAAGCCAACAATCAGTCTCAGAAGACCCAGGTGGCTTCTGTCAAATCAACCACTGAGATCAATCACATACATGTCCGAGTGGAGACAATGGAAAATGCGAGCCATGCGATGAAGTTAGATTGGTAGGGATTCCAGAGGGCATAGAGGGGGAGAATGTGTTAACCTTCCTTAAGCAGTGGTTGTCAGTGCTGGACCGCAGGTGCAGTAGTTGAATTTCTGCTTGTGATGCTGATGACCAAGGTTCGAGAATGAACCCAGGAGTTGGACAGCTGGCCAGGGGAGAAGGATCGAGTATCCTTAACACTGCTCACCTTCTCTGGAGGGAAGTTTGTCTGGGACTTCATCAGTCCCTGGCAGAGGCTGGGGGTGGGGTGGATGCTGATTATCATTGCATGTCCCTGCCCCCAGAGCATACAGCATGTAAAGTTGCCAACTGCTGGCATGATGCCCCTGCCCAGCCATGCTCCTCACTGCCTTAGATGTCCACCAGGGGGTCCCTCTGCCATGGCGCCAACCTGGAGGGTAAGCCAGGGCTTGCCTACAATGGCCATTGGGGGGAGCCCCTGGCAGCCCCCAGGGGGTAAGCCTAGGCATGGGGGGTGCAGACAGGTACGTAATGGACATCTGGAATGAGGATTTGGGTCCAGCAACAACAACAAAAAAGCAGTGGTTGTCAAACATTTTCCCCTCTGAGCTGCAGCTGGACTTAGTCTCTCTCAAATTAGCCTTTTGTATAAATTTCAGACGTGCCCAAGGTAATCCTGCAGCATCCCATACCATCATGTTGGTGACTACCGGAGCAGATATTCGGGACATAATGCTACAGTGGGTGAGAACTAAGTACCTGGTTTCCTTGGAAGGACACGAAATAAAAATATTCCCAGACTGGTCTTTTGCTACCAGCACTTGACACAAACTATTTGACTCATTATGGAAGCAACTTCAAGGTCTGGCGGTGGCCCACTTCTTTTTGGCTCCAGCTCACCTCTGTATAACTTATAGGGGGAAACATATCACTACAATGACCTGGAGGAGGCAAGGAAAAGTGTAGATGCCAGCATGACAGAATTCCAACAGCGATTGTCTGATGCACAAGGGGTACAACAGGATTCGGAAGAATATACCTGCGGTATGGTGGCTAAACCCTCAAACTCTCCGAGAGATGACCGGGAGGGTGATCATCATGATGATGGGATACCACCTATATGACTTTTTGTACATCGTCCTTAACTGCTACTCTCCTTGGTTTTCACTTATTGAGTGTTTTCCCATTCATGGATGACACTTTCCATTTATTTTTCTTGTTGTTTTGGTGTTAAAATATAACTATAACTACCATGCATTCAAAATGGCACCGACCTCAAGGTCCACACTATTGCTGGGGTAATTTTGTCTCTCAAGTAATGGCTATGAATGTCAGGCTGGACGTTTATAACAATCAGTATTAAAAATGTATTAAACATTTTGTGACTGGAGAAATTATCAAAGAATTGCACCTCAAGGGTCAAATAGATTGAGTCATTGGTGAATATAGATCACAGCTAGTAAAAGTCATTAAGTTGAGATGTACATTTGATTAATCAAAGTTAATTCAAGTTTTGGCAGAATTGATGCAGCTTAGAGGAAAAGGAATTTACCTATTAACGTGACGTTAAGTAAGTGGTAGCAGTGGCTACTGTATATTGGTCACAGATAGCAAATGCTGTAAGTGTTCATGTAAATATGTCTTTATCCCACTGGGTTTACTCTGGCTGGCTATCCTAAATGATATAGTGTGAACTTTAACAATTTTTATTACGATAGTATCCCTTATAATGTATTTCCAGCCGATGGACTAACAATATTGATGCTAATATATTTCTACTGCAGTAAATGTGGGATCTATTGTAACCTCACTCCATTAAACATAATGCTTTGGCATGGTCATAGTAAAATGAATAAAATAAAGTTTAAAAAACATTGCAATGTATGTTTACAGCACTGCTTTTAATCCTAACTATATGCATTAATATACAAAATATAACTTCAGCATTTCACATAAAGTACAGCAAGATTCCAAATCAGTGCTGTAAACATGGATAAAGTAAGGAATAACAGATGACACATTGAGGATAATGCTATAGTAACAACCTCACTAGTGATGAATTAGAGTGTTTTAATGACAGTTTCACTGATGTCACAGGTTGTACATACTACTGCCTCTTTGAAAGGCTATTTCAGAGAGGTGCAGAAGGCTTGCTTCCTGTCTGATAAATGTTCTCTTTTTTACTTAAATTGCTTTGCAGTTTCTTTGCGAGTTGAAATTGCAAGTTGACATTTTCTTTGTTATTTAGGTGGGGCAGGCTGGTCACATAGAGATTTATCATGTGGTCATGGTTTATTTGTATAGTAACCTTTTTTTAACCTGAAATTATTATACTGTGACTTATGTGACCTGACATGGTTAAGCTGATTCTAGCAGAAAGTTATCTATAGAGTAAGGCAGCCCCATGGGTCTGACTAGGAAGTATGAGGAGACAAAATTAGCCAGATCCAGTTTTCTAAACATCCCCACCCCAATCACCACTATTTAATTCCCTTTTTTCACATTTTCCATAAACCCTAATTTTACTTTAACTATGATAGGCAGACAGACAGACATAACTGACATAAAAACAGATTGACTAGAAAAATGGTTTACAGAATATATAAGTAAATATGAGAAAGGATAGATGGGGAGGAATAGAGAGACATTATTATTAGAGTGATTCACAGTTGTCAAAAACTAATTTGTTTACAAACCACATCCTGTGATATTCCTCCAGTATTGTACAGCTATGCCATTTCTCTGACACTGTAGAGCGTAACTTCTTACAGCTTCACAAAGGCTTGCTAGATCTCCATTGGTAGCACACAGATCATAAATACAGTTATCAAAGTAGACACTGCTGTCAAAAGAGCTGAGACACTCTCCAAAAGGACCATTTGTACTTGTTATGATCCCACATTGACTTGACGAGCTGTACTGACTTATTCTATCTGTAGAGCATGCAGGTACAGGGTCAATAGGTGTGCAGGAAACAGATGAATTCTGGTTTATCCAGCTGTTACCAAAATTCACTGCATTCACAGCCATTGAGTTATTTGGCATGATGAATTCATCACTAGTGTTCCCATTGAAGTTTCCACACATACCACAGAGCTGCCCTTTGTATGTCGCAGGTACCTTGACTGTAACAAGGTGATACCAGTCATATGATACCAAAAGACCAAAGTTCATCTGGACAGTAGCTGATGATCCACTGTAAATTTGGATGTTCCCAGACTCAAGTGTAACTGGCAAACTCATGCTGGATCCATCAACCTAAAAAGAAAAAAAAGTGGCATTAAGCATGAGTCTTTTTATATATCTCAGATTACACATATAACTAGAAGTGCAACATATTTGTTCTAATTTGGTAAAACTTAATTTTTCTAATAACTTATTGTAACCTCCATACCACTTGAAGTAATTAAAAGTTCTAAAACTCAAAGGGTTAAGAATATATCAATAAACTGGTCCAGTGGCTTGGAGTGATAAGACTGTGGGCACCTTTCCTGCCTCCATGTCAATGACCTAGGTCTGGAAGCAGACTCAGTTGCCAGGGGGTTAGCCAGGCTGAGAGAGGATTGAGAAGTGGAGGGATTGCTCTCCTCTACTCTCTGGATGAGGGAAGATTGCTGGTCCAGCCTCAGACTGACACCAGATAGAGGCCTGGTGGTTGTGCAGATGCAGGTGACATGAAAGGAGGGGCCACAATTATATAGTATGTGCATGTGTCTCCATATGCACACATACACATTCAATAGCAGAGATGAGGAAACAATTGAAAATGGTGATTGGGGCTTTGTGAAGCCTGCCTGTCTTTCTCCATATCTATACTGCTACCGCAGACCTGGGCCATTTTGAATTAAGTCTTGGGAGGACAACCCTCCCCCACTCCAGCCCACCATGAGGGGACAGCTTCATATGCTTGCAGGAAAGCAACATGATGGAAGGTCATGTGATGAGGTCATCTGAGTAACAGCCTTCTTGTAGAGCTCCTACCAATCCGGACAATAAACTACCTATCTGAGCATTTTGCATGTTTTAAAATAACATTTCTTAACTAAAGGCATCTGCTTGCTTGTCAGCAACTGGTGATCCGATTTTGTCAAGCATTGGAGAGATAATGGAAGCTGAGATATGCTCAGCCCTTCCAAAACATACACCTTCCTATGCCAGAGAAGCAAAGCATGAAATCTAGGCAGCAAGCCTCGGTCTCCAACAAAGTATCCGGTGCTACTTCAGGCTAGACCTGCTTATGGTTGAACTTTTTTTGAAGAGTTTCGGCCTTTAGAGATGAAGTAAAGTCTCTTCCTCTGAAATGAAAACCATGGCTGTCGACTTGAGGATATTCCAGGCACACCGAGGACAGCGAGGTGCGCATCAAATCACTGGAGAACAAGGTGGACTGAGTTGATCCTGAATTTACTATTACTAGACAGAGGAATGCTTGACTGGAGGCTAAAGTGGAAGGCCTTGAGGGTCTTAGCTGGCACAATAACGCTGTACTAACTGGACTGCCAGAAAAAGAGGAAGGGTCAAACACTGTTGTTTTTGTGCAAAAGTTAATGCAGAAGCTGATGGGCCCTTCCCCATTTCGGCTTGCATACTGCTTTGAAAGGGCCCACAGAGTGTTAAGATCAATGCCTCCACCTGAAGTACCACCTTGCTCACTAACTTTCAAGTTCCTAAACTTTCAGGATTGGCAGCATTTCCTGGTGAAGATAAAGGAGCTACAGGAGGTGAAATGGGGAGAACACAAGATACACATAGCTCAGGATTTACCTGTCACAGTAAGTCAAAGGCCCACAGTGTTTCACCCGGTAGTATCTAAACTAATCCCAGCTGGGATGAAATTCAGGATGATGTACTCTGCCCAATTGCAAATTTACCTGCAAGGTCAATGGAAGAGTTTTGAAGACCCTACTGCAGTGGAGAGTGATCTTAAGGTAGCCCTCCCTGATCTCTTCAAGCCGAACTGAATACCCTGAGAACAGTATCTGGAAATCAGCCTGTGTCAGTATAAAGGTACTGTGATTGTCTATTGAATAAATGTCTTGTTACTGAGTCCACGGAAAACAAAGTGATCCTGGTCTGTACTAGGACTTTGGACTTGTTCACTCTTCATTTCTGAACAGTTTTTCTTTAATGAGTCACTTCGATATGAGGTTTATGCTTCAATTGTAGCTGGATCCTTGAACGAGCTCAGTACTCTATCCCCTTGGTTTACATTTCACTAGAAGACGTTGCATCAGTTGAGTGCCTGCAGTGTTATTTCGGCGGGTTTAATGATCCCCTGGCAGAAGCCCTTGGACTATGGCCTCACTTTTACTTTCCAGGCTGGAATGTAATTCAGAAAAGCAGTCCTCCCTGCTTGACTGGACTTTATTTTGGTGTGCTGTGCAAAAACAGTGCCTGTCATCTGTTCTTTGTTAATTTTTTGGGGATATTTATTTTTCTCGCAAGCTGGGTCACTTCACCTTGATGCTTGTGTCAAGATGATCTGTTTTGTTTGGAACATTTATTTAGAAGAAGAATCATCAGCATTTATATAGCGCTTTTCATAAGCAGCGTATCCCAAAGTGCTTTACAAACAATGCTAGACTGGTAGTGAAGTAACTGAATGTGTGGTGGCGGCCATATCGAACATCATCACCCACACACAGCCTGGAATATTGCATGAACCGGTTTATGGGAAGGGGAATGTTGGCAAGGACACCGGGAATTTTCCCTACTCTTTGCGAAGAGTGCTCTGGGTTCTTTTACTTCCTCCTGGACACCCACCAGGACAACACCAGGATGGGCAGAAGGAACCTCGGTTTAACGTCTCATCTGAAGGATGGCACACTCCAGTAGTACAGCACCCCCCAATACTGCACTCGGATGCCAGCGATTTTTAGGTACAAGTCCAATCCTGGTGTGGGATGAGAACTCACGACCTTCTGGTCCAGAGGAGGATGTGATATCAACTGAGCCACGCTGACACCTTATTACCATACCACATTTAGGAGGGGACAAGCTTATACTGTCTCAGATACTTTCTTAACAGTCAGAGACTTTTAGTTATTTACAAGCAGCAGAGGAACAGCACTGCAATATATAAAATGGACAGTAGGGGGAGCAGTTTACTTTTTTTCATGATTCAAACATGTTTCTTATATAGTATATGTAGCTTGTAATGGACTAGTTTGACATTCTGCAATTAGTCCATTACAAGCGGCATCCATTATGTCAGTTTCACATTTTACCAGCTGAAAAATTATATGGTCACGCTTCTCTTCTGCAAGCAACCTAGCGGAACGAACAAAGGAGCATCCTCATCTGGTTTGTTGCTGAGTCGGGAGTCAGGATTGAGAGGTATTGTTGCTGAGTCAGGAGTCAGGATTGAGAGGTGCTCCAGGGAATGGGGAACCAACTCACCGACCGCTTTCACTGAGAGATCGTCTACACTGCATTCACCTGATCAGCTAGCGCATTCACCCTTTCAAGCTGCCTTACCCCTCCATGCCACTATGCTGGCCAGAAGCAGCCTTTATTAATTTTTCAGCCTGTGGATCACCTGATCAGCTAGCACATTCATCCTTTCAAGCTGTTCTGGAGAGACATGATTTCTGAGTTTGAGCACTGCCAGCACCAGCAGTTCAAAAGCAGCAAATGGATCGGCTAGTGCAACAAATTTGGGAAAGGTGTTGATGAACAGTGGTCTTTTTTTGGAGTGGTGAGAGCTAACTAAGTCATTCCTTCTTGTTAGGGTAGGGGAGGTTAACCTTTAAAGACAGCTAACCACTTCGAACTTGTTGACTTAACGAGGGGAGTAAGCGATTAGTAGCTTTGCTGTTAAGAACATATAGCACCTGTTGTAATTAATGCTTGTCAGCTTGTGAGCAAGACAAAAGTGAGCGATAAATATGTGTGAACTTTTTGTCTCTGGTGGCCGCTAAAACCAGAGTTGCAGGTCCGCATTATCAGGGTGCTTTAACATTGCAACAGATACGGTTTGGCATTTGGCAAATGGGATTTGTCCGGTTCTTCCGAACATCCGCTACATCCAGGTCCGTTATATTTGGCGCATACTGTACCATTTTACAGCTTTAAGATTACTCTATGTCATTAGGTAGTTTGATGGGATTGCTCAAATAGGTTCAGATTAATAAAAGGGTGGGAGTGGGAGGATAGTGGCCTGGTAAGCCTGTACATCACGGTCGGAATGATTATTGTTGGATTTTGGGGATTGGGGATATTACTCATGTTTTTCTAGAGGTTCCATTATGTTTTCTAAAGAGTCATTACAGGGAGTTGGGTGGGGGAGAGTGTTCTGAGTCCAAAGGATTTGTCTAGGTTTATTTGTTTGGGGGGTGGATTGGGCATGGTAATTTGGGCTGGTTGGGGTGTGGGTGGCAAAAGGCATCACCAGGGTTGAGACAAAACAAGTGTTACAAGGGTATAATAACCGCTGTTCACATATGCACTAAAGCTATATAGCTATATGGCTGGTCAGATAAAATTTCTCTCTGGAATGTGAGGGGGCCAGAAACAAAACAAAACAAAATGCTACCAAATCCTGAGCATCTAGGTCACCTTAAGGCAGACGTTATCTTCTACAAGAGATGCACTTATTAGACTCCTAGTTGGGACTCCTCTGAGACAGAATATTGGTCAGACATTTGCAGCAGAGTCTAGTACACAGAGCAGGGGCATGACTATTCTTATTGCTCACTGACTGTCTTTTACCCGTCTGCAGATAATTCCTGACCCCAGTGGCCGATGCTTGGTACTCAGAGGTACTCTAGACCGGGATGAACTAATAATTGGCTGTCTTTATGGCCCCAATGTGGACTCACCTCATTTTTTCTCCGATTTTCCTAAGATTCTATCTCCCTTCTCCCGCCTTTCGATATTTTTGGGTGAGGACTCGAACCTTTCTTTTACACCCGATTTGGATAAAACATACAGCAGGTCCCAAGGGCTGTCACCAGCTCAA
Source organism: Neoceratodus forsteri (assembly GCA_016271365.2). Lineage (NCBI taxonomy): Eukaryota > Metazoa > Chordata > Ceratodontiformes > Ceratodontidae > Neoceratodus > Neoceratodus forsteri. Next base: position 83,462,083 of record CM028138.1, read on the forward strand.
AGGGCCATAAGGAACCTAGTAGACCACTTGGGATTGTGTGACCCCTGAAGGACTCTTAACCTGTCTTCTAGGGAGTACACTTTCCATTCCCCAGTACATTGCTCTTCATCTAGAATTGATTATTTTTTACTGAGCAAGGGCTTGCTGCCAGGAGTGAGAGATTGTGGTATAGAAGCTGGGGTCATTTCTGATCACGTCCCAGTTTGGTGTCTGGTGTCACTGGCCCCTCACCAACAGAAAGATACCATGTGAAAGCTCAACAATCAACTTCTGAAGGATCCCAAAGTAGTTAAAAGGATTGCCCAATCCATTGAACACTACACTGAGGATAATTTGCACACAACAGGAAAGTCAGATATAGAATGGGGAGTGTTGAAATGTTATCTCAGGGGTGAATTTATCAATATAGCCTGTCACAGGAAGAGGAAGAGAGAGAGAGAAACAAATCCCTAAATTATTGGTACAAATTAGACAATTAGAAAGCATTCTCCCCCTATTTGGAGATGAGAACACCAGAACTACCTTTTTAAAATTACGGGTGTCCTATGGTGAGCTACTGAGAGAAAAGGTGAAATATGCCATTTTCAAGTCCCATTTGCTCTATATAGAGCAGGGAGAGAAGGCTGACCACCTACAGGCTCTGAGGATAAAACATCAGGAGACTGCCAGATTAGTCAAGGCCATCAAATCATGTGCCGACGATCCATTAAAGTTACCCCTAGGGAGACAGTCTCCGAATTCAAGCTCTATTACAGAGATCTGTATGGTTCTAGGGTAACTCCTCCCTCCTCTCAAGAGATAGAGACATACCTTGATTCTCTTCCTCTGCCATCCCTGGGAGATGAAAAGAAAAGCACTCTGCTAGCCCCCATCACAGAGGCGGAAGTTAGAGTAACAGTCAGCGAGCTCCCTCTAGACAAGGCCCCAGGTCCAGACGGATTCTCCCCAAACTTCTATAAGAAGTTTCTGGACCAGGTAGCCCCCTGGTTACACAGATTTTTCTCTTTTATTTTATCAGAAAACCCTTCTGAGCTGGCCTGGTGGCACTGAGGGTTGAGGCGCTGGATGCCACACCTCACACCACGCCAGCGACCCAGGTTCAGAAATGGACTTGGGCCACCAGGGGCTGGCTGGGGGAAGGAAGGATTGAGCGTCCTGCGACAGCTTTCCTTTCTTCAGGGCAGGTGAGGGACATGCACCGTGCTGCAGTGACACCCAGCAGAGGCTGGGTGTTTGGCAGGATGCAGTCATTTACAAGGGGGGGGGAGCCAGCGAACATTTGCACTTCAGTGCATTGACATCAGTGCACATCTGGCTCTTCAGTGGGGCATACAAAATTCCTGAGCCTGACTCATGATGCCTCCTCTGCACCTGGCCTGTATTGCTTTCCCCCACTCCACCACACCACCAACTTAATTACGGTGCCGTGGACCACTGCTAGCCCTGAACCCCGTCCTGGGGGGTAAGCCAGGGAGGCAATGCTGGGTACCTGGTACCGTTCCCTGTAGTAGATGGGCAAACAGCGGTGCCACAGACCCACCCTGGGGGGAAAGCCAGGGAGTATCGGTGACAGAGGAGGATGGTAGTAATTGGAGGGCATGTCAGGTGTAGAAAGGTGGCTAATAGCCTTAGAGCAAGGGGCAAAAAGTATAATAAATAAAAAAAAAAAGAAAATCCTTCTGACCCCTGCTATTAGAGGTCCTCATAGTAGTATTCACAAGCCAGGTAAGCCGGAAGCTAGAGTCAAGAGCTATAGGCCCATTTCCCTTATAAATAATGATATCAAGATATTATCTAAGTTGTTAGCAAATAAATTAGTAGGGTGCTCCCTGTCTTGATTGGGCCTGAACAAGTGGACTTTGTGGTAAGCAGAATGTTCCAAGATCACCTATGAAAATTGGCTCACATTTTCTCCGCATCCAGGGATTCTGAACACCCAGCAGTGCTGGTCTCCCTGGGTGTGGAGAAAATGTTTGACAGAGTGGACTGGGAATTTACGTTCAGAGTTTTGGCTAAGTTTGGCATCCCAGATCAATACATTCGCTGGATCATAACTTTGTATACTGAACCCTCTGCCAAAATATACCGTAATGGGGTGATCTCCCCCTCCTTCCCCTTAAAATTGGGTACCCAGCAGGGGTGCCCTCTGTCACCTCTCTTATTTAACCTATACCTGGAGCCTCTGTTGTGGAGACTCAGGAATAACCCCAGCATCCACAGTATTAAGACAGGCTCTCATGTCATGAAGGTATCGGTCTATGTGGACACTATCTTGCTGCACCTTACCCAACCCTTTCCTTCCATCAAAGCTGCTATGGAGACTATTTTGGACTATAGTGTAGTTTCAAATTACAAAGTCAACCCGGACAAGACTATGGTTTTCCCCTGAATAACAGTACTCATAGTGCATCGTTATGTCATACCAGTCTACAATGGTCCCAAAACAGCCTAAAGTACTTAGGTATAACCCTGGCGAGAAGAAATGCCAAACTGAAGTTACTTAACCTAGACTCCCTGATGTTTAAAGTGCAACAGGATTTAGCCCGTTGGAAGGACATGCCTCTGTGTCTTTTGGGGAGGATTAGTTTGATTAAAATAAATATTTTGCCCTGTCTGTTTTATCCTCTGAGCATGTTGAATTTGTGACTGCCCCTCACCTGGTTTAAGAAGCTACACGGGGTGGTGTTGGATTTTCTCTGGCTCAGTAAACCTTCTCCGTGTGCATACCACAAGCTGGCCGCTCCGAAGGAGAAGGGGAACTAGTGCTCCCTCACTTTGGCTTGTATTATTGGGCCAGTCATCTAAGCAAATACCTCAGGAGGCTGTGACCAGGAGACCCTATATTCATTCCCATATATCCCATCTTGGTCTCCATAGAACAAGAGCTAATTGACTCATGTCGCATCTCTTTGGAATGCCATCCTACATACCGGTTAAGGACCTTTCCAGTTCATTGATCAGTTCTCCCATTGTCACCTCACTGAGGGTGCATTTTCAGTTATGCACTGCTTTAAAATATAACCCTCTTAGGGATCCAGCACAACCTATCCTGCGGAATCTTAATCTTCACATGAGGGTACCCCTTTAACAGAGGCTTGGCTCCCTCACTTACTGGGAAGAGCCCCAGGACTTAGCAACTGGAGGCTCTTATCTCTAGGTAAAAGATATAATGTTGAAGTTCTCATCAGGTCCAGAGGTTTTTCAAATTCTACCAGACCTGTCATCTTTTGCTTACTAAGCAGATGTCAGTGGAAGAAAATAGTGGGAAAGCTGAAATTTTTCGGCCCTTAATTGTTTTAGCCCAGCAGCCTCACTAGGTTTCTCATATATATGCTTCTCTTTATGATTTGGTCTTCCCTCTTATAGATGAATCCTCTCCTTAATGGTCGGATAGATTTCCCCAAAGGCTCCTTAAATGGGAAAAGATATGAAGGTCTTGTCACTTGCATATTACGCAAGACAGGCTGTGCATTATGTAGTTCTCGATCCTTCAGAACATGTATCTGACACAGGTAAAGTTGCACAAGATGGGCAAACTTCCCTCCTCAATTTGTGGCCACTGCAACCAAGCGGAGGGTAACTTATATCCTATTTTCTGGGAATGTCCTCCTATTGCTGCACTTTGGGAGAACATCAAACAAAGGACAGACCCCCTCCTGGGTTTAGAAAATTTATTTTCCACGGAAGTTTGTCTTCTGGATGACTTTAACTGAGTTAGAGTCAAGCAGAGTAGATTTCATATGTCAATGATTGCTCTCTCCCTTAAGGCCTTGGTTTTCCGTCACTGAAGGATGATAATGATAATTTCTTATACAGAGTGACATCAGGAACTGTTATCCAATTTATGAATGGAAAATGGTAGTGAGTCTATGTAACTGCATGAACCATTACAAAGATTGGTGGAATCTATGTACATTTTATACAGCCTATAATACTCTATTGTCTGTAGGGCATTGGTAAGGGTGATGCCTTGGGGGGAGTGGGGGTACATTTTGTTTGGTTATTTGTATGTCCTGTCTCTTTTATCATAATGTGGTACATTATTGTCCTGTGTATAGTTTTATTTTGAATGTTCTTGCTGGATAAACCTAATAAAGTTAAATTAAAGAAAAAAGGAAAGCAACATGACCTCCCAACTTCTGCTTTAATCTCTCCACATACTCCTGACAATCCCTTAGTGAATGTGTGGAATGCCTATTTCTTACCATGAAACTACGTTTGCCTCCTATCAACGCACTTATTCCCCCTAATATTTCCCTACAGCTGCCCCTGCCCTTGTCTTCACTCACTACCTCCTCCTTCCCATCTATAGACCCTAACATCTCCCACTCCACATCTCTCCTACTCTTAACCCTTTAATTACCTCCCTTCTCTGTCTGCCCTTCTTTTTAATAAGCTAAACTACTTTGTTTGACAATGCGGATGTACTTGGCTGCTTTTTTCCATTTCTGGTCGGGACCTGAACTCTTAGTATATTAGTGTAACTACTGTACATCTTAATTTACCACTTATCAAGTACTTACTGGTGGCTGTGTATTTGACAATCAATGTCTCTGTGATTTGTAACAATGTTATTTTTTTTGTTTTACTGATGTGAAACCTTTGTAAATGAACACCTTGCTCAAAGGTTGTTCCAAAGAAATAAATCAATAAAAAAATCTGAGGAGAGAATGCCTAACAAGGCAAATCCTGGGTGAGGTAGATGCTGGTCTAGGGAGATGGAACAGGGCTGAGTAACCACCCCAAGTCATCATGAATGAGAAAAAAACACTGTGGAAAATGAGTATACAAATGAGAATAAAGCTTCTGTATTATGAGCAGGTAATGAACAGCCCACTTGAATGAAATGTTCATTATAGCTTGGCCCAGGAAATGGGATGGGACTATGAGAATATACAGTAATAGTAGAATAAAACAGAAAAAGAGAAAGTTATAGTTTTGGTTCGGAATGCTAAAGAAGAAAGCAACTGAGTACATGTGTCCAGTCCTAGGACTGGTACCTAGCTCTGGAGCTGGACCAGGATACCTGCTGAGCCGTGAGTAATGGGAATAATACAGGACTGTGGTGTGGCACAGATGCAATATCTGGTGCAGTCTTCATATAAGACCAGAAGCAAAGCAGAAGAAGGTAAGACCCTGTGGTCAAGTAAAGAGGAAGTTGTCTGTAGACCAGAAGACATATAAAACTCCATGTTACAGATAGTTGCCTATCTGGTATTAAGCAGAGTACATGTGGTGAGTTGAATATTAGGACTGAGCAGTGAAGGGGTGAGTTGAGCTCTTTAAAATTACCAACTACTCTAGGTAGGGATCACAAAAGTGAGAAACCTGTTTAACAGAGACATAGAGGAAGTAAGAAATAAGAAAAGAACAGTTGTGAATAATGTGTTGAGGACCTCTTCATGACTCCTTCAAAGACAAAGAGCACAAGAAAGACAGAGATGCTTGGCTGATGCTACAGATTTTCATAGTAACTATTAAACTGAAAAGCATCCATCAGTTGACAGTTCAAGCAACCTCAAGCAACAGTGGTATACAGAGATAAGTCCTAATATATACACACACACACATATATATATATATATATATATACAAATATATATATATATATATATATATATATATATATATATATACAAATATATATATATATATATATATATTATGGTAGCACGGTAGTGCTACCATAGTTAGGGTTGAGGAGCCATTTCCATGTGAAACCAGATTTTGCACCTTAATAACTTTGCAACTGTTTGATGGATTTGCCTGAAATTTGGAATGTATGATCAAGATCCATGGCCTTAGGATCTCGCAGTTTCTATACTGATCAGATATACGGTTGCGGAGTTATTAAATGATCTGTGCACGCTACTTTCGCTTTTCGAATTCTGTGGTCGCTACTACAGGTCACATGCACGTTTGCGTGACCAGCCCAAAATCTTCAGGGAATGTGCAGCCAGGGTCCCCGCTATGTGCCTTTCAAAGATTTCATGAAAAATATTAAACGGTTCAAAAGTTATTCAAAAACAGTTTCCCATTATAAGTCAACGGGAAAAGTTAACAAAAGTTCAACACTTTCGAGAATGCAGTTTTATTAAGAATGGGCCCTGTTACTTTGCAGAAATCGCCATTTTGTTTTCAGTTGGTGATCAGAAAATGGTTGGCATTTAAATTTGGGACCCTCTAGCAATCTAATTTTTTTTGTATTCACCTAGTCGGGCCTGAGGATGCTTCATGTCTTTATTTTGTAGTAAACACCCCAGAAATATGTTTTTCAAATTTCTGAAAAAGTACTTTCATGAAATTACTTTCATGCTCACGTAGGTCGCAAATTTTTATGGAAGCTTTTTGCAAATTGCGACAGTAATTTTCTAGTCTGTGGGAAAATGACAGCAATTTTTTCACTGCACTGCAAAATAACCGTTGGGAGTTTTGGGCTGAAATTTGGAAGGAACGCAGCCGACATCTCACAGATGTGCCTTTCAGTGTTGTATTGAAAAAATATTACACAGCGGCAAAGTTATGGCACTCCAAAGTTGACAGTTTTTCCCATAGGATAACATTACGGCGCCAGAAGCATTACAGGAATCCTTTGGCACCCTGCTGCAAAATAACGGTTTGGTCTTTTTTCCTGAAATTTGGAGGGAAGACAGCCAACAGTACACAGATGTGCCTTTCAGTAGCTTGGTGAAAAAATATCACATGGCGCAAAGTTACGGCACTCCAAATTGATGGTTTTCCCATAGGATAATAACGATGCCTCGACACTTAACAGAAATCATTTGAGCCCTGCTGCAAAATAACGGGTTTGGTCTTTTTCCTGAAATTTGAGGGAAGACAGCCAACAGCCCACAGATGTGCTCTTTCAGCAGTTTGGTGAAAAACATTACAGGGAGGCAAAGTTATGGTGCTCCAAACTTTTCTTTTTTCCCATAGGATAACATTACGCGTCAGCGCTTTCAGGGCCCGTGTGATTCGGAACGGTGCTAGATATTGACTTTTGTCAGAAAATTCTTAGCCCCTTAATGGGGCTAAGATTCAAATTAGCCAGGACAGTTGTAAATAATATGACTTTTAAATTTTTTTCTACGTCAGAACGGTTCCTGAGATATAATGTATTTAGTATTCCAAGATCTCATTTACTTCGATACTCATTATTTTGCATACATTATTTGTACTTCACTGTCTTTCTCTCAATGCAGGTTTTGGGGAAACCAGCCTGTGCGCTACATTACTGTTACATGTTGCCCCTTCCGCTATGGATCCGCTAATTTGCTTCATCTCTCTACTTCATTGACGCTCGGCGCCACCATGTGCTGCTATCCTTTGGCGCTTTCATTTGCGCTATGCTTCTGTTATTTTTGCCATTTCTGTCTACAGTACTCGTTTATCTTACTGTTTCACTTTACATCACCATGCCCATTGACATTTCTGTTTGCAGGCACCATGTTACTATGTGACAACACATCACGTGGCAGACCATTCCCGCTCACGCCACCATGTGCTACCCTTCTGTTCTCATTCGTGCTTGTGTTACCATGTGCGCCACTGTTATATTTCTGTTTGCGTTGTTGTCCCTGTTACTATGCCACAACACTTCATGGGCGGGAGCGCTGCACTAACGTGAGGTAGTGAGCGCTTGGTCTTTTGGGGCCCCGCGTCCCCGGGCCGCTTGCATTACATTCACTATTTCGCGATTATTCTCAAAAGAAGGGAATAGAGGCAAAATTCTTATCGTATAGTTGGTATAGCTTGCAGTGAGAAATTACAGTTGAAAACCCTTGATTTCGCTTCTTCAGCATTAAGCATTGGGGACCTGCGGGTCCCGTAACTCTCACCCTATTCTCCATACTCTGCTGATTTACACATGTCATGGGGTGAGAGTTAGGCTGACTATCCCAATGCGCACCTCAATGCCGGTTGGGGGTGGGCGGGTTCAAGGGGGTTTTCAACCCCAACAGCAAATTTCCTCACTTTTTGTCGCTAGAACAACCCCAATCTAATGCATTAAAAATGTGAGTTTTTTGCCTCTAATATATATATATATATATATATATATATATATATATATATATATACTGTATATAGAATAGACAGTATCGCAGGAAATCCCATTTATTTTAATGTGATTGTCTGCAATACTGTATGTAACCAGATAAACTGAGATATACACTGGGACTTATCCCTAGGTACCCAATATATGTTTGATGCATAAGGTATGTCAGGAAAGGTATGAGGATGAAACCTTCCCCAGGAATCATACGACACAAAACTAATTAAATTTTTGGGGGTGCAGGGTTGTGGGGCCTCTAGGAAAATTAATCTTTCTAGGATCACAGGGAGAGCTTACTAAATCAGGAACTTCAGCACACGTAAAATATATATATTGTAATTTTTGATTTTAGTTAAATTTTGAAAGTTTACCTGCTCATCTTATTGTAAACTAAGCAATATGCTTCCAAAGACCACTATAAAAACAGCTCTCTTCCTATGAAAAGGCTTTTTGTGAATTCAGACACATATCCTCCAAGATTTGCATGGCAGGGTGAATACAGCAGGATGCACATGAAAATGATGAAGTCTGTCTCAGAGGCTGGACGTAACATCCCCTCCCCATTGTGCCATTGACTGCACTACCTCTCATGGTCAAAATAGGTTGGTTGCAGTGAAGGCATCAGCAAGAGACACTTTTCTGAAATGAATATTGCCTCTGAGGCAGCGCTACCTTGGAGGCAGATGACTTAATCTCACCCTATACTGTGTCTTATTTGTTAATATGATTCTGAAGGACAGTAACTGAGGTTGCCCACCTCTTGCTGCTGATTGATTCACATGCCACTGCCTAGGAGGAAGACTATGTAATCCCACTCCTCCATCAAATGTCATTGTTATTAATTTTCTGAAGGCAGTAACAGGTTGCTGCCTGTTGTTGCTGATTGATTGTTTAGTGTTGTTCCTAATGGTCTTTCCACGTGTTTTTTTCTTGCTCTGATTGGTCTGTTCTAGCTCGCTCTGATTGGTTGACATACACAAATGCTCTTTTAAGACATTTTTTAAAATGAAAGTTGCCAAGGAGACACATGCATCAAGGCGGCCCTACCTTTGAGCAGGAATGGATGGGCTGTCTCCCAGGCAGGCATTACCCTCTACTCAGCTTTGTGCCAGCTGATGGTGTTGTGGAAGGTGCACAGCCTCAAACTATAGGTTGAGAGTTCAATACACAAGGGTCCCCACTTATCTTTGTCAGAATTTCATAGTGGTGATCCATGACAGCATGGTGTTAGAACAGTAATTATGGAAGAAAAGGATTAGCTGTGCTTCAGAGGTAGTATTTGTTTAAGAAAAGTGTTGCAGATCTGCCGCCAATGCAAAAATTTATTAAAACAATTATTCTTTTCTCAGCTACAGTAAGTCCCTTTCTATATACTTAACTATTCTAACACCATACTGCCATGAATCACCACTCAAATGACATTCTAGCAAAAGAGAGCTGAGTGGACTTTATGTGATTTAAACTCTCAACCTCTTATTTATCAGGCAGTAGATCTTTCCACTACACCACCAAGCTGGCACAGCAGTAAAGGTCTTTAGCTATAGAGGTTAAAGCCCTGCCTGGTAGGCAGCTCTATTCAATTTCTGCCTCAAAGACAGGGCTGCCTCGAAGGCAAATCTGCCTGAAGACAAATTACATTTAAAAATATGCGGGTAAGCTAGAACTACCAAATCAGAGCAAGAAAACATGTGGAAGTCCATTTAGAGACCAGATGAATAACCAGTCAGCAGCAACAGGAAGCAGCTCAAGTTACTGCCTTCAGAAGGTATTAACCAATGAGACTCAGAGAAGGACAGGATTAAGTGGTCTGCCTCTGAGGCAGTGACATGTGCAACCAATCAGCAGCAAAGGCAGGCAACCTCAGTTACTGTCCTTCAGAAGGTATTAACCAGTGAGACACAGTGGAGGGGTGATTGTTGTTCGCCTCGAGGCAGTGCTGCCTCAGATGCAATATTCATTTAAGAAAAGTGTCTCATGAAGGAGCAACACACCATTTCGATGGAGGACATTGCCCACTGGATGCTCTAATCCTCTTTCCCTAAGCTGTCCTGATGTCCCTGAGTCATTCCTGAACTTGGCTGTTGGTTTCATGAGCAACAGTGCAACCACTGCATTGTTGGTTTGCTTACAGCCTATCAGTTTTAATAAGTGATAGAATTTCCTTCTGAAACAGTTTGGTGGACAGCCACCATGCAGTGCAAACTAAGATATTGCAATACCTATAGTATGTTTATGTATCTCCTATCACAGAATCATAGAATCTTGCTGGCAGAAAAGGACCATTCATTCTATTGAGTCTGCGCTCGAGATAACCCCCCACTGTCAGCTTTACATCCCATCCTGCTGCCTCTCCCACCCCTTCCTAGTGCTATGTAGTTCATATAACTATGAACTGTGACTCAATGGATGGTTGAAAACATAGTGCAGAGCACAGGGTTTGGCTTCATTGGGGACTGGGGTTCCACTCTGAGGATGCCAGCTTATACTGGCAGGATGGTCTGCATCTGTCCAGGAATGGAATAAGTCTTCTGGGCAGTCAGTTTAAATGCTTCATTGGTAAGCTTTTATACTAGTCAAGGGGGAGGCACTGATAAGTAGCAGAGAATTCCCAGCCTCCCCCTACAAAACAGGGTACTAAATGAGACCAAGGTAGAAAGGTCAGTAGGAGCAGGACAGGGTGAATGAAGAAAGCAAAATTAAAGACAGGGATGAAAGCTACAAGAGTAAAGCTATCACAAAAAGGGAGAACAATGAGTACTAATGTCCATAGTCTGGGAAGCCACTTCCTGAATTAGTGACCTTGATGGAGGAGGAGGAGCATCTGGATGTTATGACAGTCACAGAAATATGGTACATACAGAACCATGACTGGGACGTAAACATGCCAGGATACACTATCTACAGGAGGGACAGGAGGGTAAAATAGTAGGAGGAGTAGCTCCACATAAGGAGGGAACTAAAGCAACAGAACAAAAGGGTAAGCATGGAGGAGAGGAAGCACAGTGGGTCAATTTGGAGACAGACAATGGCACCACAATCTGCACAGGGGTTGTATACAGACCCCCATCTCAGGTGGGGGACATGGACAAGGAAATGATAGAAAGTATCCTTAGAATGGCAGAAAAAGGGGCGATATTGCTGATGGGGGATCTAAATATGCCAGATGTTAACTGGAGAGCATTTGCAGAAGCCACTTCTAAGAGTGGGGTCATTCTAGATGCCCTACAGGGAGCATGCCTTAGACAACTAGTATTGGAACCCACTCGAGAAGGAGCAATCTTAGACCTGGTACTCTCAAATGGAGATGGTGAGAGGATCACAGATTTAGAAGTGGGTAGCCATCTGGGAACTAGTGACCATCAAACAGTATGGTTCACAATAAACACAGCAGTAGATTCAAGCCACACAAAGGCAAAAGTACTGGACTTCAGGAGGGCTGACTTTGCTAGAATGGATGAGTGCCTAAAGAATACACAAGCAAATGGGCAGGAAGGAGGGGTTGAAGAACAATGGGAAATAATCAAAATTGCCATCACAGAGACAACAAGCCTTTGTGTGAAGCAAATAAACAAAACAAAACGATGTAAGAAACCACTATGGTTCACAAAGGAGGTGGCAGGGGAGGTTAGGGAGAAAAAGAAAGCATTCAGGACGTACCAGGAATCACAGAAGTAGCAGGACAGTGAATTGCATCAATTAAAGCAAAGGGAAGCAGGAAGGCAGTCAGAATAGCAAAGGCCCAAACCGAGGAAAATAGCCAACCTAGTTAAGAAGGGGGATAAAACCTTATAGGTACATCAGGGAGTGAAGGAAGACCAAGGAGGGATAGTGAGTCTTAATAAAGGGAGGGGATGGACAGAGGGTGACCGAAGGCAGAGATACTAAACAAATATTTTTGCTTAGTATTCACAAATGAAGAGGGGAAGTACCAAACCAAACAATAGAAACACTCTAGATATGGGGGTTGATACCAGCCCATTCACAGAAGAAAGGATTCTGAAAGACCTCTTAAAACTGGAGGTGGACAAAGCAATGGGACCTGATGGGATTCATCACAGAATTCTAAAAGAACTAAGGGAAGAACTAGTGACACCACTGACTACTGACTACCCTCTTTAACAAATCATGGGAGGATGGGGTGGTACATTGAGGACTGGAGGAGGGCAGATGTTAGTCCACTTCACAAAAGTGGGAGCAGGGTGAAGCTGGAAACTATAAACCTATTAGTTTAACCTCAGTGATTGGGAAAATGATGGAATCACTCTGAAGGGAAGAATTGTTGCATACCTAGAGGCCACAGGGCACAGGACCCAAGACAGCATGGATTCACAGCAGGAAGGTCATGTCAGACGAATCGAATAGATTTCTTGACAGGGTGACCAAAGTAATAGAGCAAGGAGGGCTGTGGACATGGCCTACCCAGACTTTAGCAAGGCATTTGACACAGTCCCACACAAAACATTAATATACAAGCTGGCCAGCCTGGGAGTGGGTCCCATGATGGTAGTCTGGGTAAAAGAATTGTCTGGAGAACAGGACACAGAGGGTAATAGTAAACTGAGTCAACTCTGAAGAAAAGGGGTTACTAGTGGGGTACTGCAGGGTTCAGTATTAGAACCGGGTCCTCTTAATGTCTTTATAACAACATTACAGAGGGATTGGAAGGAAAGTATGTCTCTTTGCAGACGAAACAAAGATCTGCAAAAGAGTTGATACACAAGGTGGGGTGGAAAGGATGAGAAGGGACTTGGCAAGGCTGGAGGAATGGTCAAATGTATGGTAGCTTAGATTCAATGTTAAGAAGTGTAAAGTAATGCACCTGGGAAATAAAACCCAGAGGAAGAGTACACAATGGGTGGTGAGATACTAACAATAACAAAAATGAAAAGGGACCTGGGGGTAGTCATATCAGATGACCATAAGGTGGGCAAGCAATGTGAGGGGGCAATAAGGAGGGCTTGGGGCATACTGGGATGCATAGGGAGATGCATCACCACTAGAAAACAGGAAGTTGTTATCCCTCTGTACAGACAGCTAGTGAGACCCCCATCTGGAGTAGTGTGTGCAGTTCTGGAGACCCAATCTCCACAAAGACATAGAGGAGGGCAACTAAAATGGTGCAGGGTCTGCACCAGAAGACATATCAAGAGAGACTTAATGAGCTTAATATGTATAGCCTCAAAAAAAGGAGGGAGAGGGGAGACATGATAGAAACTTTCAAGTACCTCAAGGGAATCAACAAAGTCCAAGAGGATAGCATCTTTCCTAAAAAGAGGTGTGCAAGAACAAGGGGGCACAATTTGAAAATTGAGGGGGGACAGCTCAGAGGCAATGTGAGGAAGTATTTTTTCATGAGAGGGTTGTGGATGCTGGGAACAGTCTTTCTGAGGAGGTTGTCGAGTCACAAACAGTGGTGGATTTCAAGAATGCATGGGACAGTCATAAGGCAATTCTAGGGGTGGGGGTAGAAAGAAGTAGGCTGTTGGTTAACTAGGATCTGCAAGCTTATCCATTAGGTAGGGAAATGGGCAGATTGGTGGGCCAAATGGTCCATATCTGCTGTCAAATTCAATGTTTCTAATGTTTTACGTAACTTTCATCTGTATTATTCTAAAGCCTTTATATGTGCTTTTGAGACAGATGAAGTGGGTCAACTATGTTTCAGTGCACCCAAGGGGTGGGTAATGGAGAAAGGGAGTTGTGGTACTAATTTGTTGGTGGCAGAGGGTATTTATTTATTATTGAAACTGTGGAGGAGGTAGGTTTCAAGTGGGTTGGGAAAGGGTGGATTAATTTGTTTCACAACAGGAATATTTCTGGGACTATGGGAGGTAGAAGGTGGGCTTTGGAACACAGACTGAGTTGTGGGGAAGGAGGATGTTATTTTCTTTTACTGGGACCATGGGGAAGGTGGCCATGGGTGCTATGAGGATTATGGGAGGGTTCTGACACACATCCTAGGTTTTGGCACCATTACTGCATCAGTGTAAGGTGTTGTAGCCATTTCCAGTGTGTACACAGATGGGAACCTTGGAGCAGTGGAGAAACTGTGGAAGTGTTGCAGGCAGTCTGGTTTCTCCACTCCCTTGTGTTTTAATCATGTCCTTCTCCTGGCTTCCGACACTGCAAATGTATCACTTTAGGTGCTGTAGAGCATTCACACAGGGACTTAAAACTCCTGCTTATTCCATCCTCAAAGAAACTGAAAGAGCCTGGGACCAATGTATGGCTCTGACTTTAGTCCCGCAAAACAGCAAAATCTCTTCAAGGGCACTCACTGATATTCCTCTGGCACAATCAGCTTATCTTGGTGGGGAACAAGAGCAAGAGCATATGCTGGAAGGAATGGAAGCACTTACTCAATTGGACAGTGATGGATATCTCTTTTCAAGTTCCTCTCCATTTCTCTCCATTTAGCAGCTGACTGTTAAATATGGAATCCTCAAAATGACTTCTGGAAGTACCTGCAACTGTGGAATGTTACAGACCCTGTACAGGGTAGTTTCTCTTCCACAGTCCTGGCAGTGGTTGCAGGAGCGGGTGCATTCCTGGCCAGCATATGGGGTAGGCGGGTAAGTATACTTCACCATTAGGGATGCACAGCCCAGATACTTTGCAAAGGGAAAACAAAATAGAAGAAAGAGATGGGGCTGAGGGTAGAAACACAGAATCATACACTTTGACGGCAGATAAGGACCACTTGGCCCACCCAGTCTGCCCATTTTCCTACCTATTGGATAAGGTGCATATCCTAATTTTACCAACAGCTTACTTCTCCTAACTCCCACTAGAATTGTTGTATGTCTGTTCCATGCATTCTTAAATTTCACACTTGTTTTTGACCCTGTGACTGCCTCAGGAAGGCCATTCCATGCATCCACCACCCTCTCCTTTTTGGATTCCATTGAAGCACTTGAAATTTTCTATCATATCCATCCTCCCTCCTATCCTTGAGGGTATACATATTAAGTTCTTTTAGTCTATCTTCATGGCTTCTTGCAGACCCTGCACCATTTTAGTTGCACTCCTCTGGACTGCCTCCATCCTGTCTATGTCTTTGTGAGAATGGGGTCTCCAGAACTGCAAACAGTACTCCAGATGAGGTCTCACCAACTGTCTGTACAGAGGGATAACAACTTCTTTTTTTCTACTGGTGATGCCTTTCCCTATGCATCCCAGTATCTCCCCAGCCATCCTTACTGACTTCTCACATTGCTTGCCTACCTTTAGGTCATCTGATATGACTAGCCCCTGGTCCCTTTCCATTTTTGTTGTGTCATTAATATCCCCATTTTGTGCTCTTCCCTTGGGTTTTGTTTCCCAGGTGCATTACTGTGCACTTCTTTGCATTGGATCTAGCTGCCATACTTTTGATCATTCCAACCTTGCAAGTCCCTTCTTATACTTTCCACACACACCCTTGTGCATCAACCCTGTTGCAGATCTTTGTGTCATCTGGAAAGAGGTATACTTTTCTTTCCAGTCCCTCTGCAATGTCACCTATAAAGACATTAAAGAGGACCGGTCCCAATACTGAACCCTGTGGTACCCAGCTAGTAACCCCTTCTTCAAAGTGGACTCGTTTACTATTAACCTCTGTATCCTTTTGTGCAGCCAATTTTTACCCAGGTTATCACTGTGGGACCTACTTCCAGGCTGGCTAACTTGTTTATTATTCTTTGTGTGGGACTGTGTCAAATGCCTTGTTATAGTCTAGGTAGGCCACGTCCACTGCCCTCCCGGTCTCTACTTTGGTCACCCAGCCAAAGAAATCTATAAGATTCATATGACTGACCTTCCCACTGTGAATCCATGCTGCCTTGGGTCCTGTGCCTCACTGGCCTCCAGGTACTCAGCAATTCTTTCTTTCAGAAGTGATTCCATCATTTTCCCTACCACTGAGGTCAAACTAACAGGTCTGTAGTTTCCTGCCTCTGCCTTGTTCCCACTTTTGCAAAGGAATCGCATCTGCCCTTCTCCAGTCCTCAGGTAGCACCCCATCCTCCCATGATTTGTTAAAAGGTAGTCAGTGGTGCCACTAGTTCTTCCCTTAGTTCTTTTAGAATTCTGGAGTGAATCCCATCAGGTCCCTTTGCTTTTGTCCTCCTTCTGTTTTAAGAGTTCTTTAGGATCCTTTCTTCTGTGCATGGACTGATATCAACCACCCTACTCAGTGTGCTTTTATTATTTGGTTTATTTATTTATGACTTTTTGACCAGGTAGAGTGCACTGGTCCAGGGTACTGTTTACAGACACGACCCGGCAAGTAGGCACAAAGCAAAACAAAAGACAGATTACAAATATCAAAAGTATAACAACAGCACTAGGTGAGAACACAATGTACAATGTATACATTAGAAAAGGCATAGACAATCAGACAACTGGTAAACATGCAGGCCAATTAGCTACAGACCAATATAGGATACAGTGCAGTTTTTGAATTCAGCACATTAGTGGTAATAATTACAACATTAGGCACAATGATGAGTTATCAATACCAGACCATGGGAGGTGTAACTCTTCCTCCTCCTGTTCTTTTATGAATACTGATCAGAAGTATTTGTTCAGTATCTCTGCTTTTTCACTGTCACCCTCTGTCCACCCCCCTACACTTTATTAAGCGTCACTATCCCTCCTCTGGTCTTTCTTCGTTTCCCTAATGTATCTATAAAAGGTTTTATCCCCTTCTTAACCAGTTGGCTATCTTTTCCTTGGTTTGGGCCTTTGCTAATCTGACTGCCTTCCCTTCATCCTTCTGCTTTAACTGGTACAGTTCTCTGTCCTGCTCCTTCTGTGTTTCCTTATACTTCCTGAATGCTATCTTTTTCTCCCTAACCTTCCCTGCCACCTCTTTTGAGAACCATAGTGGTTTTATCCTTCATTTTGTTTTGTTTATTTGCTTCACACAAAGGCTTGTTGCCTCTGTAATGGCAGCTTGATTTTTCCCCATTGTTCCTCCACCCCACCTTCTTGCCCATTTGCTAGTGCTTTTCTGAGGCACTCCCCCATTTTGCCAAAGTCAGCCCTCCTAAAGTCCAATACCTCACCTTTGTGTGACTTGACTCTACAGCTGTGTTTATCATGAACCACACTGTTTGGTGGTTGCTTGTTCCCAGTTGGCTACCCACTTCTAAATCTGAGATCCTCTCTCCATCCCCATTTGAGAGTACCAGGTCTAAGATTGCTCCCTCCCGAGTGGGTTCCAACACTAGCTGTCTGAGGCATGCCCCTGTAGGGCATCAAGAATTACCCTGTTCTTGGATGTGTCTGCAGCAAAGGTGCTCCCATTAATATCTTGCATATTCAGGTCCCCATCAACAATATCTCACCCTTTTATGCCATTCCAAGGATGCCTTCTATAATTTCCTTGTTCATTTCCTTCCTCTGAGATGGTGGTCCATATACAAGCCCTGTTCAGATTGTGGTGTCATTTCCCATCTCCAGGGTGACCCACAGTGCCTCCTCTCCTCCCTGTTTACCCTTTAGATCCATTGCTTTGATCTCTTCCCTTATGTAGAGATCTACTCATCCTCCTCTTTTTCCCACCCTGTCACTCTTGTAGATTGTTTATCCTGGTATGTTGATATCCCAAGCCTCTGCCCTCCAGAAACAATCAGCCACAGCTCTGACCCACCACCTCAGTGAGTGTTTTCCTTCCTTTCAGCAAGACAACATGCATAACAATTTAAAAGAAAATATACCCTGCAAAAACAATTTAAATCAGAGAAAATAAAGCAGTAAACTGTACAACCTGTAAGCACAAAACAGTAATAAAACCAGTATGCACAGCCTTAAGCACAAAACAAAATAGTAACACAACAGTAACTCTGTTTAGCCAAACAAAGCCTTAATATTTCTCCTTGCTCTGTTAATGTTACTCCTTGCTCTGTCCTTTCAAGCAAACCCTAGAAGAAAAACTCAGGTGAAACTAGATGCTTTATGACCAGGAAACCTAGTCTTAGTGTATCTCAAGAGGCTTGGAATGCCTGTATTAACTCTACTCACCATGTATACCATGATACCAAGGGAATGTTAGTACATATTAGGATTCTCCATAGGTTGCACAGGACCCTAAAAGCCCTCCAAATAATGACATGTTCACAAGTGGATGTCAGTCTCAAACACATTCTTTGAGAATGCCTGAAACTGGAGGTCATCTGGAAAGGAGTCTTGGAGGACTGCACCAAGGTCCTGGGCTTTGATATTCTCTCATAAATCTGAACTAATCATTTTGGGGACATCTTTTCTTTGTGGAAGACTCACTTACACCCATGTTGGCTGTTAGCTGCAGCTATGGATGCCAAAAGATGCATTCTGATGTGAGAAGAAGCAAGCACTATGTATTTGTGAATGCTTTTTCTGATAGTTTGTAAAGTGCACAGGCAAGTGCAAATACATTCATCATTACAAAATGCATATTGGACTGAGAACAACAACCTGATAAGCCCCAGTGCTTGAGGCACTAAACCCTCTTCCTCAGGGGGCGTATGTATTTGCACTTGCCTGTGCACTTTACAAATCATCAGTAAAACCTATTCACTAATAAATGCAGAGCTTGCTTCTTTCTTCCTTTGAAACTTTGGTTTTACAAGCACCCAGTCTTCATCATGAGCACAGCCTTTTGTGTGTTGATGCATCCTGATGCACTGGAGGTAACCTACTGCCCCTCCCTACTGTCCTGGTACACCTCCCTCTCAAAGCTGCCTCTGTTTGAGAGGCTTTCCTACATGGCTCTGGACATGAATGGGTGTTCCACAAACAATGGGGCTCCTTTCTAAACTCTCCTCTATGTTAAGTGCTTACACCACCACTGATCAATCCATCTTACCTCCACTGAACCTCCCAGCCCCCCATAGGTGCAAGCTGAACATCCTGCCCCTTCATGCTGGCAGAAGGTAAAAGAGCTGTAGGGCACTCATAAACTGAAGGAGCCCAGCAGAGTGGTGACCAGGTGCTGCTATGGATTTCTGTGGTGTGTGTATGTGCTTTGTTCTCCTCCACCTCTCCATCCCCTGAATATGCAGTGTTACTCAACCCTGCTGAGATGTACGCTGGTTGAGAACAATTCACTAGTGGATATTAACTGGAAAATGTATGAAATCATGAGGTGTCTCATTGAAGGTACCCTATTAAATAACACAAAACCTGAGTTGGTGAAAACTGTTTTACCCCTTTCCCATGAGTGTTCTACTTTTTTTCTGTTACTGCTAACTCATCAAGATTACTCTGTCTATTTCTCTCCCCATTGCTTATAGGAGGATCTATTGTGGCTGTAGTCATGGCTATTTTAATGTGACTGTACTGTGTTTCTCATATGAAACTTCATGTTAAAAAAAAATGTTTGTACCATTAGAGCATCATACCACTGCAGAGTTTTACAAGAGATGAAACAGATCAGCTTGTAGCACTCCTAAACATGTTTGCACTTATCCTCTGGCAGTAGATCAGCCACTCTACATCACTCACACATGTGTAAATGCTTCTTGTTAACAGACCTTTAGTTTATTTTTTTAAAATGTTTTGTCTGCAGGATCCATTGCATTTGACATTGGGCCATGCAGAAGAAACTTTTTTTTTTCAGTTTCTCTCTGTTCATAGCCTGTGACTTTTTATTCAAAGATCTGTATTGATTTGTTTAAAACTGTATGTAATTGTTCTGTCTTAAGTGCTTTGAACTTGACCTGACTGCATTTCCTCTGGAACTGCTTATTATACTTATAATGCATTTTGTGACTATGTATTTATGTGGAACCTTTGTAAATGAGCACCATGCTTAAAGGTAATCTAAGAATGTTTCAGTAATTAAATAAATAAGTAAAACAGCACTGGTAAAGTTACTTAACCACACATCATGAAGATTTTTGGTGACGTGCCCAAGTGGTTGGCACTTTGATTGACACTTGCAAAGGGTGATGTTTGCCATTTTGCCTCCTATTTTGTGCAAATTTTATTTCACAATGTCCCTAGATGTTATGGTTGGAATATCTAGTGGCCACAAACTATTCACTGCAATTATCATTGTGTTTACACTGAGGAGGAGATAGTGATTCACTCTATATGATGAAAAAATTGCAATATATGGAGAATGTATACAACTACTATGTTGTAAAGTATTTGATAATTACCTTGACCCTGCCATTCTCTCCCACTGACATTACAATTTGATGACTGTAGATGCTGAGCTGTACTTCACGGGTCCAGGACACAACAGTATTTCCCCTGTGTTCATTTGTCACCTTAATATTGAAGTCAACAAGCCTGTTTGAGCTTCCACAGTATTTGCTGAGTGTGTATGTACATGTCCCTTGGAAATCAAAGTATTTTCCATCAAAGGTATAATAATGGGGGTCACCTGAGACCCAGCAGGAGCCATACTCTGTTGGGTAGCAGCCACGAATGCCATTCTCAATTCTGCATTCCTCATAGGAAAAGCAGCCACAGTCTTGGCAGTCCATTCCACTGTTGATATTTATGCATCTGCACTTCCTACTACAGTTGTCCTCTAGTATCACCTCCTCTCCAATGCTAAAGTAACGTCCCTGATACAGACACCCACACTGATTCAGTAGAACACATCTTCCACCACTAAGGATGTAGCCGTCATTACAAACACAACTCTCCCTACAGGGCTGGTTGCAGTAGAGAGGGGCTGTTGAATCAGAACAGCTAGCTGGGCAAGCAGTAGCACAGGAATCATAATGGCTGTTTTCTGGACAGCTGATCTCTGTAAAATAAATTAAAATATTAAAAGAGGATATTTAACAAGTAGGTATCTATCTCAGAAAATATCTGTTGCCCACTAGATAGTGTAAGTACTAACATGTTGCAAAAGTTCAGTGGTAGTTTTTAAAAGGAATAATGTCAACGCATGAATAAGGTAAGGCTTTTTAAAGAAAACTTAGAATTAATTTTGACCTAAGACAAAATGACTTATGTGTTTAATTTTTATAATTATATTTTATTTGACTCATGTATTTAATAATGAATTAACCCATCTGTTGTACAGTATTCCATTTTCAATAGGTTGCGAACATCTACCTAATTTTTCATCTGAGAAGGTTGAAGCACTGGAAGAATAAGTGGCATGTTAAAGGTGTCATCATGTGTTTATGACATTGGTGTGATTTGCACTATTTTCCTAAGCCTTTGTGTCAATCCATGAACTATATTGCATCCATGATGTAACATTATAAAAAAGAAACTTTCTGTACCAAGAAACTACTATAAGTGTGCTACTCCATAACTGTTGTAAGTGTCCCTGTTCCTTAGAGCTGATCTGGTGTCTGGTTGACGGATGATTACATATGTGTCCAAGGAGGGTAAATACAGAGCCTTGTTATTTTTGGATATGTTTTGCTAACAGTTGAAGCCTGTAACTGTTAGCCCTGACGTGGTTTTGAAAGTTCACCAAGAAGCCACTGCCAGTTGCACTCAAAAACAGTGTGAAGAAACAGGTATAGAAATGTTCCTGCATAACAACTATAGGAGGAGAATGCCATTGTTTGGAAAAGCTAATAAGCTGGGCCTGTGGTTCTATATGGCACTTCAGCAAAAGTTCTGTCCTAAATTTGTGTTGCTGTTGTTTACCTTCTACAGCAGAAAACATTAATTCTATGGTATATTTCTTTGTGAAGGATAACATGCCATGTGATGTCATTCATGACATCAGATATAAAGCATGGGGCTAACAAAAGAGTGGCAAAGAGCCTTGAACTGTGGGAAACAAGTAATTTGTTGATAATGACAATCACAAATGGTGGATATTATGGCAACACACAAGACACTGATAGTATCAAAGTGTTAAAGCAAATGTACAATAGTCCTATGGTGCCTTGCTCAAGAGAGTGATTCTAAAAGGTTTTATTGACAGCAGGGAGCATGATACTCAAAGTGATCCATTCAGACACTGTCTTCACATAATTTCTGATGTGGACTTGTGTCTATCTCTATGGGAATTGCTAGTCCATCTTTTAGACCATCTAACATATCCAGTTTTGCAATTTATGGTCGACTTAGATTCAAAACTGTCTGCAAAATGAATTTGATACTTTTCTTTATGAAAAATGCTGACAATTATAATATTTTGTCTCAGACGAATACTTCCTTTGAAAATCTATTGAGTGGCTGGTGGATGGACTCAGGTGGATACAGGCAGAGATTAATCATATGGTTGTGTCACCATCTGACCCCTTTAAAAATCTGAACATGTTGTCAGATGGTGGGGTATCCAACCTATGTAGGAACACAGTATGACACATTGGATGGTAGTCACATCAGACATTGATGTGACACATGACAAGACATTCTAATGAAAGCATATAAATCTAGTAACAGTCACAATTTGTTTTAGCATTTATCTGTTTGATTATGGTGCACAGAGCTGATGTTCTGCTTTAACTCTAGCGATATAACATAGCTTCTCGTGTCATTTCTATCTCGACCTTTAATTTCTTGACTCATCTGGTTGTTAAGACCCCTTAAAATATTTTCATAAGGTAATGTACATTTTTGCTATTATGTGATTTTTTGTAATCTGCCCATTATTAACATATTGATGCATTAAGTTCTTTGAATAGTCCTACAGTATAGATCTGTAAAGCCTTACCACAGAATCCCGGCCTCCGCCATGGTTGTGGTGGTGCCCCTTCAGCTTGACAATGAGCTGCATATGAATTCAATGCCTGGCACAAATTTGGCATATAGCCTCCACTTGCACAAAGATCATATACACAACTGTCTAGGAAATTTTGCGGAGGGAGAATGTGCTGCAGATATTAAATGGCCCTGGGGTTGATGATTATACCACAGTAGTCATTTTCAGAGTATCGTGCTTGATTTGCAGGGCCACAGGTGATACACAAGCCAATGCACTCATCACTGCACAATTCATCATTATCAGGCACTCTCCAGCTTTTGGCAAACTCATGATCTGACAGCGACAAGACACCATCAGATGTCAAGAAGTCATCTGAATTGTTATTAGTTAGAGTACCACAATCCACATGTAGAGTTGTAATAATTCAGAGGTACAGAAACAGTGACATAGTGATATCCATCGAAGCTAACAACTATTCCAAAATCCATACGGACAGTGATTGAAAACCACTCTTGTACACTTTGATTTTCTCATTCAGTAGGGATATAGGAAGAGAAGAAGTGATGTTGTTCACCTACAATAATACAATAAATACTAATTAATATATCCAAAATATGTGTTGTACAGAATTTCCTATTAAAGGCAATAGTGACAATGCGCATAAAAATATGTGGTACTTAGTTCTTTTTTTTACATTAAAGATCATTGGCAATGCTTGTTAAAAGTATTGCAGTAATTCACATACTGATGTCATCCAGACTTTATTATCACAGCACAAAGCAAGGGTCATTATGGGGGTATTAGGATGCATATTGAAATGTATGTTATGTAATTGTATCTATTAGACAGTATTGGCTGTCTTACAGATGTGCTGGATATTAAAGATATAGGGCCCCTTATTCAGTGTTAGTCGGTTGCACTGCACATTCATTAGCAGTGCATGTGCCATAGCCCACGGCCAGACTGGTACCACACCTCCAATCAGAGTGCTCTGCCTGTTAGACAGTGGGGCTGTGTAAGCACAGCTCACAGTGACTATGCATGGCACTAACACAGACCACTGCTGGAACACTGCCCACAGAAGCAAATGGAACCAGCACATCTCAAACAGGATAGCGCCATTGCTGCTGTGAGCCATATTCAGCTGGTGAAATGCTAATACACATACAGCATGAAAGGAACTAGGGGCATTTACATGCCATTCTGTGTTGATAAGAAGCTCTGCACAAGGCACCTTCATGACTCTGCAGGGGACTGTATGGAGCCGTGACAGCTCCTCCATCACCATTCCTTGCTCCTTAAACTGTTGATCAAACTGGTCCCTGGCATCAAGTTGTTCCTCCATCCCAGTTCTCTATCCAGATGCCCTGAACAGGTACTTAAACTGATATCTGTGGTTTAGTGGTCCCCCACCCAACTCGCTGTTCAGATGCCCCCAAAACTGTTGATCACACTGATTCCTGGCATCTGGTGGTCACCTATCCTTTCAACATGCATCCAAACCCCACTTCCCATCCAGGCCACTCAGATCCTTTGACCTCCCAAGGTGGCCCCCACTTACCCTAACTGGCAGCCCCTCTGTAACAGCAACCTGCACAGCACCTCTGCTCACCACCTCTGCTGGGCACCATCTGAGTGACAGGGAGCAAGCACATGCCTCCTGTAGAAACAGCTGCAAACTAGCATGCATAACTTTTTGGAATGGTCTTGAAAAATATTGCAATATTTGAGTAAGTTGTTTTAAGTTACCAGGATAATAATTTCAAAGTTTACGTATTACAAAATATTGTGCAAGTCACATTTCCCAAACATTTGGATGCATGCACCTCCACTATTATAGTTATAGGCATGATGTATGGCATGTGCATCCAGTGTCAAAGAGTTTTGAATCTTTCAAATCTGGAGAAATTCAACTTAGTAGTCTTAACGTTACTTTTACATGAAAATAACTACGTAGTACTTACTGGCAAGATATTATGAACATTCCTTAATTTTTCCCCAAATGTCATGAAAGGAAATAGGGAATATCATGACAATTTCACTAGTGAAATTTTATTTTCAAAACACTAAACACTGTACTTCATGAGGCAGTCAAGACCTGCGCTAAGGTGAAACGAGGAGCAAAGTCACATAAATCATGCTAGTGTTCCAGGAGGTTCAGGTAGCGGTCAGAGAAAAGAAGGCGCCTACAGAAAATATAAAACAACAAGAGGGGCTAGGGAAAAGGAAATGTACCATCTTACATCTAGAAAAGTCACCCAGATGGTGAGGGGGCAAAGTCCAGTAAGGAGCAGCGGCTGACACAGGGGACACATGGAGGGGAAAAGGGGTTCTTCCGGTACATTGGGGAGCAAAGAAAAACTAAGGACCATCTCGGCAGATTGAGATCAGAAGGAGAGTGGTAGAAGAGGCAAGGGACCTGGCAGAGGTATTAAATGAGTACTTCACCTCTGTGTTCCCTAGGGAGGGAGGGTGTCTACAAAGCAAGGCATGATGGGGATAGAAGCGGTAGTGAGGGGATCAGGGGAGCAACAGAAATGGAGCAAGATGGAGGGAGAGGTACCCCAGGGTTGTCACATCAGGATAAGGAAAAAAGGCCAGTAAGGTGGAGGGGATGGATGATGCTATCTCCACCGAAGGATGTGGTTAGCCCTCAAGGCCCTAGGGAAAGATAAATCTCCTGGGCTGGATGGCATTCATCTGAGAGTACTATGGAACTGGCAGACATACTGGCTGCACCCTGGCAGAGCTCTTCAACAGGTCGCTTGAGACAGGGAGTGTACTTGATGGACAGTAGAGGCACTTGTGGTGCCAATCCATAAAGTGGGGGTCGAGGGAAGTACCAGGTAACTATAGACCCATCAGTTTGACCTCGGTGGAGGGAAAAGTAATGGAGCGTATACTGAAGGAAAGATAGGTGGTGTACTTGGAGGAGGTGGGAGGTCTGGATAGTCGGCAACATGGGTTTGTGCCAGGTAGATCATGTCAAACCAATCTTGTGGAGTTTCACGAATGGGTAACATCAGAACTGGACAGGGGAAAGTCTGTGAATGTATTATTTTGGACTTCAGCAAGACGTTGACTCTGTTCCCCACAACGGTCTGGTGGAGAAACTGACGGGGTTGGGAGTAGGTCCTTTGATGGTCAGATGGATTGAAAACTGGCTAGCTGGATGCACCCAGAGAGTAGTGGTCAGTGAGGGAGCTCTCAAACCCTAGAGAGGTCGGTAGTGGGGTAAAGCAGGGCTCAGTCCTGGCTCCGATCCTGTTTAATGCATACATATCAGACATCAGGGAGGGTATAGGGTGTGAAATTAGTCTCTTCACTGATGACTCCAAGATGGGAGCAGTAGTTGAGGGGGGAAGAGGGGAGATTGGCCCTGCAAGGGGACCTGGACACCCTGGAAAGCTGGGCTCACACATGGAAATTAAATTTCAATATCACCAAGCACAAGGTGTTACATCTTGGGTGGAAAACCCTAAACACAGGTGCACCCTGGGAGGGGAGGCCCAGAGGCCTCAACAGGGAAAAAGACCTAGAGGTCATGGTGGATGCATATATGAATAACTATGAGCAGTGCAGGAGAGCATCTAGGAAGGCAAACAGGATGTTAGGATGCATTGTAATGGGGATCACCTCTAGGAGCAGGGAAGTGATTCTGCCACTGTACAATGGACTGGTTAGACTACACCTTGAGTACTGTGTACAGTACTAGAGACCAGACTTGAAAAGGGACATATAGCTCCTGGAGAGGGTACAGAGGAGGTCAACTAAGATGATATGAGGACTAGGGATTTGACATATGAGGACAGACTTGAGGAGCTCTGCCTGTTTTCACTGGAGGAGGAGAAGAGAAGCAGGGGGACATGATTGAGGTCTTCTGGCACCCAAGGAATAAATAGGGTAAACATGGAGGAGATCTTTAGACTAAAGTAGGGAGGTATCACCAGAGGGCATGGTTTGAAGTATGAATGTGGAAGGGTGAGGGGGGAAGAGGAGGAGGTTTTTCACTGAGAGGATGGTGGACCCTTGGAAAGCACTGCCTGGTGAGCTGGTTCAGAGATCCACAGTTGAGGGCTTCAAGAGAGGGTGGGACAGACATAGAAAGCGGATGTATCAGATGATGGCCTGGCCCAGGGGGGTGGGGATGGATGATAGGGGTTTCTGGAACACAAGGGGAGGAGGGCCTCAGCACCCAAGTAGGGATCTGAGGTTCGAGCAGACTCAATAGACCATAAGGCCTAATCTGCTGGCAATTAGTATGCTAGTATGTATCACAGCATCCAACATTTGGCTTCTTCAACTGGCAGCAGTCAGTCAGTATGTTATTTCTGATGACTCTCTGGAGTTAGCTAGAGAAAAAATCTCTGGGATTACCAATGCTAAGGAAAATAGCATGAAAATCTCCTTAGAGATCTCCACAGATTTGGGGAAAATAACTTGCAAAATCAATTGATACTACTGCACAACTCAGCTACCTGAGAAACATACTTGTTAATATACAAACCCTTTGTGGTAGGGACAAACGTCCACCACATATCTTGACTTTTTTTTTGTAATTTATGCTAATTACAGGGATTCATAATACCACACTTTATGTATATGCAAACTTGTGAGAAATATTTGGCTGCAACTAAACCTCCATTAAAACTAGAAATGGGCCAGAATTTTAAAAGTGGAAAAATTCCACATTTGCAGCAAAACAAAAACATTGAAAAGGGATTTTTTCCTTTTGCTTCATGCAAGCAGTTAAAAAAAGGTATGCCTCATCTTATTGGGCTAGGCAAATTTCTTAGTGAAGCTGCTGAACAGTTAAGTGCTGTCTGTGCAAAAACAATGCAGAAAAATTTCCCTGATGCAAAGATGTTTTTCCTCACACTCCAGTGAGTTGCAGACAGACCCATTAAAACTCAAACTCCTGAAACCTGAACACACATACACTGTGAAAATTGTCCTTCAGAACTGCCAAGTTTGGTAACTTTTGTATTGAGTAGTTTATAAATTAGATTGAAAACTTTGCAAATTCCCTTGTGATGAAATTGCACACACATTTTGAAGAAATATAACAGAAGTGAAATTGGTAATTTTACACAAATGCTGCTTAAATATTTTAAATTATGTACAGTCGTAGGAATTTCTCCTTTATGTGTACTATTTTATTTTTTCTAGTTGATGGTTTTGTATAAAGACTAAAAATTGTTTTCTGGCTTGCTGGTCCAATCTTGGGTGAGTTTTGAAGTCATCTAATCCTTTATGACCTTTTTCTCCTCAGGGCCCACATCAGCTCTGTACACACGTCAGCTTGCAGTATGACAAAATCAGTCTTTACTTCAAATTAACTGATTACAGCGTTTACCTATATTATACAGCTGCAAAACCATGAATAAGTACATGCAACTCCAAGTTTAGTCAGTAACACTTGAATGCACTGCAGTACTAAGTATTTGTATAAATGTGCCAAACTCCTAAAAAGTAAATTTTGTATTTCATCTTTCCATCCAACCCCAAATATAGCCTCACTCCCACTCTTCATTTTTTTCTAACATAGATTCACCACTTTACTGAAATTTCAAAATACTCCCTGAGTGTGTACTTTTAGACCTGTTTGCCTTCCCAAATGCATCACCCAACAAAAATGTGCAGATCTGCTCTGCATTTCCTTAGAATAATTCAGGTAAAGGGTACCAATTTTAAAAGGGGTGCATATTTTGAGAGGGTTGCAGTAGTAGGGCAAAAGAATTATTAGGAGTGATCAAAGAGTAACAGTGCCAATTCCATAAGGATATGGGGTACAAGTACATGTTTTGGAGGCACATGACAGAATGAGTTAATATTTAGAGGGGCACAGGAGTAAATATAAAACTCTGAGAGGGGAACTGGGGAGATAAAACAAAACTGGAGACATGGAGCATTAGAAGAGATGCTTGGGTTATGGGAAATATTAAGGGTCTGACATTAGTAGGGAAGAAATACAACTGAGGTGATGCAGTGGAAGGAGAACATTTATTGATTTTGTGTATTTAAAACATATAGTATATTACCAGGTAAACAAGTAGGGTTCAGGATGCTCATTTCCAATTATACTGTAACTTGGGGGAAGGGGACACAGAAGAAAATTAATGAAGTTAGAGGTCAGCACAATAACAGTAAACTGTAAAATGCTTTTGGAAATAGCAGACAAACATGTACATACATAAGGTGTATTGAAAACATCAAAGGCAATATACAGTAAAGTAAATGTAAAATCAAAAGAACCTGACCAATGTTGTAGTAGAACAACAGATATTGACTGGCTGGTGGGAGGGAGTGGTTATGGAAGAATAAATGAGCCAGTAGAACTCCTTAAGCTTAGACCTGTCGGACCTGGAGCTGGACAGTGAGGCTGTGGTATTAGGTATGCTATTTCACAGTTTTTATTTTATTTATTTATTTAAAATTTGGTAACAGGGAAAAGCACATTGATATGAGGCTCATTTCCAGGTGCAACCCTGGTGAGTGGGATATAAATAGGATAACTTACATTCATTTACGAAATACATATATTAAACTCATAATACAGATACATAAGTGCAAATACAGTGCAAGGTCCGCTAACGGACCTGAAAACTGTTACAAAATAATGGTCATCATATTTCAATAATTGTAGCACTCAAAGTAATACACAGAAAATAGTGACACTAGGGATTAAACTGATGAAGGCTGGAGGGGATTCATAGATGGATTGTGAATTTAACATTTGGCAAGGGTGAGGGAGGAGACAGAGGTGGCAGGGGTGGTGGAGAGGTGAGAACACTAGATAGGGGGAGTAGTCTGAGGAGTCTTTTGAAGGAGAAGAGAGAAAGGGCTAGGTGATGATCCAAGGAGAGCTGATTCAAGAAGAAAGGGAGGCGGTAGGAGAAGGATGACTGACCAGCAGCTAAGTATGAACAAGAAAGTGAGAAGGAGCATTTGTCCCTCTTGCGTACGGAGTATGCTGAGGGGTTTACTGGTGAGTGTCTGGAGGAGATGTAGGGTGACAGATTCCTAAACAAGCATTTTGCAATGAAAGAGAAACTGTGGAACATTCTCCTATGAGATGGCTTGGAGAGGGAGAAAGAGAAGTAGAGTAAAGAGTAATGAGTGTGTGGTGCAGCAGTGATAAAGCAACACAATGATTTTAGTACTGTATCGAGCCTAGAGAGGGCTGTGGTGGTTTCATAGATCACATCAGTCTAGTCTGTGACTGGAAGAATCCTCTTGGAAATCTTCTCCCAATGGGTAGGGAGATGAAGGCTGTCCTTATTACGTTAGATGACTGCCAATTTAGGTTGACGTTTTGAGCAGCTGGACTCGATGTGTGTGGAGAAATCTAGATGGCTGTCAAGCCAAATTCCTAGGTATTTGAAAGTGGGGATCTTGGTCAGATGGGCACCATCCATGGTAGAGAAAATGGAGTGTGGCCAATTTCTGTCTGGTACCAAACATCATGGTGACAGTTTTCTTGGTACTTGATTTTAGTTTGTTTGCTTGAAACCTTCTTTGTACCCTGCCAAAATCTATTGGGGAAGTCTATATCAAAATTAACATTATATTGTATGAATTAATTGTGCAATATATTGTCCTTGACTGTTTGCATCATCAGTTCCTGTGTAACTGTATTTTTTCTACAGATTGTTTATTATTTGTATTATTTTGCAATTGTAGTCTGTGTAATTCATTCTGGGTCATCCCTTAAAAGGGACCTTTGGTCTCAGTGGGCCTACCTGTCTAACAAAAATTAAATAAATACAAAATATATTAATAACATCAAATAATGTATCTGAAGGATGCTTGGCCTGTGTTCCATTTATTTCATTTAATATATTTATTTCACCAGGAAAAGACTCCATTGAGCAAGCTAATTTATAAGGAGTTCCTGAGTAGGACAGCATACATAAATCAGGAAGCAATGATACAGAATACAAAGGTATACAGAAGCTATAGAGCAATATACACAATTAGAAGTAAATTCACTGAATACAGACAGCTGTCATGTACTATATGCTCATTAGAAGCAATGCCAAATGAACACTAGTCAAGCCTGAAGCAGACAAGAGTAAATTAAACATAGTTTATCCAAGGAGTAGGTCTCAATGCCTAATTCTTCAGCCAGAGCCTTAAAGGTACTAAGGCTGACCAATGAGGTAAGTTTTAAAGGGGTTTGCAGTGTGTTCCATACTGTGGGAATAACACAGCTGACTGCAGATTTTCCAAGCTGTGTAGCATGTGTCTGGTTGTCCAGGAGGATGTAATTATTTCTTTTCTGAGGGAATAGCTGCTGTGGGATGTGTGGAAAATTTTAGTAATATATTCTGGGAGTTAATTGAATAGTACCTGTATGCCCATATGCACACATTTATTAAACTCCTAATAGTTAATGAAGATCAGCTGACTGTAGTATACAAAACACAATAATGAGTCCTAGGTGCTGACTGTGTGATGAAAGTGTGTGTCCTATGATAGAGCACATCTAACTTGGAAAAACAAGTAGCAGAACAGTGCTATAAATTAGGTCTGCATAGTCCACAGTAGAGATGTTGCAAAGTAAAACTTTATGGGCGAATTGTGGCCAAAGTGCCAAAAATTCACACTTCACAGAGCTTCACAAAGCTTCCCCACATCAAGGAAACTTCGACTTCACCTGCATCGAAAAGTTTTTGTCACAAAGTGTGGAATTTCACCCATGAAGTGCAGAATGCACAGATGAAATTCTGCACTTTGCAATGAATGTTTGTGCTTCATGATCTACAAAATTTGAGAATTTCCCAAATTCACACTTTCCGAAGTCCACAAAATTTTCAAATTATTTTGCAGAGCAAATTTTGCAGACTTCGCCCATCTCTAGTCCACAGTAGGTAGGAAGGTAACCTGGACTAGATGTTTCCAGACATCAGATGGAAAGCAGTGCTTGTTTTGATAGTAGAAGTCAAGTCTTGCCTGCAGTTTTTTTATGTTGTCTTGTCCATGCACAAGCAACATTTGTGGTGGTAGGAGAAATGCAGGGGTGTGTCAGTATTGGTGCGTGAAGGGCATGCTTTAGTAGGTGCATTCCTCATTCACCAATTAGCCAGCATGCTAGCACTGACACAAGTTTCTGCAAAGTGCCACCAACCTGAAACAAATGTGCAGCTGCAATCAGAGACAAGCTCGTCATGCAGTGGCACCGATGGCATGCCTTCCTACGTGCCTTTGTTGGTGAAGCATTTCAATTAAAATGTCTAAAAGAAGGCCGACATCAGGGGTGCAATCCTGTGTTGGCATGTCTGTCCCTCCCACATTGTGTGGCACACTGGGAGCCCACCCCAGTGTGCTGCCGTGAAAGAAAGCCGAACACATCTGCATGTTCCTCCCCATGCCCACCCCCATTGTGTGGCACACTGGGAGCCCACCCCAGTGTGGCCAAAATCATGGCCCCCAAAAGTCATGGGGCACGCTGGGAGCCAAACCCAGTGTGCCTAACATTTGTTTTAATTCATCTGAAAAGAAAGAAAACGGTCCCACAAGGTCCAATTCTTTTTTTGTATACCTGAAAAAAAGAAAATTGTCTGTTGGCTGCAGTGATGCCCCTCCCCCAACCTCCCCATCCCATACATACCTCTGCAGATTGGCGTTGTGATCTTCGGTTGAATGGGAACACGTCTGCACTCTTCAAAGCCGACTGCGAACTAAAGAAATGCCAGTAAGCTATGTAATGGCATAAATGGGGTGTTTCAACTTAGGTGGATATTTCAGGCATTTTTCTGAATTTTGGCTCAAAAATTTTAACATGGGGTTCTTGAGACCCCACTTCATGAACACATGCACTGTCATCTCATTATTCAGTCCCAAAAGGTCATTTCACGGTCACTGCGTGGAGTCACCATTTGGGACTGATTAATGAAATGACAGTGCCACTGTTCATGAGGTAAGGTTCCAAAAAGCTGTTGTTGAAAATGTGGTGAAAAATTCCAAACATTACTGTGTTATGAGTGTGCATTGCGCAGTTTCCATGCAGTCTTGTAACTTCAACAATTTTTAATATTTTACTCTAGATTTTCAGCATTGCCATTTTTCCCACCTCCTTATGAACAGTACAGCTGTCATTTTTCACATCCTGCCTGAAATGTGTTTTCGCACATATGGCACACAATGGCATGGTCGCTGTGGAAATCAACATTCAGGACAAATTAAAAATCACAGTGAAACTTCATGAGTGGAGGTCCTAAAATGCCTATGTTGAAAATTTTGTTTAAAACATACCCAAAATAATTGTAATAGGGCATGCGCTAGTAGTTTCTACACACGCTGTGACTTCACCAATATTTCATATTTTCATTCCAGATTTTCAATGTTGCCATTTTTATACCTTCTTATGAACAGTATGGCTGCCATTTTTTCACATCCTGCTTGAAAGTGTTTTGCACTTGTGGGCTAATAAGCAGTAATCGCTGTGGGAAATCAATGTTTGGGACAGATTAATAAAATCACAGTGACACAGTTCATGAGTAAAGGCTCCAAAATGCCTATGTTGAAAATTTGATTAAAAAAATTCCCCAAATGATTGCATTATGGGCGTGCATTGCACAGTTTCTATGCACACTCATGACTTCACCAGTTTTTCATATCTTCACTCCAGATTTTCAACATTGCCATTTTTTACACCTCCTCATGAACAATACAGCTGTCATTTTCACACCTCTGAATTTGTTTTCCATTCCACAGCACCAAATGGCACAGTCACTGTGCAAAATCACCTTTCAGCTAATGAATTGATAGTGCCGTTGTTCATGAGATGTGGTCATAAAAAGTCCATGTTGAAAATTTGGAGTGAAAATACCAAAAAACACCTGGGGCATTAGGGTTTCCAACTGTATCGCCCCACCATGTAGAGACTGACAGGCGCAAGGGTATGACTTGGGATTGTTGGCTGTAATGCTCATGCCATACCACCCCCACCCACCCTGCAGCCAGTGACAGGCATCGAGATGTGCCTTGGACTCTTCAGCCCCAAAGTTCACCCTGTTCTCCTATACTCAGGGCCCCTAGTGCTCTGTGGCAGGATATTCCGGATTCCTGCGATAGGGCTCCTTAGGGTTCTGCGGCAGCATTTTCTGATTTCCGCGGCATGATTTATTAATTTCTGTGGCAGAATGCAGCCCTGCCATTGGCTAAAATATGAAGTGATGTTATTGATGACATCACCTACCTAGCACAGAGTATGGGCTTCAGGATAAACAAGATGGGTGCGGGAGCCTGGCACTACAGAAAAACTGTATATTTGAATAAGAATTCACCAAAAACAATGAATTCTGTGGCACTATATAAATTCTGCGGCATGATGTAAATTCTGTGGAAAATTCTGCAACCACAGAATCGCAGAATTCCAGGGGCCTTGCCTATACTGCACCCATCTCAATGTATTTCCTTATGGAATGGGGTAAGCATAAGGCCCGATGACCCCAAGGCACAACGTGACACTTGTCAGAGTCTACAGGGTAGGGTGAGGTGAAATGACATGAGCGTTATGGCCGATGACCCAAAGGCACACCCCAATGCCTGTCAGTCTCTGCAGGGTGGGGGTGGGGTTGGCGTCAGTTCAATACTTCATTGCATTCCTATTATGTATCTCTCTAACTCCTGCACTACCAATGCCAATGCCAGCAAGACAATACTCAGCATTGACAAATGCTTGTTTAATATTGCCTCAATATGGATAGAGAAGGATACTCTATTGTCAAGCCAGACTCGAAGGTATTTATATTTATCTACCTCAACGGTCTCTCCTAATAGTGTAGTAATGGCTGGTACTGAGGTACATGGTGAGATAGCATTGTATGATGTGAAGAGCATCACCTTTATCTTGTAGGCATTTAGTAGTACATTAGAGTGAAGAAGATTGAGTTTATTGAAGACAATCTGAAGGTCAGAGCAAACAGTGTTGGTATTAAGCCTTGGAATGTACAGGTCAGTATAATCTGTTACAAATCTAATTTGACATCCCTGATATTCTCTCCAAAGTTGTTGATGTATAACATGAAGAGTAACTGGCTATGGACGGACCCTTGGGGGAATCCCTAAGGAGGGGGTACAGGCAGAATAGAGACCTTCTGCTTTGATGTGTTCTAACAGACCAATTAAGTAGCTGGAAGACCATTGCAGTTGAGCAGAGCCAATTCCTATATTACACAGTTTTTGGATCAGGATGCTATAGTCAACAGTGCCAAATGCCTTGCTCAGACTGAGGAATATAGCTCCTGTAATTTGTTTATGGTAAATGGCCATTAGCCAGTCATTACTGACTTTATCCAGGGCAGAGACAGTACTATGCTTAGGTGTAAAACTAGACTGAAGAGGTGTTATAATATTTGAATGCTCCAAGGAAACTCTTAATATTGCATTAAATAGTTTTTCCAGGAGTTTAGCCAAAATTGGGAGAATGGCTATAGGTCTGAAGCTGGTGATAATACAAACATCTTTGGATTTGAAGAGGGTATAATTTGCACTGTTTTCCAGAGCAAGCAGATGTCATTACTGGAAAGAGATAGACTAAAAAGATGGGTAATGGATACTGTAAGCTTCCTGAAGTCAATTCTAAGAAAACATTAGTCCAGCCCATCAGCGCTTGCACTTTTTATGGTGTCTACGTAGAAGCAGAAAAATATTTTGTCAGCAGAAAAGGACCTTTAGACCCATCCAGTCTGCCTCTTGTCCCTGCCTATTCCATCACCACTGAAACTAGTTGGTCATAGGTGTCACTTCCTCTGCCATTCTTCTACCTAATATGCCCCTGTGCCTATCCCATGCATGCTTCAAACTCCCTAGTCTTTGCTCCACTATCTCCTCTCTCCTCTGGCAAGCTGTTCCAGTCATCTACTATGCTTTCCAAGACATATTTCTGTACATCTCTTAAACTTCCCAGCTTAGCTTCATTGCATGTGCCCTTTTTCTAGTGCATTCCTTTCTCTGAAATAGACCTCTGCTTGCATCTTGTTCAGTCCTATGAGGTACTTGTAGATTTCAGTCATGTCCCATCTCACTCTTGTCTCTTACAGGAGTGCATGTTGAGCTGCTGCAGCCTCTCCTCATAAGACTTTATGTGCAACCCCTCACCATTTTGGATGCCCCTCTGCATCATTTCTGCTCTTTAAATGTCTTTGAGGAGGTGTGGCCTCAG
The DNA here is from genome assembly GCA_016271365.2 of Neoceratodus forsteri. Lineage (NCBI taxonomy): Eukaryota > Metazoa > Chordata > Ceratodontiformes > Ceratodontidae > Neoceratodus > Neoceratodus forsteri. The sequence goes on from CM028138.1 coordinate 83,497,903, forward strand.
AACTGGACACAGTAATCCAGGTGGGCTGCACCAGTGAGTGATACAACAGCAGCACCATCTCCTTCCCCTGCTTGAAATCCCTCTCCCAGTGCACCCAAGTATCCTGCTAGCCTTTCCCACTGCTTTGTCACACTGCCCAGCTACCCTGAGATCATCAGATATGATAACCCCTAGGTCTTTTTCCTGCTTGAAGATTGAAAACTCCACTACTCCCCTCCCCATCTTATAGACAGCCTTGGGTTCCACAGCCCTACATGAATAACCTTATACTTCTTGGCATTAAAACTCAGCTGCCATCCTCCTAGATAATTCTTCTAGTTTCCTCAGATCCCTATGTATTATATCCACCCTTTCCTGCTTGTCAGACCTGCTGCAGATTTTTGTATCATCCACAAAGAGACACACCTTACCTTCAATCTCCTCCTCAATGTCACTTATGAAAACATTGAAGAGGACCAGTCCCAGCACTGAACCCTGTGGCACCCCACTAGTCACTCTCCTATTGCCTGAGTGGCTACCGTTTACTATCACTCTTTGCCTCCTATCCATTAACCAGTTTGACAGCTGGCTTGTCACTTTCTTCCCTACCCCAGGCTTCTTACTTTCTTAGAAAGTCTCCTATGTGGCACAGTACCAAAAGCCTCACTGAAGCCCAGATAGGCTATGTCCACTGCTCTCCCTTGATCCACCTCTCTGGTAACCCAGTCAAAGAAATCTATGAGATTAGTTTGACATGACCTCCTTCCTGTGAAACCATGCTGCTGGTGGTCCTGCAGCCCTTCTGCCTCCAGGACAGGTGCTCCATGGGCCTCTCCTTCAGTAGAGTCTCCATTAACTTCCCCACCACTGATGTGAAACTGTCTGGCCTGTAGTTGCCAGTAACCTTCTTACTGCCACTTTTGTGCAGAGGGACCACATCTGCCCTCATCCAGTCCTCTGGAACTTCCTCCATCTGCCAGCAAGGTGCTAGAAAGTGCTGCCAGATGGATGGCCATCACCAAGTTCAGTTCCTTTAGGACCCTTGGATAAATCCCATCTGGCCCCATCACCTTATTCTCCTTTAAGGCTTCTAATCCCTTCCAAACCATCTCCAGCAAGAATGGACCTGTGTTCCCTTTCCCCTCTCCCTGTTACTTACTGCAGCATGCTAGTCCATCCCCCAATCCTCTTTCATGAAGACCAAGCAGAGGTAATCGTTCAGTATTTCTGCTCTCTCTTGATTCACCACTGCGCAGTCCCCCCACCCTCCTAATTCTCACTATCCCTTCCCTTGTAATATTTATTCATGGTGCCCATCTCCCTGAGGCTCAGGGTGCCATTACAAAGAGTAATCATCATCCTCTTTTCCACATAAAGCTGGAGAAGGCATTGTCCCCTCTTTTGACTTCCTTAGCTATCTTCTCCTCTGTTAGGGCTTTAGCTACCCTCACCCTCCTTCTTTCCTCTCTTTCTTTTGCCAGATATAGCTCCCTGCCTTCATCCTTCTGGGTCCCCTGATACTTTCTAAAAGCTATTTTCATCTCCTTCACTGCCTTTACTACCTCCTTAGAAAAACATAACAGCCTCTTCCCCTCTATCTCTTGCTTACTTCCTCCAAACAGCATGCTGTAGCTCGGCTATAATCTCAATTTTTCTCTATTGAGTCTCCACTCCCCCATGCCTCCTCCCTTCAAAGCATTGTCTGAGGCAGATTCCCATTCTTTAAAATCTTCCTCCAGAAGTCCAGGACACTCATCTTAGTGTGTATTTTCCTGTTTTATCCATATGCCAAACCACACTGTATGGTGATCATTTGTGCCCAGGGACTACTCACTGTGATGTCAGCAATGCTACTTGTTTGTAGATATACAAGAGAGAGAGAGAGAGAGAGATACTTTTATTTATAAAGTGTCCTTCCCAGGCATGGAGCCCTGTACAATCCATACAATATAATGCACATAAAATATTCATCTTCACACACATAAAAACATTACATTACAGAGTGAAACATCAGCAAATTCAAATTCAAATCTCAATATTAATAAATAAAATGACAGTAATCAAGAGTGTTTCATACTATAATAAATTAAATGCTTTTTCAAATTAAAATGTCTTGAAACCCTTCTTAAAGGCTTCCATCGAGAGGGCCTCTCTCAGATACCCCAGGAGCAAGTTCCACAGGGTAGGCACAGCCACGGAGAAAGCACTATCTCATGTAAGCCATAGCCTTACCCTGGGAACCACCAAGAGGCCATCCTCGGAGGAACAGAGAGGGTGAGTCGGACAATGTGGAACCAGGAGGTCTTGTAGATAGTCAGGTCCTCCACAACACAGGGGCCTCGGGCTGGATGAGGATAATCCCATCACCACCCTTTGCACTCTGTCCATGAGGTAGGATTTAAACCAGCTGATGACACTGCCAGTTAGTCCACATCAGTTCCGAAGGTGGTACAACAAACCTCATGGTCCATGGTGTCAAATGCTGCAGAGAGATCGAGGAGAACAAGAATAGATTGCTCTCCCCTATCCTTCACTCTAAACAGATCATTAGACACCCTCACCAGGGTGGTCTCTGTACTATGCCGAGGTCTAAATCCAGACTGGAACAACTCAAGCTGACTGGTCACCACTCTGTTCAAAACCATCCATAAAATTGGGATGTTTGAGACCAGTCTGTAATTGGTGAGGCAGTCTAGGTCCAATGATGATTTCTTCAAAAGGGGTCTCAACAGGGCCTCTTTAAAGGAACTAGGAAGACCCCACTCCTCATGGAACATCAAATGATCTCAGCAACCACAGGTCCAATCAGGTCAATACAACTGATCAAAAGTTGGGTTGGACCCAGGTCTAGTTCATAATAGGTTGGCTGTATCTTTGAGACTACAGTATCTCACTCACCTCATCCACTTCAACTGGGTCAAACTCACTTCACACAAGAGGGGTGCCCCTCCATGCATCTGGCTTGACCCCACAAGCCAATTGAGCAACCCTGGAAGAGATATGGGATCTGATAGAGGACACCTTGTCTGCAAAAAACAGAGCAAATTCTTCACACCTAGTGCTTGAACTAGATCCCCCTGGATGGAGACAGGCCAGGTGTAACAACCTGTCTACCATGCTGAAGAGCTAAGCTGGTCTGTTCTTTGCTGCAGCAATCTCCCCAGACAGAAAATCCATGTTATTTTGGGAGATTGCCCTTTGATAGTCACTACAATGTGACCGCTAAGCCAATTTATCCTCCATCAACCTGGACCTTCACCGGCGACACTCCAACTTCTGATGCTTAATCTTCAGCTCCCTGAGGTCCCCATCAAACCATGGGGGTCTCTGGCAAGTAATAAGGGCAGTGAATGGACAGACATGATAGAGTCAAAGAATGCGGTGACAGCCCTATTATAGGATGCCACCACCCCTCCATACTTGTCCAGCATGCAGTTTCCACACTTGATAGGTCTAGCACTGCCTGTAGTCCTTTTGGGGATAGTTTCCATAAAAGACAGTACCGAACTGTCTCCACAGAGGAAGGACCCTCAGGGGGTCTCAAAATGAGAACCTCATGGTACTACTGTATGATCCGATCATACCACCGGATCAATCCGGAAATCAATGACCTCAAGCTGCAGTGTGAACACCAGGTCCAACATGTGCCAATGTCATTGGGTCACTGAGGTAACAGCCTGCAACAGGCCCAGAGCTTCCATACCTTGGAGGAGGTCACAGCCAAACAACGAGATTTCATCATCGACACAGGCGTTGAAATCCCCCAGAATCATCCATCTGTGGAATCCAACACCAGTCAGCAACAAAGTCCCTGACCTCCTGAAGGAATTCCCTTTTCCCACCAGGTGGATGGTAAATGAGCAGGATTCTGCAACCTGTGCCATGACCCCCCCCCCCCCAACAGCCATAAACTTAAAGGACTTAGTAGTGCACACTGAGAGCACTAAATGTTTTCAAACTGTTTTGAAACAAATGGCCACTCCTCTGTGATCCTTCCTCAGGCTGTGTATCACAGAGTACTCCAGCTGGAAGTGCTGCCTCCAAGATGGGGTCAGCATTTTCATCCAGCCAGGTATCTGTGATGCAAGCCAGATCTACTGAGGAAATCAAGTCTGCCATTATAGTGATTGTGTTCCTTATTGACCTGGCATTGCAAAGCACAACACTGGTCAGATGAGTGGGAACTGCTGGACAAACCATCTGTCAACTCTCAATGGTGGAGCCCTTGGTTATGGAAATGAGACAGGGAGGATCCCTCTCCAGCACCCATTTCACCCCAGGGTGCCCCCAAGGACTCACTATTGGAATCATTGCCTCCCTGGCAGCCACTCCCATGCCCCTCTGTTTTGACCTCCATGCACATACAATCCCCAATGCTCTGCACTTCACATATACTGTACTTCTGCAAGTAGGGGAAGAAGATCAAAAGGTCAGATATCACACAGCTGGGCCATGGAGCAGCTGCACCTTGGGGGCCAAAGAAACCAGCACATCCTGACTGTTCAACTACTAAATATTAACAATAAATCAAAATGAAATACAAAATTAAATTAAAACCTCCCCATCCTCAAAACAACTCACCGAAAGAAAGCCCAATACTACAACACATTTAACTTACAAATGCAAACATAAAAGACAATCATTCACGCCAACACATACAATTCACACATACCAACACACACACACAATTTACTCCAAAAACAAACTTTAAACCCCACTTAAAAAAACAATTCAAGTATCACAGGCAGTCAGATATAAAGAAGTCCACAAGTGTACTAATCAAAGGCCAATAAACTGTAATTCATAAAAAAGTCCAGTATAATGTATAATATATGGGACTCTCATTCCCAAATGTCAGTCCAAGTTCTAAAAGGCTGAAGGCACTCTCGCTCCCTTTCATCAAGCCTTAAAAAAACAGTTGTTCAATTAAAGTGAATGATCCAGAATAGCCCTCTCACAGCCTACAACTGACAATGAAAAAATGTTATAGCCTCCTCTTTGTCACTGTCATTGCCAACGAGGCTTATTTCTGATTCAAACAAGGTTATACAGTATCTAAGTTTAAATGATTGAAGTCTCCCAGAAGCCAGCACAAATTTGGGCTTTTCCAAAATGGCACAGAGATGAAATCTTTACTTAGAATCCGGCACCCATATCCAGCTTTACCATCCTAGCATGACCAATCCATCAATTTTGATCAGTATTTGCAGTCGTAGAAATCCCCACTCAAAACCAAGCTCCACTGCACACCAGTCCAAGAAGGACCACAGTTGAAATCAGATGGTCCACCAAGACTGATCTGCTGAAATTCAAAGGGAGAATGCCGCGGCACAGTCAGCCGGACGAAATCTACCAACTCAGAGAGATCAGTAAGGTTCGTCCAAGTAGCCAATTCAATGCCAGATGCAGAGTCCTCCAGTTAAAAACTTCTTCCAGTCAGCCCAGAAAATCACCAGAAAATTGCCAGCATCAGGGACATGACCCACAAACCTCAGGCAAGTGAACAATAACAGTATGTCCAATTGTAAATGAACATAGTGCAATGGGACTGCCCTGACTAGAAACAAAAAAGCTATCTCCTAGTTCTAGCTCACTTCTAAGCACTATCACTAACCCACCTAACTAGATCACTAACTAATTCAATTTTCAAGCAGATTGCCAGTAATAGAATAATAACTCTAAAACTCTAAAAATGCTAAAAACGCTCTGTAATGCAGATATTTTTTTCCCTCAACGACGGTTAGCCCATCATAGCTGCCATTGTACCAGTTCCAGTAATGCATGGTCCCTAGTGGGTTCCAAAACCAGCTACCTGAGAATTTCCCCTTGTATGGAGTTGAGGATGGCCCTGTCTCTTGATATAGCTGTGGCAAAATTCCCCAATCTACATCCATCAGATTAAAGTCCCCCGTTATCAAATTTCCCCTTGCTGACTGTTTTGCTATTGGCTTCCCCAGGGCTCTGTCTATATCCTCCCTGTATTGTAGGCCTAGACATCACCTCATGTGAATAACAGCCCTGACCCCATCTCTAGGCTGACCCATAGTAACGTCAGTCTTTCTTTGTCCTCCTGTTGTCCCAGTATCTCAGTAGGACTCATCTCCTCCTTCACATATAAAACAACCTCTCTGCCTTTCCTACCTGACCTGTGCTTCCAGAACATGGTGTACCCTGGGATGGCCACTTCCCAGCTGTGGTTATCTGTGCACCATGATTCTGTTAGGGCCACCAAATCCAGATCTGCCTCTGCCTCTGCTGATTGCCTCAAGGTCAGGAATTTTGTTTCCAGACTCCTTGCATTGGCACATGTGGTCTCTATTCTCTTTGTCCCTTTCTTCCTCTAACCTGCCTCCCTGTCATCCCCAGTCCTGCCCTCCCCTGTTGTGTTGTCTCCCTGACTCTGCCTGCCCTCCTTCCAGCTAAAGTTCCTCTTCAGACTTGTCTTGCCCTTCTGTTTGCTTCCTTCACTCTCCAGGACTTCTTCTCCCTGATTTATTTTCCCTATTGCAGTAGTCTCCGGGGGAGCATCTCTACCTCCCACACTGTTTATATCTCTTCTCTTGGCTGTTTTAAATGATCATCAAAGTAGCATTTAAACCTTCCATCCAGGACTGCCTTCCCTGCCTGGATGGATGGAGGCCATCTCCTTGTAGAGGCCTTGATTGCCTCAGGTTTGATCCAGACTCCCTGATGTAACCAAGCCTTCTCCCTGCACCATGTCTTCCAACCACTCATTGAAGGACCTGAGTGCAGTTCCCTAGCCTTTCCCTGATCAGGCATGGTAGCATGGTAGCACCTCAGTGAAGGCAACTGTGCAATCTATGTGCTTCAGGCCCTCCCCAACCCTAAACCTATCCTGCACTATTCCTACAGCTTTCCATGCCAGATCATTTATCCCCAGATGGACAACAACATCTAGCTCCCTTCCTACCCCTCTGCCCTGCCAATCTCCAAGATCTGTCCTCCAGTCCTCACTGCTGAAGTGTCTGGAATGCAACTGTACTACCCTGTCCCTCCCATCCCCTGCTCTCAATTCAGTCCCCCTACTATGGGTCTCCCACCTGCAATGGCGTCCTCCTCCTTGGTCAGGGGACTCAACTATCCCTCCTTGGATTCTGCTCTCCTTGGCAGTCTCACTTCCCTCTCTTACCCTTCTTTGGGGCCTTGGCTTCCTGTCCCATCAGAATGGTGAAGGAATTGCACAGTGTAAAGTCTGAGGGTGCCTCCTCCTTTCTCCCATCCTCCTGGAGCCCACTAAGGTTTAACTGCTCTACCTCCTTGCTGGCATCTTTTGTGGGAGCAGTGTCAAACTAGGTGGCCCCGAGTGAGGCAGATGGTGCCCTCTACTCATGCCAGTTCAGCCCAGAGTCCAGTGACCTCTCCTGTCAGCCAAAAGAGGTGCCTGCATGTGAGGCAACACCTCAGTCCCCAGAACCTGTCTCTGAAGATTATGGCACAGCACCCATTTCACTGCACCACTCCCACGCCAGATGATTTGTTTATCCTCCTAACTTTTTGCTTCCCTGCCTTTCCCTTGCCTAAAGGCATCCGTTATCATTAACCCTTCCCTGGTTTTCTTTTAGCTTTCCCTTCTGATTCTGTGTTGGACCCCATACTCTAAATTTGGTTTTACTTTAATTTCTTTTTTGGTCCTTTGGAATGCGTCTACCCTAGTAGAAGTTGCTCCATCTGTTTAAAAGTGATGAGTGGAATGTAAATGGAATAGCCAATGGACTAGGCAATTTTGCAATATCCACAGGAGGGACTGGGTAAGTTACAGCTGGGGAGTTATAAAATGCCAGGCCAGCAGAAGCAAAATAGGAATGTGTTTCTTCCTAAATGATTGGATTTCCTATATAAGTTTACCATTTACTAAGATTTTCTGGGGGGTGGGCTGGGAGGCAGAAGAGGAGCCTTCAACTAACTTGACAGTTTTCCAGAATTTGGCTTAATCGTGTTTCTTGCTGCATAGGGAATTTAAGTAGTAAGTGTAATTTTTTGCCCTATTGAGTTTGCTACAAGAATTTCTCATTCACCTGAAAATGGCCCAGTCTGGATTGATTTCATATGCCTGGTGGTAGCCCACAGCAGGTCCCTTTTCCTTAGGCTCCCTTTCATCTCCCTGCTGAAAAATGGTCAAGATACCTTTTATACTGCGCATTTGACCATAGGTGCAAGCTTACTAGTGACCCCCAACAACACACTGTTGAAAATTTCTGTTGCATTATGTACTGTGGGGCAATGCAAAATGTTTACCAGTTTATAGTGGCTGTAACAGGGAGCTGCTGTTATTTACCGTGTAAATCAAAACAGTGTGCCACTTGTCTCCTCCCTTTTCTCTCACTCTTATCTGTCTTCCTGTTTTCTTTCTTTTTTCCATGTCAGGGTGGCCGACCTGACATTCTTGTTGCTTTTCTGTCCTGTTTTCTTATAAACTCCCTCTGCTTGCACATTAAGGGCTGTAAGCACTTCTCCCTTGATCTCCTGAATTAGAGTTAATTATTTGCACAAGTCACACTGTTTTTAAAACTCTGAGCAGGAGCACATGGGAATAAGCCATATCATGCTTTTAGGTTAACAAAACACTGGTGCTCCTGCTTACTAGATGAGTCCCACTGCTGAGCATGATTAGCATTGGACCCCACAGCTGCATGTTGCAGCTCTTATTTTCAGAAGGCAGCTCTGATGACTGGAATGCTCCGGTCACACTAGATGACCCAGGAGCATGTGTTAAAGTGAGCAGGATGTCTGAGCAATTGCCACACCAAGCGGTTGGAAGATAAGCTCCTTGTTCAGAGCTGGAATAGGAGAATTGCTTCGAAGCAAAAGCATGCTCTGAACCATCAGGAAAAACCAAAAGTGTGGTTAAAGAAATACCACTTGCCATTTAGTGGAACACTATGGGCAGATGTATAAAAAACCCTGTAGTGTCCCATAATTAAATGAAATATGAAAATGAGTTTCTGCATCCCCAGAGATGTTGTAACTGGGGCTGTCTGTAGACATAAAGCATATTTGGGCAAAAAGGGCCAAATAAAAATCCCCTGCATGTTAAAGCATGGGATAATATGGAAACTCCCCAGTTATGTAATGTCATGGCCTATGGAAACTCCCCCATTATGTAATGTCACGGCCAATGGGAATTACCCCCACAAAGTGTGATGTAATCCCTAGAGTATAAATAGGGCTCACCACTATGGGACCATAGGTAGCAGAGTCAGTCTAGTGCTGATCGTGAGCAGGGAAAGACCTACTAACGGAGTGTGCTGTTTTCACTCCAGAATAGAGAAGTGTAAGAAGGGATTACACTTAGGCTATCTTGGCTGAAGTAAAGCCACAGCCTCTGTTGATGGAAGCAGTGGGCTGAATTATTGTGTTGAACTAATCAGCAGTTATTTTTATTTCTGTATTATTTTGTTGTTTTTATTTATCGAAAATAAATTGATAAATGCACTTGTGCATTTTTTATCACTTACCTTTGGTTGCTGTGTCTTTGTATCCCTACATCAGTGGTGCTAACTCATTTAGGTAATTCATGACACTGAAACTGGCAACATGACTTTTCAGTATGAATTTGGGTTAGTGGAATGGAACTTTTGCGCCCCCACCCAGAGCATGCAACCACATTGTGATTACTGATGTCCTTGTAAACTGCAAATTGAGTGAATTTGTGAGGCCTGTTAGTTAAGATCAGGTCTAGCACAGAGGCATTAGTATTGTTATTTTGGTTAGACCTTGTTGGTTCAAATATAAGTTGTACAAAATGAAGATCATCACATAGCTTTTTCAGATCATTAGATTTGTGGGAGTGCCAAACCAAATTTAAATCTCCAATAATTAGACTTAAGTTTGGGCAGCAGCTTACAATGCTGGTAATATGCTGCAAAAGTTCTGAGCCACCTTTAGGTGGTCTATAGCATCCAATCACATTTAAGGATTCATTACGGGATAGGAAAGTCTTGACCACCAGACATTTGAACTCATCTTTTACCAAATGGCAGCTGTTTGTATCTGAATTGAACCATTAATTGATATATAGGGCCAGGCTACCACACCCTGGAGAGCCTGTCCAGTTGATAAAGGTTAAAGGAGGGAATGGCTGTCTCAGTGAATGCACAGACCCTTTTAGCCATGTTTCAGTGAGTAGAAATGTCTGATTTAATATGCACAGCCTAGATTTTTACTTTATCCAATTTGTTTAGCAAAGATAGTAAACGTCTATACTTATATATTAATTCAAACTGTAAGTATACATCAAGGAAAGTGGGGCCAATTATGGAAAATAAAACTATCCCAGAGGATGATCAAATAATTGCTGACAAATTCAATAAATATTTTTGCTCTGTATTTTCAAAGAATAATGTGAATTTTACAAAGCTTAATCCAGGGTTTGGACCTGACCTTTACATCAATAGTCTGAGGTTTATGATGAATTAATAAAATTAAATCCAACTGCTAGTTGTGGTCCAGATAATATTAGTGTCTACTTGTTGAAGCACGCTGCTAAATCTTTGGCATATCCACTATCAATTCTATTCAATTTATCCCTTAAATTGGGAGAGTTGCCAAATGACTGGAGAACAGCGGTAATTATCCCAATTTTCAAAAAAGGGAACAAATCTAAAATAGAAAATGATAGACCGATAAGTCTAACATCTCACTGCTGTAAGACATTAGAATGGATTATAAAGAATCATTTGGAAGCAACTTTAGATCAATTAGGAATTAGTAAGACCCAGCATGTCTTCAAAAAAGGAAGATCATGATCTACAAATCTCATTTAATTTTATAATCAAATCAGTGAGAAATTAGAAATGGGAGTTCCTACCAATGTCATTATGTTAGATTTCGAAAAAGCATTTGATAAGGTTCCACATAGTACCCTGATTAATAAATTAATCCAACTAGGAATAAATACTAATATTACTATATGGCTCCAGGCATGGCTTTTCAATAGGACTCAGTTTGTACGCATACAAAGGAGTACCTCAGCTTTTAGATCTGCTGGAAGTGGCATCCCCCAGGGTTCCGTGTTGGGACCAATTTTATTTAATATTTTTGTGAGTGACATGAATAAGGGTATTCCAAATTTAATAATCGAAATTTGCAGATGACACCAAATTAGGGACAGTTGATACCCTTTGGAAACATTTATCACTAGTGACTGATTTGGCAAAAAATTGAAGATTGGGCATTAGCTAACGATATGTCCTTAAATGTAGACAAGTGTACTGTCATCCACTTTGGTGCTAGTAACCCAATGTATACCTACATTCTGAACCAGAGTCTACTAAAAATTCAGTAAAAGAACATGATCTAGGAATTATAGTGAATAATAAATTAACATCTAGAGATCATTGTTTATCAATTTCTGGCACGGTAAATAATCTAGTGAATAAAATTAAAGAAATTGTTTACTTGTAAATCAGAACAGGTATTAATTTCAATCTATAAAAGTTATGTTAGACCAATTCTAGATTATGGGGCACAACTCTGACCACCACAAATTATCAGAGAGATATAAAAACTATTTAAGGAGTGCAGAGGAAAATGACCAGAATACTTAATTTGAAGGGAAAAACCTATCAGGAGAAATTATATTGTACAAAAATACATTCCCTAGAAGCACATCATCAGAGGAGTCATCTCCTATTTTTGTTCAAACTACTCCAATCCCCTGATCTTATGGTTGAGTGTGGAATTCAAATTATTAATACACAAGATTATCTAGAATCATATACTAAAAAGTTAGCTGTTCCAAAAGCCAAGACTAACAAAAGGAATTGTTTCTATACAGTTCAAACAATTATGGCATGTAATAAACTCCCACAGAGTATTGTGGATTCACCAAATTTGGATACTTTCAAAAACCATTTAGATGAACATTATTATTCCTTTCAATGATTGGTATAACTATTCCCACATATGTGGGGGACATTCACGATGGGCCTATGGGCTCCCTTATGTCCTCAATTCCTAGTAATTCTCACATGTAATTACATAATCTTTAGACCTTTAAAGTGAGGTAAATTCTGTCATGGAGAGCACTTGGGTGGGTGGGCCTGGATTTGTTTCCCCTTACCAGACCACAATAGCAGGATTAGAATAATGTTTTTTACACGTGAAGGCTAGCATAATAGACTTTGATTTAAGGATTTAGTCTTGGTCTTAATAGTGGCTGAAAACATAGTTATCTCACTTTCTGTACATTTAATTAACAAACAGAACTAGATCATTTATCCTCTTCAAACATGAGAAAATGATCAACAAGTTAAACAATTTAAGTCAAAAATACACATAGTATCATCCCCAAAAGAACTCTGTGTCCTTTTTTTTTTCGTTTAAATTGCATAGCTTGTTGATGATTTTCATGTTTGAGAGGAGAAGGTGAATGTCCCAGTTCACTTTTTATTAGTTTAATTGTACAGAAAGTGAGATAATGTTTTTCTGATTTTTGGGGGTTACCATAGGCTCTCTTGTCTTGTTTATATTGTTCTGAGTTTACTGCATTTCCCTTGTTGTCATGGAATGTTTTGTAATTTTGCTGTTATGGAATTGGGATTTTTTTTCATTTGCTTTTCTGTTTGTACTGGTATTTATGCAAACTTTGAATAAAGTGTTTATATACAAAAAAAATACTGGTGGCTGTGAAAGGAGCACTAAAGAGTAACTTCCTGAAATAAGGAGCAAATACTATGGGGATAGCCATCATGGTAATAGGATTTGCAGAGGTTAGTTGAGAGGCAAAATTATGGTATTATGGCACCAAAGTGAGCCAGGAGCCCTGAAAGGTTCTGATAAGACAAAATAGGAGGCTTGTGGGAGGCACAGCCAGAGGGTAGCGATATGGGTTAGCAACATAAGAGGTTCAGTACCCTCAATGTCACATATGGTAGAAATATTACACCAGACTGGGAGATAGTGGTAATAAGCTAACTGGAGCAGTGTCAAATGTGCTCTATGGTTACACAAAATGAAGGAAGTGCTAAATCAGCTAGGTTGCTTATTAGACCACAGTGCAAGTGTAATACAGAACAAAGGAGCACAACCTCTTTTAACTAGTTGCTCATACGTTGAAAGTAACCCCCACTCAGATGAGGCATATCTAGGAACAAGTAAAAAAAAATGTAATTTCAAATAAGTAGTAAAGGATTTGTAACTTCAAACAGGCTAAACTGAACAATACCACTAGGGTTATATATGTATGTAAAACAGGCAGTAGTGGGACTCAGCTAGGGTACCAACTGAAGTTGGTTAAACAATGCAAATATAATTTAAAAATATCAGAGAGCACATCTTCCTCTTAATTATGAACTTCTATGCTTAAAGTAACACCCATCCAGATAGGGTGTATCTAGGAGTAAGCAACTGGTATTTGGTAACAGAATAGTGTAGGGACAGTTACAACTAAAAATGGGAGTGGTAGCTCCCAATATAGAAAATTATAGAAAGCGGGCAGGCATAGTGCAGCAAATGAGATTAAAGAGACCATGAAGCATAGTTTATAATTTAAACCCCACAGTGATTCATATAATACAAGGAGGTAACACTAAGTGCAAGGTAGTACAGATGGCAATTTGTTTATTTAATGGTGTATATATTAAATTGATACAAGCTCTTGATTACTTTTAGATCAGTTTGTGTGGCACCTGCTGTCTCCTGAGTTGACTCCTATGGGCAGTTTCCCTTGTCTCCTGGTGTACTGCAGACCTTCACCTGAGGACCTCTTGAGCCAGGCATCTGACTAGGATCTGTAATGGATTCTAACTGTAACTGAGCAGAGTCTCTAGCTGACAGCTATCACCACAGATGACGCTCATGGTAGATGCCCTTATTCTGCAGCCCCTAGCAGGTCTGCCAACTGCACAGAGGCCAACTTGAGACAACAGCCAGAAATTAATGGAAGATGGAAACCCATCCCCAGCATGAGCAGACTGCCTGAGAGAAAAGGAGCAGAAGGAAGGTCCCAAGGCAGCCATTGTCTCTGCAGTGATCATTGAGGGGAAGGGGTATTCAGATTGAGGAGCCCACCTCATAATCGTTTGCTGATGAAGGAACATGGATTCCAGCATTCTATGGCAGATAAGGATTTTTTAAAGTTTCTATTGTATCCTCCCCCTTTCCCTTACTTCCTTCAATGAGTACATATTCAGTTCCCTTAATCTCTCCTCATATGGCTCTTGATGTAGTCCCTGCACCATTTTGGTTGCCTGCCGCTCTACCACCTTCACCCTATCCCTGTCTTTCTGGAGGTGGGGCCTCCAGTACTGGACACAGTACTCAAGGTGTGGTCTTACCAGTGACCTATAAAAAGGATACAATACCTCCTTCTTCCTACTGGCGATACCCCTTCCTATGCACCCCAGCATTCTATTAGCCTTTCTCACTGCCTTTTCACTCTGCTTGGCTACCTTCAGGTCATCAGAAATAATTATCCTCCAGGTCCCTTTCTTGTTTGGTGGTTGCCAGTACCTCCTTTGCCAACTGGTATGTAGCCCCCTGGCTTCTGTGCCCCAAGTGCATGATTTTGCACTTTTTAGCATTGAAACCCAGTTGCCAAACACTTGACCATTCTTCTAAGTTCTGTAAATCCTTTCTCATTTTTTCTACACCCCTGGTGTGCCCACACTTTTTCAGATTTATGTCATCAGCGAACAGGCATACTTTCCCTTTAGCCCTTCTGAAATGTCACTGATAAAGACATTGAAGAGGACCAGATCTAGTACTGACCATGATGCACACACTTGTCATCCTGCCATCTCCTGAGTGGACTCATTTACCACCACCATCTGACTCCTGCTGCTCAATCAACTTCTTACCCAGTTTACTACTTTCTGTCCCACTCCTAGACAAGCAAGCTTGTTCACCAATCTTCTACTGTATGTGAATGGTATTGAAGGCCTTCCTGAAATCCAGGTATGCCACATCTACTGTTCTCCATGACCCACTTCCTGGTCACCCATAAGATGAACTTGATCAGATATGTCTGGCAATACCTCCTGCCTATGAAGCTATGTTGCCTTTGATACTGCAATCCATTTGTTTCAAGATATTCCACTATCATTTCCTTCAATAGTGATTACATAACCGTGCCCTCTAGTGAAGTCAGGCTGATAGGTTTACAGTTTTCTGACCCTCTGTTCCCACTTTTGTGAAGTGGGACCACATCCACCCTTCTCCAGTCCCTAGGAACTACCCAGTATCCAGCAATAAGTTGAACAAACTGCCAGTGGTGCAGCCAGCAACTCTCTGACCTCCTTAGTATCCTAGGGTGAACCCTATCCAGTCCCATTGCCTTGTCAACTTTTTGATTTTGCTAGTACTTGATCACTTCTTCCTCTGTGAAAGGACTAGTGTCCACCTCCCTACCAATTCTGCTACTGTTCATTATCTTTGGCCCATCACCTTCCCCTTCTATTGTAAATACTGAGCAAAAATATCCGTTCAATATGTCTGCCTTCCATTGGTCCCTTTCTCACAGATTCCCCTTCTTCCTTTATTCTTGTTATATCCCAGTTGATCTTTATCTTCTTTCTACTATATCTAAAAAGGTGTTATCCCATTTTTATTAATTGGCAATATTTCCCTCTATGCCTCTGTTCTTCTCCCTGCCTTTCCTGTCTCGTTTTGTTTCTCATGGTAAATTAACCTATCCCTCCTCTTTTCTGTAAATATCTGTATTTTTAAATGCTACATTTTTCACTCTGACTGTTTCTTAGTAGCTCTCTAGAGAACTATATTGGTCTTCTTTTTCTCCTGCCCCTTACAGAGCTGCCTGACACTGAGGTCCATAGCTATTGGTAACTCTTTTTGATGCCCTCTTTAATATTTTCCCACTGGTCCTCAACTCCAACTAGCATCCTTATCCTGCCAGGGCATGCCTGAGGCATTCTCCCATTGTCTTGGCTCTTGGTCCTCAACACTCATGAAGATAAATGGCAAATTCTAATCAGGGCATTGTGTATCCCATCTATCTATCTATCTATCTATCTATGAAAAAGCAGCATTAATGCACCAGTTGTGGTTCAGCTCAATGCCCCAAAGTAGGAAATGTGGCATAAGGGTTTTAACTCTAATCCCCGCAGCAAAGGACAAGACCACACAAGCAACCACAGACTGCTATCATCAAGTAAGACAAACAATGTACAGTTCTTTCCAGATGAAACAAAGGAAGTACATTTGCAGCCATAGACATGGTCAAGTATTTCCAGAAACTTCTGTGAGATCTCTGGAGAAATTCCTTGCCTGCTTGTAGTATCACTATGGGCCACCAAAGAGACTGTTTACTATATTGTGAAATATCTGGAAATATCTAGAATTATCTGAATGTATGTATGGATTACACCTGTAGCAGTGATGTGCCACTTTTCTGGATTTGTATCTGATTTACATTTACAGCAAGACATATGAAACAACCTCTGGTTGCAGATCAGAAATCCACAATACTCAAATCACAACACTACTTCTGTCTGCAGAAGCACAGGCCCCTCGCAGCCACAGATGTTGTCTGCAGAAGTGCAGGCCACTATGGGAAGCACTTCTGTAGCCAAATGTACTCATGCACACTGCAATATGTACATGTAGTTCTGCCTGCAGAAGTGCAGACCTCTGAGATATTGACTTCTGCAGCCACAGGTGTATGACATACATGCCAACCTCTGGCTGTAGAAGTGCAAGACCCACAAAATGTATAAAACCAAAATTACAACAGTACTGCAGTCTGAGGGACTGTGTCTCTGCAGCCAATGAGTGTTACAAAGCACAGGCCTTTTGAGGCCTGCACTTTCACAGCTGCATATAGAAACCTCATGATACCCAAGTTACAACAGCACTTTTGTCTGCAAAAGCGCAGGTCCCTGTGGGGCCAGTACTTTGCAACCACAGATATTCATGCATATTGTAAGAGATACACACATAGTTGTAGTTGTAGAAGCAAATCAACAAGGTATGACATGCCAGTGCTACTGCTTTGTGTCATCTGGAAACAGTTGTATGTTGTGTGTCTTACCTGATGATATCTGTTTGTGATTGCTTGTGTGGCCCTGTCCTTTTGCTGCTTGAGGTTGGGGAGTTAGGGTTGGAAACCCTAACACCACATTTCCCATCCATTGTGATGGTAAGTTGAACCATAACTGGTGCATTAATGTAGTTTTTTTTAAGGAATTTCCTCTCTATCACTCTCTAACCTTCCTTCCACTATCTCACAGATGCATCTCTCACTGTGCCAAACTAACCTCCAAATTCTGGTTCAGGGGGCTCCCCTCCTATCTCTCATTCTCTCTCTCTCCACTCCATCCTCCCTCCACCCACTCTCTCAGATCAAATGATGCCTGTACCTTGATGGTCCTCGCTGCTCCACCCTCATTGGTCAGACTGGTTTTGCCCATCGTTTCCCTAAAATCTGGAATTACCTTCCCTGAAATAAGACACTCCTCCTCCAACTACTCCCTTACCTCTGCCCTACACAATTACCTTTCCCTCCTCTGTTCCTGCTTTAACCCACATTAGTACCTATCAACAGTTTCTGCCTTCCCACCATGACCCCCCTGGCAGGGTTCTCAACATCCTGAAGGGGGAAATCAGGAAATGGCTACCCCTTCTCCTCATATTCAGTTTTTGCCTCCCTCTCTCTTCTCCACCTGCCCTTCTGGGTCACCAGTGTGCATAACCTAACCCCATCTCTTTTACTCCAATAGCACTTGATACTACCTTGAGCCTGCTCCTGCACACTCATGCACTATAAATGGTTCTATTCGCATTATTACTGTTTTGTACATTTATACTTTCTTTTGTTATGATTTTGGACATGTATTGTAATTTACCTAATGTTCCACTACTGTTTATTGTACAATACCTTGTGTTCAAACTGTTGCAGAATCTTACAATGTTGTATTGTTTGTACTACCACATAGTATTGTAACTGATCATCCTTCACAACTCTATGTAACCCCCTCCCCCCTGGTAGCACTGTGAGATGAACAACTTGTTGTTCAGTGTGCCTCCTGGTGAAACATTTCAATAAATAAAAATAAATAAATAAAATGTTTTCATTCACATAGGTCCCTTTGGAACCTGTTTAAACAGATGCAGAAGCACAGGGCCCTCCGAGCCATGTACCAAGGGAAGTGCCCATCTTCCTATGAAAGTCAATAATTCATGCAGCTTTCTGGCATGCTGTAGAAGGATAGGGCCTTCTTGGGCTTGTGCTTCCATGTGGCCAGAGTTACAGATGCAGAGGGCAAATAATTATTCTGTCAGCTGAAGTGTAGGCCTCTGGCAGCCAAGGGTATAGAAGTACAGGCTGCTATGTCAACTGAAGAGATCTCTCTCACTGTATGGTATATTGTCCCATGTGGCCATTCCTGCATCTTCCTTCCCAGGCTGGGGTGGTGCCACATAACCAGGTTGTCTCCCAGCCTTCAGCCAATCCAGCTGGCTCACTGAGCTTGCCCCTGAACTCAGTTCACCAGCATAGGATCACAAACCACTACATGCTGGGATAAAGGCTGGCACCACACACAGTGTATCATGATAATAATTTTATTACAATTTTGATGCCATATTTTCAAGATAATCATTTTATGACCCCTGCTTATAAATATGACATAACACATTTTGAGAATGCTTGCTGAAATGTCGTTTCATGCCACAAGTGTGAAAAATACGTTTTAGCCTGATATGAAAATTACACCTGTCACATTTTTTCAAGCATGGTGAAAATGGCTATGTTGAAAATTTGAGTCAAAATATTTAACATTATCACTATTATGAGTGAGCATGGAAAAAATGTCAATGCAGATTTATAACATTTTTTTTTTAATATTTTACCCCACATTTTGGACATACTTTTCTTATGACCTCATGTCATAAACACGGTTAGTAAACATTTCCAAATTCTGCCCGAAACATGATTTCACAGAGTGACAGCAAAATCACCTTTCAGCCTGGGTTTGGAAAATGTCAGTCCAAAAGGATACATACCATAGTAGATAAATGAAGGTCCAGTCGAGAGCTTTTCTGTGCATCTTTGTTCAGTCTGTTTGCCATTAAAAGGATTTATCTGAATATTTACTCAACTGGATCTATATTTATCTACTAAGGTATTAGAGTGCATTTACTATCCTTCTGGACTGTTTGCATTTGGGCTGTCCACCCTCCATTATTTGCACCACCTGCACTTCACCGTTAGCAGCATCACTTTTCTGTTGGTTTGGAAAGTTTTACCAGCCTTGTTCATGAGGTGCGATCCCAAAAAGGCTATATTGAAAGTTTGGTGTAAAAAATATTGAAAATTAGTGGCTATGGAGGAATTTTGAAATATTTCTACATCTGCAAATAACATGGTATTTTATCATATTTTCCACCAAATTATAAACGTAATCTTCTTATATCCCCAGTAGGTGAAAATTTTGAAATCCTGCCAGAAAGTAATTCCATGGAGTAATTGTAAATCACCCCTTTGACTGATTTGAAAACTTACCTCCTTTATTCATGAGGTGGGGGCCACAAAAGGCCATATTGAAAACTGGTGGAAAAATATTTAAAAATGACAGTTATGAGTAAGTGTTCAAAATGCATTGATATAGTTAAGCAATCAGGCATGACCAGGGGTTAGATTAACAAACTGTTAATCACCCAGTAGGGGTGTAATGTGATACGAGGCACAGGAGAGTGCCATATTGTCCCCAGGGGTGATTAACTTACTGTTAATCTAACTCCTGAGAGTGCCTTATTGCTATTATAAAAATAATTCCAAAAGAAAAGTGTTAAAAGTTTACTTTTTGAATGTTTTCCTTATTGAGAGGGAGATTTTTAATAAAATAGTTCTTCCACCAACTGTTTAAGAATGCTGGTTTAGAATCAGAATGCATCATTCCAGTCATTCAGTAGCGCTAGAAGGATGGAATGCTAGCAGGAAGAATTAATGTGCCATGGTGATCAGGCTGTACATGACAGTATAACAGGGATTAATGTAAGGCTGACGGAATCCTAACAGCCAATCGTATCACAGCATTTCTGAGACCCTTTTTATAATATACATTAAATGGACTTAGATTATTTCCTCATATCACAGTTGGGGTTCCTAGAAGAGGACATCTTTTGCAACAGAAAGTGGATGTATGATGTGGGACAATCTTTAGGTGAGTGAGGGTGTGTTGTGTGAGGGGGTGGGTCCTGAGTGGGGAGTCTGGGTATTGTGGGATGGGGGCCCGGAGGGAGCACAGATTAATAAGGGACCATTTTCTTCTTTCTAGGTTTAAATAATAAAAATATGGGGGATGGTTTTCCTTTATTTACAGGGAAGGACAGACACTGGTGATTTGGGCACCACTGTGACAGCAATTTGTTTGTTGACATCAGGGATAGGTGCCAATGTATCACCACCTTTGTGTGTTTGGGGTGGGCAGGTGACCTGGCAGAGAGGGGCTAATCAGCAGTTTGGCTGACCCATACTCTTGTGAAAGTACTAAATATACATAAGAAAACAAGAGAGAGGCCTTGCTGAGCTGGGAGGTGGATGGAGCATGACATGGAAAGGATTGGGAAAGGCAAATGGGGGCTGGCTCAGATGGGAGGGGGAAGGATCACACATCATTTCACTATCACTGCAATTAACATTTAATCAGCATAGACTGCATGCATGACAATTATTCACTTTGTGAAAGGCAGGAAAACAAGGACCATTTAGAACCGTTCAGATTTTAATTTAGAACTAATGTGAACGAGAGCTGGAAACTTTTACCAGTCAATAAAAACTTTTTGATCAGTATCAAGGGGAGATACTATTTTACTATCTAGACATCTCTGATTATCATATTACATAGGGAGGGCAGTATACTTCAATAGTGTGACACTATCTGTTGTTTACTGTAAGGACTTTTAATATGCAGAGTACACTATCGATCTCTCTAGCTGAGATCGGTACATTATGTTACAAAAACTTGAGTCAAACTGTAATAGAAGTTCAACAGGGAAACTGTAAACAGTATTCAGTGAAAAAACCTTCAGCAAAACATGTTGACTTACCATGACCTGATCTGTGCTACCTCTAGTCATTGTGATTTCATTCCCATAAACAATCACACGGACAAGTCGTGTCCAGGACACCAGTGCATTTCCCCGGTTTTCATTTTTGACTTCAACTCTGTAATCAGTGAGATTGTGAAGGTTTTGACATGACTCTGATAAAACATAGGTACAAGTGCCTTGGAAATGGAAGAGGTTCCCATCAAAGGTGTAGTAGTGAGGGTCACCAGATGCTGAGCAGGTCTTTGAGCCAACAGACTGGCAGACATAATACCAGGAAAATGGCTGGCATTGTTCATAGATGGAACAATCTACATTCTGGCAGCTGATTGTGCTGTTTTCTGAGCATTTACACTTCGTTTGGCAGCTACTGTCTACCCAGAATATGTCACCAGTTCGTAGAAACTTTCCTATAAACCAAAAACATGTGTGTTAGTTTGCAATAATATTAAACAGGCTCAATACCTTACAACAGAAAGAAAATGGGGTTAATACGTACAGTTCAGAGTTGCTAGGGCTCACTCCTACTGTATATGGAGAATTAATCCAGTACTGGCTTTAGAGGCAGTACATATCTAAAAAGATAGTCTTGAAGGCTGCAGTCACTGCAGCCCTACTAGTGAAATAACAATTGCATTAACATACAAATGTTGCTCACCTTACTACTGGTAAAGAATTGTTTGTTTTGCTTGGCCACCAATTGAGATAAGCACATATCAGGCAATAATAGTCTAAAAACATTGGGCAGGATTCTCAAAGCCTTCAGAATGTGCAAATCCTTCACTAAGTCCCCAAATCTTCCTCAGCTATGGATAAAAAGGGGAGATTGCTCCAAGTGCTATTCACAAAAACCTCCGCAGCTGTGGAAAAAAACACTACGGACAGTGGAAAAAAGTGCAGCTGCGGAAGTCCCTGAGGACAAAAAGGTGTGAGATAGGTAAGGCACATCCCCTGAAAGGCTATTCACAGCCAGTTTTTTCCACAGTTGCAGAAAGAATGTTACACACAGTGGAATGAGGTGTAACTCTCACTCAGCACACTGCAGTAGTGTCCTAGCAATTGGAATCAATTAAGGTGGAGGTGAACCACAGGTATCAGCATCTCAGACACTATAGCAGTGGCTGACGTTACAGCACCAAATACACACATTGCCATGATATGGCAAAAGGCAACAACCACTAGACCCAGTGCAGCCCATGACAGAGCCCCGCAGACATTGGAGCCTGACCAGCCAGCAGCGAGTGCTACCCCCGGAGGCCACAGGAACACCCCAGGGAGGGATGACCAGCAGAGACAGTCAGCCACTGTGGTGCCAAGGTATGACTGGTACCTGTGGTGCTGCTGTGGTCCCAGCTGGGGACTGGATGCAGGTCTCTGTGTATGCTATCAGCTTCATATTATAGCAGCACTGTTACAGTTTGCTGCTTCAGCTACTGTAGTTTCCTGTTGCTGTGCCTTCTCAGATCCATAGCTGTGGATTCGTAGCAGACTTGCAAGTCCCGCGATAGCTCAATTGGTGCACTTTTGCAGAAATCCACAGCTGCACTGGTTTCTTTTGAGAATACAGCTAACTGCATTTCCTCATGACTGCAGCAAGCCTTTTTCCTGCAGCTGTAATTTTGTGCTTTCTTTTGAATCCTGCCCATTGTAGTTTAGGAGTAATCTCTACTCACCATTGTCATGGAGAGAACATCAGTTTTTCTCCTGACTTGGTGATGGGAATTACCTACAAATACGTTATGGACCTGTATTATATATTATGCAGACTTCTCAAGTGGTGACTTTGCAAATGAACATTTTCTACTATTAATAAGGCGAGCAACATTTTATGTTTCAGCAGTTGTTATTGCATCAATAGTGGTGAGTCTAGCCTTCAAATCAGTCTTTTAGAAACTGGGTCAAATCACACTAATAAGGAATAAAATGTGACCACTTTTGTGTCAAAAATATTCTTCTGGCTAGGCAATTCTAGTGGTATCAGTACTAGTGGTAAAAGTATTTTGCAGCCAAATATCAGATTATTTAGTTACATGAGAGAGGAGTAACTCTGAAGAATAATTTGATTGATCAAGTCTATTGCTACTATCTAATTGCTCTAAAATGTAGGCCATTATGACTGTTTGGGCCTGATTGTCAAAGCTCCCAGCATGGCACAAGGGACTTGTGCCACAAAGAATGGTGCAAAGTGTTAATTGCACCAAAAGATGCACCAGGAGTGATTCACAAAGGCAGCCCGTGTCAACCGCAGGCGGTGTGCACCAAAGGGTGCTTGCACCACAAAATGAGCTGCAGCATGGTGCTAGGGGCATGTGGCAGATGCAAACCGCCACATCCCTTAAATTGGGATTCTCAGAACCCTCCCAGATGGCTGGTCTAAGGTGATCTAGTGTACCCCCACCCCAATATGCCCATATTACATTGTTGATACAGTCTTTTCCTGGTGGTCTAAGTGGACCCCACCCACCACCCCAGCAGGTAGTGCCTAAGGCCCCTGGTACCTGCTCCTCCAGCTCAGACCCCAAGCTGGTGACCGAGCCTGCCCTTCACTCTCCAACATGGCTGGCTGCCAACTGAACTGTCACTGAGCATGTACTGTAGGCAGTATGCACTCATTGACTTGACAGCTCACTCTGAACTGTTAATCAATGAGCATGTTCTGTATACTGTACACGCTCAGTGACAACTCAGTCGGCAACCAACTGTAGTGGTGAGAGGAGGGTTGTTCTGGTCAATGGCTTAGGGTGCGGGACGGGGAGGAGCAGGGTGGTGGGCACTACCTGCCAGGGTTGGGAGGATGGGGGTCCACTAGATCACCAAAGAATAATTTATTTCAACATTTTAATACAGGCATATTGGGCTGGCAGGACTGCTAGACCACCAGGAATGATTGATATTAACATTTTAATTAATGGGCAGATTGGGGCTGGGGTGCCGCTAGCCACCAGGGGCATACTAGAGTGGCACACAGTTGCCCCACAACTTATGGCAAAACCCTCCAAATGCACTGTCCATTTAGTGCATAACCACAGTTGCCATAAGCTGAGGAACTTTGCTGCTGGGACCCTACCCAATAGAGAGTTGGTTGCAAGGTCACTGACACACTGGGCTTTGATGCAAGTTGCCTTTTGCCACAGCTTGCATCAATCTAAGGGCCCTTTGAGAATGGAGCCCTTTGTATACATTGATCTATGACTGATGCTCCTACTTGGCCACTCTTAAATGTCTTCCAGACTTTATTTCTATCATTTTAAGAAGCAATGCAACAAAGAATGTTTCCAGGTTTTCCAAGTTGCATGGGCAAAGGGTTGGGGCAGCATGTAAGCTGGAGGGGATTCAATACAGCTGTCTTTGTGGGGGCATTCTGGGAATCAGGAGTGTGCTTAGTCTGTAGGAAGCAAGAGTTCATGATGTGGTGGAAGTGCACCAGCTCCTTGCAGAATTTAGCAAGCTAATGGATGCTCAGTGGATCTTAATTTCTTGGACCCTTTTCCCTGCTGCAAAGGACCAACAGGACCAGGAGGTCAGGCTGTAAAAGGGTAGAGGGTTGGAAAGGTGAGAGTGAAACTTGGTAACCTAGGTGTAGCAGAACAGAATCACTATCAGGTCCTTGGGTTCCTGAAAGGACAACACCCATGGACACCTAGGAGGGAGGTGGGGAATGGGGCAGCAATAAAGGAGATAATGTCCCAAAGAGGAAAGGGTAGCACTGGGAAGGATAGCACAGGTATGGCTAAGGCTATACTGGGGCAGACAGAGGGGGCAGTGGAAGTCATGGAGCATGAGGGTCAAGGTGACCGGGAGGGAAGTAAAAGGGGAAATGCAAACAAAAGGAACAGTGGGGAGGTGGGGGGGAAGAATAGAAACAAGACAAAGACTGGACAGGCGAGACAAATAAGGCAACAGTAGTGCAGGACAGCAGAAGTGGACTAGGAAGGGGTGTGCTAAAAAACAAGGTGGAGATAAGGTGGCAAAAAAAAAGAGTCCAGGCCAGGCATATGGGGAGATTTGTTGTCCGAAAGGGAGGAGGGCAGCTTACCCAAAAAGAGATGGTTGAAGATGGAGGTAAGGTGGAAGACCAAACCACAGTGGTGTAGAAAATTAGGGTTAGGGGAAGTGAAGAGGCAACACCAGGCTAAATAGGTCAGAGGATGAGGTTGCAGGATGGAAAGTTTGTGAATTCAGAATCAGACCATGGGTGGTGGAATTCAAATGGGAGGAAGAAACAGATTCCTTGTGCTGGGGGACTCGATATTAAGGGTATTGCACTGGCCACTGGGGACATACTGGTCAGCAAAAAGAGAACAGTGTAGTATGCCTCTCTAGGTATGATGGTTGAAAAATGGTACACCTTGATGATAGTGATTATAAATGAGCGACTGTTAAAATAGCGACTCATTTATAGGTGCTATCATCATCAACTACCCTGCAAGGGCAGTGATGATGTAGCAAGGAAAGTGACCAAAGGGAATGGATAGGGAGGTTTGGGGAAGGACAGGAGGGAGGGTTTGTATGGGTAGGGGATCCCATGCAGCCAAGCCAGCCTGGTGGTGTGGTGGGTGAAGGTGGCTGGCTTACGCAGCAGGCACTGGGTTCAGGACCTGCTGGGGGGCAATTGTTTGCCGCTGCTTGCGCTCTCTGTTGTTTTTTTGCTGCCTGTGTTTGCCCCCACCTCGACATGCACCCCCCCCGGACTTAACAATCCTAATTTAGGGAGTGCAGGGGGTGAAGTCTCCCATGGGGGGGGTGCAGACCCACAAAAAACACTTAATAGGGCCAGAAGTTGGGTCGCTTGGGTTTGTATATCTCAAAAATGCTTTTCGGAGATACATTCAGTATGATAGCGATTGCTGTATTGCGATCGCTATCACGACATGGAACCTTGAAAAATCACATCTGTGGTATACTCATTAACCCAATGGGGGATGGAAAGCCCCATGTGGTCATCCACATGGGTATGAATGACCTGGCAGGATGCAGGGTGGAGTTGGTCAAGTCAAGACAGTTTGTTTGGGGAAAAACTTAGGAAGTGGGCAAAATTGGTTACATTACTAGAAGTGCTACAGGTGCCCAGAGCCTGAATGGATATGAAGCTGATAATCTCAATCTGCAATAAATAACTCAGGGAGTGATGTAGGGATGAGGACTATGGTTATGTAGGAGGTTGGGGAGGAGTCTGGATGGACAAAACCCTGCAGTCAATGGATAGGCTGCATCTAACCAAGGGGACATAGGATATTAAGGAACATGATTAAGGGCTGAAAGACTACCCTAGAGGTTAGAGTAATGAGCTGTAAATGAGCTTGGTACATCTAGCAGACCTGAGGTTTTTTTTTTTTTTTCGAACTCATCTCTTTCCTTCCTACTAGAGCCCCACTGAACTCTCTCTGGCAACCGCCCAGACCAGGACTCTCACCTCCCTATGTGACTGTGGTCTCCTCTCCCCCAGCACTAGAATCCCCAGGTCTACCCCCTCCAGTGAAAGGCTGCCCCTGCCCAGGGCACTCTTTTCATAGGGCTGAGACTGGGCTGGGGAGGATGCCTGGAGGAGACAACCAGCCCGTGATGTTGGGAGTGTGGTCCTAGGATGAAAGAACGTCATCATCGGAGGAGGCATTTCTTGGCTCGCCCCGTGGAGCCCATAGCCGCCAAGGCAATGCACACCACGGCTCCACCCCTTGGCATGCGCCACAACGCCTTGCAGCTACCCCCCAGCCTCCATCAGAGGTCGCTCATTGAGCTGCTCGTCTCCCTAGCCCACCCCGGGAAGAGAGAGCAGTCCTCTGACACTGATCTCTTCCCTGCTGACCCCCGCCGCCAGTGTCCATTTCCTCAACCCAGGTCGCCGTGTGGCTCAAGGTGTGGCATCCAGCGCCTCAACCCTCTGCACCACTGGGCCAGTATAGCAGACCTGAGTTTGATTCCCACTTCCTCCACTTACATACTGTGTGACCCTGAGCATATCACTTAACCTCCTCACTGCTCCTGGATTGCTCCTAAAACATGCCATGTGCCTAGTGCACCCTATCCAGTAACTACTGATAAAAAGCTGGAGATACATAAAACAAAATTTTAACTAAGGGGGAGTCCAATGGGGCAAGTTTTTCCATGGAGTGGATGGCAGATCAAACAACCAGGATGTGGATGAAGTGTGGGACTCAAGACAAAAGGGAGGGGGCAGAGGGAGGGAAGGGTGTGGAGCGATGCAAGCTCAAAAAGAACGATGAATGAGAGGTTGGGGAGGAGGGAAGGAGTGAAGAAATTGAATAGAAAGAGGGAGAAGCTTATACAGGCCTGGCACAAAGGAAATTGGTACAGCAGGTAAGGGAAAAGGAAAATAAAATGGAGAGGAAGGGAGGGGAGGAAGTGACAGGCATCATGGAGTGTGCTTTCAATTAATGATAGGAGTCTGGGGAACAGGATGGATGACCCCTAGACTTTGTGACAAAGGGCTGATTGGATCTGGTGGCAATTACTGGGACCTGGACATCCCCATCCCATAACTGAGATCCCTCCTTTCAGGGATTCACCCTTCACAGGAAGGACTGCAGGGGAAAGAGGAGGGGGGGTGTACCTACATATTAGGGAAGGGATTACAGCCACATGGGAGATTATGGGTGAGATGGGTACAGTGATGAGCTCGGTCCAGCTCAAAGCCAAAACAGAAGCAGGGTGGAGGATTAAGGTGGGGTGGTCCACTGACCTCCAAATCAGAATGAAGGCACAGACCAGGAACTAGGAAGGAAGTCCAGGAAGGCTTCAATGTAGGGAAATGTTGTACTAGTGGATGCTTTCAACCTACTTGATGTAGATTAAAACATCCCTAAAACCAGCAGTAGTAGAAGATTAAGAAGCCAATCACTCCTGGATGCAGTCTTCCTAACCAAGCGGGTGAGTAAGCCAACCATGAATTGGGGATCCTTGACCTAGTACTGAAACTGCAATTATTTGAGGGACATCAGTTTAGCTGTGCTCTGGGAAGTAGCAATCATCTTTCAATGCGTTGTTGGCTTGATATGAGGAAAGAAATCATGAACATTAAAACATGTGTTCTTGATTTCAAAAGGCAGCATTCACCACAATATGTGGGTGGTTGAGCTCTGGGGTGGGGGGGCAAAGGGAAGAAGAGAAATGATTCATCATTAGGAAAGACAGGCAATAAGTCACTAGCACCTGTATCAAGTAGAAGGGTAAGAAGAACAAACACAAGAAGCCCCACTGGTAAACATGGGAGGTAGTAGGAGTAAAGTGGGAAAAAAGAGCTTCCCTTAAGAAATACAGGAAGGCTCAGAGAAAGGAGGGCAGAGTGTACTACTTGGGCAAACGTAATTCAGCTTGCAAAGAAGTGGGAAAGGCCAAAGCAGGAGCTGAATTAAGAACGGCTGTAGGATACAAGGACGGTGACAAGACCTTTTTACAATAAATCTATAAATAAGCATTTGTCAATGCCAAATGTTCGCCACTAGTATTGCTGTTTTACCAGTTATTGCTTGTACACATTTTTACTATATTTTTACCAGGGATATAGAGATGACATGCAATATCTCATTTTCAGTGGTGTACTGCTTTGACACATTGTTAGATTGTAATTACCCAGGATAGGGCAGCTGAGAGGCAATATTCTTTTTTTTTTTCCAGTATCACGGTAACCTACAGTGTCAGTGGCTCAGTAGGTGGTACACACTGCCTTTGAGGCTGGGAGATCAGAGGTCTGTGGGTTCAGTTCTACATCTGGTACTTGCTATTATCTCAGTACTGGACACTGTAGTGCAGCATGAGAGGGTGCTGCACTTGAGGTGCCATCTTTCGGATGAGACATTAAACCGAGGTCCCATCTGCCTGGATTGGTGGTAGTTCAGGTGGATGTTAAAGATCCCATGGCACTTATTGAAAGAGTAGGGAATTTCCGTGTCCTGGCCAAATTTCCCTCATTCACTAAAAAAAAATACCACCAACAGCTTAATCTGGTTCAAGGTCAGTTGGCATTCATCTGTATCCCTCCCCTGGGTTGTGCCTGAAAATAGGCAGGATTTGTCTAGTGCACTTACCTGGTCAACAAAAATAAATAAATAAAACCTCTGTCAGCACTGCCCTACCGTTTCCCATTCCCCATGTTCAAGGCTTACTCTGATAGGGGCTTTAGGTCAGGACCCCTCCAATGGACAATGGTGGCCAAGTGGGGCACTGTGGTACGTCGTGGTGTCATCAGGCGGGCCAGATTTTTGCTAGTAAGGAAACCCCCTGGGGCGGGGACATGCAATGAAAACCAGCATCTGCCCCACCCCCTCACTGAACATAACGGCGCTGGCTGCTGTGGAAACCCCCGGCCTCTGCCAGGGGTCCCTAGTGTGCTGCACACTCGAGCCCCCTTCCCCTGGAGAAGGAGAACAGCCCATGGGATGCTCAATCCTTCTCCCCCTGGCCAGCCCTCTGACTCCCAGGTCCATTCCTGAACCCAGGATGTCGTCATCGCGAGACGGACACCTTGCCTATGTGCCGAAGAAGGCCAGCTGAGAGGCAATATTCTACTTTTAAGTGGGCACCCATATTTTGACCCCAAATGTCCAACAGTCTTTTATGACCTGATGTTATGTTCAAGGCAAGTGGAATTTTTTAAATCCCATCAGAAAGGTGATTTCGCTGTGTAACTGTGGAAACAAGTTTCAGAGAGGATTTGAAAAATGGCACCTGCCATGTTCAGGGGGTGGGGTAACACAAGGGATATGTTGAACATTAGGGGCCAAATTCTCCAAAAAAAAAAAGTTACGAGTAAATGGAACAATTTGTTTGCTCATAATTTAGTGGGGTTTTCATATTTTTATGTTGTCTTGCGCATGCAGCGCAAACAACATATTGCGGCTGCTTCAGTGGAGAAGCGGGTTTCGGAGGTGCGGTCCTGCTGCAGCCAATGGCGCCACTGCTTTTTGAGTCCGGCTCTGTGGCACCAATGGCATAGCATGCTATCTATGACAGCAGTTGAAAAATGTGCCACCACTTTGAAAAGAAATTAGCTGCTGCAATTAGGGAGCCACGGAGCAGTCCTCCTGACTGCAGCCAATTACTGCTTGCATCTTCTGGTCAAGCAACATGGTGGCAGCTTCCATGTCAGCTTCTTACAGTCCCTGGAGAAGCTGAGGGACTGTTGCCACATTTAACAGTTCCTGTGAAAGTTGATGAGGGTGCTCAATCCCCTGTCAGCATGCCCCACCTAAATTAATTTGCTGATGGGGGTGCCCAATCCTCGTCGTGGCATAATGTACTTCCATTTCTGTGTGCCTAGGGTGCCCAATCTCCCCTGCCCCATGTGACCCCCACCTCTGTATGGCCAGTAGAGTCTGCCCAGTCGCCTAGCTACAGCCTCCCAAACAACACTCAGGTGGCACGCTGGGAGCCCACCCAGCATGCCAAATGACCCTGTAGGAAAAAAGTCCTGCAATGTTTTTTTTTTTTTTTTTTTTTACCTGTAAAACAGAAAATGGTCCCTCATCGAGTCTGGTGGCCCCTCCCTCAACCCACACCCACCCTCTGTGCACCCTGCCTCGCCACACCCCCCTCACCCTATACTTACCTCTGGAGTCCAGCTCAACAGTCTTCGGTGGACCAGGAATACATCTGCACTCTTCAAAGCTGACCGTGAACTGAAGAACTGAAGAAATGCCGGTAAGCTGTATAATGGCATAACAACTTATGTGGATATCTCTGCCATTTTTTTGACTTTTGCCACCAGATTTTCAACATGGGGGTTTTGGGACCCTCCTCATGAATTCAGTCACTGTCGTGGTGGTCCCGGAAGGTGGTTTTGAGGTCACTGTGTGGAATCACCTTTTGGTACTGAGTAATGAAATGACAGTGTCACTGTTCATGAGGTGGCCTCCCAAAAAGCCTATATTCCAAATTTGGTGAAAAAATTCCAAAAAATGAATGTGTTATGAGTGTGCATTGCACAGTTTCCACGCGCACTCATAATTTCGCCAATTTGTAATATTTTCACTCCAGATTTTCAACATTGGCATTTTTCCACACCTCCTTATGAACAGTATAGCTGTCATTTTTCACATCCTGACCAAAATGTGTTTTCGCACTACTGGCGCAGAATAGTGCAGTTGCTGTGGGAAATCAGTGTTTGGGACAGATTATGGAAATCATACCAACACTATTCATGAGCATAGGTCCTAAAATGCCTATGTTGAAAATCTGGTGGCAAAAGTCCATAAAATGACTATGTTTCAAGCATGCATTGCGCAGTTTCCACATGCACTCATAACTTCGACAATTTGTAATATTTTCACTCAACATTTTAACATTGTCAATTTTGCACACCGTCCCAAGGAACAGTACAGCTGTCATTTCTCAAATCCTGCCTGAAATGTGTTTTCGCATGAGTGGTGCACTATAATGTGGTCGCTGTGGGAAATCAACGATTTGGACAGATGAAGAAAATCATAGTGACAGTGTTCATGAGCAGAGGTCCAAATGCCTATGTTGAAAATCTGGTGAAATAATTCCACTAAATGACTCTGTTCCGAGTTTGCATTGCGCAGTTTCTACATATGCTCGTAAATTTGTGCATTTTTAATATTTTCACTTAAGATTTTCAACACTGGCATCTCTTCACACCTACCTATGAATGGTACAGCTGTCATTTTTCACATCCTGCCCGAATGGTGTTTCCCACAGCTGGCGCAGAATGGCATGGTCGCTGTGAGAAATCAACGTTCGGGACAGATTAACAAAATTACAGTGCCACTATTCATGAGCAGAGGTCTCAAACACTTTCATGAGGTGGGGTTCACAAAAATGCCATGTTCAAATTTGTAGTGCAAATACCAACACACAGCTGGGGCATTAGGGTTTCCAACCATAACGTCGCACCCTGTACAGACTGACAGGTGTCAGGGGTGTGTCTTAGCATTGCCATCTGTCATGCTCACACCATACCATCCACCCCACCCTCAAGCCACTGACCGGCATCGAGGTGTGCCTTGGACTCTTCGGCCCCACAGTTCACCCCATTCTCCTATGCTGCACCCATTCCAGCGTATGTCCTTATGAAATGGGGTGACTGTAAAGACGAACACCCCAAGGCACACCTCAGCACTTGTCGGTGTCTGCAGGATAGGGTGAGGTAAAATGCCATGAGCGTTATGGCTGAATGGGGTGAGCATAAGGCCTGAGGACCCTAAGGCACAAAGTGATATTTGTCGACTGCAGGGTAGGGGTGAGCTGAAAGTGGAACATTATGGCCGATGCCCAAAGGAACACCTCAGTGCCTGCCATTCTCTGTAGAGTGGGGTTTGACGTCACTTTCATACTTCACTGCCATGCCTATTATGCATCTGTTCAACTCCTGTGCCACCAATGCCAATGTCAGCAAGACAACATTCGGCATTGACAAATGCTTGTTACCCTAGATTTCAACATAATCTTTTATGACCACTCCTTCTGAGTATGACAGGTGTCATTTTAAAATAATGGCAGAGAAGTCATTTTGCACCTCAAGTGTTAAAACACATTTTGGGTAGGATCTGAGAAAAGACAGCTGTCACATTCATGAAGTGGTGGGAAACAACGGCTATGTTGAAAAGTTGGGGTCAAAATATTGAAAATTACTACAGTTACTAGTGTACATTGAAAAATCGCAGCATAGACTCATAGCTTTGCTGTTTTCTCATATTTATACCCCAAAATTTCAACATAGCCTTCTTATGACCCCACATAATGTAGCCTTCATATGAGTGCACTCATGAACAATGATGGAGATGATTTTCAAATCCTGACCAAAACGTGACTTCATGCCACAAGTACAAAAACACATTTTGGCCAGGATTTGAAAAATGACAGCTGTTACATTAATGAGGTGCTGTGAAGGAATGGCTATGTTGAAAATTTGCAGTCAAAATATTGAAAATTACCAAAGTTATGAGCCTGTGTTTGTAAATTTCAATGTAGGCTCATTATTTTGTTGTTTTTTAATATTTTTACTACAAGTTTTCAACATAGCTCGTTTTATGACCCTACCTCATGAACAAGGGCAGAGAAACTTTTCAACTCCTGCCTGAAAGGTAATTTCATTCAACGACTGCAAAATCAGCTTTCGGGACATATTTGCCTAATTTGACTGCCATTGTTCTTGAGGTAGTGTCCCAAAAAAACATATTGATGGATTAAGACTGTTTATTCTGCTCCACAAGCATCAGTCCTCTTCAATGGATGAATTTTGGCTAGGTTTCCTTTGGGCAGAGGCATGGGTGCCCTCTGAAACATAGAAACATAGAAGTTGACAGCAGATAAGGACAGCAAATTCCATCCTGTCCTCTGCTCTGTTTGTATTGACGTTTGAGCTGCTAGTTCAAAAGCTTTGTGAATCTCCATACATTCAAGGGATCACTCTCAGTTCAGAAGTGTATAAACCCATTCTTTTTTTTGATGATATTCTGCTTATGCTTAAAAATCTGGATAAATCGATACCCACCTTAATCACTTGGTTAGACCAGTTTTATGGAACTGTCCAGTCTATTGTACAAAATAACTGGGCAAAACTTAAGTAATAGCCTTAAACTTGAAATGTACTCTGCTTACCCTCCGGGATTCAGGGCTTTTATTGACAACTTATCCAGGCAGATATTTGTGCATTCTCATCCCCCGTGGAATGATTGGATCCATCTTAATTTTACTTCACTGTTGAAATCCTTGCAAGATGATTTCGATAGATGGAGGCATCTTCATCTTTCACTTTGGGGAAAATCCAATTCCTGAAATGATAGTGCACCCTAAGATTCTATATCTTATTTGCTACCTACCCCTCCATATCCCAGTTGCACTTCGGAAGTCCTTAGACAAGCTGGTGTGAGGTTTTTTTTGGGAGGGGGGTAAACCCAGATTATCATTATTGTGAATGACTGCCCGATGGCCTAAAGGGGGTTTCTGCCTCCTGTGGTTTAAAGGTTATTACTTGGCAATCTGTCTTTGACAGCTCTGGATGCTGTTCTGTGTTGACTGGTGCAGGGACTTGGCCAGATGGATTACTATTGAAGAACATTTAACGCAATGAGTGGTGCCTGAAGTAATTCTGTGGGATTCATTTAAGGTCAGTCAAGGCTACTCTGTACATGAATATACCCTTAAGGCGTGAAAGGGAATAGGTAATCACGTCTCTATGGCAAGTACCTTTGCAGCAGTGGCAACTATGGAACAGTCCCAAATTATCTGTAGGGGATAAGTCTATATTTTGGTGAGAGTGGGCCACAGGGGGTATAAATTGTGTGGCGGGTGTGTTGCATTCTGATTCCAGCCTCTAAAGAGTTCATAAGAATCAAGGCTCAGTCCTCCCTACCACAGTCTCATCTGTGGCAATATCTCCAGATCTGCCATTTAATCTCCTCCTATATGGGCGCTCAGTTCAAATTTCCAGAGAGGAGCACCTGGGATGATATTCTTGGTTTGGCTGGTGGGGAAAGCTTAATCAAAGTCCCCAAAAAAATACCACAGATTTACAAAAGTCTTCTGCAGGAATGTATCCCTTCAACAGAAGCCTTGAAAGTTAGATGGGAGACAATGCTTGGCTGTCATTTACAGGAGAAAGGATTGGGATTGTTGTTGGTCTAATGCCCAGGAATTCTGTAGGGGTGCAGGGGGCGACTTATGCAATTAAAAACACTACACTTGTTGTATAGAACACATGATCAGTTGAAAAAGATGAATCTATTTGACTCTACGAACATACAATGAAGCAAGCAGAAGAAGGCCATTTGGTCTATCAAGTCTGCTCATATTGCAGGGTCCACAGCTTGAGCTAATGTCCCTGCCCTCCCTCTCCATTCCTCCCATCCTCTCTACACATGATCCTTACCTTCCCCCTATGCCTATCCCAGCCTCTCTTAAAGCTGCCCACAGTCTTCAATGAGATCACCTCTTCCGGCAGCGCATTTCAAGTGTCCACCACCCTCTCTGTGAAGAAGAGTTTCCTGACCTCCCTCCTAAACCTCCCACCCTCCAGCTTAAGACTGTGCCCCCTAGTGTTATGGTTGCCACTCAGCTTAAAGAGACTCTCCTTATCAATCTTATTTATCCCTTTCAAGTACTTGAAGGTCCAACCATATCCCCCCTCTCTCTCTTTCTTTTCTTCCAGGGAGTACATGCTTAGTGCCCTCAATCTCGCCTCATATGCCTTATCATGCTGACCAGCTATCATCTTTGTAGCCCTCCTCTGGACCTTCTCCGTCAGGTTAATGTCTTTTTTAAGGTGTGGGCACCAGTACTAAACTCCATACTCTAGATCCTGCCTTATCAGTGACCTGTACAAGGGCAGTATAAACTCTTCTCTCCTACTATTGATCCCCCTAGATATGCATCCCAGCATCTTACTTGCCTTTGCTGCTGCTTTGCACTGTGTGGAGTGCTTCAGGTCACTAGTGATATCACTCCCAGGTCCTTCTCCTCCTCTGATGCAGATATTCAGACTCCACCCAGGGCTCTTCTGAATGCTGGAGATGCCATTAGCCAGAAGGAGCTTTACTTCATATTTTGTGGTCCTGCCCTAAATTGAAGGTCTGGTGTAATCGGCTGTAGGCTTGGATGTTGGGTTTTATGCAGTGCCACAAGGCACATACCTATGTATGCATCCCTTATGGTCCTGGGCAATACTAACATACTCCCAACTCAGTATAAATCCCTTCTCCAATGGTTTATGGTGGCTATTACAGAAGCTAAGCATTTCATATATAGGAAATGGAAGTCAGAAGATGTACCTTCCATCGATGAATGGGAAGATAATATACATAAACTAGCTGGCCTTGAACGTTTGTCAATAATAGCTGCTGATGAATCAGCACTTTACGTCAAAGTGTGGGGCTCATATATGTCTTAAGTTTTCTCTGTTTTTTTGTGTTGAAGAGAGAGTATATTCCCTGCATAACCCCGTCACTCAAGATAAACTTTGATTTGTGGACAAGGGATATTATTCCCCCCCCCAACCACCACCACCACCACTGACTCGGCATGGTTATCTTTAACAGCATCTCTGTTTTTAAAAGCATATCCCAGCTGAAGGTAACTCATCCCTACTCATCATTCTGTCTCACGTACAGTTTATTCTGTTATTCATTTTAATGTAATATTTCAATGCATTCTTGAATTGTAATGTAACTTTGTGTACTATTTGTTCTTTAATGTTTTTCTCTTGCAGTTTCAGACAACGTATTCTCATGGGCTACAACACTGTAAGCAGTCCAGAGGGAAGGGACATTGGGTCATCATATGGTTGTCATTGTGGGATATCTTGACCCTTGCTATCAGCTAATGTATCTCTGTACTTATGGTCTAGCTTGTACTCCATGGAACTTGGCTCCGACCTGGATCAGATAGCTATTTGGCATCACTGGTTTGTTGTAAGTGAAGATGTAAATATAACATAATATAATGTAATGTAACATAACGTAACATAACATAATACCTCACTAAAAAATAAAAACAAGGGCCATGAGATCTATTACTTCTACCTGGACAGTGAACAGAGATGGGCACAAGGGATCTCAGTTTATCAGCCTAAGAAAAAGATGGCCCTCAGTAGTATGGTACCCTCCTCATACTGCACTATAGTGTAAGTTATGGGTCCTGCCCCAGGAACCTGACATGGGGCTAGAACCCAGCACCCTCCAATCTTCCAGTTCCAGTGGTGACAGTACTAATCACTGAGCCACCAACTCTGCAACTTCACTATAACTTTCCAAGTTCAGAATCATTGTCTGATACATATAATGCTATACACCAGCATTGGAACAATCCTCAGAATAGACACAAAAGTTTTATTTTCAGTTCAATCAATACTTTATCTTTTGCATACACTAAATCAGAAATGTAACTTAATACCATCATCTGTACATTATTGATAAAGGACAGTTAAATTAAAGGCACACTAAACATACAGTACCATCATACAGACACCCTCCAACAACACCGAATATGTCTGTTCTGAAAACCCAGCGTCCTGGATTGTTTACATTGCTTGTTGATTCAATGTTCACGATAGTGGCTGTTCGGGACCCAGGGATGCTGAAGTAATAACTTGAATTTCCACTGTTAAACCCAGCCTGTTGAGTAAAATGAGAAATGTTAGTGTTACAGTCTCAGTTTTGTGCCTATCACTGTGTCTGTCTCACCTCTGATTCAGAAGTCATAGTTCATGATGCATCCTGGACTATTAACGTAGGCGTTGACACTGAGGTTCACTTCTCCTGGATGTGTCATTCTTTGAACTAAGGGTGGGAGGGTCAGTTCTGACCCAGTTTCAATTCTGACTGATCTGTTTCCAAAAAGTTTTGATTTACACTGATGTGCAAAGAAGGTACATTTTCCAGACTGCAGCAGAACCAGGTCAGATTTAGATCCAGATATGGTCAAATGATAGAATACGGTTACCCCTTCACACTATTTATCCATTCTTTCTTTATGTCAATTAATATTCAACATTTTATTAATTTTTTTCAACCGAGTTCTCATTTGTAATAGGAATGCAGTTCTGAAATCACCTAACTTATCAGGACAAGGTCAAAACTAGGTCACTTGAAAATGCAAACCTGGGCAAGAGACTGAACTGAGCCAAAGTAGAGTCATGTCACAGATGACTCTGATTTTCACAGTCAGGTCAACGTGGACCATTCTGGTGGGTTCTGACCAGACACAGAGCCAGTGCTCCTGTCCTTACTTTGAATGACATTGAACTAGATTTCTTAAAATCTCTGGTGGCTGTCCAAGAGGTTGTCAATGATCTCCTAGCAGTACTGAACATGGAAAGAGTGGTAATGTCCCTGTTGTTTACCCAAGAGTCAGTCTGCCATGCACAAGATTCAGGGGAATTTTCCTTTTCCTTACTTTAGTGGCATTTAGGTGCACGTTAACTGATGCCTACATGCACAGCAGTTTTGTGCAATGAATACACAATAATATTACATAAACAATGCACGTAACATTTAAAATGCCCCACTGAAGTCAAAGGAACCATCGCTATCGGACTAAAGATTTGCTTCCATTTAATTTGTCTTTTAACCTCCCCCAAGAATATGAAATGAAGAGATTGACCCACATAGTAATTTGCACCCATAAAAGGGTGCCTATGTGGGCCAGTGGTGTGCAGATGTCCTGCTCCTCATATGCAGAAACCATCACACACACCCAGTCCTGGCTGCACACTCCCACTGTAACCATTTCTGAGCCACATGCACTGCTTCTTTACCAGCTGGGTTAGTTTGGGCGGGGTTGGGGGCTGCATGCACCCAAGTCATTACCTGCCGCCTTGACTATTGCAATGCCCTTTACCTTGGGTTACCGGGGGTTGATATCCACCGCCTGCAGCTTGTGCAGAATGCGACAGCCAGGCTATTGACTGGTTCATCTAGGACCAGTCATATAACACCTGTGCTCTGCGGACTGCACTGGCTGCCAGTACAGTGGCGGATCACCTTCAAGGTCAGTTTGCTGACCTATAAGGCCCTACACTACCAGGGACCTGGTTACCTACAAGATCTCCTTCATCCCTACTGTCCCTCCCGCTCTTTCTGATCCACTGATGAGGGATTCCTAGAGATTTCCAGGGTTCCCTTAAAGACATCTGGGGCCAGGTCTTTTAGTTTTATGGCCCTAACCCTGTGGGATTTTCCACCTCGTTAGGTGCGAGATTGCCCAACCGTCCAAAGTTTTAAAGTAGCTTTGAAGACATTTCTTTTTAGCCTTGTTCATATTGATTTTTAGTGCCACTGTCATGAGTTTTAACCTGTTCTATTTATGGCTTTAATTAATTGTTTTATTTATCGATTTATTTTAGTCAATTACGTACTAGCACCTTGGTTTTGGAAAGACGCTTTTCAGGGGTCGCGTTAACGCACTAGTGACGTCCTCATCGGAGAAATTTTATCTTTTTGACGCACTGATTAGGATTCAGTGCATCTTGATTGACGCAGCACTCCCTAGCTTTTAATCGCAGCTGGAAGGGGAAAAAAAGAATTTATTTTGCTTGCCTGTGAGCTGCAATACAAAAAGCCACCACACAAAGTGCACAGCTAGCACTTAACCCTTTTAATTACACTGCCTGAGCTCGAGATCATGAGTCAGCTCTCATCATTACAATACAGGAGTTGAAAGAGGCAGCATGTTAAGGGTGCTTCCAAAGCTCCTGTGTGTCTGCAGTGTCAGGAGGGCAAACGCACACATTGTGCTGAAATCGGATGCGGAGAGTCGGTAAGCAGAAAAGGAAAGGGCGTGACATATTTAAATATGTTTCCAGAAAGCTGAAATTCCCAGGGCTGAAACTGCATGCAGACCAGTCAGTGAGCACAAATGGAAGGGTGTGATATATGCAAACGATGTTGCTGGATAGCTGAAACTGGATATGGATCAGTCAGCCGCTGAAAACTGAAGGGAGTGAAGTATGCAAAACGTGCTGGAGAACTGAAATTCCTTTGCAAAGCCAGAAGAAAGAAATGATTAGACAAGCGATGTGAAGAGAGGTAGGGACTGGGAAGGTATGTAAACAGATGGAACACAAGACTGGGGATAGAGAATGGGAAGTAGTCAATAGTGATGAGCTGCAATTTGGAAATGT
Organism: Neoceratodus forsteri; assembly: GCA_016271365.2. NCBI lineage: Eukaryota > Metazoa > Chordata > Ceratodontiformes > Ceratodontidae > Neoceratodus > Neoceratodus forsteri. The sequence goes on from CM028138.1 coordinate 83,537,501, forward strand.
CATGGAGGAAGCCAGTTCAAATATGAACAGTCTAAGCTAAGTAGCATACAAGGGGGGGGGGGGGAGCTAGCACTGGCTTCAATGGACCTGTACCCTAGCAGGCTCTTGTGTCCTTACCACAGTTTCAGTTTTGCTGGTATAGGTACAGACTGTGCTGTGTGTACACTTTGTGTAATAGCCTGAGAATGTAATGTACTTTTACAGTCTGAGAAAGAAATCATAATGTGGCAGGTTACGGTATTGTGTAAGTGTTTACCACTGCCAAATATCCTTGCATACTACAGCAGGGAAGGATATATTACACACCCACACACACCCATAACCCTATAAACAGCACAGACGCGTTGGTACAGTAGAGGAAACAGATAAGCTGGTAGACACACCCTCCCCATGGCAGCCAGGTTATTGTGAAAAATAGAATTATGATAAACAGCACAACTGTGTCAGAGAGCTTAAAAAAAAGTTCTATATTTTTCTTTTTTATCCTGGAAAGCCCAGCCTGGATTCAACATCTTGTTTCTTGTGTGGTCCTGCTTCTTTCAATTCCTGCAGCTTGGTGGGCGGGAGCACTGAGAAGTTAAATGGAGGCAGGTTTGAGGCAGTATAACACAGTGGTTTAAGGCTCTGAGCTACAAATCTGGAGCCCTGGGTTTGAATCCTGTAGCTCCACTTTGCATATTGTGTGATCCTGAGCAAGTCACTTCACTGTGCTCCCAGGTCACACTCTGTAAACAAGCTTTCAGCTTAGTGTCTCTCTCCTGGTTAAACAATTGGAAATTGCTTGCCCAAACTTAAAGTCACACAGTCTGTATTTGGCTTCAGTGGGGTTTGAGCTTTTGGTCTCCCATCCCCAGACCAGTGTTACCATTATAACCCACAGACTTAAGCTTAAGATACCCACAAGTCTCCTAACAGACCTCACTGCCTCAATGCATACATTTTGTAAGGGAAGAAGGTGATTCTGCCAACACAGATCACTGGTCAGACCCCACCTGGAGTACTGCATTCAGTTTTGGCATCCTTATCTAAAGAGGAACATTAGATTTCTAGAAGGGGTGCAGTGCCAAACAACATATGATCCTGGGTCTGCGGGAGTTACCATATGAGGTTAGACTGAGGAAGTTGAACATGTAGTCTCTGGAGGAGAGAAGGGACAGGGGGACATGACTGAGAACCTTTAAGTACATGAGAGGAATAAACAGGACAGGCACAGAGGGACTGTTCAAGGGAAGAATGGGGAGAAACAGTCGTCATCATTTGAGATTGGACAGTGGAAGGTTTAGGAGGGAAATCAGGAGGCATTTCATTATAGAAAGGGTGGTAACAGAATGGAACACACTACCAGCAGAGGTGGTGGCCTATAAAACAGTGGGATGCTTCAAGAGGGGCTGGGATAGGGGAAAAGGGAGGGTCATGGGAGAGGCAGCTGCAGAGTAAGGGTGCTAGCTGCAAAATCTAGCAGACTCGACAGACCAAATGGCCTTTTTATGCTAGCAGTTTCGTATGTATGTTCGTATTTAAAAGTCAGCTCCTAGTTTTGCCAAAGTAGCTCCTGGTTGGCTAGAAAGTGCCGATACCCAGGAGCTATTCCAGGCTCCTGGCCATTAAATCCTTATTTCAACCCTGCAATACCTCCTCTCCCCGATGTGCCTTCTGTTGGATGGTAAATGCTTTGGTGTATGCGGTGGTGTCCAGTGATGCTGCACCTGCTAGGTCTGTTTTGGGAGTCTGGCAGGAGGAGTACCTTAGAAGAGAGCGACTGTCAGCCCACCAATTTTCTGAGTGCACAGCGGTAAAGAGAGAGAGACAGACAGACTAAATGGGTGCTTTTTTGGGTTGGGTTCTGCTGGTGTGTGTTTGGGGGGGTCCTCATTTACTCAGGACCGCGGCAAGGCTCATGATGGATCGGATGGCCGATGCAGAGAGCAGGCGTTGAGCAGCGTGAAGGAGGGTTCCGCAAGCTGTGCTGAGTCAGACATAGAAAGGTGTTCTACTTGCCCAATGCTGTAACTACAGAAAAAATTCCAGGCTAGCTTATTTAAATGGCAAGTCGTCAAGCGCTGTAATGCCGCACCTTTAGTGTAATGAAGAGAATAGTAAAACACACCAGCGCCTGATGTATTACACAACATAGATGGGTTCATTATTAACCCTTCTGTGTTTTGTAGTATCAGGGGCTGGTGTTTTTAGCTGTTCTCTTGACAGTTCACTGAAGGTGCGGCATTAACAGCGCTGTTGACGACTTGCCATTTAAAAAATCAGACAGCCCAGATTTTTTCTTGTTTCACGCCAGCAGAGAGCAGCTTTTACTCGTGGCTGACCTCGCACATCAGCTGCCTGCATCCTCCGAGCTCACGCTTACTGTGCTGACCCAACTAGGAGGACTTAGTTGAACTTGCCGTAACAGATTGATGGAACTTGGCTAAAACGTTTTCTCTTACTGGGAGGCAGTGAGTGTAATGAGACCTACCTGGAGGGGTGGCAATGCTGGAGTTGGGGGAAAAAAATGAGTGATGCACTATGCAGGCTCTAGTCGCGGCATTAATTACACAGCAGCATGCAATAATTTAGCCATATTCAGTGAAGTGCTGTGACTCGGATATGAGAGGCAGGGGTTCCAGTAAGTGTCCGCCCAACATGCATGCTCATGAACAGAAAGTCTGTATCACGTGGTGCCTCTTTCAGTCTTCCATACGCACACGTGGTACACAGATCGTGTTAACTACGACTATGCATTAACACGCAGTTACTTTAAGCTACTCAGCCATTGGAGAAGGATCTCCTTTAGCAGTGCAGGGCAGTTGAACTATTTGGCTGCGTAAAACATTAAAACTTTCCCTCCTGAGAAGAACTCATTCTAAATATTATTTCTTCTGTCGTAGTTTTTGATAAAAGAATTACTCTGGATAACAGCTTTTGAGACAGATCGAAGGCTAACAGCATGACTGTAGTGTAGAGAGTCTGAGGAATAGGGGCCTCAGTGAAACGGATCAGAAACCAGATTTTATTTTCTTTTTTATACACATTATTTCTGACTTTGGATGTAACTTGCTGACAAAAAACAAAGGAGGCAGAGAAAAGTGACTCTTAAAAACAGCTTGCTTTGTTGGCAAAGCACTCAGGATTTGAAGAAGACAGTCTGTATAACTCAGACTTTAGTCTTGGGGGCTGGATGTTGAATTTCTGAGTAACCTTTGCATTTCTCTGATTGATTAGTCAGCACAATCAGGCTAAAGTGGTACACTGCTTCTCTGTACTGACTTTAATATTCTTTCTAGAGTTTTTTTTTTGTCTTTGGTAACTGGGTAAGGCCCACTAGGCACACAAGTGCCTGTCTTCAGGGGCAACCTGGGAGCACTGGGTGGTTAAGTGACTTGCTTAGAGTCGCAGAGTATGCAAGTGGAGGTTGTAAGAATCAAGCCAAATTAATAAAAGCCATTTATTTTGGTGTTCACGAAAATGTATAATTTCAGTGCATTGACCTCAACTCTGGCTTCGACTTCTTACTTTGGAAGCAGGGGGTCAGACTGACTTCTGATTTCAACCCTAATGCAAGGCCTGGCTTTTTATAAATAAAGTTTGATTTGATTTGAAGTCACTACAGATTCTCCACATTATGGAGGGTCTTCAGAGGGATGTTAATGAAGCTGAACGGGCTGTCATAGTGCCTACATGCCCTCTGCCCAGTCACATGACTCTCCTTGGGGCAGGGGCCTTATCAGCCCCTCCACCTGCCCCTAAACCTCTGTACAGGTAGGGAGTGTGGGGAGGACATGCTGGCACCACCAGTACTGCCAGTGAAGAAAATGTGGTTCCAGTGGGGATATGGCAGTCACCAGAGGACTGCCGTATTCCACCAGCCCCTGATCCACATGGGGCTCAGGAGTTTGTTAAGGCATCCGACTGGCTGCCCAGTGTCCAGCACAGCTGTGCCGGCAGAGCGGAGGGCAGGATAACAAATTACTTCAAGAAGAAAGTAGATGGCAGCTTATGCTGAGAGCATATTGTATCAAGGGGCTTAATTCTATGTTCAGCCTGAGCCCATTTCTGAAAAAGAGATAATTTGTTGCAATTGATTTCTTGGACATACACTTCTTTACTATTGTCCCAGTTTTGCTCCTTTGATTTACTTAATCTGCTCAATTGTTTTTTGTGTCTTAGATATGTATTTATTAATTAGAGAATGTTATTTTTAAGGGCTATTATCTTACATAACATTGTTTCTTCATGTATAGCATTTGAACTAGGTATCTTGTATTTTAGCAATATTTTGTTTCCCATCCCTTCCCCTCCTTTTCCCCTTCTTTCCTCCTCCCTTCCTTTCTGCATTGTTTTGCACTGCATTGGATCCTAGTTGGTGTACTCTGCTACCTTGATAAAAGCCACACTTGTGTATATATATATTTTTTGCACTTTATTTTTTTAATTCAATCTTTTATTCAATACATGAGTTCAACGACTCTACAGGCAGCATTACATCACAGAATAATACCAGTTGATTACATCACAATACATTACATATAGTCTTTGGCAGATGACATAGGGAAAATAAATTAACAGTTTATTACATCAGTTTCCAAGGAATCATTATTACTTAATTTTAAAACTCTGTCACTGGACTTATGTAAACAAATCCCGGCATAGCATGGTGGGTCCCCCCCACCCCTATATTTTAGTCATATTGGAGAGCAAAAACTCCTCTGGTCAAGGCCCAGGTGGCACTTCTGGGTAAAAAAAAAACAGAGATTACAAGATCAGTAAACAGCTTAAGGAACAAAGTCAGCATAATGGTCTAGTTGGTAGGATATCCATTTTTGCCAGTGAACATCAAATTTCTGAACTTTATCCATCATTTTGGTGGAGAGTCACTCAAGGGGCATATATCTCTCTGAAAAGGATTAGCCAGACCTCTTTGGTAGGTACTTATTTGTAAACCACAGTCTGGTGATAATTTTGTGGCTGCTACTATGAATTTTGAAATTTGTTTTAATGATTTTTGTCGATTCGCAGACCTTCTGGTTTAATAAAGGTCAATACATAAGTGTAAGTAAAAAATCAGCAGTATCATAGATTGCCCTCAGCTCCTCGAGGATCTCCATCCAAAACTTGAATAACTTTGGACATGACCAAAGGGCATGACTCCAGTTTGGTTTGTCATCCCGCACTCCTCCAACACTTTCCCACACCCACTTCTCCCATACTAGCTAACACGGCTGAGTATGAAAGAAACAAGTCCAGAGTTTCCACGTATATTCCTGCCAGTATGAAGAAAAAGTTTTAAAGGTTGTAAGCAAATCATCTCAAGCCTGCTCTGGAATCAGGACCTGTAGTTCCTGTTCCCATCTAAGTCTGATCAATTAGTCGAATCTCCCTGTCTCTCATTTAAGGCCTTATATATTTTACTAATTAAGTGCTCTGAGGTAGTTCCACTGATGTGTGCTTGTAGGAGCTGCATTATTTGGGGAGGGTTCTCAATCAACGCTACAAGTGTCCGTTCATATGGCTGAAGGTATGATTTAAGATGTAAATAAGAAATAAAATATTTATGAGGCAAATGGTATTCCCTCTGTAGGGAAACCAGGGGAAGAAGTCCTGTCCTACCCACTAGCAGACAAATTAAAGAAATTCCATATCTCTGCCATTGGGCTAAATATGGGCCTGAAGGACCTAATGTAAGATTTGCATTGTACTTCATTGTTCCCAGTAAGATTTTTTCTGGGAAGGTTATATAATCATTGCTGACCTTAAGCCATGTTTTTAAGGGTTCCCTGGTGAATTCTGGGTAATTTGTTACTCTTTGACACTTGAGGGATTCCCAAAAGGAGCTCCTGAATGTTTTAGAGGTCTCAGTATGTTAATTCTAATGGTTTCCAGTGGGCATCATATTGTTTGTTTATCCAATTTAAAACCACCTTTAACTGTGCTGCCATGGAATATTTTCTGAGGTCAGGAGGTTAAGCTTCCACTTTTCTCTAGCCAGCTGCAGAACAGAGTATCTAATTTTGGGAGGTATTCCACTCCAAACAAAGCGAGACATCATTCTGTCCCACACCTGGGCATATGTTTTAGTTGGGTAAAGGGCAGTATCTGAAGATAAAACAGTATGCAGGAACAAGTTCTGCTTGATTCTGTCAATTTTACTTAAAATACTTACAGGGAGATGTGACCAGTAGACAAGTCTTCCACCAGTTTTAGGTTAGGAGTTCCAAATTTAGTAGTTCTGCATGGATGGGGTTTCTTGTAGCTTTATTCCCAGATATCTCATCTCTTGTCTATGCCACTTAAAGGAGAAGTCTGTTTTAAAATGGGAGGGCAGGAATATTTGTATGTTAGTACCTTTCATTTTGTTTTGTTTATTTTATATCCTGCTAAATTACCAAATTTATGTAGTTGTTTCCAGACCTCTGGGATAGACTGTTCAGGATCTATCAGTGCTAATAGGATGTCATCTGCAAAGAGTGATATCTTCTGCCTACAACCCCAAAGGGAGGCTTTCTATTCCTGTGAGGATCTGATGGCAATGGTCGGGGTTCAAGGTGTAAAGCAAATAACATTGAGGACATTGGGCATCCCTGCTGGGTACCCTTGAATGTTGGAATATTCCAAAGGGCCCCATCCACCTTAACATTTGCTTTGGGGAAGCATAAATATTTTGTAATTGTTTTATGAATTGTTCCAGAAATCCAAAGTGTCCCAAAGTCTGGTAAAATGACCAGCTAACACAGTCAAACGCCTTTTCAGCATCTAGTTGCAGTAGCACTAAAGGATTTGTCTTTCTATGGCATAATCTACTAGAAGATGTGCATGTTACCTGATCTGGGTCAATAATAGCTGGGAGTAAATGGTCTATTCTAGAGGCCATAGCGACATAAACATCTTGTAATCATAGTTTAGCATTGAGATGGGACAGTATGAGGAGGGGTATTTAAGATCTTTCGGGTTTAGGTATGGCCAAAATGGTTGCATATTGCCATGTGGGGGTCTTCCTCCTCCTGTAGGGCCGGAGTAGTGTGGGAGAAGAAGCTTTTGAATTTATTATAAAATTCAGAGGGATATCCATCCGGCCTGGTGCCTTAAGGGTCTGGGCTTTTTCAAGTACTTGGAGTAATTCTCCTCTCTAATTGGTGCCCAAGAGCTTCAGCCTGTTATGGCTGATATGTGATATTGGTAAACTTTGTAAATAAGTTTTGATGGTGTCCGAGAGATTCTCTTCTTTGGTGTACAACTCATGGTAAAACTGCTGTAAAATACATCTAATTTCCTGGGATCTTTTTGCTAATTTTCCTGTTTTAGGGTCTACCATACTCATTATGTTCACTCTGGATCTCTGTTCTCTCAGTTTTCTTGCTAGATTTCTTGAGGCCTTAGGCCCTTCTTAATGATACCTTAACTTTAAATAGAACAATTTTTGCTCGATGGACTGATCTATTATTTTTTGCAATTTTTGTTTTACAATTCTTAAGCGTTGTCAAATTATGCAGTCATTCTGATCTGGCCAATGATGCAGATGTACTAGTTCCTCCTGTAAGTCCCTTTATGTTTTGTCCCTCTGTTGTTTTTTTTTTGGCAGAAAATCATATAATCTCCCCCCTTAAAACTACTTTTAAAGTATCCCACAAGATTGTGGGGCAACACCTTGTTGTGCGTTGTCTTGTTTAATTCTGCGTATAGCCTCCTGAATCAGTTCCAGGAATTCTGGATCCCTAAGGTGGGCAAGGTTCAGACGCCAATTGGTTTGCTTATATTGTGCCCCCAAGTTCATCTTAAGATACAGGGGTGCATAGTCTGAGTGGAAGGTGGCACCATGACACACATCGCAGATGGAGTATAGGTGCTCCACCACTGTAATAAAATAATCCAGTTGAGCTCCACTCCCTGTGTGTGGGGCCTGGTGGGTATACTCTCTTGTATTGGGGAAAAAAATGCCTCCAGGTATCCACTAGACCCAAAGAAGTAATGGTTTGTTTAGTATATTTTTGGAGTGTATTTGTTCTGTGGGCTAGAGGAGTGGCAGCATCCAGAGAGGGATTTAAAGTAATATTCAAGTCACTCCCCCAGCAGCAGCTGTCCCTCCATCAGGGACAATAAGTCCGCACAGAATTTTACTGCCAGCAGCTTTCTTGGACCCAGGGGAAAATAGACTAATGCCAGAGTAAAGGGTCTTCAGTACAGCGTGCCTGTCATTATGGCATAGCGCCCTCTGGGTCACTGATCTCCTTTTGTTTTTCAAAAGGCACTTCCTGAGAGAGCAATACCATCACCCTCTTGTTTCCCACCCCTATAGGCTGACTGAGCTGCTACAGAATACCCATACCTCTGAATTTCTTTATGTTTGTCTGAAGACATGTGTGTTTCCTGTAATAAAATAATCCCTGGTCTTTCTTTTCTAAAGAGCTGAAATAGGCGGGAGCGCTTTATCAGGTTGCCAATCCCATTTGCATTTTAAGATAAAATCAGAGATGACCTAATCATGTTCGCTAGTGGTGAATCCTTGGGTGAAAATTCCCTGTTTTTAAATGGTGCAGTACATCCCCTCCCCACCGTGCTCATGCTATGTCTCCCCGGTATTCAATCTTATTATATTATTAATCGTCTTGTGTATAATCTCTAACTTAAGCTATTTATAATGGCTGCCTGTTTTGCTAAATAATAACCATGAACCAGTCCGAGTGTCTATAACTCACAGGATCTAATATACTTCTCACTAGGCCAAAACAATCAACCATTTGCAGGTCTGTTGCAAATTAACTCTACTCATGTCTTCTAGAACTCTAGGCCTGCTAAAATAACCAGATGCCAACACAGCATCAGCTGTATTATATCAGAAGAATGTACCTGATACAACATATCTCTAAACCTGTCAAAACATGTAAACAGCTCCCAAGGTAGGGAAAGGAAATGTACCTCTCCATAGAGGGGCAGATGAATTCGCCCTGTGGGGGAGTTTCAAGGCAATGCCAAGGGCCCCCAGCATCACTGTTTCTCTGGAACCTAGTGGTGCAGTAGGCCACACTGGAAATAATAATGAGGAGCAGAGACTCCCAGGAAATGGTCCCCAAATATCTCATCTCCAGTAGGCCTTATGAATACGTCGACCACATAGGGATGGAGCACTGACCTAGCAATAGTCAAGTGAGCATGTAGCGCTTTGGAATTCACATTGATTCATGACTCCTTCCCTGGGCTATATTTTGTTAAGACAGTGACAGTGGGAAGACTATCTACAAATTTCGGGGGGGGGAGAAGATATATGGGAACCTTTAAGAGTATATCTCTGGGTTTCAGACCTTCCTCCCATCTATAAACCTGGGAATATTAAAAGAATCTTTATTTCCCACTTACCCCCACCTCACACAGGCTTCCCCGACTAACACTGCATACTCCCAATATGCAGAGTCACCTCTACATCCAACTACCATTTTCTTAAAGTCTCTACAGGGTTTCTCTCACCCATCACTCCGGTGCAGGTCATTGGAATCTTTGTAAAAGTTTTTTCACATCCTCCATGGTCACTTGGCTCCATCTCTTTCTGGAATTAGAGTCTCGGGCAGTATCCCAAACTGCATCGCGAAGGCTTTGCTGGGTTTTTCTGAGTGAGGAATCCTCCTGAGTAGATTGGGCAAGTCCCTTGATTTGAAGTGTCTTCTGGCTTTTTGCTGGTGATCAAGGTTTGGGGCCATCTAGAAACATAAAAATAATCGAGCTGATATGGGGTAGTGAATCTGAGTTTCTGAGTTGTTGTTGTTTAAGAGGCAAAGAATTGGAGTGTAGGCTCTCATGCTTGCTTGAGACAGATGAAGAATAGTCATTATCAAAGTAAATTCACTTTTCTTTGTACTTAGTGTCCCACATTCTCCAGGCTCTGGTAAGGATTGTTTGCTTTGTGGCAAAGTTTAAGAACTTCATAATGATGGAGAGGGGTTGTCTGTCTGGCTGGGCTGGTTTTGGCGAGAGGGCCCTGTGTGTTCGCTCTATGTCAAATATAAAAGCTGGGTCCAATTGAAGCGAATCACGGAGGAGCTCCTCCAAAAATTTCAATAGATCTCTCCCCTCTTCATCTTCAGGGACCCCATGTATCCTCAGATTATTCTGAGCAATCTATTTTCCAGATCCTCACATTTCTCCTAAGGTATGCTGCTTGTCTAGCAAATGTACAACCATGAGTTCAAGCCTATCGGTCCAGTCATCGATTTCTGTATGCTGCGCTTCAACTTCTGTGACTCGGGCTGAAAGTTTGCTGATTTCTGTGGTTAATTTCATCCAAAAGGTGTGAACCTCAGTCCTGAACTCCTGCAGCTCTGATAGGATAGCATTACTAGATTGCTGAGACAAGGCCCCATTAGAAGCGGCCATGTCTGACAGGATCGCTGCAGGGCTTGCTGGAGGGTGAGAGAATCCTGCTGAATCCTTGGTTCTGGGGTACATGCAGTCCATCTTTTGCCTCCCATTCATGTGCTGTGACTCCCCGTTGTTCTTTTTAGTTATCTTAACTTTTTAGTTGTGGGAGAGTCTGCTTTTAGCCCAGAACCTACAGAGCTAGATTTTACCCTCGCATCCCGGTTGGTGACGTCACCAGAAGTCTATTTTTTTGCACTTTAGATATATATATATTTCAAGTAATTTTAGATATTTTGCACTGTATGACATTACATAGCATTCATTGCACTATCACTTTAAATGTGGGCTTTAAATGAGAGGTATTGTGTATGGTAGCCACGCCTTGAAAAAGCGTCAGGTTTCACATGAAATGTTGGCGACTGCGGGTGCTGCTGTTTTTTTATGAAGAACAAATAAATATGCTTTTTATCATGACCTAACAGTGAGGTCTTCCTTTTTTTTTGGTTTCTGGGTAGCTCCAGTCCTTGTTTGTGTTCAGGGTCTGTGATTGTTATCAGGTGCAGATAGTCATCATGTTCCTGCAGCATTTGCCAGGAAACCATAAATCATGCACTATGTGGCTGCTTTGTGGATCAGGCCCTGAGACAACCCACCTTTCCTGGTGGAGTTGGACCCCTGTGACATAATGGTACATCTTGGTCCTTTTACCATCCCGCAATTCATTTGACTCCATGTGCATCCAAAATGGAAGTGTATTTATCACTTCTGCAACCCAAAAAACATCCTTCAAAATTGATGGCATATTGTCATCTCAGCTGCTTTTGCAGTTGGCAACTTACCTTAAAGGTCTCAAAACATCAATTTCCCATTGTGACACACTCTTCTCCAGAGGTGTAAATAAAATATTGATTTCTGCTCTTGATTATATGACATTTGTATTTTTGTGATAATTACCTTGGCATACTAGATGTAACACAGTGATGTTAAATTGTCTGTATGTATGCATTAAGGTAATACATTTGAGAGTGCTTAAGTTTCTGGCTGAATAATAGACATCTGGGGAAGGGTCCCACAGGTGGGGAAAAAGCCATTAATTCTGGAACATACTCACTACTTCCTAAAGGGGTATGTCTCTTAGAAAATGGTATAGCCCAAATATGAAATGCTAGAAAGGAGTGAGAAACCAGGATCCAGCACTACAAACTTAGAAACATAGAATTTGTCCACAGATAAGGTCCAGTCATCGATTTCTGTATGCTGCGCTCAACTTCTTGGCCCACCTAATCTGCCCATTTTTTCCACTGCCTATAGTATTAAAGCAAATCCTGCCTGATCTCCGCCCATTTACCTCCCCTTTGCCCTTTCCTAAGATTCCTTAAGCTTATCCTATGCATTCATGAACCCCACCACTGTTTTCTTTCCCACCACCTTGCTGTTAGACTGTTACAGAAATCTCCACTCTTTCCATGAAGAAGAACTTCCTCATATCTCTCCTGAATCGACCACCTCCAGCTTCTTATTGTGCCCCTTGACTTTGGACACCTTCTTTCTGAACAATACTTGCCTCCTGTACCTTAAAAGATCTCTATTGTATCCCCGCTCTTCCAGGGTGTACATATTTAGGTCCTTAAATCTCTTCTTGTAAGGTTTCTGATGCAGAACCTGCATCATTTTTGTTGCCCTGCTCTGGATCACCTCCTCTCTATGCCCATCCGGGAGATATGGACACAGTACTCTGTGTGGAGTCTTACTAGTGATCTATACAGAGGCAATATCATCTCCCTCTTTCTGCTGGTGATACCCCTCCCTATGCACCCCAGTATCCAATTAGTCCTCCAAACTGCCTTGTCACACTGTCTGGCCACCTTTCATCTGATATGATCAAAAAATGAAAGTTAAAAAATTGGCACACTAGGTGGGCCCAGTGGCCCTTATCTGGTGTCATATTCTATGTTTCTATCACCCCATGTCTCTTTCCTGCTTGGTGGTCATCAGTACCACTCCTCCCATTTTGTACCATGCCCCCTGGTTTCTGTGCCCCAAGTGCATTACTTTGCACTTTTTCTCATTGAAACCCAGCTGCCATAACCTTGATCAATCTTCAAGTTTTTCAGATCTCGGCTCATCCTTTCCATCACCTGGAGTGTCAAGCCTGTTGCAGAGTTTGGTACCATCCACGAAGAGGCAGACCTCCCTTCCAGCTCCTCTCTATGTCACTTATGAAGAAGTTAAAGAGGACCAGTCCCAGCACTGACCCCTGAGGCACCACCTTGATCACCCTCCATTCCTGTGAATGAACTTTATTTATTGCCACCTTCTGTCACCTATCTCCTAACCAATTTCTTACCCAGTTTACCAGCTTTGAACTCACTCCTAGCTACCCAGATTGCTTACTAGCCTCCTATGTGGAACCATTTTGAATGCCTGCCCACTGCTCCACCTTGATCTAATTCCTTGGTCACCCAGTCAAAAAATCTATCAGATTTGATTGATATGACCCCCCCAATGATTCCATCCTATCTCTGGTCTTGTAACCCACTGGATTCAAGATATTCCACAATCCTTTCCTTCAGCAAAGACTCTATTAACTTTCCCACCACTGAAGTCAGGCTGACTGGCCTGTACTTGCCAGCCTCTTCTCTACAACCACTTCCATAAGATGAGACTACATCTGCCCTCTTTCAGTCCTACTTTAACAGATCATTGAAACTAGGACAGTCAGAGGTGCAGCCAGTCCCCCCAGCACTCAAACTGTTATTAAAGAAGACCACTACTTTCTAGTCAGATTCTGAACTTCTTTTTATTCCATGCTGCAGATACAGAAAAAGTGAGCTGATGCAGAGGATGGGATAAGGGAACTCGGAGAGAACCTGGGTTGGCTGGTTCATTGGTTGGTTGCTAGTCTCATCAAAGATAAGGCAGCTGGGTTTCAAAGCTTTAAAGTGGAGGTGATGCACATTGGGAAAAAGTATCCAAGAGTACAATATGAATTGGGGGGGTGGGATGGTACTGGAAAGCACCATGGAACAATGATCTATGGGTCATGATACTGGAGAGTCTGAAAACACCAGCGCACTTTAGTAGAGCTGTAGGTATGACAACCAGAATGCGCATATGCATAGAGAGGGGAATAAGCTGCAGAAGCTGGGAAGGAGTCTCCCATTGTAAAGTCACTGATAGTACTGCACAAGGTACTGGAGTCTACACATGAGAAAAGACTATGACAAGGTGGAATCAGTACAACACAGCACAACCAAGATGGTCCAAAGATATGGAGACATAACATGTGAGGAGAAGCTGTATGACATGAACATGTATGGTAAAGGGAAAGGGGACATTATTTAACCAGTAAAGGCACACTAAGCCAAAGTTTGTTTCCAGGTGCAACCTGGGAGCACAAAGAAGTCAAGAGTCTTGCTCAGGGTCACACAGTATGCAAGAGGGAGCTGATGGGATAGAAACCCAGGTGTTCAGGTTTGCAACTCAGTGCTTAAGAAGAGGGGAAAGTGGTGATTTGATCAAGACATACAAAAACCTGTATAGGATGAATATGAGAAATGCCAACGTACTTCTCTCTTTGAGTTCAAACTCAGGGACAAGGGGGAACTCACTGAAAATTGTGGGGTGGAGATTCAGAAGGGACATCTGCAAACACTTTTCATTGAAAGAATGATAAGTGAAACAAGCTGCTGGAAAAAGTGGTACACTGCAAATCAGTGAGCAGTTTCAAGTAGGGATAGACATGCATGTGGGGTTAGTTAGAAAAGAGATTACAGAAACAAAGGGTGGATGGGTGGTCACTTAGGTCAATGCAGAGAAGTTAGGTAGGGTGGGCAGACTGATCAGCCCATGGACCTTTTTTGTCATCATCATCTATGTATCTACATAACTATGTTACTGGTACATAACTGATCCAAATATACGTGCATTATGTTTAAAAAGCATAGGAATACTGTAATAAAAGCTGGAAGGGTATTGGGGACTATGCTCCAATGAGCAGGAATTATGCACCGAGGTGTGTATCCCACCCACGGAGCTTCACACCTGCAGACAGGTGCGCTCCATCGGTATTCCCTAACGTACGTGATCTAATCATGGGCACGCCTCCCTGGCGCACAGCACTCCATTGGGGCGGCCAGGTGAGGAGTTGCAGACCCAGTTGGGCATCCAATGGAATGCCCAGCATGGGTCCCAGAGTGGATCACAAGGACAAGGAGGAGTGGGTGGCACCAGGTGGTCAGTGAGGATGGGTGCTGGACACCTGATGGTGGGGGATGGTGGCTTACCACCATGTCCAGGCAGTAGGCTGTGTGCACGGGACACATATGGCACTTACAGCAGGGTTCTCCCTGGTGTACCCTGTGCCCTCCTCCACACTCCCATGGGCTGCACTAAATGCTGTCATGCATGTTGCATAGTGCTGGCACACCCCTGCCCTCCCCTGGCATGGTTCTATCCTCGTGCTGGGGCTCCGGTGCGATGGGGTTGCATGCCCCATTTTGTGCATTATGTGGGGGCATAATGGGTGCGGGTGCTATGCATTGGGAATGTTTCACCACATAGCCACCCACACAGCTGAGCATAGGCCCATGGCTGGCAACACCTAAATGTATTGATACTATGGAGGGCTAGAGAGTTAACCTTTATGTGGGTGATGTATTTTAATCATGTATATTTTTAAAGTGTTTACACAGAGACTTCACCATGTAATGTAGTTAATAAATGCATTGTCTGCACAGAGGTGCTGCCAAAATGAAGAGGATTATTGGCTTAGCCATTTCTATATCACTCCTCATATTTGATTTACATGTTAAATATAGGAAGTTTGTATACTGAGGGAGAATAAGAATTTTGAATAAGCCAATGTAGTCAATAGTTATACACATCCCAAGTACAATACATACACAACATGTCTGTGAAATATTTTGGGTGCATGTATTTTATCTGATAGCATAATGGCAAATGAAAAGTATAGTGGTGTCTTAACTTCAAACATGTACCAAATAGGAAATATTAGTCCTTGTAGGAATAATATGCTCAGAGACAGTTTGCTGTGGAAATTGTAGTATTTTAGGATTAGAAAAGATGGCTCCTATTGCCCTTAGAATGAGTTATGGCAAAAGAATACCATGCAAATCCATGACAAAATATGTATCTTAATCCTCAGAATTCTGTTCTGGCATCAGCAATTCTGTCCGGGTACTCGGTGATACACCACCTGAGGATGGATTGTAGGGCAGGGTGTTACCATCTGTTTTAGAGCAGAACTGAACCTGATGGGGTACCAGTGGGAACCACCAACACCTTGAATGTATCTTGAGAGGGGTGTGGGGTGCAGGATCCTTCCTGTCTACCGTCCACCAGGAGAAGGGAATGTTTTCCTATGGGAAGTCACAGACTTCATTGTCAACCTGACATTGGGATCCCCAGATGGCTGATTCTGGGTACTTCAATGCCTGGGTCAATGATGAACTCTCGCAGTTTGGTCAGGACTTCCTCCAGTTAATGATTTCACTGGGCTTCACACAGGTTATTTCCTACTCGAGCCATATTGGTGGTCATTCATTGGACTTGGTGTTTCTCCTGGGGATGGAGATATCTGACTTGGTGGTGGAACCAGTTGGGTGGTCTGACTATCACACCATTGGGTTCAGTTTCCTGGCCCCCAGTAGGTCTGCTCTCTGAGATAGTCCAGTACCGCCCTTTGAAGGGTGTTTCCCTGATGGCCTGATGGCAGTGCTGGACCATTGGGTGTACTGAGTGAATTCATGGATCCAGGGGACCTTGTACTTGCCTATAATAGGGCAGTGATGGTGGCCCTGGATTCCATTGCTCTTGTTCATGTTCATCCTCTGACTCATCGCCCCAGGTCTCCTTGGTTTGATGAGGTCCTGAGGGAGTTGAGGAGAGTGGGATGAAGGCTAGAGAGGTGCTGATGGAAGTCAGGCCTGGAGTGTGACAGATTTAGTTTGATGGAACACTATGTAGACTATCAATCAGCAATTACCCGTAAGAAGGCAAAATTCTCTCCAGGAAATTGCTGCAGTGCAGAATCGACCAGCTCAGCTTTTCTGGACTGTGGACAGATTGTGCAATCCAATCTTTCTCCAGCCTGGAATTGCTTTTTTCACAAAATGGTATGAGGTGATTGCTCGATTCTTCACAGATAAGGTTGCCACTATCAGGTCCGAGGTCCACCTGGCTCTCTAATGGGAGTTATGTGTGGTCAGCAGGAGATGTCGGATGTCCAGTTTGTGTGGTGTGACTTCAGCCAGCCCACAATCAATGACATTGTGATGGTCATCCAGTCGCTGCATCTGACCAACTGCAGTTTGGATCTGTGCCCCATGTTCCTCTTAGTAGTCTGTGTGGATAAAATTGGCCTGGTCCTTGCTGAGATAGTCTGAATGTCTTTGAGAGGGGATCTTTCCAGATCCCCTGAAGGAGCCCTGGTTCAGACCCTCCTTGGACTCGGACTGTCTGGCTAACTACAGACCTGTCTCTGCCCTACTCTTGTGGTAAGGTTATTGAGAAGGTGGTCTGACGTCGCAGCTGGATGACCATTTGACCAGCTACAATGTCTATTATTCTCTCAGTCTGGATTTTGGAAGAGACATAGTACTGAGACAGCCCTTGTCTGGGTACTTAATTACCTCCTAATAGCAAGATATCAAAAGACCCATTCCATTTTGGTCCTTCTAGATCTCCCTGTGGCATTTGACACCATAGACCATGGTATGCTGTTGGAGCACCTGTGGTTCATCTGTGGACTTTCTGGGATGGTCCTCAGATGGTTTCAATCATTCTCGAGGTAGGACTCAGAGGGTGGTGTCTGGGATTTTACTCAGCTCCATTCTCCCTATCCTGAGGGGTGCCACAGGGCTCCATCTTGGCACCCATGTTGTTTGCGATGTACATGCAGCCCTTAGAAGTGATTATTAAGTGGTACAGCTTGAGTTTTCACTGCTATGTAGATGACACTCAGCTGTACATGTCCTTTGTACCCGGCCAAGATGATGCTGTTTTGGTCTTTAATAGCTGTCTAGCCGAGATCCTGGATTGGATGAATGTGAGCTGGCTGCAGTTAAACCCAGAGAAAACTGAGGTGTTGGTTGTGGACACAGGTCATCGGGAGGTGGGTTTGTTGGTGGGTTAACCTTCAGGTCTATGGCTTGGAGGTGTCCAGCTAACTACCTCAGACCGGGTATGGAACATGGGTGTTATGTTTGATGACTGCTTGACCCTTAAATCACAGGTGTCAGCAGTTGTCAAAACCTCCTTTTACCATCTGAGGAACATCGCTATGTAAAGCGTCTGGTTCCCCCCAATGATCTTCCGACTTTGGTCCATGCCTTCGTTACCTCCCGCCTTGACTACTGCAGCATCTTTAACCTTGGGCTACTGGGGGTTGATATCTGATGCCTGCAGCTGGTGCAGAATGCAGCAGCCAGGCTTTTGACTGGTACTTCTAGGACCAGTCATATAACACCTGTGCTCCGCAGGCTGCACTCAGCTGCCAGTACAGTGGTGGATCACCTTCAAGGTCGGTTTGCTGACCCATAAGGCCCTACATGATCAGGGACCTAGTTACCTACAAGATATTCATCCCTACTGTCCCTCCTCCTCTCCAATCCACCAACAAAGGATTGCTAGAGATTCCCAGGGTTTATTTACAGACATCTGGGGCAAGGTCATTTAGTTTTATGGTCCCAACCCGTGGAATTCTCTACCTCATCAGGAGCGAGATTGCCTGACCATCCAAAGTTTTAAAGTTGTCCTTAAAACCTATTATTTTAGCCTACCATTTTCTGATTTTTAATGCCTCTGCTGTATTTATTAGTTTTTACCTTTGTATTGTGTATTTATTGATGTATTTTAACTGTTGTTTTTACCTTTGTATTGTCTATTCATCGATGTGTTTTAATTAGTCTTTGTACAGGCGCCTTGGTTTTAGAAAGGCATCTTTCTACAAATAAAGAATGACTGGTTGATTGATTCATTTATGTCGTATTATTAAAAGGAGTTTGTTTATTTTATGTTGTGTATGACAATTTTACCAGATTATGCTGTTATTGGAAATTATGAAATGGGTACAAAGAATGCTGGCTCCTGATTGCCTAAGAGGTACTTTCAGCTGGGTCATTATCACAGCACAATAGCCTGGCTAAAAGTAACTCAACAAACACATGCTTAAACAATACACTAAATTTACCAAAAGGAGCAGTTTCATAATTGCAGTAAGATGAGAGGGAGAGTGTTATGTAGGCTAATGGCCTTCTCAGTTGGTGGAAGCACTCAGCTTTGCCTCATGCTTCAACCCAACCGAGGTGCACTGTTATTCCACCATAATGCCCCCCTACCTTATTGTTTAATCAAGCCTTATTGCTTAAGCAACACATAATATGTAACCTCAATGTTCTCCTTGAACTAACAGTATATTGTTTGTAACGATTTAACTAACTTTATATACATAACAACAGTAAAGAGCAGTGCAGGAAGAGTTTGTGGAATTGGGAGGGCCTCAGACAAGTAGCATGCCGCGGTAGCCTTCTCGGAGGTGCTGCCTGTCTATGCACTAGAGGTTAGGTGCTCCACACCATGGGATTTAATCAGTGGTTGAAAACTGGTGCAGAGCTCAGGATTTGGCTTGATTGGGGACTGAGGGTCCACCTGGAGTGATGCAAGCATATACTGGCATGATGTGCTGCATCTGTCCAGAAGAGGAACCAGGATCCTAGGTGATAGGTTTAAATGCTTCATTGGCAAGTACTTAAACTAGCCAAGGAGGGAGGCACTGGAAAGGAGCAGGGAAATCCTAGCCCCCAAATAATCATGGTAGTAGTGCGGAAACACCAACACAGAGGTGGTGATAGGAGAAGCGACAGGGTAAATGGAGAAAGTGACAAAGGCAAGAAGGACAGGGATGGGGCAAAAGGAGTAAGGCCATCAGGAAATGGAGGATAATGAGTACTGATGCCCATAGCCTGGGCAACAAACTCCCTGAACTGGTGGCCTTGATGGAAGAGGGATGCCTGGATATTGTAGCAGTCTCAGAAACATGGTACACAAAGAACCATGACTGGGATGTTAACATACCAGGGTACTTAACCTACAGGAGAGACAGGGAGGGGAGAAGAGGGGAGGAGTAGCTCTCATGTAAAGAAAGGATAAAAACAACCTAACAAAAGAGTAAACAGGGAGGAGAGGAGGCACTGTGGGTCACCTTGAGACTGGAAGTGGCACCACCAACCGCACAGGAGTTGTATACAGACCCCCAGGTCAGGGGGAGAGAATGGACAAGGCTATGATAAAAGGCATTCTTAGGATGGCAGAGAAAGGGAGATACTGTTGATGGAGACCTGAATATGCCAGATGTTAACTGGAGCACACTTGCTGCAGCCATATCCAAGAGCAGGGCCATTCTTGATGCCCTGACAGGTGGCATGCCTCAGACAGCTACTTTGAACCCACTCATGAGGGAGCAATCTTAGACCTCAGATTCTCAAATGGGACAGTGAGAGGATCTCAGATCTAGAAGTGGGTTGCCATCTGGGAACAAGTGACCATCAAACAGTGTGGTTCACGTAAACTCAGCTGCAGAGTCATGCCATACAAAATTGAGGGTACTGGACCTTCAGGAGGGCTGACTTTGGTAAGATGGGAGAGTGCCTCAGAAAAGTACTAGCAAACAGGCTAGAAGGAGGGTGGAGCAACAATGGGGAATCATCAAACTGCCGTCACAGAGGCAACAAGCCTTGTGTGAAGCAAATAAATGAATCAAAATGAAAGAAAAAGCCACTATGGTTCTCAAAAGAGGTAGGGAAAGTCAAGGAGAAAAGGGCAGCATTCAGGAAGTATAAGGAAACACAGAAGGAGCAAGTCAGAGAGCTGTACCAGTTAAGGCAGAAGGAAGCAGGGAGGGAAGTCAGAATAGCAAAGGCCCAAACTGAGGAAAGGATAGCCAACTTGGTTAAGAAGGGGGATAAAACCTTTTATAGGTACATCAGGGAGCATAGAAAGACAAAGGGAGGGATAGCGAGGCTGAATAGAATGAATGGTGGGTGGGCAGAGGGGGATAGTGAAAAAGCAGGGATACTGAATGAATATTTCTGCTCAGTATTCACAAAAGAGGAGGGGGAGGTGCCTAATCCAATTAACAGAAGCACTCTGGATGGGGTCGATCCCAGTCCTTTCACAGAAGAAAGGGTTCTGAAAGAACTCTTAAAACTGAAGGTGGACAAAGCAATGGTGCCTGATGGAATTCACCCCAGAATTCTAAAAGAATTAAGGGGAGAACTAGTGAAACCACTGACTACCCTTTTTAACAAATCATGGGAGGATGGTGTGGTACCCAAGGACTGGAGGAAGGCAGATGTGATTCCCCTTCACAAAAGTGGGACCAAGACAGAGGCAGGAAACTACAGACCTGTCAGTTTGACCTCTGTGGTAGAGAAAGTGATGGAATCACTTCTGAAGGAAAGAATTGTTGAGTACCTAGAAGCCAGTGGGGCACAAGACCCAAGGCAGCATGGGTTCACAGCAGGAAGGTCATGTCAAATGAATCTAATTGATTTCTTTGACTGGGTGACCAAAGTAGTAGACCAGGGAGGGGCTGTGGACATGGTCTACCTAGACTTTAGCAAGGCAGTTGATACAGTCCCACACAAAAGATTAATAGTGAAATTAACCAGCCTGGGAGTGGGTCCCAGGGTGGTAGCCTGGGTAAAACATTGGCTGGACAGCAGGACACAGAAGGTAATTGTAAATGGAGTCCACTCTGAAGAAAGAGGGGTTACTAGTGGGGTACCGCAGGGTTCAGTACTGGGTCCAGTCCTTTTTAATGTCTTTATAAGTGACATTGCAGAGGGACTGGAAGGAAAAGTATGCCTCTTTGCAGATGACACAAAGATCTGCAACAGGGTTGATACACAAGGAGGCGTGGACAGGATGAGAAGGGACTTGGCAAGGTTGGAGGAATGGTCAGAAGTATGGCAGCTAGGATTCAATGCAAAGAAGTGCAAAATAATGCACCTGGGAAACAAAAACCCAGGGGAAGATTACACAATGGGGAGGTAGTAACAACAACAAAAAGGAAAGGGACCTGGGGTAACTATATTAGATGACCTAAGGTTAGCAAGCAATGTGAGAAGGCAGGGGAGAGCTGGGTATACTGGGATGCACAGGGAGAGGCATCACCCACAGAAAACAGGAAGTTGTTATCCCTTTGTACAGACAGTTGGTGAGACCACATCTGGAGTACTGCATCCAGTTCTGGAACCCCATCTCCACAAGGACATAGAGGATAGAGGCAGTCCAGAGGAGGGCAACTAGAATGGTGCAGGGTCTGCAAGAGAAGCCAAACGAGGAGAGACTAAAAAGAGCTTAATATGTATACCCTTAAGGAAAGGGGGAGAGGGGGCATGATAGAAACATTTAAGTACCTCAGTGGAATCAACAAAGTCCAAGAGGGTAGCATCTTTCAGAAAAAGAGACATGCAAGAACAAGGGGACACAATTTAAAGATGGGGGGGGTTCAGGGGCAATGTGAGAAGTATTTTTTCACAGAGAGGGTAGTGGATGCATGGAACAGCCTTTCTGAGGAGGTTGTTGGGTCTAAAACAGTGGGGAAATTCAAGAATGCATGGGACAGACATAAGCAATTCTTGTGGGGGTAGGAAGAAGTAGGCTGTTGGTTAACTAGGATCTGCGGCTTATCCTGTAGGTAGGGAAATGGGCAGAGTAGGTGGGCCAAGCGGTCCTGCCATCAAAGTTTATGTTTCTATGTTTCTAAACCAAAAATGTCCAGAAAAATCTAAAGTTCAGCATATTTGAAGATATGGAATTGTTGAACATTACTGGAATAATTTTGCAATTGCTGTGATACAATTGTAGCGCTAAGGAAATATAGCAAATTGGTTGAATGCTATTTTTGGATCTGAATGTGAACCAAAATCAGAAAAAGATAAAAAAGTTTTTTTTTAATGTCAAGCAAAATACTCATCAATATGCTTTATATTTTGTTAACATACTTCTACACTGTATTGATATACTGTTGAACTGTACTAATTCACTTTGGTACTGTACTGATTAATATTAACACTGGTTTGATATTATTTTATTTTAATGTTAAGGATATTGAAAAGTAAAACTTTCCAGCAATGATATGGCCAGATGGCAAAGTTTACTCTTTGAGTGAGTGAAATGCCAGAAAATTTGGCACTTTATGCAGACCTTTACAAAACATGACAAAGTTTAACTTTTAATCACCCACAGGGCTTTCTGCAAAATGTGGTGAACTCTGTGAGTGAATAAACACAAACAAAATTGTAAACCTCACCAACCTCACAGTACCCCATATTTCCATCCCCATAGCCCAAGTAAAGAAATGCCTCCTTCCTTCAACCCACTGATCAACCCAACTATCTCACATTCCCCATAGCCTAAATGCTATATAAACAGCATGTGTCAATGCCAAATGTTGTTTCACTGGCATTGGTAGTGCAGGAGTTAGAGATGCATAATAGTAATGGCAGTGAAGTATTGAACTGATGCCATCCTCACCCCCACCCTGAAGAGACACATTTTCAACATAGGCATTTTGGGACCTCCCCTCATGAACAGTGGCACTGTGATTTTGTTAATCTGTCCCAAAAGTTGATTTCCCACAGCGACCACGCCATTCTGCGCCACAGGTGCGAAAACACATTTTGGGCGGGATGTGAAAAATGACAGCTATACTGTTCATAAGGAGGTGTGAAAAAATGGCAGTGTTGAAAATCGGGCATGAAAATATTGCAAATTTGCTAAGTTACAAGGGTGCATGGAAACTGCGCAATGCATGCTTGTAACACAGTCATTTTATGGACTTTCATCACCAAATTTTCAACATACGCATTTTAAGACCTCTGCTCATGAACAGTATCACTGTCATTTTCTCAAACTGTCCCAAAAACTGATTTCGCACAGCGACCTTGCTATTCTGCACCTGCACCGGAAGTGCGAAAACACATTTTGGCCAGGATATGTAAAATGACAGCTGTACTGTTCATAAGGAGGTGTGGAAAAATGCCAGTGTTGAAAATCTGTAAGGAAAATATTACAAATTCATGAAGTTATGAGCGTGCATGGAAATTGTGCAGCGCGGCTTGTAAAACAGTCATTTTTGGATTTTCACCAAATTTGCAGCATAGGCTTTTGAGAGAGCCCCCTCATGAAAAGTGACTCTGTCATTTTATTTACTGGTCCCAAAGGTGATTCTATGCAGTGACCGCAAAATCACCTTTTGGGACTGAATAACACCATGACACTGACTGAATTCATGTGGAGGGGCCCCAATAACACCATGTTGAAAATTTGGTGCAAAAATTCCAAAAGATGCCCAAGATATCCACCAAAGTTGAAAAACCCTATTTATGCTATTGTACAGCTTACCGCATTTCTTAGTTCATGGTCGGCTTTGAAGAGTGCAGACGTGTTCCTGGTCCACGAAGATCATTGCACCAGACTCAGAGGTAAGTATGGGGTGAGGGGTGGGGAGGCAGGGCACAGGGGGTGGTGTGGGGTTGAGGGAGGGAGCAGGACAGACCGAGAGGGACTGTTTTTCTTTACAGGTTTAAAAAAATAAAACATTGCAGGACTTTTTTACAGGGCATTTGGCACACTGGGGTGGGCTCCAGCATGCCACCTGAGTGTTTGTGGGGGCTAGTCGATGAGGATTGGGCACCCCATCAGCACATACTGAAGGGGGACTAGATCCGAAGGAGATGGGCACCCCCTCAGCATACAACAAATGTGGGGGCAATATGCCAATGGGGAGAGGGTCCCAGTCAGCGCATGCACTGGGTCAGGGCATGCCGACAGGGGGATTGGGCACCCCTGAAGTTGGCATTGTGGCAGGCAGTGGTGGCAGTCACTGCTGCCATGTTTGCTACAATGCTTCACCAGGAAAGGCACGTCGGGTGGTGCCACTGTGTGACGTGCTTGGCTCTCATTGCAGCAGACCTTTCCTTAGATGTGCTCGCCACATTATGTATTCCTGGTATGGCACCTGCATGGTGGCTGATTGGGGAATGACGGATGCTCCTACTGATGCATGCCCTGCAGTTGCCCAACAGTGACTGTGCCTCCAAATCTGCTACTAGTGCAATATGTTGTCAGTAGCGAGCCAACATAAAAATGCACCTCACTCTGAATCAACTTAGCACTCAACACCCCCACCTCCTTTCATGGTCCTAGACAAAAAAAAAAAAACATTCTCCTCAGCCCGCCTAGCACTAGAGTGAGCTGACTTAAGAGAAACATTACTTTGCCACCTAGATGGTGAGCAGTGTAGACACCTCACACCACCCCAGTCAACCTCCCTCTATTTAATCTATTTAATAATGTGATATACCAGATAGGGTGTATTGAGATAGTTATAGTGTGATATCTCAGAGAAATCACCCTAAATGCAATATCAATATGCTAATGCATAACAATCTGAGTGATTTCAAGGAGACAATACCAACTATAATATTGATATGCCCTCTCATATATTATTATAGTAGCTGCATTAGACAGATGATTGCCAGTCAAGGTGTTATGATGAGTAAAGCTGAGAGAAGGGCCATAGCCAGCTTCAGTTCAGCTTTGAATTGGGGTCTGAAAATTTGTTAGCTTTTCCAATCTGGCAAACCATACATACACAATTCATGAATTGGCATATGATAAAGCTGATTAACAATAGTTAGTGGGGAAGGGGTTGAGGTCAGCAATGAATATTAATAACTGTTGCTTACATTTGTCTGGAGCTGTTTTCATGCATTTGATTTGGAGTTCAATTTTTAGTGCAGAACACATTAAGACTCCAATGTCCCAGTGTGGGAACAATAATACTTAATATTCATTGCTGACCTCAAGGTATATACTGCCCCTCTCCTCTTTCCCTCATGTCAGTTACTATATTCTAGTGGTGTGTAGAATACTCAAATTCCAGCAGAATGGAATTTTGTGGATTTTCAAAATTCCACTGGAATTATGCCAAATGTCTGTGGAAGTGGAACAGCTGAATTCTGCTGCAGAATAATTCAGGATGGGTTTTCCAGTACATTTCCGCAGAATTTAATTCTAAAGATCTCAATTTTTTTCTGCAGAAATTATTGGTGAATAATTTTCCAAAAGGACCAGTGAAATTTCAGCAGAAATTCCACTGGCAGAATGGTCATTCCACTCTAATTCTGCCAGCAGAATTATACAATCTGCACAGCACTAATATTCTCCCCTGCAGTACTATAGAGATCACAGTGATAGTTTTGTATTATGATTATTTTATATTGTTATTCTGTTTTTTTTTTATTTGTTTTATATACTCAATCATAAATATTAATATGAGGAAAAAAGTAATATAAAGTAAAAATATGCTTTGTATTAATTCTTATGTAATTTTTTTTAATTTATATGACAGGACAACATGATTTTTGATTATGAATATCTTGTGTTTCAAAGAACTAGTTAACTTCTGCAGTTTTTATTTTAATGTAATTTTATCAATGTTTATGTTTTATTTGTATATACTAAGAAAAAAAGTTGAAGTACAATATGCTTTATCAGGTTAGTATAAAAGATCATAAGTAGTGATATGTGTGGCATTCAAGTGGATTCACTATCAGAATGACCATGGTAAGAGTTGCTATTGCACACTTTGAAGACCTGTTCATGTGGTCACAGAAGTCAAAATAAGTTTTGCAGCACACACCATGTACTGTATACTGGATGGTGTTGCAATCCTAGACAATGTGAAGTGTGAATGAATGTTTTAATTGTGCTTCAGTTCCTCATACAAGAATCTTCTAGCCAGTGTCTTCTACGAGAGAAAATGGATGATGATAAAGAGCCATCAACACTCCACAAAAGGCTATGAAATGGGTTGCCAGGACACAGGTTGTTGTGCAGGTACTAGCAGAGAAGTGCAGCAGAGCATGACCTCATGTCATGAGTGACATGGCAATAACAATTTGGAGTAGATAGTAATTTAATATAAAGGTTTTTAATGCTGTAAATGTACTTTGTGTTTATATAAAAGAAACATGATTTCTGGATGAACATGTGATGATTCATGAAGATAGTATATAGCACTATGCATAGTGCCTCAAGGTGGACCGGCAGTTGTCTACACTCACAGTGCACAGGTGGACTGGTCAGTGGGTTGCAGTGGGGAACAAAGTGGCACAATACAAGAGGCCAAATTTTCAAAGCAGTCCTTAGATCAAAGCAAGCTGTGGCAAACAGCAGCTTGCTTCGATCACTGGTTCATCAGGGACCCTATGCCAAATTCTGTAATGGGGGATCCTGGTGCCAAACTCCACATAACTGCCCCCATGTGCCAAACATGTGGCACATAGGAAGGGATTACCACAAGCTGCAGGATGGTCATGTGGCATCAGCAGCCAGTGATGGAGACCTGCCTGTCACCCAAGTGGCTGGCAGGGTTGTGGTGGACAGGTGACATGAAGGGGAGTATAAGTCTGGAATGGAGGAGGGGGTAGCAACAGACCCCTGCAGGGGACACTGCATGACCACCACCGAGACACTGCAGGTCTATGTGGGGGTGCAATCACATGAGGGCATGTACCCACCACAGTGGGATACTGATGGCCACTCCACTGGTGGTCTGCAAGTGTCTGGGTGTTGTGTTGGTGTAGGATACAGCAGTCGACCATCTTCCAAGGAGGGGGCACATTTTCCTCCCAGTCAGTGACAGTTCTGGGGGTGGAGTATGGGCTGTAGACCAGCTCCAGGCTGGTCTAATTGTAGCGGACCATGTGCCCTGTGTGGGGATTACAAAATCCCATTGTAGGGGATTCTGTAACACTGGCCTGGCACAGGCCCTCTTCCGCTATGGCACACCAGTGTGTCTGCTGCAAGGAATGTGCAAGCTCAGCTGGCTCAGGCAGGTCCCCAACTGTTGAAGGCTGCATTGAAAAATTGTGAATGATTTAAGGTGGGGTGCAGGGAACCCGTTGCATGATTTCTCTGATGCATACACCTTGCATCACTCCTGATACTTTGAAAATCCATCCAAAAGTGTCCAATTTTGACAGGTAACATTCTGAAGCAGTGGCATGGATGATATGACAACAGTTAATTTGGGGTACAATCATGCGTTCAACTACATATTTTCACATACCTTTGGAAAGGTAATTGGTTACTCTATAGAAGGTACCAAGCTTGTAAGATTTGCTGATGAATGACATTATATAAAAGGAGAAGTCAAGGGATTTACAAAGTGCAAACCCAAGATATTCGTACTGAAATACCACATATAAGGTCTCAAAGTGTGGAACTATGGTACTTAGGAAGATACAGGTGATTTTTCACTCAGGAGAAGCACAGATTTTTTCTATAGTTGAAATTGGTATTCATACCTGTGCAGGTGTTCCACCCAATCCTGTGGCTGCACTGCCTCCACTTACTGTGCCAGTGGTCCATTCTATCTCACCATAGTTTAGGATAATAAATGAGATAGATCCATCTGTGATCAGAACTGCTTGGAAAGTATTTGCCTGTCAAGTATAAGTGAATGACTGAACAAGAGGATCATTGAATTCTGACAACATGATCTAATAAGTTAAGCATATTGACCAAATACTTAAATTCTATTTATTGAGCACTATATACTACAGTACAACACCAAATACTCAGTAACTCAGTTTGGGACATCATTGTTTTTGCTTTCATTTTTTCATGGCTGGAACTGGGTTATGTGGTAATTAAAAGACATAGCAAGCTCAGCCCTGGCTCAGTCAATGAGTTTAAAGACTTATGCACTTTTTTTAACTTTTTAGAGGTGTTACTGGTGTGTGACCAATATCAGAAGCAAACAGTAATCACACCCCCCCAAAAAAAGTACTGTTCAAAACCTGTTATTCTGTTTTGTACTCATTTTATTCTTTATTCCATGATTTTTAGAAGGGATTCTTCATTTCTTTTTTTTTTTTTTGCTGGGTCCCCGCAGCACCTTCCCTGATGGGCAGGGCTCCTCAGCACCAGCTCCACGCGCACCACCTCCCAGCCTAAGCATGCCCCCTCCCAGGACACTTGGTCTCTAGCTCTGGCTTACCCCAGGATGAGGCCACGAGACATGAACCCCCCGGTGGAACTTTTAGTTGTGCAGGAGTGGCAGTGAAATCAGAAGCGCCAACCATGGGGCCAGATTTTTGAATGCCAGAGTTGCCCTGAAGGTGAGACATGCAATGACATCAAACAGGTGCACCTATTGTCTGTCCTACCTACTGTAACGTGTGGCCTCAGTACTTGTGGCTCCCAGCCTCTGCAGGGGAGCCACAGATGTACCGAATGCTCATTCCCCTCCCCCAGAGAGGAGAGTTGCCGGCAGAACTAAATCTTTCTCCACCTCAGCTGGCCCTCAGCTCCTGGGTCTGTTCCTGAACCCGGGTAGTTGGCGATCAAAGCGGACACCCTGCTGCTGTGCCGGCGGGCCAGCAGGGATTCTTCATTTCATAAATCAACTGAGTTGTGATAAGTCTGACCACCAACAAACAGGTGACCCCCTCATAGGCTGGGCACCTACTTTTTCCATTTTAACATGCCAATGTGATATGTTCTCCCACAGCTTTCTCTAGCTGTTGTAATTGAAGACCCGTCTCTGGCTTCAGTTTTATATAGACTGCTAACCCATAAAGAGCTCACAGGTTGCCAGTGGGGAGCATGCTGATTAGAAGATAGCTACAGCTCTCCTGCTCATTTGGTAATAAAGGACTTACATTAGCAAGCTCCACTGCATATTCACTCTGTTTAAATCACTTTTTTATACTGCTTTTAAACATTTTGTCAAGGGTGCTATTGGTGTGTGGACAATATCAGAAACAAATTGGTGATATGACAAAACAGATACCCAAGTGTCCCCAGTGCCACCAATAAAATCAGTGGTGCCAGTGTCCCCAGTACAGTGAGGTACCCCAGCCAGGTGCTCCTTATAATGCAAGGTGTCAGGGAAAAGTGAATGTAGTGACAGGGGCCACACTCAGTAAGCTGCTGCCTGCAGTTTAAAACTTTCTTTTTTGTCTTGTCCCCAATCAGAGTGGCACGAGCCTGTTTCACTTTTGAAATGTTCAGCTTGTGCTGGACTGCTGGTTGCCATCAGCTTCATCAGGGACTTGGCATTCCAAACACTGGGGGGATATAAGGATGGCCAGCACTGGTGTGTGTGTGTGAGTTTGAGAGACAAGAGAGAGGAAGCACTTTCAGGCACTCTGAAGAGTATTGCAGTCAGACCCAATGATACGGAGCGAGGAGGAGTAAGGACACAGGGTGCATGGTAAAGAAGGGGTTTACCTGCTCTCATTCTCTCATGCCTTTTCAGGTGGTCAGCAGTTTCAGCGGTTCCCTCAGCAGTCTGCGGTCCCCTTGGTAGTATGGCAGTTCCTGGGAGCACAGTTGTGCTAAAGTCTGCTGTTTTTTTTAAGCTCGTTCGGCAGCTGCATGTGAGCTCTGCTCAGCCCTGTTTGTTACTGGTCCCTCATTGGCAGCAGAGTAAAGTGGGATCACATCAGAGAATGCCAGTGACAGGGCTACGGCGAGGAGAGGCAGGTCAGAGCAGGAGAAGCATCATGAGTCAAGCCAATAAAGAGGAGCGTCAGGGTGTAGCATCAAGCCTAGAGAACCTCCAATAGCACCACCACCATAGCAGTGAGAACAGCCACCACAGCCATCCTCAATCAATAGCCAACAACAAACCTCTTCTCTTATGCTAACTTCACCCCAGGTCAGGGTGGTGAGTCAGTGGCAGCATCAGAGGGAAGATACTGATCACCAGCAACATTATTTTATTTAAAAAAAATGCTTAATGCACTGGACAGCATAGCAGCTGAGACTGTGGGGGTCAGGCAGAGGCCTCTAGGTAAGGGACCATCTAGAGGGTGGAGCAAGAGGGCTGGTGGCAATTTCTATAAAGCTCCCAGAGCAGGAGAAGAGGGCAGAGCATGTTCAACTTCAACTGTTAAAGTGGATCCAGCAATTGAGCAAAAGGGAAGGACAAAGCCCAGTCTAGATAAAAGACTGCCCTGTTGGGCTACATGAGCAAGGCAAGCCACTCCAAATGTATTTCCTTTTGTGTTTTAAACAAATTGCACCAGGTGATCAGGGAAGAGGCTGGCAGGCCCTTATTAAAACAAACAAAAGAAAAACATTACTGCCCAGGGGCCAAGTAAGGGCAAGGCAGGCCCTGTTTTTAACCTGCGCAACAAAGGTGGGCTAGTAGCCAGGCAGCCACCAGCCAGTAGTTTGTAACTGACCCAGAGCCCCTACCAAGCAAATGGACAAGCCGGTTAGCCACTTCAGTAGCATAGCTGCCATGGCCTAACCAAGGGCTAATGACTTTTAGTTTAAAGTCTGTAACTGACCCAGAGTCCCCTAGCAAAGGAGGGACAGTTAGCATGAGACCCCTAACACATAGGCTTAGTCAAATGGATCTCAGCCAATAGGATGGAACTGATGTTTATTGTGAAAACCCAAGCATATGTCTATGGGAAGGATTACTGTATATAACCCATGGTCCCTGTGTAGCTAAGTATATATAGCATTTAGACAGGTTTGCCCTTATGCAATCCCTGCCCAAGTGCAAATGTTATTCTGAATCACTGTGATGAATATGGAATAAACATTTTAAAGTGATAGTGACAAAGTGAATGCAATCAGCTGTTAAAAGGCAAGAACTGTTGTGTCATCAGACTGTTATTTAAAGGGACAGCCCCAAAGTAAATGTATTCTCTGAGACTGTAAAACTGCCCTGTATGCAGCAGATTTGCCCGTTTGCCTTGTTTTGCTCCAAGGCTATTTATACTACCTTTAAGTTGTCCATCATGGTCACCTCGTGCTCAAGACAGAGATACTACCCTTGCATGATGTGAACTCTTTTCAAAAGTGACTGCGCCTTTTAAGAACTTGTGGATTGCCCTGCATTTAACTGAACTGCCCTGCATGCTATTAAACTGCCCTGCATGTTATTGAACTACTACCTGTTGCTAATTATCGTTTTGATGGTTGCTTGATTCAAAGACTGCTGAAATCAGCAACTAGCAATTGAAAAGACAGTTCATGTAAAGATTACACTGTACTTCTGCCTAACTCATGCTCACAATCTCTCCTGCATGATCCAGAGACTGTTTCACCCAGCTATATACTGACAATTTGGGGCCAGTCATCAGAACAGGAGTAACACAGTCAGCTAAGAAACTCCCTGGCACCTGCTTTTCTTCAGAGTCTTAGACCAAGCCCTTATGAACAGTGAGCTAGGTAGCGCAGGGAACTACACTGGTTCACAAATAGGCATCCGATTCCCAGTGGGTTGGGATTTTTGTTTCAGGAGTTCAGCTCTCCAGGGATTCTTCCCAGGTGATGGCCCAGAGGTGTTTCAGTTCTTCAGTTCTTCAAATCTCTTCCTGTGGGTCAGTGGTGATGGCCTGGAGGTGTTCCAGTTCTTCATTTCTTCAGATCACTTCCTAGGGTCAGTGGTGACAGCCTGGAGGTGTTTCAGATCTTACTTTCATCAGTACTTCAGCTCTTTAGATCTCTTCCCGGGTCAGTGGTGATTGCCCAGAAGTGCTTCAGTTCATGACAAGTCCTTGGAAATACAAGTGCTCTGTTCTTTCCTGGAGTCCACTGTAATGGCCTAGTGGTCCTCTGTGGAATACAAAGTGTGTTGTTCATATCCCTGGGTTATCTTGGCACCCAATGGCCAAGTTCCTTGCTTTTATCTACTCTACAAGCCGGCCAATGAAGCACATGCACAAAATGTTCTCAGTTTGCTTTCTTCTGCAACACATCATTTCTGGCGTCCAGCAGATCCATTTGATCTTGGGGCAAAAATTGTACAAATTTATAGCCATAGAAATTTTGCAATAGTGCTAGTAAAGTTTATAGTAATAGCAATTTTATTAGTTACAGTTAGAGGAAATAGCCTCAAGTATTTTTAGTGGTACTAGAGTGGTTAAAGTGAACACTTTTGTTCTCCTCCTTTCCCGATTGGAATTCTGTGGTTCAGTTGCTCAATAAACTGGTACTTTTTACAAGTTGTACTTCCTACCTCTCCATTTTGGTGAAACTTCCATCATGTCACTAAATAATGAAACAACTGCCTTACCCTCTAGTTCAGGTTCTAAGCTCTCACCACTCCTCATCATTGGTGGCACACTCCAGCCCAGTACCAGTGCATAAAGAGTCTGCATATCATTTTAATGTACTCACTTTCTTCCTTTATTCCATTATTTTGAAAGGGTTCTTGGTTTCATAAAATTGCAGAGATGATACGCCTGCCCAACAATGACAAGGTGACACTCTCATAGGTCAGGTTTCTACCCTTCAGTGTTAACATGCTGGCATGGGTTGTGATCCCTGCTTTTCTTTTAGTCATTGTAAAGTTCTCTCTCTGGATTCATTTTTTAAACAAAGTGCTGGCCATAAGGGTCTCACAGGTGGCCAGTGGAAGCATGCTGAATAGTAGAAGGACACAGCTCTCCTGTTCAATTGGCCACACACTAATGGCACCTACAAACATTTAAAAAATGTATGAGAAATGTGATAAAACTCAGTAGATGTGCCAGGGCTGGGCTTACTATATCTTTAATTACCAAATTATCAGGAGAGCTGTGGCCATTTCTATTTAGCATACTCCACACTGGTCAGCACAGTGAGCCCCTTATTGTCATAATACGCTGTATAAAAATGATGGGCAGAGACTGGCATAGATCTTTACATATGACAAATAGAGAAGCAGTGGAATCACAGCCCACATTGGCATATTAAAATTGAAAGAGTAGGTATCTTACCTATGGGGGTTGAAATATTAC
This sequence comes from Neoceratodus forsteri, assembly GCA_016271365.2. Lineage (NCBI taxonomy): Eukaryota > Metazoa > Chordata > Ceratodontiformes > Ceratodontidae > Neoceratodus > Neoceratodus forsteri. The sequence continues at coordinate 83,570,683 of CM028138.1, forward strand.
TGACGGCATGCTTGTCAAAACTCAGCTGATTTATGAAATGAAGAACTCTATTATAATCATGGAAAAAAGAAAGAGTGAATAGGAAAACTGAATAATTGAAAAAAAGGATTTGCAATCTCTTTTGAGCCACATGTTTGGGGGGGGGGGGCACTGAATACTGTTTGTTTCTGATACTGACCATATACTGTACCAGCAGCACTCCTAAAAAAGTTAAACAAAGTTTAAGAAATGCGACAGAAACTCAGTTGGTGAGCTTGATATGTGCTTGCTTGCCAAATGATCATGAGATCTCCTATTTAGTGTGCTTTCCACTGGCACTCTGTGAGCTACACATAGATCAACAGTCTGTTTCAAAAATGAAGCCAGAGAGTGCTCTTCACATGTAGCACAGATACTGAGTGAAATGGGATCACAACTCATATTGGCATGTTAAAATTGAAAGAACTAGTATGTGATCTACAAAGGGTCACCTAATCATTGGTTGTTAGGCTTTTAACAACTTGGCTAATTATGAAACCAAGAACCCCTTTCAAAAACATAGAATGAAGAATAAAGGAGGGTAATAAAATAGATTATACAATAGCAAGGAAATTTCCTGTATTCTGATTGGCCAGTGGGTGCCTGAGACAGTGATGTTATTACACAATAACATCACTGTATTGATTTGTTGGAGCTTTTGATCGCTGTTGTCTCTTCAGAAACACAAAAAAACTACTAAAAACATTTTTTATTTTATTTTTATTTTGTATAACATTGAGCCATGGTATAATTGCAAGTAGGCACTCCAAGGTGTGTGTTATTGTGTAATAATGTTGCTCCTGGGGTGGTGGAAGCGCAACCCCGCTTAGGTGCTTCAGCCACCCAGGAGTGTTACTGCAATAACCTACTCACACTACATCATGCCTTATTGCTTAAATAACATTAACACAATTTTCCAGCTCCTTTCAGCAGTGTCAACTGGGGCAATGGATACTGATTTATGCTTATTGGTCCCTCCATTATATCAATTTATTCAGTGTTACCACTGTGGTTTCCTGTTAGTGCTTAGTGATACAGAACAATATTTACAGTAGAGCATGTTTTCTCATAAATATGAGGATAGAAATGCAATATGTTAGAGTATTTCAATCTTATTCTAGACAGGATGGAGGCAATCCAGAGGAGGGCAACTAAAATGGTGTAGGGTCTGCAAGAGAAGCCATATGAGGACAGACTAAAGGAGTTTAATATGTATACCCTTGAGGAAAGGAGGGAGAGGGGACATGATAGAAACTTTTAAGTACCTCACTGGAATCAACAAAGTCCAAGAGGTAGCATCTTTCAGAAAAAGAGATGTGCAAGAACAAGGGACACAATTTGAAGATAGAGGGGGACGGTTCAGGGCAATTTGAGGAAGTATTTTTTCACAAAGATTGTGGTGGATGCATGGAACAGCCTTCCTGAGGAGGTTGTGGGGTCTAAAACTGTGGGAAAATTCAAGAATGTATGGGACAAACATAAGGCAATTCTTGTGGGGGGTAGGAAGAAATAGGCTGTTGGTTAACCAGGATCTGCAGCTTATCCTATAGGTAGGGAAATGGGCAGACTAGGTGGGCCAAATGGTCCTTATCTGCCATCAAAGTCTATGTTTCTGTGTTTCTATTAATTCACACCAAAACCTTTAAAGGACTGTGAGCCGAGCCGAGAGAGAGAGAGAGAGAGAGGCACAAAGAGACCATGGTTTGAAACCTAGCTTAGGCATTGACTTACTGAGTGTCCTTGAGAAAATAAATATACTTGTGCCTTAGACCTCACATCTGCAGAACTTAGTTTAATGCAGTTGAGCTGTTTTTGTCAAATTCTCTAACTAGCTAGTTTTACTGATTTGAGTAGTTTGGTAACTATGGTCTTGTGATACAAATGAAATATCAAACCCATGGCTGGGACCCATTCAGAATACAAGCATTGATGGTACAGAAGTCCCACTAAGTTCTCCAGCTGAAGAAACCAGTTTGGTTTGCAGTCATAATGACTTTGCTATATCCTCCTGTTATCTGCTATACTGTACCCTGCAGTAGAAATGTTACAATGTTTTACTTCACCAGTGATGATGTAAGCTCACAAAGTAATACTGTACTAATAATAATGTACTCCATGTTTAAAATGGCAGGTTACCATACAACCAAAGAAGGCAAGGATTGTTTTATTCTCCTACCTTTGTTGATGATGAACCATAATAGGCTATTCTGTCCCAGGTGGCCACAAATACCCAGGTGGCAGTGAAAGGCAGATATGGGAAGTATCTGTTGATGTCGGAGGTGGCCCGTGTAAGAAGCTGGGCATTTTTTGCTTTCCTGTGGTACACATTGCCATACCGTGTGTTGTCTACATCTGCCCAGAATGGAGTGACAAAGGTCGCCCATCTGCCAGTGGAAATGGAGCAGGTGTACTGTGTCACAGATATTCAAAGGAAATAATTCCATTATTGTTCACCTGAAAAAATAAAAGATGCATTGTGTTTCTCATGTGATACCTAATAAATATTCTGATTTGTTGAAGATATAACAGACAAGTATCATAGGTGTGTAATATTAAACTGCTACTACTGTTTATTTGAAAATGGTCAAACACAGATTTAAACAGCAGGTTTGGCAACCTGCCAAAATTGTTACAATTTATATAAAACTGCCACATTCCGAAATAATTTGAATTTCATACCATTTCATTATTCATTACAAAGTAAGCAATAACATATCACAGGGTGTATAGTAATGCTAAATTTACACATGCCCCAGGTAGGTTGCGATCACAAAGCAGCATGAGGACCAGCAGAGTGTCTTCAACCCACCAAGGAAGTGTGGTCATTTATGGCATTACCCCACTCCCTGGAGTGTGTTATTGCATCATAAAATTGTTTTAAACCTAAACAAGAAAAAAAAAGTAAAATCTGAACCATACGGTGATGTGAACGTAATGCAGTCTTGTGATCAGTTTGACAAATAAGATTGCATGCTAGATCCAATCCATTTTATAAGGGCATTTACTTGAAAACAGCAGTTTGCCTTTAATGTACTGTATATCTACAGCTGAGGCTTATTTAGGAGCAAAAGTCATAATGTCATGTAGCATAGAATAATACATGGGGTGGTGTGTTCAATGAGATTTTGCACACTTGAGGTATTGGATGCTACATAAACTCCAAGAGCAAAGCTCAAGGGGTTTATTTTAAGCATCAACCTCAACTGTGTGTAAAATCTTCGAGTCGCTATCACACTATGTTCAACTTTATAATTGCTGGGAAGCATTTTTTTGCCACAGCAATTATATAAATAAACACACCTCCCTGTGCAGTTGGTCCGGTCAGGTTTCACCGTGATTCAGTGGGACACAGCTGATGCCAGGGGCTGGTGAAACAAACATTTTCCTTCCTTTTTTTTATTTCTTTAAAATAAGTAAGCATACTAGATCAAAGAGCTCAGTTAGGCTTCCAATGCCAGCAGCCCGTTTTGGGGCTGGTCTGTGTGGCACCAATAGAAGATCACGCTGTTGATGACAGCAGTAGCGTAGATCGCCACCAACTTGAAACAAACTTGCCACTGCAATCATAGAGTGCCCTGTCATCAGCAATCAGCTGTTTGGGGTGGTTCCCAGCTGCAGCAGTGAATTACAGCTGCATTGTGTGATGTCTCCTTTCAATAAACACAGCGGTGACTTCTCCATTGGCCTCTCACAGTCCCCACTGAAGATGACGGACAGCCACCACCTCTCACAGTCCTGGTTAAAGCTGACAGAGGTGCCCAATCCCCTGTCGGCATGCCCCTCCCCAGTTCATTTGCCGATGGGGTAGCCCAATCCCATTGGCATAATGCCTCCCATCTTTTGTGTGCGGAGGTGCCCAATCCCCTCTCGGCTCATGTGCCCCCACATGCACTCTGTATGGCTGACAGGGGTGCTCAGTCCCAATCAGATCCAGCCTCTCTCCCAAAAAACACCCAGGTGGCATGCTGGGAGCCCACCCCAGCATGCCAAAGTATCCACCATTGTCTTTTGTAAATCCTGTAAAAAGAAGAAAATGTCCCTCATTGAGTCCTTGCCCCTTCCCCAACCCGCACCCACCCTCTGTGCACCCCACCTCCCCACCCACCCCTCACCCCATATTGCCTCCAAATCCTGAAGTGATGATCTTCAGTGGACTGGGAACATGTCTGCACTCTTCAAAGCAGACCGCAAACTGAAGAAATGCTGGTAAGCTGTATAATCAAAATGTTTTTTTCAACTTGTGTGAAAATTAGGCCATTGTTAGACTTTTGGCAACAAATTTTCAACATGGAGTTCTTGGGACCCCTCCTCATGAATTCAGTCACTGTCATGGTGTTATTCAGTCCCTAAAGGTGATTTGTGGTCACTCGTGGAATCACCTTTCAGGACCAATTAATAAAATGATAGTGCCACTGTTCATGAGGTGGCCTCCTCAAAATCTGTGTTGCAAATTTGGTGAAAAAATTCCACTAAATGACTCTGTTACTAGCATGCATTGCGCAGTTTCCATGTACACAAGGAAGTTTGAGCATTTTTATATTTTCACTCAAGATTTTCAACATTGCCATTTCTTCACACCTCCTTATGAATGGTACAGTTGTCATTCTTCACATCCTGCCCGATCTGTGTTTTCACACATCTGGCACAGACTGGCACGGTCGCTGTAGGAAATCAAAGTTCAGGACACATTAACAAAATCACACTGCCACTGTTCATGAGCAGAAGTCCCAAATGCTTTCATGAGGTGGGGGTCACAAAAAGGCCATGTTGAAAATTTGTAGTGCAAATACCAACAAACGCCCAGGGCATTAATGTTTCCAACCATAATGTCCCACCCTGTACAGAGTGATGGGCATCAGGGGTGTGCCTTTGGACTGCCAGCTGTAATGCTCACACCATTCCACCCCCACCCTGCAGCCAGTGACAGGCATTGAGGTGTACCTTGGACTCTTTGGCCCTAGACTTCACCCCATTCTTCTATACTGCACCCATTTCAGTGTATGTCCTTATGAAATGGGGTGACTGTAGCTCGAACACCCCAAGAGCACAACTCTACACTTGTCGTGTCTACAGGATAGAGTGAGGTGAAATGGTATGAGCGCTATGAGCCGATGACCCAAAGCACATCACAATGCCTGTCCATCTCTGCAGGGTGGAGGTGGGGTTGGCATGAATTCAATACTTCACTGCCATTCCTATTCTGCATCTCGTCTAACTCCTGCGCTGCCCAATGCTAATATCAGCAAGCAAACATTCAGAATTGACAAATGGCTGTATATATTTTACATATATCAGTGGAAATGATCATGCATACACCTAGGAATCAATTTGTGGTTGTGAACACATCGTTTCCATGTTTGGTCCAGATGTAAAGTTTATGTTTTTTCTTCCCGTAAATAATTGTATTATAATTCTGTTTGATTGTCTGTAGTAATAAAAAATTCCCCTACTCTTTTTGACAAGTGCCATGGGAATCTTTAATGTCCGTTTGTGCAAGCACCTGAAATGGCAGACAAGACTTTGGTTTAACATCCTATACAAAGGACAGCACACCCTGACAGCAGAGCATCCCCTTAGTCCTGTACTGCCAGCATTTGTGGTAGGAGCCCATTAGCTTGTGTGGAGCTAGAACCCACAACCTTCTGGCCCAGAGGCTGATATGGTTCCAACAGAGCCATGCTGACACTCTAGTATGGTGGCCTTAGAGGCAGATGGTTTACAGTGTAGTGCTTTTATAGAAATGCAAGCATCCAGTGTGCTGGCAACACTGCCTTGCACTGCCTCCTGCTGGGAGATTATGGTTCATGAACAAGTCCGTGCATCCCACTCTGAGGCTGGTTGATCCTGAGGGCAGCATGAATGTGGGGCACTCATGTCCCTGGGAGGATAGGCAAGGCCCTGCTGGCCAATCACAGAGCAGCACTGGTGTCAGATGTGAAGACAACCACTCACCCTCCACCCTCATCAAGGAAGCTGCAATTGTGGTGACTCTGTTCTTTGGATGGGGCACGGGGCTGAGAAAAAGAAGTCTCATGGAAGTATGAATTCAACTTTGGGGAGGGGCAGACCTAGCAATAGAGATGTGCAAAACTGGCAAGCTTCACTTCGCAAATGAACTTGCAAAGTTTAGCTAAACTCATGAAGTGCAAAGTTTAACCTGGGGGAAAAAGTAACATGGAGTGGAACAGCACCAATTCATGGGTAGGGGGAATGGCAAGAGGTAGTCAACCAGGCCAGGGGCTAGGGAGGGTGGTATGCTGCCAAGGATGTGGATCTGCCATTTTCCTGAGAATGGCATAGAGGGCAGGGGGCTGCATGGTGTGCCGGCAGGTAGGTCAGCTTAGAAAGGACATTGAGTGACTGAAGAGGGAGCTAGAGGCATGGAGGTTCTTATTAGAGATGTAGGCAGGCACGTGGGGTACCCAATGAATCATCCATTACAACCAGCATCAGGCCATCAAGTGGTAAAACTAGGGGTAGCGAGGGTGGCACACAAAATCATGTGTGCAAGCACAGGCTGGAACCAATCATTGGAGGTGTGTCAGAGAGTGGAAAATAGATGCCACAAGGTCAGTGCAGGGTTATAAGCCCCAGGGAGGCGGGGACAGTGCACAACCAGGCAAGGGGACTTGCCTGCGCAAATGAATTCTAAATTCTCGCTGGTGCAGAAGGAGCAGGAGAAGCAGGTTGTGCAGCCAATAAGCCAGTTAGAGGGGAGAGCACCGCGAGGGGATAACAGTTGCAGCACAGGGCCCAGAAGGAGCTAACGGTGGCCTAAGTACCCATAGATGCAAGAAGCAACAGGATGGGGCAATGCAGTAATGCCAGCAGGGTTAGATAAGCAAGAGATAATGTGGGAGGGAAAGCTGCAGGTGGCCCAGGAGGGGTGGCAGCTGGGGCAATGAGGGGACAGCAAGAAGGAAAAAGTAACACAGGGATGGTACAGGAGGAACAGTAGTGGAGGGGAGGCAGGTGGCAGGAGGTTAAAAAAGAAATGTGGTGGGGGAGCACAAAGGGATTGGTCTAGATGTGGAGGCAGAAGCACTAGCCACAGTTGAAAGATGGGTGGAGATTAGTGAATAGAATCGGGAAGATAGAGGGAGCTTAACTGGGAGAATGGGTGGAGGGATCAAGCTAGGGAACATGATGGTGCAAAGCAACATGGAAAAAAGATCATCATAGTCATGAAAGAGTCATAATTCTGGGGGACTCAGTACTGAAGGGGTAAGATGGGGGTAGGGGCACCAGAAAAAGCAATATCTGGGTGGAGTGCATGCCTGGCATGACAGCAGAAAGCATGGGCCAGCATATTGCTAGATGCATAAGGAAGGTGGGGGAGGGGGACCACACATTATTGTGCACCTGGGAACAAACAACTTAGAAGGAAGAAGGTTAGAGGATATTCAGGATAGCTTCAGGGTTGTGGGAGAGCTATGCAATGAGTGGGAACACAGCAGCATTCTCAGAAGTCCTGCCAATGCCACAAGCAAGTACAGATAAGAAGTGCAGAATCATAGACTTCAATCAAGTGGCTGAGGTATGGTGTGAGTCCATGGAGTATGGATTGGTGGAAGAGTGGGGTAGCACATGGAGAACAAGGACTGGTATGCAAGGGATAGGCTACACCTCAGTAAGCAAGGATCACAGGTGTTAAAGCAGAGACCGGGGGAGTTTATCAGCGAAGATACAATTTAAACTATCTGGGAGCACTATAGAGGAGGACTGAAATAGGAGACGGGGTCCAAGGGACCTCCTGCAGCAAGAATGGAACCAAGTTTGACTAAGGTTGGGAGAGAAAGCAGGGTAAAGAGGTGACAAGGAAATGTAAAGGGTGGAAGGTGTTATCACTAAATGCTAGGAGCCTGGGGAACAAGATGGCTGAGTTGCAGGCATTGATGGCAGATGGGATAGACATAGCTGCTATTACAGAGACTTGGGCAACTCAAAACCATGACTGGGACTTGGCCATCCCAAGATTTAAGTTATTTAGGAAGACAGAGAAAAAGGAAGAGATGGGTAGCCATTTACTGTATGTATGAAAAGAAATCGGATGTATTAGGGAAGAGGGGAAGGAGGGCAGTCCGGAAGTCATTTGGCTGCAGCTACAGGTCCAGATGGGAGCTAAGATCTGATTAGGGGGTGTTTATAGACCCCCAACCCAGAAAGAGGACATGGACAGGGAACTAGGGGAGCAGATAAGGAGACTAAGTGGCAAAGGGAGCACTGTGGTGCTGGGGGACTTTAATCTACCAGGGGTGGATTGGAGCATCCCAGCTACCACATGTGCCAGGGAGCTGATCCTCCTGGAAGCATTCCAGGACAGCTTCCTTACCCAAAGGGTGACAGGGCCAACAAGAGAGGAGAACATTCTTGACCTAGTGTTGGATGATGGGAACTGGTCAGGAATGTACAGGTGGAAGAACCCTTGGCGGATAGTGATCACTGGACAGTGTGGTTCTCAGTCTACTTAGGAAAGCAGCCAATAAAAAACTAAGGTCCTGGACTTCAGAAGGGCTGACTTTGCCAGGATGGGTTGCATACTGAGTAAACATGCAGATAGCATTCACCCAGACATGGACACAGAACAGAAATGGGTGATCATAAAGCTGGGACTGACCAAAGCCATAGAAGATTGTATCAAGAACAGGTGTAAGAAATCCGGGACAAAAAAACCAAGCTGGATGACTAGGGAGGTGGTGAGGATGGTGAAGGAGAAGAGAAAGGCATTCCAAACCTTTAAGAGAACCAAAGGGCAGCAGACAGAGAAGATGACATGAGGAAATCCAGGAAGTGAACAGAACAGTAAGGGCAGCAAAAGGTAGCCAGGAAAGGAGATTGACTCAGGGATAAAAGAAGGGGAAAGGATTACTTTAGTTCTATTAGGGAAAATAGAAATAGCAAGGACCAAATAGCTAAGATCAGGAAGGGCAGTGGGTGGATAGATAGATAAGGGGATGACATGGCAGAAGTACTCAATGAGTACTTCTGCTCAATATCTACAAGGAGAGGGACGGGCCAGTACCTGAAGGGAAAGGTGGGGAAGGGGAGGAGATGAGGCAACGCAGATGGGGGTAATCAAAGCAGGATAGGTGCTGGAGAGCCTTAGGTCACTGAGGGTGGACAAGGCACCGGGCCAGATGGAGTTTATCCCAGGGTGCTGAGGTAGCTGACAACAGGTCCTAACAGGACCATTGGCAGACCTGTTCAACACCTCTCTAAACACACGGTGTGTGCCCAGGGATTGGAGGGAGGCACATGTGATACCTCCTCATAAGAGTGGGCCCAAGGACGAGCCGGGGAACTACTGATCAGTGAGCCTTACCTCAACCATTGGAAAAATGATGGAGGCAATCCTCAAAGAAAGGCTGGTATAATCTCTGGGGCACAATGGCCTGCAGGATGACAGGCAGCACAGGTTTGTCTCTAACAAATCCTGCCAAACAGACTAATTGACTTTTACGATCTAGGTCACGAGGGCAATGGACAGGGGGCCATGTGGTAGATGTATTCTACCTGGATTTCAGTAAGGCCTTGATTCAGTACCACACGGTAGGCTGATCTGCAAACTAGAGAGACTGGGAGTGGGGAGAAAAAATGAGAAAGAAATGAGCAGATGGGCTGAAAACTGGCTACAGCATAGACAACAGAGGGTAGTGGTGGTGGTGGTAGGGAGACAGCAGAGCCCAGGGTAGTGACAAGTGGCGCCCACAGGGCTCAGAACTGGAACTGGTGCTGTTTAAAATTTTCATCGCAGACATAGCAGTAGGGATCAAAAATAAGATCAGCCTCTTTGACGATGACACCAAGATCTGTACTGAGGTGGGCCGGGGCAAGGGGAAAAGTACTTCAGGAAGATTTGGCAAAACTGAAGGAATGGTCATACAACTGGCAGCTCGGGTTCAATGCCAAGAAGTGTAAAGTGATGCACTTGGGGCAAGGAACCTGGAACACAGTTACTGGTTGGGGTGTCCAATTATCCACATCCAAGGAGGAGAAGGATTTGTGGGTGCTGATGACTGGTGAAATGAACCACTCAGCACAATGCAGGAAAGCAGCGAACAATGCAAACAGGATGCTGGGGTGCATAACAAGGGGGATTACTTCCAGAAGTAGTGCGGTCGTACTGCCCCTGTACAGGTCATTGGAGTACTGCATGCAGCTCTGGCACCCGTACTTACAAAGGGACAGCAAGCTGCTGGAGGCGGTGCAGAGCAGAGTAACAAAGATGATCCTGAGGTTAGGGGATAGACCTTACGAGGAGAGACAGAGAGCTCAATATGTATACCCTGGAAGATAGAAGGGAGAGAGGGGATATGATTGAGACCTTCAGGTATCTGAAAGGGATGAACAGACTGGACAACAGAGGTATGTTCACTCTAAAGAGCAGTAGGGAAACCAGAGGCCACTCTCTAAAATTGGAGGGGGGTAGATTCAGGAGGGAAAAGAGGAGACACTATTCTACTGAAAGGGTGGTGGTAGGGTTTCACGCACTGCCAGAGGAAGTCATCTCATTGCAGTCAGTGGGGAGCTTTAAGAGAGGGTGGGACAGATTCAAAGGGAGAATACAACCAAGAAGGGGACAGGGAGGGAGGAGGATGGCAAATGGGGGTTGGGGACAGCTGCAGTCTAAGGGACTGATGCGCTGTACACTCGAGCAAACTAGATAGTCCGCAAGGTCTGTATCTGATGGCAATTTCGTATGTTTATAAAGTGCAGACTTTGTAAAGTTTTCAGCAGGTGAAGTGATATTTTTTCAAGCAAAGTCATGCAAATTATTTGGCAGAGTTGTAACATTGCCATGACCTCACCTGATGTTGCCAGAAGAAGTGTCACTCCCCAGGAAAACTCATTGCAAAGTGGGAAGTTCCCTATGTTTTTTGTGAAGGAAAATTGTGCAGCTTTGTTGGCAAAGTAAAACTTTGCAACATCGCTACCTAGCACGCATGAGAGAGAAAGACCTGCATTCAGGAGCAGGCATTGATATTCTGCCTCTGAGAATACCATACCATTTATCCGCCTAACAACTTATGGCTATACTGTGGTGCTGTGGGCAGGGGTGGGGGACAATGAAAAGTAAAGGAAATGAGAATTTAGAAAAGGTCTTTAATGACAACAGTACCACACATCCTTTACTTTAAATAACAATCAGTTACTGTACCTAGTTTGCTAATTGGTTGCTAAATGTACAAAACACTTCCCCCTGTAGACCCTATGTTGTGCTGAAAGCTCTTGATAGAGTACTGGTAAACAAGAAGAGGAAGTGTTTGATCTGCAGACTCATTGACTCTGGAGGTTTGCTGTGTGCCTCTCTTTCTCCTCTTGGCTCTCAAATACCTCAGGCTAGGATATCAAGAGGTCTCCTCACTGTTAGATGTTAAGACTAGACAATCTTTTAGTTTAACTCTTGTTTCACAGAGCTGATCCCTCGGAAGGTTGACAGCCTGGAGAAAGATTAGCTCAGCAATTTCATGGAATTACAGGTGTAGCATAAAGCAAAGGAGGGTGATGTAATTCACTAGTGTCTGAAGGCTCTTGGGCTGAATGTGCTCTTGCTGGTGACTGCAAGTTAAGCTCTGTTCAGGACTTCCTGCAAGCTTCACAGGGCATCCAAATTCATTTATTTGAAAGACTTCCTGGATAGATTACTTTTTATGTTTGCTTGCGCATGCTGCAAGAAACATGTTGTGATAGCTTGCTAGAGTAGCAGGTTGTGGAGGTATGTTCGCTTTGGCCAATGCCCCTACTGCTTTGTGTGGCTTATCTTTGTGGCACTAATAAATGTGCATGCTGTCTATGACAGCAGTGCAAAAACGTGCCACCAACTTGAAACATTTTCACCACTGCAATGAGGGAGTGCCCCCTCATTGCAGGGCATGCCTTGCCTGGTGTTTCATTCCAGTAAACATGGTGGTTGCCACCGTCCACCTCTAGTCCCCAGAAAGCTGACGTATTGGGGTGCCCAATCCCCCTGTCAGCATGCCCACTGCCCAGTTAATTTGCCAATGGGGGAGCCCAATCTCTGTCGGCATAATATCCCCTATAAGAATTCATATGCCAAGGGGGTGCCCAGTCCCCCTCGGCATCATGCTCACCTCCCAAACACAGACACAAATACCTGCATTGTTCATTTTCACACATGCGCAGAAGCAGTGGCTCTACTGCGCATGTGCAGAGTCGGCTGCATTCCATACAGATTTGTTCCATGACCAAACAGCGATCAGCTGTCTGGCAGCTGGTTCTTTTGAAGTTTTCCACACACTACTCATAGCAATAAGCTCCAGCATGCAGGTGTGGCAGACAATAAATGGGGTAGTGTGTTTAATAGAATTTACACACACACACACACACACACACACACACACACACACGTTAGATGTTGGTTTATCTAAGGATCCAACATCAGGGTGTGTGTAAATCAAGTTTCACACCACCATATGTTTTATTTTATATAATTGCTGGGGTCACATTTTTCACAGCAATTACATAAAATATATGTGGTAACTCATTGGTAACAACGATTACAACCTTAGGTTCTTTTCATGAAGTTATTTATTTTGAGAACCATCAACAGGTAAGATTGAATGGAGAAGCAAACTGTTTTAAAAATAGGCAATAAGGAACTGCAACTACAAATGAAATAACCAGGAAACATCTACAGAACCGTTAACTATTAAGCCTTTGGAAAAAAAGGCTCTGTTGCTATGATGCTCTTGGTTTCTTTGGTGATCCTGCTCTATGACCTGCAGAGGAGGGGATGAGAAGGAAAGCAAGAGAGAGAGAGAAAGGAAAGCAAGGGAGAAAGGAGAGAGAGAGAGAGAGAGAGAGAGAGAGAGAGAATGAATATGAGAGAGGTATGACTGGTGATTTTTGTCAGACTGATCCTTTTAAACAGTGCCTGATGTGAAGCAATATGTCACTTTTCATGTTGCTTATGCGCATGTGCATGAAACATAGTGCCATCATCCGAGTTTTGGAGGTGTGGCACACGTCTTCAATTCAGTCGGTGTGTTTTGCAGGCGCATCCCAGTTCCCCAATCACTGCTGCAGCTGTCTATGACAGCAGTTGAAAATGCAGTGGTCGTACAGTTAAAAGGAGAGCTCCACTTCAGTGAGCAGAGCCCCCGCCTCTCACACACACACACACACACACACACACACACACACACACACGCCGCATGCACGCATCGCTGCATGCTGTCATCCTCCCTCCCCATGCACACACTGTCAAGGGCGACATAGGTGCCCAATCCCCATCGGCCCACACCCCCAAAGCTTCCAGGTGCCATGCTGGGAGCCCACCCCAGAGTGGCAAAATGTGTTATGGCCAACGGGGTGCCCAATCCCCTGTCTGCTCCATACTACCCCCCAAAACATCCAGGTGCCATGCTGGGAGCCCACCGCAGACGTGGCAAAAAAAGAGGCCGACGGGTGCCCAACTCGCTGGCTCCAGCCCCCCCAAACAGTTTTTCAGCCGCCATGCTGGGAGCCCACCCCAGCATGGCAAACGTCCTCATCGCCTTATTAAAAAAATAAACCTGCAAATACAAAAACTGTCCCTCGGCTTCTCCCTGCCCCCCTCCCACAACCCGCACCCACCCACTGCACTCAGCCTCCCCACACACCACTCACCCCATACTTACCTCCGGACTGGCATCACGATGATCTTGGTGGACCGGGAACACGCCTGCACTCTTCAAAGCCGACCGTGAACTGAGGAAATGCCGGTAAGCTGTATAATGGGATAGATAGGATTTTTCAACTTTGCTGCATATCTCAGGCATTTTTGGAATTTTGGCACCAAATTTTTCAACACGGGGTTTTGGGACCCATCCTCTAATTCTGTCACTGTCACGGCGTTAATCGGGCCGAGGTGATTTCGTGATCACTGCAGAAATCACCTTTTGGGACTGATTAGCGAGTAACCCGGTGCCAGTGTTCATAAGGTGGGCTCTCCAAAAGCCTAAGTTGCAAATTTGGTGAAAAAATCCTAAAATGATATTTTATGAGCGTGTAAGCAGTTCCTACGCATCTGTAGGATTCGCAAATTTTCAATATTTAGACTCGGTTTTCAACATTGTCATTTTACACACTTTCTCATGAGCAGTACAGCTGTCATTTTACATCTCACCCAAAATGTGTTTCGCATGCATGCGCACATTCTGCAAAGATCAGTGTGTGAAATCAATGTATGGGACATTAAGAAAATCACAGTGACACTGTTCATGAGCATAGGTCTTAAAATGGCTATGTTGAAAATTTGGTGAAAAAATTCCTAACAATGACTGTTTTATGAGCGTGTGTTGCGCAGTTCCTACGCATGCTCGTAAGTTCATAAATTTTTTATATTTTCACTCCAGATTTTCAACATTGCCATTTTACACTTCCTTATGAGCAGTACAGCTGTCATTTTCACGTCACCCAAAATGTGTTTCCATGCATGTTGCACAAAATGGCACAGTCGGTGTATGTGCAATCAATGTTTGGGACAGATTAAGAAAATCACAGTGACACTGTTCATGAGCAGAGGTCTTAAAATGGCTATGTTGAAAATTTGGTGAAAAAATTCCCAAAAATGACTGTTTTACGAGCATTTGTTGCACTGATCCTATGCATGCTCGTAAGTTCGCGAATTTTCAATATTTTCACTCCAGATTTTCAACATTGCCATTTTACCACACCTCCTTATGAGCAGTACAGCTGTCATTTTTCACATCTCGCCCAAAACATGTTTCTGCCCATGTAGCGCACAATGGCGCATTCAGTGTGCGCAATCAATGTTTGGGACAGATTAAGAAAATCACAGTGACACTGTTCATGAGCAGAGGTCTTAAATGGCTATGTTGAAAATTTAAATCCCTTCAGATGTTCTGCAATGTTACTAATGAAGACATTGAACAGGACTGGCCCCAGTACCGATCCCTGCAGCACCCCACTGGTCACCCCCTCTCCCTAGACTACACACCATTTACCACCACTCTCTGCCTCCTGTCTGTTAGCCAGTTTCTAACCCAGCTTACTACCCTTTCCCCCATGCCCAGCCTACCCAGCTAGTTTATCAGCCTCCTATATGGGATGGTGTCAAAGGCTTTGCTGAAATCAAGGTAAGCATTGTCCACTGCCCCACCCTGATTCACTTCCTTTGTCACTCAGTCAAAGAAATCAACCAGATTTGTCTGACATGATGTCCCCACTGTGAATCCATGTTGTCTATGGTCCTGGGCTTCGATGGCTTCTAGATGCCCCACTATCCTTTCTTTAAGCAATGTCTCCATGATCTTCCCCACTACTGAGGTGAGGCTGAATGGCCTATTGTTCCTTGCTCCTCCCTGCTGCCGGACTTGTGTAGAGGGACCACATGTGCCCTCCTCCAATTCATTCGTGTTGAATGACTCAGTGAACATGGCTGCCAGAGGTACTGCTTTCTATCTCCCTTTGCAGTTCTCTTAATATCCTTGGGTGTATGCCATCTGGTTCCATCGCTTTGTCCACCCTTCAATTTAGTGAACTCCTGCAGGACTCTTTTGCCTTCGAATGGACTATTGCCCACCTCTCACCCCCTTGGCAACTGCTGTACTGTTGTGGCCCTTGCTCTTCCCAATTCTTCTAGAATACTGAATGGAAAGCCAGTGGATGTCTTGGGAGGAAGGCATGGAACTATCACTTCCAAATACCTAAACAGCACATACAAGCAAGCAACATTCGGCATTGACAAATGCTTGTTTTTTCTGTGAAGTGTTTTCAAAGGCAGTGTAGTGTGAGCCGCTGTGTGGTTCATGCTTTTCTCATAGGAAAGTGGCATGTGTTTGCCATTATAACCAGCTGGTTATGGCAGCAAATTGCAACTGATTTTCCCATGGGAAAAAACGTGGCCCAGTTATTATTTATAGAATAGTGGCTGAGTAGTAGTTGTAACATATACGATAATGCATGGGGTGGTATGTTTTATGAGATTTTACACCGAGAGGTATGTGTAAAATGTTGTTAAAAAAACACCACCCCATGTTTTATTTTGTATAATTGCTGGGGAGCGTTTTCTCACCACAGCAATTATATAAAACTAAAACAGCTGAGCCGCGGTCCAGTGTGGAGGAAGCAGAGGAGGAAACACAGTCTGCAGTCAAGCAGCTGCTGAAACTTTTTTCCTTTTTTTTTACAGTTTAGGAGCGAGGACCAAGGAGTCAAATATCTGAAAAGTCAGGTTGTTTTTTCCTTTTTCACTTACTGTACCACCGAGTGTCCAGTCAACTGGTGAAGTGTCCAGCACCGGGAGAGAGTGGAGACAGGCACATGCATGGAGCACTAGAAACCTGGCATGTGTTCACAGTTATAATGGTGAATTATAACTGGGTTTCCATATGGGAGAAAATGCTCCCCAGTTATTATAAGAATTTTTCACACACCTAAGTTGTGGGATGACACATAAAGTCTGAGAGAGAGAACCTTGAGGGGCTTATAAATGCATCCCACACCAAGGGTGTGTGTACAATTCAAGTTGTACACACCTACCCATCCTTTATTTTATATCATTGCTGGGAAGCATTTTTTTACCACAGCAATTATATAAAATAAAGATTCATCTGTTGTCAGCCATAGTCCGACAGGGATGCAGCACCGCCCACAGTCGGAAGTGGCTGGAAAGTTTCCCTTTTCTTTTTTTAATTTTTTAATGCAGGTTATGTAGTAGAGGCAGTGCATGTAAGAGCCATTTACTTTTTGTTTAAATTTAATTTACTACAGATCGCGAGCTGTCATGGAGTGTTGGCAGTAAGTTATTGCAGCTGGCTGAGGAAAGGAAGACCAGAGTTTGGCGCATGCGTGGAGTGTGGAAAACCCAGCGCATGTTTGCCTCTATAACTAACTGGTTATAACAGCAAATTATAAGTGGGTCTTCCTTATGGAAAAAACACTAGCCAGTTATTTTATCACAGTTATTGCCACAGTATCGGACTGTGATGTCACAAGCAGGTGATTATGATTTCTTCTTCAGCCTCGGTCTTAGGTATAAATGAAGTTAAAGGTAGTGAAATTAAGTTTGAATGCAAACATGATTAATAGTGAAGAAAAGAATAGCTTAGAGTTTGAAATGTTTTGGAATGTCTTGTAAATCAGTTCTACTGATGCCAACCATAATTTCCAGCTTCCATCATATGTATTCATGTATCACTGTTGTATGTCTCATGTAATTCGTACAGGGCATTCTTTGTAAACAGGGACTTTGTCCCTAAAGCTTGTTTCCTGTATAAAAATAAAATCATCATCATCATCATCATATCTCACCTCAAACAGGCTTATCTCAGGGTGGGAAGGTTTGATCTGGGGGTCAATGCCCGCCACCACCACTGTGATGTCTCCTTCTCGCTGGGTTGGTTACCTTATGAATCTAAACTACAGTATGCCACCCTGGGCCTAATACATATGTTGGTCCACCGCTACACCCCTCCCTGCCTTGGTGAACTCATTCAGCTCTAGCAGCCACTGTAAGTACCAAGATCCACCTCCCTCCCCCTTCTAGTAATGCCCAAACTGTGGTTAGCTGTGGCCTAGAGATCATTTGCCTACTCGGTGTCTGATTGGAACTCACCCCCCGTCTTGTCTTGCTCCTCACTTGCCAATTTCCAATCCTCCCTGTTAGCCCACCTTTCTGCCCCTTCATCTTGTATCTGCTTTTGTTGACTCTTGCTCCAGCTTGCCAAACTCTAAGTATAATGTATCCCCACCCTATGTACTTGCTAAAGTTAATCTATGAAAGATGCAGTTAATACTGCAGTAACTGTCATGTAAGAACCATGAAATTTGTCATGTGAATGTCATAGTACTGTTCTGCCTATCTATATGTAATTTTGTAAGTCATAAGTGTTTCTATAAATAATGTAATTTTGTGGATCTGTGTATGATGGAAATGTAACTACTGGAACTACTTTGCTTCTGTTTATTGTATTGCACTTCCTGGGTCACCCCTGAGAAAAGGTACTGTAATATCTCAGTGGGCCCACCCAGTTACCAAAATTCAAATTAACAATAAATCAAATAAATAAATAACTTGTTTCTTGTTGGCTGGGGCCCTCCTTAAAGAAATTAGAAGAGTTTTGTGGAAGTGGTCTATCTGACCTCCATGATCCTAGTACAGTGTGTAATAGAATAACAAGCCCCCAGGCAATATGTGCAATATTTACATACTAACATACTAACATACTATTTGCCAGCAGATTAGGCCTTATGGTCTATCAAGTCTGCTCGAACCTCGATCCTTAGTTGGGTGCCAAGACCCTCCCATCCCTTGTGCTCCAGAAACCCCGATCATCCATCCCCACCCCGGGACAGGCCATCATCTGATACATCCACTTTCTGTGTCTGTCCCACCCTCTCTTAAAGCTCTCCACTGTGGATCTCTGAACCAGCTCACCAGGCAGAGCATTCCAAGGGTCCACCACCCTCTCAGTGAAAAACCTCCTCCTCTTTTCCCCCCTCACCCTTCCACCTTCCAACTTCAAACCATGCCCTCTGGTGATGCCTCCCTGCTTTAGTCTAAGATCCCTCCATGTTTACCCTATTTATTCCCTTGAGGTACCTTGAAGACCTCAATCATGGTCCCCCTCTCTCCTCTCCTCAATGAAAACAGGCAGAGCTCCTCAAGTCTGTCCTCGTAAGTCAAATCCCTAGCCCTCGTATCATCTTTGTTGCCCTCCTCTGTACCCTCTCCAGAGCTGTATGTCCCTCTTCAAGTGTGGTCTCCAGTACTGTACACAGTACTCAAGGTGTGTCTAACCAGTCCATTGTACAGTGGCAGAATCACTTCCTTGCTCCTAGAGGTGATCCCCTTGCGATGCATCCCAACATCCTGTTTGCCTTGCTAGCTGCTCTCCTGCACTGCTCAGTGTTATTCATACATGTATCCACCATGACCCCTAGGTCTTTTCCCCTGTTGAGGCTTCCAGCACCTCCCTCCCAGGGTGTACCTGTGTTAGGTTTCCTGACCAAGATGCAACACCTTGCACTTGGTGATATTGAAATTTAATTTCCATGTGTGAGCCCAGCTTCCAGGGTGTCCAGGTCCCTGCAGGGCCAACCTCCCCTCTTCTCCCTCAACTACTGCTCCCATCTTGGAGTCATCCGAAGAGACTCATTTCACACCCTATACCATCCCTGATGTCTGATATGTATGCATTAAACAGGATTGGACCAGGACCGAGCCCTGTGGTAATCCCACTACCAACCTCTGTAGGGTTTGAGAGCTCCCCACAGACCACTACTCTGAGTGCGTCCAGCTATCCAGTTTTCAATCCATCTGACCATCAAAGGGCCTACTCCTAACCCCATCAGTTTCTCCACCAGACCATTGTGAGGGACAGGAGTCAAGCCTTGCTGAAGTCCAAGAATAATACATCCACAGGCTTACCCCTATCCAGTTCTGATGTTACCCATTCATAGAACTCCACAAGGTTGGTTTGACATGATCTACCTGGCACAAACCCATGCTGTCACTATCCAGACCTCCCACCTCCTCCAAGTAAACCCCAATCGTTCCTTTAGTATACTCTCCATTAATTTTCCACCACGAGGTTAAACTGATGGGTCTATAGTTTCCTGGTACTTCCTTGACCCCCCTTTATGGATTGGTACCACATGTGCCTCTCGAAATCCCTAGGTACCCTCCCCTGTCTCAAGTGACCTGTTGAAAGCTCCGCCAGGGGTGCAGCCAGTATTCCCCAATTCCCATAGTACTCCGGATGAATGCCATCCGCCCAGGAGATTTGTCTTTCTTAGGGCCTTGAGGGCAAACCACACCTCTTTGGTGGGATGGCATCATCCGTCCCTCCACCTTACTAGTCTTTTATCCTTATCCAGATGTGACACCCTGGGTGCCTTTCCCTCCTTTGCTCCCATTTCTGCTGCTCCTGATCCCACTCCTGCAGCTTCATCCCTTTTGTGCCCTTGCTTTGTAGATATCCCATCCCTCCCTAGTGAACACAGAGGCAAAGTGACTCGTTAAATACCTCTGCCTGGTCCTCGCCTCTTCCACCCACCTCCTTCTGATCTCAATTCCACAGATGGCCCTTCAGTTTTTCTCCGCCTCCCAATGTACCGGAAGAACCCCTTTTCCCTCCATGTATCCTGTGCCAACCGATGCTCTTTAATGGACTTTGCTCCCTCACCAATACGGGGTGACTTTTCTAGATGCAAGCTGGTACATTTCCTTATCCCTATCCCTCTTGTTGTTTTATATTTTTTGTAAGCCGCCTTCTTTTTCTCTGACTGCTACCTGGACCTCACTGGACCACCAGCATGGTTTATGTGACCTTGCTCCTTAATGCTTCAACCTTAGCGCAGATCCTGACTGCCCTCATGAAGTCCCCGCTTTATGACCTCCCATCTCCTTTCACACTTGTTGTTGAGGTAATCCCCTTCAAGTGATCCTTGAGAATATTTCCCATGCCCATAAAGTCTGCCCCTGAAGTCCACTTCCCAGTGTCCTAGATCTCACCCCCACTCCCCAATGCTTATTTGAAACCAGACAGTATTGTGGTCACTCCCAGTCAGGGGGTCCTGGCCAACCATGTCCCTTACCAGATCCCCATCTGCCAGGAACCACATCCAGGACATGCCCCTCCCTTGTGCAGGCTCCCATCACATGCCTGTGTTAGAACACATCCTGGAAACCATCCAGCAGCCTCTGCTCCTTGGCCACCTTAGAGGACATGGTTCCCCAGTTAGTACCTGGCATATTAAGGTCCCCAGCCAGCACCACTCCTTCCCTTTTGGGACCACACTGGGCAATGATGTTGTCCAACAAACCATCCTCTAGAACATCATCTCATCCCGAGGGCCTATCATACACCAAGCTTGACCTTATCTCCTGCTGGGGATCGGAGAGACCCATAAGGCTCCACGTTTCCCTCTGCCTCTTCTACCATAGCAATTTCTATGTCATCTCTAATGCACATAGCCACTCCACCCCTCTGCCCTCCTTTCTATCCTTCCTAAGCATAGTGTACCCCCCATACATTTAGGTCCCAGTCATGGTTTTGTTGGCCCACGCCTGGCGTGACTCGCCCACATCCACCGAACAGCATGGCCTGGAACCTGGCAACTTGTTTCCCAAACTCCTGGCATTTACTAACACTAACCCCCACCCTCATCCCTGATCCTTTTGTCGAACCCACCCAGATTCCTTATACTTCCATCCTCCCCTGCTCCTCCTGAAACCTCCACCTCCAGTCTGTTTCCCCCTCCCCTTGGGCTTGAAGGTTACTCCCTCATCTGGAGGAGGGCTTCTGATCAGCCCCTCCTTATCCCTCTCCCCCACAAGTTTAAACCCCACCTTTCTTGTATGTAGTCAGCCATCCCCTGTTTAAGGACTTCTTCCCTAATGGGGCAGATGAACCTGTCCTGGCATATAGTCCTCATCCTCCAAACTCATTCCAGTTCCCTAACAATCCCAACCCATTCTCTTACCCCACTTCCTGAGCCATTCATTAACCTCTGTGAGTATACATTTTTCTCCACTGAGGCCTTTTGGTACTGGCAATATCTCCGAAAAGGGAAATGTTGCATCATTATCCCCGACAGACTCTGGCAAGTTCTTGGAACCTTGGCAGATTTCCAACAATGCTATTTCCCTCTAGATCGTGGTTCCCAAATGCTGGGAAATCCGGTTTCCCTCCACAATCCTAACCATTTCATACACCATGAACTTTGCTCTGTGCACTGTCAGCCCAGAGATACTCACTACCTTCACCTGCCACAGTAATCCATCCTGTCCCTCCCTAATGGATACCCTAATCATCGAGTCTCCCAGCAATGAACCCTAACACCGCCATCATCCCGCGGTTACCTCCACTATGCCCTCTCAGCCCCCCCCCTCCCCACTTTATTCATAGATCACACTTTCATGGGAGTCTTCCTGCCTTTTAGAGACCCTTGTCACCCTCCCTTCTGCCTCCTTGCTATTTTGCCCACTTAACTCAAACCCCTCTGAATAGTGTCTCCTTCAACCTTCTTATCTGAAACCACTTATCCTGGCCCTGATGGCTTCCTCTTCACCTGCCCTCATCCCCTTGTAATAGTACCCCTGTCTCCAGAGGCTCCCTTAGCTAGGCCCCATCCTTGGTACTGACCTCCCTGCTGAAGGGGCTCCTCTCCCACCCTCCTGTCTCCAGTTTCTCTCCAATCATGCTCTCTCCCTCATGCGTCTGGAATATGTTGCATCTCCTATTTGCTGGAACATATATGTTTCCTCCTCTGGGACTATGTCTATCCTTTCCATAGCTGTTCTGTGATGCCCTATGGGTATCTGACCTCCCCGCCTCTGTATAAGTTCTCATTTCCACCAACCCCTTCCTCCCTCTAGGATGCTTAGTATCTCAAATTTATTAGACACTCTATGTCAGCCTCCATCAAGTAACCAGTTTCCCGGACTGCATCTCTAAACGTGCCTCTTCTTCCTCTCTTGCACTGTTCACCTTAGGAGTTCCCTTCCCACAGTTCGTTGTTTTAGCTTCCTGCACAACAGTAGCCCTTCCTGACCTTTTCCCCTCCAGCTCTTGTTCAGAATTTTCACCTGTACGCTTCCCTTAGCATCAACTTCCTATCTAAGGGTCCTCTGTCCCTAATATCCCCTCCTTCGCTTGCTGTAGCATAATGTCCTGTAATTTCAGAGCGTTGCCCCAGCCTCCCTCAGCCCCACCCTCTAAGCTGCCCATATCCACACCCCTTATCCCTTGGACACCCCCAGCTCCCACAGCTTACTCCTTAACCAATATACCTCAATCCTAATACAAGATGGCTGTCTACAGGTGGGCAGCCTCCCTCTCTCCAGGCCCAATTTTAGGGGTGTGCCATCCCACTGGCCTGTATTGCAGCCTACATACCTTCCGAAAGATGCCTGCCATGGTGGAATATGGCCACCTGATTATCCCCTCTGTTTATAATAGCACACCCCTTTTCTCAGTCCCTTTCCCTGAGTACAGTTTCTCTCTATACTGACTGTAGTTATTTTACAAACCCAATTTCAAACCCCACCAACAAAGTTCCCAAGTCTCACAAACACATACAGTCCAGTATGTGTTCAGTCCCACTCAACAGTGTGTAAGCAGACTCCAGGTACCGGGATGATGTCACAGGCCCACCAACTCCTGTTGCTTCAAAATTTCAGTCCCAAACAGAAATACTCAGCCCTTCAATCCCAACCCCAGTGGCTTTTTCAGTATTTAAGTAAGCCTACAAAACAGGGTGGGTGGAAGCTCTACCAAACACCAGGCAAACACATTTAAATTACCTCCTAATTTTTCCCTGCAAACATCTATCCCCAAACCTACAATATCACAGCCCAAGTATCAGTTCAAATTCAAGGTAATAATTTTAACACATAGAACTAATTTCACTAACAAACTATTCAAATATTTCAGTTTAAAACAAAATACAACTCCTGGCCTCTTTTCTACCAACCTGTTGCTTAAGCTCCAAGTGAATTTATTTATTTTATTTGAGTTTTGATAATCAGATAAGCCCTGAGACAGACAAGTCCCTTTTTCAGGGGTGACCCGGGAATGAAAATAATCCATGATCACGTACATAACACATTGGGATGCAAACTTAAATATGAAGTACAAACAGAGGCAGATACAACACATACATATATATATATATATATATATATATATATATATATATATATACACACACGTACCCTCACCCCTGCCTTTTTGCCAAATCGACAGGTGGCATGCTGTTGAAACTGACAGCAGTACCTGGTTGGGGACCTAGGTTTGGGGAGGATGAGGTTACTCGCGCAAGGAGACCTAGGGTTGCTACTCTGCACAGGGGCATCCAAGTAAATCCGAACACAGGAAGCTAATAACTGTAATGTCCAGAACCAGAATGGGATTCTTCAGTGTGGCTTTTATTCACATACCAGCTGAACAAACAAAGCATGAACCGGACCCCCATGGGCTTCATTTCCTGGTAATGCAGATTAGAGACTACAGAACACTTTATCACCATTTCCAGCCCTCAGGCTCTGAACCCCAAGCACACAGCCCAGACTGACTGCATGCAGCATTGAGTACACAGCCTGACTTGTACACCCTGATTTTTCCCCACGGGCCCGGCCCCCACAGCCACTTTGATCCACGGTCCATTGGAAGAATGAACCAATTATCCCATTCACGGTCCATTGGAAGAATGAACCAATTATCCTGTCATGGCTCCCACACACACTAGAGTCTGCGACTCCTAGAGAAAATTTTCCTTACAATCCCACATCTGGCACTTTCCCCATTACTGGCCAAGTGCCTGAGGCAAAGTAGAAACCACAGAAGAAATCAGTAGAGGTGGACTCTGGTTACTAAAGATGGGGGCCACCCACCTCCAGCTCCACAGCCCATACCAGCCATTTCTCTGGAAAACTGAACAATTCCTTTGCTAAACTCCTAAATGTAGGTTAGGTAGACATCTGTCACATCTCCTCTACATATTATTTGCATCTCACAAAACTCTGGGATTTGACACTACTTTTACTTGCTTGGCCCATTTCTCTAGGCTTCCCAATATGTGGTTCAATCCTTAGATTTTCACACAAGTCCCAGGGTGAAGAAAACATATGCTCTTTTAGCCAGAGCAGACACTCACCCTTAAGTTGCAGGTGCCCCACAGGCGACTCACAAATCTTCCATCTTCCAAAATAAATATTGGACTAAACAGGCAGCTTTTCTTCCACTTAGCAGGATTAAGGAGATTGCCCCAGGAATCTGCTGGGAATCTTTACATCCCCCCCCCCCAGAGGGAGGGGGCACTGAGACCAAAACAGCGGTCTCTATCACTTGAGTACCAACTTCACTCTCTCCAACAAACTGCAGACTCACACTTTAAAACTCCCACTGTTCTATCTAACTCCCTTGCTGCAGATTCCAATGTGGCTTATGCAGCTGTGAAAGTTCTATTAGTGATGTCATCCCTCAGTCTCAGCCGAGACTGAAGAACAAATGAGACAGTGTGAAACCCATTTAACTGGAGTTTCACAAGCTGCCTTCCTGCCTACCACTAGGTCTTACTGGGATTCCTAGTAACCCCGGGTAACAAGGGGGTTACACACACACACACACACAAAATATATATACACAGTAAGGGGTGCAGTGGGCAGAGAGTCAGTTACATAGTAGCAAGATGAAGAATTCCAATTCCAGACTGGGGAGGTACTGAGTCGATTATCCTTTGAGTAGGCTGAATCCGTAAGGCTGGAACGGGTGAGTTTTCCAGGGAGTAGTTGCAACAATATAAATTCAGAGCAACACAAATGTTGTAATTACAAGAGTATAAGAGTAGGGAAAGTGTGGGAGTGGGGGAAGGAGAGGGATTGGGAAAAGACTGGTAAGAGAAGGGATTTAGGAGAAGAAGGGATAGTCAGAGAGGGGGAGGGTGCACAGGAGTTGGAGGGGGGTTAAGTACAATTGCTGTTGCATATAGGAGGGGAAAAGAAGATTTCCCTGAAGCTTCTTTTAAAGAGGGGAAGAGACAAGCAGGAAAGTAAGCTGTGAGGTAGAGAAGTCCATTGTTGTGGTGCTGAGAAAGTGAAGGACTGCTTGCTGATGGCAATGCGAACTTTGGGAAGGCTCAATACCGGGAGGTGAGAGTGGTGGAGTGTTCTAGAAAGGTTTTCAGGGTGAGCAGAACAGAGAGGATGGGTGGAGGGGGAAGGTAGGTGAGCTTAAAGGTGGTACATAGCATGGGGAAGTCCAATCTGGGCTCGAAAGATGGCCAGCCTAGGGACTTGAGAATGTCACAGTGAAGGGCCAGAGCAGTTGCTGCATCTCAGAAGCAAGCCACTCTGTGGGAGGCTTGTTTGAGTTTAGCCAATGATGTGGTCCTAGCTGAGGGAGTTATGGTAGTACCATAGATTAAACTAGGGAGGAGGGTAGCCGAGGCAATGATCTTTTTGGCACAAGAAGTAAGACGGGGCTGATCCTGTCACAAATCTGGGAGGCAGTATAGCGCAGTGATTTAAGGCTCTGAGCTGCAAATCTGGAGACCTGGGTTTGAATCCCACAGCCCTCACTTGCATACTGTGTGACCCTGAGCAAGTCACTTAACTTCTCTGTGCTCCCAGGTCGCACCTGTAAACAAGCTTTCAGCTTAGTGTGCCACTCCTGGTTATACAATTGAAAAAAAAGGGGGGAACAGTGTGATGTAGGAGTCCAACTTCTGATTGGTGGCTTTAATAGCGCTATTTACATGCTGGTCAAAGGATAGATGTTCGTCGAGGGGCATAACCAGGTATTTGAAAGTTCTTACTCCTTCTATGGCAGACCACAGGGTGTACTAATAACCAGAGGAGTCTGGGGGGTTAGGTCAAAGGAGGTGTGATGGAACAGCATAGATTTTGTTTTTTTAGTGTTCAGTACCAGCAGGTTCTTTTTAAACCAGTTCTGCAAGTGCTGAAAGTCATTTTCCAGGTCCAGTTGAATAGAGTGGACGACAGTGCCATGCGGTATAATATGGCATCATCTGCAGAGAGCTGGTTCGAAGCCACCCTGCAGTTAAGAGGCAAGTGATTAATAAAGATCAGAAGAATAAAGGCCCAAGAATAGAACTTTGGGGGACCCCATCTGTGACAGGAGATAGGGGGAGAGGGCACCAGCCCATTTGACCATGAATGTGGATAAACAGTTAGAGATCCAGGAGAGTGAGTTGGCATCAAGACCTATAGATTGGACTTGGAGATGAGGAGTGAATGGTTAACGAGGTCAAAAGCCTTCAAGAAGTCAATGAAGACTGCTCCTGTGACACGGCCTTGATCCACGGCATGAAAAATGTCGGTGGTGACCTTCAGGAGGGCAGTGTCAGTCCCATGCAATTTTCTGAAGTCATGTTGGTGTATCGAGGGCGTTGGTTTGGTCAAGAAAAGAGTACAGCTGATCCATACGAACATATGAAATTTGCCAGCAGATAAAGGCCTAGAGGTCTATCAAGTCTTGAATGTGCAGCTAGCACCCCTTATTCTGCAGCTGCCCCTCCCTTCCACCCTTCCCTTCATTAACCCTCCCCTTGTCCTGTCCCATCCTCGCTGTAAAGCAGTCCACTGTTCTACTGCATACCACTTCAGCAGGTAAAAGCATTCCACCAGCCACCACCCTCTCTCGTAAAAGTGTCTCCTCATCTCCCTCCTGAACCTTCCTTGCTCCAGTCTCATACACATGGTAGCCCTCCCTCTCTTACTTTGAACAGCACCTCTGTACCCGTCTTGTTTATTCCTTTCATGTATTTAAAGGTTTCAATCATGTCACCCCTGTCTCTCTCTCTCCTCCAGTGGTACATGTTCAACTCCTTAACCTCCTCTCGTATGATAAGTCCCCAGCCCTTGATCATCTTTGTCACTCTGCGCTGCACCCTCCAGTAACTTAATGTCCTTTTTCGAATCCGGATGCCAGTACTGCATGCAGTACTCCAGGTGTTGTCTAACTAATGACCTATACAGTGGCAGAATCACCTCCTCCTCCTCGGATATACCCTTGAAATACAACCCAGCATTTTGTTGGCCTTTGCAGCTGCCTTCCTACATTGTGCCGAGTTGTTCATTGACCCTGTAATGAGCACACCCAGATCCTTCTCCTCCTCTGTCTGGGCTAGCTGCACTCCCCCTAGCTGGTAACTCCTCCTTGGGTTCTTCATCCCAAATGCAGCACCTTGCACTTTTGGCATTAAATGTCAGTTGCCTGGTGTCTGACCAGGTTTTCAAGCTTTGCCAGATCATCCTGCAACCCTGCCATCCCCTAGGTCATCCACCACCGCGCCTATCTTGGTATCATCAGCAAACAGACTGATCTTGCTCTTGATGTCCCATGATATGTCTGCAATGAATATCCCAAACAACACTGGTCCCAACACTAAGCCCTGTGGAACACCGCTCGTCACTGCCCTTGGGTGTGAGGCTCCCCACCCACCACCCTCTGTTGCCTCCCTGCAGCCAGTTTCCTACCCATCTCACCACCTTTGCACTGCCCCTGTGCCTACTAACTTCCTTCCCAGCCTTCCATGTGGCACTGAGTCGAATGCCTTACTGAGTCAGATACAGGACATCCACTGCATGGCCCCTGTCCAGTTGCCTAGTTACTCAGTCATAGAACTCATGCCAGGTTGGTTTGGCAGGATCTGCCATGTATGAAGCCATGCTGTCTGCTGTCCTGTAGTCCTTTGGCCTCCTAGGAGGGCCACCAGCCTCTCCTTCAGGATAGTCTCCATCAAGCTTACCCACGATGGATGTGAGGCTCCACTGGTCTGTAGCTTCCCGGTTCATCCTTGGGGCCACTCTTATGGAGGGGCACCACATAGGCCATCCTCCAGTCACAGGAGTACACACCCGAGGTGAGGCATTAAATAGGTCTCCAAAGGTCCTGCAGGACCTCTGCCAGCTCCTTCAGTACCCTGGGCTGGATGCCATCTGGGCCTGGTGCCTTGTCCACCCTCAGTGCCTTCAAACCCTCTTGTACTCTGCTCTCCATGATTTCCCCATATGTCACCACTTCCCCCATGCCATTTCTTCAACTTGGGTGTTACCCCCTCTTCTCTTTGTAGTAAATACTGAGCAGAAGTACTCATCTTAGTGCTTCCGCCTTATCGCACCCTGCTTCCACCCAACCCCTCCTTCCTAATCCTTACTATGGGTCCTTACAGCTATTTTCTCCTGATGTACTTAAAGAGTCACTTCTCCCCTTATTAATGCCTTGTGCCAGCCTGAGTTCCGTAGTGCTTTGGCTCCCCTTACTGCCCTGTCACCTCCTTGATTCTGTCAAGTACTCCTCCCTGTCCTCCCCCTCTCTGTTTTCTTGCACTTCCTAAAGCAGCTCTTTTCCTCCTTACCTTTCCATGACCTCCTTGCTCAACCAGATCGGTTTCTAGCCCTAGCCTTGCTCTGGGCTTTGCAGCAGTTTTGGTTGCCTCCACTATCCCAACTTTATGAGCTCCCACCTCTGGTTAGTGTCCATACTAGATTGAATTCTGGCCAGGTACCCTTTACCACTCCCCCCATCCTCCCAAATTTGGCCCTCCTGAAGTCCAGCACTATTGTGCCAGATTCCACTCCTTCCTCGCCCATGATCCAATGTGAGCCATACTGAGTGGTGGTCACTCCTGACAGCGGTTCCTCCACTGTAAGTTCTCACAAAGTCCCCATTTGCCAGCACAAGGTCAAGGGTATTTCCTAACCTGGTTGGTTCACTGACCATTTGCAGCAGGAAGCTGTCCTGAAGGCATCCAGCAGTACCTGCTCCTTCTGTTCCTGGTTGTTGGGGTGCTCCAGTCCACTCCTGGCATGTTGAGTCCCCACAATCACCTCACTACCCTTCTCCTTAGGTCCTCCTGATCTGTCCTGCTAGTTCCTGTCTAACTCCTCCATCTGAGATGGTGGCCTGTACACCACTCCCATTCTAAGAATCCTATTCTTGGAATCCTGGATTACATCCAAAGTGACCAGTACTACCCTCCTTCCCTTCCTCCCTTACACACTTCCAGTCCTTCCTTCACAATAGTGCCACCCCCTCCTTTCCCAATCACCCTGTCCCTACGAAATAATCTGTACCCTGGTATGGACAGGTCCTAGTCATTGTATTGGGTGGCCCATGTTTCGGTGATGACTGCAATGTCCACCTCTACCACTGCCATGAGAACCTGTAACTCTGCAGTTTTCCTCCCAAGAGCTCCTAGCATTAGGGTAACCACCTTCCACCCTTCCCCCCCCATTCTGCCCTCCTTTCCTAGCATCACCAACAGTACTTGCCATTTGTCCTTTGTCACTGTTATGGGGGTAAGCTCATATGATTTCGAGTTTTTGGAGGTGTAGCACGTCTTCAATCCTTTCA
This sequence comes from Neoceratodus forsteri, assembly GCA_016271365.2. NCBI lineage: Eukaryota > Metazoa > Chordata > Ceratodontiformes > Ceratodontidae > Neoceratodus > Neoceratodus forsteri. The sequence continues at coordinate 83,600,550 of CM028138.1, forward strand.
GTGTGTTTGCAGGCGCGCCCCAGTTCCCCAATCACTGCTGCAGCTGTCTATGACAGCAGTTGGAAAATAGGTGGTCGTACAGTTAAAGGGAGAGCTCACTTCAGTGAGCAGAGCTCCCCGCCCTCACACCTTTCCCAATCTGTGGTCTCTGCATATCTCTTCCCCAACTGCCACCCCCACTCTAGTTTAAATTCCCCAACTTCCTCTATGTACTCCTCCATCCTCTGTTTCAACACTTTCTTTCCCTCCTCACTCAAGTGTAGTCTGTCCTTGGCATAGAGACTACTGTCCTCCCAGGTCCCTCTCCACCCCAACAGCCCATACCCTTTAGCACAACACCAGGTTCTTAGCCATCCATTAAATTCCTCTATTCTCAGCTTTCTTGTTGTGCTTGCCTTTGGCATAGGAAGTGTCTCTGAAAAAGTTACTGATCTTCCTGCTCCCTCACATAATTGTGCTAGTTCTTCAGACCTCCTCTGGACTGTATCTACTGTCTTGTCAGCCAGGTCGTTTGTCCCAAGATGTATAATTAAATGAGCTTGTCCCTACCCTTCTAGCATATTTCAGACAGACTGTCCCACCCTTTCGCTGTCATTCCTGGAAGGCCTCCACCCAAATGCGACTAATGCTTCTCCTTGCTACCCCACCTAACTCCTCTTAGTATTGAGTCCCCCAGCACTAGATTCCACCCCTTACTCTCTGCTTGCTTCCATTCATCTCCCTCTCTCATTTCCAGCTCCTCTTCTTCCTCCTGCACATTATTTCCCCCTTTTACCTCTGTTGCAATTTTCCCAGCAGAACTTCCCCCTGCTCCAGTTTGGTCCAGGCATTTATCAATTACTCCTCTAATTTCATCATTTCCCTCCTCCACCTTCTTCCTCTCTAGCAGTGCACAACTATTTTCTGAAGGCCCTTCACAAATGCCCGCTCCCTCTCTCTTCATAGTAACCTGGTCTCTCCTTTCCACTCCATGACTTTTGCCACTTCTTTGCCTCCCCTCACAAGTCCCTATCTCCTCCTTCCATTTGTCTTTTGTCTCCTGACCTGGTTTCCCCGGCAATTGTTCTTCCTGGCCTGGGCCCCTTTGTCTCTGCTTCCCTTCTTCTGACCCTCTCCTCACCACTGTTGGCTTAAATCACCCTCCCTCATCTCCCCTTCTTCCTCCCTCCAGTATTGGGCTAAACCCACCCTCAATCTGCCTTGCCTGTCTTAGTTCCTCCTGCAGACCCTCAATCTCCTTTCTAAGTTTTTCTATGTGGTTGCACACTAAACATCCTCCCACACTCCAGGCAATTTTTAGAAAGATTGGTGCACCACAGTTGTTGCAGCCTACCACCCTACCTATTGCTGTCGTTGCCCACCAGTGACCCCCCACCCTTCCAGATGTAGGATACCAAACACTCCCCCAAGTCTCCCCTCTCCCTCTACTATCAGTGCAAAACATTTTCTTTATTTCCCTTACCTCCTTTGTTGCACACGTTTAGATATATTGAGCAACTGCTTTTTATATTCCTATCCTTCCTATCCACACTCAAAAACAGACTTTAAGTAGCCATTGCACAACCTTCTTCAAACTCCTACTCCTCCTTTCTCCAATGCAATATCAATGTGAAGAAGTAATAATGAAAGCTCCTAGATTTGCATTTACTTCCCTTCCACTGATCCACTGAGAGAGCAGTCACCTCTTCACTTGCTGCTGTTCCTTTCCTGGATGTCTGCTTTTTGCTATGACAGGTGCATATCCTTTGCCTGTTTGAGGAAGTGATGTTAGAACCCCTGGTATAAAAGGAAATAATGGACCAAGGGTGGGATGAGCCCAAATCTTCCAGAAACAATCAGGTAGGCTGAAGCTCTGGTCAGACCATTAGCACCCTTCCCCACTCTGCACTCAAACTTTGCTGCTAGTGAAGCTAGCAACAATGAATCACAATTCTACTCAAAGCCCCCAAATAAGTTTCATACCCAAAGAAACAGGGACTCCAATTCAAACAGCATCACCAATAACACATCAAAATAGTCTTGGAATTAGAAGATGTATGTCTCCAATTCAAAGAAACAGACCCAGTTAAATCACACCAATTATGTTTTAAAACAGAAGAAATAGGTCTCTACAACTGCAGCCTGCCACACAGCAGAATCAAACAAATGAGCCCACTTATAGCTACCAAAACAGGTTTCAAAATTCCAACAACCCCAAAACAATACCCTGCTAGCCCCTTAGTAGTAAGAACAAAAAGAAATAACCTTCTACCAAGTAGAATCCACAAGAAACAATGTAAAACAACAAGAAGCTACTGTACTGTAGATCTGATCTTGTCCCCTTCTAGTTCCTTCTGAGAAGCCAAAGCTTTGAGTTCCAAACTCTGTGATTTCCCTTGTGCTGCTTTCAAAATCAGACAGTTCCAAACTCTGTGATTTCCCTTGTTCTGCTTACAAAATCAAGGTTCCAAACTCTTTGACTTCCATGTGCTGCTTTCAAAATCAAACAGTTCCAAACTCTGTGATTTCCCTTGTGCTGCTTTCAAAATCAAACAGTTCCAAACTCTGTGAATTTCCCTTGTGCTGCTTTCAAAATCAGACAGTTCAAACTCCGTGACTTCCCTTGTGCTGCTTTCAAAATCAGACAGTTCCAAAATCTGTGACTTCCCTTGTGCTGCTTTCAAAATCAAACAGTTCCAAACTCTGTGACTTCCCTTGTGCTGCTTTCAAAATCAAATGGTTCCAAACTCTCTTGGATGTTTGTGATAGAACACAGGATAGAAATACTGTAGGTCTGTAGTTTTCAACGAGGTTAGTAGGGCCACATTTGTGCACAGGGACAACAGTGGTGGTTTTCCATTTGTCCGGGATGGAGTTTATGAGGAAGGATTGGTTAAGCAGTGTGATTGGATGAGCTAGTGTTGTGGCACCAATCCTAAGGAATTTGGGGGGCAGGCTGTCAAAGCAAGTGGAGCTATTGGGGTTGAGTCCCATTAAAAGCTTAAGGACTTCATTGTGTGAGGTAAGCTTTAAGTGAAAGAGGGGGTGATGAGATTCAGCACAGGGGGATTGCAGTGAGGGGCAGGTATTTGGGAGGCCTACCTTGTAGACATCAAGGTTGGTGAAAAACTCATTTATTCCTGCAGTGATCTCAGAGGGTGATGATAGTTCTGTGCTCTTCATGTTCATGATTTCCATTTTCATTCATTACCTTTAAGGAGGACGTTGATTTGCATACAGAAGCATTTAGGGTCACCAAGGTTACTAGCTTATAGGGGTTGTAGATAGCTCCATTTAGTCTTGTTTACCTTAGCTTTACAGGCATTACACAGCTGCCTGTAGGAATTCAAGTCTGTGAGGAGCCCCAATTTTTTGTAGGATCGCTAGACCTTATCTCTGGAGCGCATTAGGAGTCGTTTCTCCTGGGAGAGCCAGGGAGAATAAATTCCTTTGGCCGTTCTCAACTTGAAGGGAGCATGGAGGTCAAGGATGGAGGTGAAAGTGTTGATTAAATATTCTAGGGCCTGGCTTATGTCCGGAAGACAATGTAGAACTAGACACTAAGTGATCAGGGCAATTTGGCCAGTATGCTGTCACTCTCACTTTGAATAGTTTAACACTGTATGTGCAGTAAATGCTTCTTAGATTTTTATTATTTTCTGGGGAGGGGATTTGTTTTTTTAGTGCTCGTGAAAAGTACTAGATTGACCACACTGGAACCTGAAGTCCAGTGCTTAATCACAAAACAGGAACAGCACGGGTGATCACAATGCAAGCTTCTTCACACTGCCCCATCAATTTACCTCAAACCTGCCATAGAAGGACCACCACTTAGGTGAGCAGGTAGTTCAGACTCCAGGCCCATTCAATCCTTGGCCTCTCATATCATTCTGCCAACAAGGATGCCAATTAGTACTAATTGTGGTAGTGTTTCTTTTTGTGATGTGGACACCTGCTCACTGGGAACTGGACTGAGACCACTATAACTCACTTCACATTGGCAGCTGAACAGCCTTCGAATGATAATGGCTTTTAGCCACTACCAACCTGTGCTGGATTTGAACCAGTTAACTAGAGATTACTCGGTTTCATAATGGCAGAAATAGGCACCAGGTCCATCGGGACTGCCATCCCCACATATAGTGGGGTGTTTTAACCAGTTTTTCTTATCAGGAATTTATCCAGTACATATCTGAAACTATTAAATGAGGTAATGTTTACAATAGCCTGAGAGAGTGCATTCCATTTTAACTTACTTGCTTTTAGTGTGAAGAAATGTTGTCTTTTATTTGTAAAGGCCCTTGATATTAGTATTTGTTTATCATGGCAATGCAGATTAATAGTTTGGATGTCATGATTATATTACATTCTTGCATTAGCATGGGGTCCTTTAGGATATTAAACAACTTTAATAAGTCTCCTCTGTCCCTTCTTAATTGTAGGTCATACAGCTCCAAGTATTGGGCTCTAAACTGATAATGCATGCCACTCATTCTAGGTATAAGCTCTGCAGTTTTCCTTTTTATATTGTCAAGTAGACATTTATCCTTTATAAGATGAGGGGACCAGATAGATGCAGTATAGTCTAGGTGTGGTCCAATGTAAACTTTATAGAGGGAGTAATGCAAGGTTCACTTCTTGTTACAATGGATTTTTTAATGGACCTGAGTATCTGATTAGCATTTAGGGCACTGTTTCTACAATGCTGGCCAGGGGTAAGGGTATTATTGATTAGGATCCCCAGATCAGTTTGTTCAGGTACTGGACTTATAGAGGCATTATTTAATGTGCATGTGGTCATTTTATTCTTTTTGCCCAGGTGGATGACTGCACAATTGCTAACGTTAAATTTCATCTTATTTTTCTTTGTCCACGTCTCAATATGACGTAGATCACTAGCAAACATTTTAATCTTCTCAGGGCTGTCTATCTCAGAGCTTATCTTGGTGTCATCAGCGATCTTACTTGTATTGCATTGTACATTTTCATGCAGGTCACTTAATGAATATCCCAAATAGTGTGGGCCCCATGATGGATTCCTGGGGGAGCCCACTAATCACCCTGGTTTCCTCAAGATTGATACTGATACAATTAATCATTGGAGTCTCTCTCTGAGCAATGTTTCAACCCATTTGATAATGTATGTGGCAAAACCTAGTTTGCTCATTTTGTCTGTTAATTGGGCATGGGGAATTAAGTCAAATGCCTTCCTGAAGTCAAGAAAAATGACATCCACAGGTGTTCCTTTATCCAAGCTTTCATTTACTTTTTCGTAAAAGGATATTAGATTTGTTGTGCATGAACATCCCTTTTGGAAGCCATTTTGTGTTGTGTCTTTAAGACCTTTCTGATTAATTTCTAAGTCTAAGCGACTTTTTATGATTCTCTCCAGTATTTTGCAAACTGTGGATGTTAGATGTATGGGTCAAAATGTTCTGCTGATAATTTACTGCCTTTTTCATGTATTGGTACCACCAATGCTGATTTCTAATTCTTTTGGCACCGAGTAGTTTTATAGGATTTATTAAAAGAATAGTAAGGGGGCTACTAAATTGTGAGATGTTTCTTTAATAAAGTAATTGATTGTATCAGGACCAGGCAATATCTTACTTTTCATAAGTGATATCGCACTTTTCACCTCATCGCCTGTTTTATTAATATAGTCAGAGTTTGCTTGCATGATTTTAGTGGTAGATGGTTCTTTTGGGGGAAATACAGACCCAAAGTAGTTGTTAAAGGCATCTGCTACTTTGGAAGGTCCCCTTACTTCCATACCATTTACTATTAGTGGGCCTAAGTTATTTTCTTTTTGTTTAGCGGTGAAAGGCTCCTTAACCTGCTATGAATTCACTGAGCCATCCATATTCCTATACATGTCAGAATGATATTAAACGGTGAGAGTTACAGTTTTAGGACCTCAAATAAGGTATTAAGCAAGTTTTGTTATTAGTTAAATTATTAAGTGATGTATTGAATAAAAAGATAAGCTCTAGTCTTATAAATTCTGTGTGTGCCTTCTCAGTTTAAGTTCACAAAGTAGTCATCTCAATGTACCTGCATTAAGCTTATTTTCAATTTTTTTATTAACAAGTACATTAAGTGTTTAGCCTTGATGAGTTAGAAGACCCATGTTATTTTCCATACCAGGCAAACTCTATCATTTTCCCCCTGTCTTCCCATTTAAATTAAAAACTGGATGTCTGGCTCAGCTCTCATAGGCTGTTACTCGGTTACAAAAAAACAAATCCATGTTCCTTTCAAGCCCTCAGCTAAAGAGGAGGTACCCTATACTAACACTATCGACAACAGGTCAGACCCTCTAGAACAGGTTTATTACCTTTAAATACCTAGGAGTGATAATAGATGATACTCCCTCATATGGCCAGCATGTTGACCAGGTTGTGAAGGCAGTAAATACTAAACTGGAGGTACTTTATCGGCACAGGAAAAGCCTCACTACCAATCCTCTCAGGGTCTCCATAAACAGCTCCATTATCTCCGTGGTTGACTACGGCCTGGTGCCCTACAGAGTAGAAACTGATACCACCCTCAAGAGGGTAGGCATGGCTCTAAAGAAGGCCTGCATACTGTTTCTAGATGCTGACCGGCTGATGCACACCTGTGTACTCTAGCAAACATATTAAGCCTCAAGAATAGACTCTCATACCAGATGTGCCTACTAGGTAGGAAAGCCATGATAGGCCTCCCTGTAACACTGACCTGATTACCTTAACCAACTCCATGTACAGGACCAGGAATAAAGAACTACACCCATTCTGTGTCCCTTTCTGAAGGACAGCTCTTGGACAAAGATCCTTCTCCTACGTGCCCCACTGTGCTAATGAGATCCCAGCTAACACTCTAAATGCTGCTAACCCTAGAACCTTCAAAGTCAAATATAAGCAGTTTCTACTGCAAAAGAATGTCTGTGAGTGCTAAACTGCTCAGAGCGGGTCTCCACAGCCTGCACCAAGCCTGCCTACCAGCAAGTACTCATGGACTCACTCACACGGGCCACCCCTTCCCACTCCATACCCCTGCCCCCAGACTGCAGCACCTCATGCTCTGTAGCTCTTGTTCTGCTAGTGATTGCACTCTCTTTCACACCTTATTGCCCTTCTCTCACTCTCTACACCCTCCTCCCACCCCTTTCTCCATCAATCTCCACCTCATGATACCTCCCTCCCCACTTGGTCTCTCTCTCTTTCCCCTCTGTTCCCTCCCTCCCTCTCTCCCTCTCGCTCTCTCTCTAACCACCTTCTCCACCTACCACCACACTCTCACCATGCACTATCCCCAGCTCCTCAGCTCCAAAGTTGTAATGCAATGTGACAATGCTCCTCCTGAGCTGCTCTATCCCCACACTCCATTCACTAACCACTCTCTCCCTAGCCTACATTTTCCTCTCTCATATATTTCCTTTTGCCATACCGCATTTAGTATTAAACCCTTAATGAGACTCATAAGAAACTCTTAGCTGTTTTCTATGTTTCTGCTACTTCCTGTACTGATAATTTGACTATGTCTATATTTGTACTGTGAATTCAGTTATGTACTGATATTTCAGCTATGTCAGTATTTGTACTGTGAATTCGATTATGTCTGTATTTGTACTGTTTAATGGATGTTGACCCTTTGTAAAGAGTTCTTACTCAAAGGTTGTTTCCGAAATTCCAATAATTAAATAAATAAAAGTATAAAATCATGCTCACTCCCTGAACAGAGCCAGGAGCCAAAATCATAAGAAATTTTAAACCCTGCTCCCTAACCCAGACTCCCCAAGATCCAAAGTACCTACATTTAGAGTTGCAGCATCATTCTTGACTGCCGATCTATAATGTTTTGAAGAAGAGCAATGTACATGATTTTCCATGCCACAGTAACTCAGTTCACTCCCCAAACATCTGCTTCATTCATAAAGTGAGTAGCTGCATGACCAGGAAGGGATGGATGTTGCTGTAGCTTTGATGATGCTAGACAGACTGACCAATCAGACTGCTTAGCATAATAAAAGCTGTTGGTTTCCACCTTCCCAACCTGTCATACATCCACCACTTGCCACATGAATTTATACTTACTTGATGAATGGAAGGGGTGTACTGAGGAGGGAGATGAATAAGTTAGCTGGAAAAATCATAGGCACCAGACCCTCCCCCTTAATCATGGATCTGAGATCAAGAGAAGGAGGGACCTTAACATTTAAGTTTAGATAATTTGGGGTCTGGGGGTGGGTTAGAGAGGGAAAAAGATTCCCACACTCAACTTCTGCCTTATTGCCAGTGGCAGCTGGCGAGATGTTTTGTTTACACTGAATGGGGAGGGAGGGGATAACTGAGTTAGCTTGGTGTATATTGTCACTCTATCACCCCAAACTGTGGACTTGTGGACCATGGGTCCATGGGGGTGGGGTGAAAGTGTGTGCGTGCGTGTGTGTGTGTGCATGCACACGCATGCACAGAGGCAAGGTGTGGAGAGTTCTCAAACTCCACCAAGTTGAACAGGTTTGCACCAACTGAACAAGTCATAACAATTTTAAATGTAGTCAAAAGTTCACTAGAGGCCATGAGAATAGTTCAACCAGTTCAAGATATTTGTTTCTCAGGAAGAACTGAACTTACAGGTATATTATGTCTATGTCTATATCTATATATCTGTATCTGTATATACAGTATATCTGTATCTATGTTTATATCTATATCAATATATCTGTATCTGTATCTACAGTATATCTATATCTATATCTATGTTTATATCTATATCTGTATCTGTATCTATATCTATATATCTGTATCTGTATCTACAGTATATCTATATTCAACTGTCAGCCCACCCATTCAACCATGAATCCTGCATTATACTTGAATTCAGTAAAATTACTGCAACATTTTGGGACTCAAAGAGACCTGGTTGGGGGGGGGGGCAGATGACTGGGATACCACGATAGATGAATATTGACTATTTCGAAGAGAATTGCTTGACTGAAGAGGGGGTTGGGTGGCTCTTTTCATAAGAGATGGGATCACTGTACAAGAGAAGGAAGACATCGGGGGAGACACCAATTCCACAGAGTTCCTGGGGTGTGCGACAGGCTTGCAAATAGCTTACTGTATCATGATGCTCAGCTAGCTGTAGAAATCCTGAAAGCAGTCAAAACTGGATCCTGTGGTTACCCAGGGGACTGTAACCTCCCAGACATAGACTTGCATCTCAAGGGGTCTAACAACAGGGCAAGCAGAAGTCCTGTTCACATTCAAAAACTGCATCTTATAGAAGCCTGACAAACAGGGGCTATGTTTGAGACTAACACTAACCTTGATATCAGCAGTGGGCATGGGATCATCTTCAGCATGAACATGTATGATCTAACAGGAGGCAGTGATCCCAACTGGGTAGCCTTCTTGGTGATAGGGAAGGTTAGCTGGGACTTGTCCACCAGGACTTTTAAGCTCAGACAGACTGACTTTACCAAAATAAAGGTCTTCGTGTCCAATGATTTAGGGCACTGCATGAGGACTGTAATGCAGACCATAGTGGACTGGCAGTATAGCCTAGAGGTTAGAGTAATAATCTGTAAATGAGCTTGGTACCTGCAGAAATGGATTTGATTCCCAAAACCTACACTTGCATACTGTGTGACTCTGGGCAAGTCACTTGACCAGCCCAAGGCTCCCGGGTAGCCTCTGAAATCAGGCCTTTGTGCCTAGTGGGCCTTACCCGGTTAACAAAGACTAAATAAATAAATAAATATTTTATGTCCATTTAAGACGATACTCAAAGCAGGTACAGAGATCTCTATCCCTGTAAGCAACAAGGGTAATAGTTCAAGACATGCCTCCTGGGTCAATAGGATCATAGGACAACTAATTACTGGTATGTGAAAAAGGCCCATGACTACTGGACAGAGTCAAGTTGCCACCAGACCAGTGGGAGCACAGAGCAGCATTGATGGTCTTTTAAACTAGAATTGGGGATGCCAAGGAGGGGCTTTAGACCAGGATAGAAGTAGGAGCAGTAGACAATACTAAACCCTTCTTCAAGTACATACTGTAAATGGAAGGACAAGAGTGAAGAAAGAAATGGGCACGTGAAAATGGAATCAGGAAGGGGGACCAGTGAAAGAGTCACGTTAGATGGTTAAGATGCTGAATGAATACTTCCCTATGGTGTTCAACAAAGGGGCCCTGGGGAGGAAGGTGCTCATTAGGAGGACCCATGGTGTGATGGGTAGCCATGATATAGCCTGCAGATACAACACTCATGCAGGTGTCTGACAAGAAGATGACGCTCAACCTAGGTAAGTCCCATGTGACAGATTTGATATATTGTTAGATCATTTTGGGGCTAAAGGAACAATTAGTTGTGTTGTTTTCAGTAATCTCTGAGAAGTCAGTCTGAACAGGTATAGTTTCAGAGAACAGGACAGTGGCCAATGTGTTCTCCATCTTCAAGAAGGAGGCAAAATTAAAACCAAGAAACTATAGGCAGGTCATCCTGACATCGGTGCTAGACAAGATTCTAAAAGGTACTACCAAGGCTTTGTCTTTATCAGCATGTTTTAAAGAGGGGCAGATCATAGCAAGTTAACCTGATCACATTCTTTGACAAAGTGACCAAGGAGGTAGTCTAGGGGCAAGTCCATAGATGTTGTCTAGATGGCATTCTGCAAGGCATTTGGCACTGAGGTGCATGACAAGCTTCTAAGCATTGTACACTAGGATGATATACACAATTTACTGTATTCACAGGGTGGATTGCTAAATAGAGCAGTGGCAGACAGCAGAGGATTGTGATGGATGGGCACTAGTCCAAGTGAAGAATGGTACTCAGGAGCATTTCTCAGAGCTGGGGCAATGACTGTTCAACATTTTAATTAATGATCTGAAAGCTGGTCTCTTCAGCAGGCTGCTTAAATTTACTTATGACACTGGGCTGACCAGGGTTATGGACTTCCTTGAGTTTGGAAAAACACTTCAGGAGTGCAGTGGAGCCTGTCAGTATGCAACACAGTAACTTGATGTAAATGACATAATGAAATACTGCATGACAAAAGAGTTGAATTGCCATTGCATTACTCTGATTGTTGCAGCACAGTACAGCATTTTGCAGTATTATATCAAGGTATTATGTTGCATCCTGGCTGGCAGCACTGTACTTGAACAATCTGGTTGATTGGTTGGATACCTGCAGCTCAATTTTCTAACAGCTGCTAGATCAGTGCACTGATCCACAGCTGAGGCAAAGTCTGGGTGCATCAAGGACCCTGTGCCCTATTTCAGAAAAAAAGGTGTTCCTACACCAATGTCCAGAGAGTTGTCACAGTCACAGTGTTGCAGCCAACCTGTAGCACAATAGAGGGGTTTGATGGAGGGTTCCATCATGCCCCCCTTGCCAGTGCAACTCTGGTCCAGCTACAGAGTTGTGGGGAGAAAAAGCCTACATGGTTGGGAACCAGGACATAATGACCAGTTGGGGGGGGTGCTGACCTAGGCAATGAGAGCATGGTGGCAGTGGTAAGGTAGAGAGGTGGCACCCCACAGTGGTGGTGCCATGGACAGTGGGACACACTGCATAGATGGAGTACACAGGGCACATGCACAGACCCTGTCCTGGACCCCCTCATGCCAGCAGTCCTGGTCCCTTCTCCATCAGTGACACAGTCCCCAATGGTATAGTCAGGAAACAGCATGGCTCCATGCAGTGGACTGCATAGCAGAGGAATGTTGCAGTGCCCGGGGGACATCCCCATCCACCAACTGCACCTCATACCCCACAGCCAAAACCACCCACTGCATGTTGATGACTGTGCCAGTAATGGGAAGGTGCCAGGCTGATGGTCTCAGGGATCTGGGACAGGATCTGTGCATGGCTACTATTGTGTGACTCATTCTATGTGGTTGTGTCCCACTGTCCATGGCACCACTGCCAAGTGCCACCTTTGTACTCTCCCACTGCCACCGCGCCTTGTCACTCAGTTCGCACCCCCACTGGTCCCTATGCCATGATTCCTCACCTTGTAGGTCCCCACACAGATGCCATCCTCCAAAGCATCAGCACAGGGCCCTTAGACCAGCTCAGTTCCAACTGGTGACCACAGCGGGCTTCCAAAATCCAAAATAAGGGGATGCTGAAGCCTTAACATGGTGCAAGCCCTTTGCATCCTAGTGCACCACCTCTGCTGATGGTGTGGGCAGGATTCAGTTCACAGCATCCTGCTTTTGATGCAGCGTGTGTTGAAAATCAGGATTACAGCAACATTTGGTACAAGGTGCCACTTGTGTCAATTGCTTCTGGCACAGACACCTTGCACCAAATGTCCAGTTTTGAAAATCAAGCCCCTGGAGTCTCAGATTCAATGTATCAACATGTAAGATTCTATGTTTGGTGAGGAAAAACAGATACAGGACCTATACACTGTTTGTGGCTCCCCCTTGTTGCAGTGGAAAAGCTAAAGGATCTCTGAGTCATTCTAGACAAATGTATGAAGCATGGCAAGCAGAGCATAGAGCACCAGCAGAATGCTGGGGTGCATTAAATTGGGTGTGATCAGCAGGGCAGTTAAGTAATCCTGCCACTTTACAAGGCCCTGAGATGACCCCATCTGGAGTCCTGTATGCAGTTCTAGCTTCCTTAATACAACAAGGATATTGAGTCAGTCAAAAGTATGCAGGTGCAGGTTACCAAAATGAGCAGGGTTGGAGTGGAGAGGAGCTATAAGGACAGCCTCATGGCCATCAACATATTCTTCTTTAATAATGAAAGCCATGAAAGAACATGATCTCAGTCTCCTTCATGCTCAAGAATCTCAAAAAGATTCAACAAACAGAGGTCTTTGGTAGTAAAGGACTTAAAGGAAAGCCTGGACACATTTCTGCTTACTAAAGGTATCAGAGTGTACACACTGTAGTAGATCAAGTATGGAAATCCGTATAAATTATTACATTTGTAAAGCATATTTATTCATTCTTGCAGAAGGATGGCACAACTGACCAAATACATTGTATGTAACTGTAGTTATAGACTATAAGAAACAGATGAAATGTAACTCACATAGACGGATGTGTAAGATGTTTCAAAAAAATGGAAAACTGCTGAGATGGGAATTGTAGGTGATCCACCATCATCACTTTTTGGGTTAGTAATGTCTCCTTCGGATGGTCCATATGGATACAAAAGAGTGACTGAAAAATACAAACATTTGTTATTTGCTGCTCACTGCATTAAAAAAAGATGCAACTCGAGATTTGTAGCCATTTGCTTCAATTACTGATGCGAGTGAGGGAATACTGCATCTAACAATAAAATGCTGCTAGGGTTGCATAGCCCAACTAATTCAGTGTACCAATGGGATGTAAATCCACACTGAAAATAGGGTGGGTGGATTTATGACGGATCCTTTGAAAATCCAGCTTGAAAGTCAGATCTTGGGAGTCAAGTATTGTGGGTGTTACCATGAGATGTAAAAAGAATGGTTATATAGTGTATGGTGGAACATTGTTGTGGATGGAAATCCATCCCTTCAACAATGTTGTTAGGCTGCACTAGCCATGTCATCGTAGCTGTTGTGCTGCACTAGCTATATAGCAAGTGCAGCATAACACTGAGAAAGTGGGTGTGCATGCACAATCGAGCCACCGGCGATCCTCTGAGAACGGCCATGGCAGTGAAACAGGCCAGAGGAGGTGAAAATTACCACATAAACCAGCAAGAAACTAAGCACAGTCTTTGTACGAGTGACCATACACTATAAAAGACTGTGTATGATCGCTTATACACAACAAGGGTATTTTCAAAGTAACCTCGAGGTTTCCATGGTAATGAGACCTCTCGAGCTGCACTCTCGAGGTCTCCAATTACCATGGAAACCTCTTGAGTGAAAAATACCCTTGTTGTGTATGGGTGATCATACACAATCCTCTATTATGTGTTTAAAAGTAACCGGGGTCTGAGTTATCATTAGGGTTTTGTAGAATGTTGACATTCTAGTGGAATGGAATTTCACAAAATTTCAGAAAATTCTGTTGGCAGCAGAATTCCAACATTTTTTAATGTGAGATTGCTTTTGCAGATAATTAATTCACAGTTTACATAAAGTGCAGATACCCTTTTTTGCAGTCTGAAGAAAAATATTCCATGTTTCACATGATTCATGGAAAATTATTCTGCGGTTTACAAAGCAATGCTTTTCAGAATTCCGTGGATTTTAGAAAGAAAGTCCAAAAAGCAGTTCAGAAGCAGAATTGCCATTCTTTATCAGATCTGATGATGCAATTCCACATTCTGCACAGCCCTAGTTATAGCAGCCTTACATTGCTGGGATCACCCGAGCAGCCTATAAATGGTTGATAGTGTCCGGTCTGTGTGGGTTATAGGCACTCTGCCTTTGTTTGTTGAGTTTGGGCCAGTTTTCTTAGATTATATTTCATGGGTGGTTTCTAGACTGTGGCCCATGTACTGTGCACTGGACCCTGGGCCAACCAGACTTCTAGAGTGCTGGAATTCTCTTGATCCAACTGTGGCAGAGATCAGTCATTATCTTCTTGAGAATGTCATTCCTTCTGCCCTATAAAAGGTAATGGTGAGGCCTCTTCTTAAGCAGGCTTCTCTGGAACCTGATCATCTTGCCAGTCACAGACCTGTCTCAACATTTCCTTTTGTAGGGAAGTTGATAAAGAAGGTGGTGGCATTGCAGTTAGAACAGCACCTGGTGAGGAATGACATCCATGAACCCTTCCAGTCTGGATTTCAGACTCGCCACAGCACAGAGACTGCCCTAGTCAGGGTATTCCATGATCTCCTCTGATCAAGGCATAGTGGGCAATGTCCTTGTCCTTCTAGACCTTTCATTGACTTTTGTTCATTGGACCATGGCATACTTTTGGCCTGCCTCAGGTACTATGTGGAATCTCAGGCACTGTTCTGCAGTGGTTGGAGTCCTATTTAACCAGAAGAACACAGCAAGTAGCACTTGGCTTCTATACATGAGCAGTGCTGCACTTTGCTGTGGAGTGCCTCAAGGAGTGAGTCTGGCTTCCATGTTGTTCCATGTGTACATGCTGTCCCTAAGGGAGATCATTAAGTCCTATGGCTTGGTGTTTCATTGCTATGCTGATGACAGTCAGCTGTATGTGTCTTCTGCCCCGATGATGTGGCAGCTATCTTGGTGCTGAGCAAATTACTTTAAGATAGCCAGGACTGGATGGTGGCTAACTGACTCGGCTAAATCCATCTAAGACAAAGGTACTATTGGTGGAGCCAGGTCAACACTGTTCTTCCGAGATACATGGAGGCACTATCTTTCCATTACTGGGATAAGTGACCATCTGCACAGCAGATAGAGTTAAGAATCTGGTGGTCATTGTGTTCTCTAAGAAAATTTTCACGGAAGTGAAGTGCAGTATTTCTCCCACAGAGTGTGAAATTTCACCAATGGAGTACCAAACTTCACCAGAAACAGAAATATCGCCACTTGCAGGTAAAATGTTTTCCATTTTCAGGTGAACTTTTGCATTTCTTGAGCAACATTTTGCAACTTAGCACCCCTCAAAATATTTTGTGAAACAGCTGAATTATGTACAATATTCACACAGCAAAACTGGCCGGTTTCTGTAGAATTTTGCAGGCAAAATTTAATTTTGAACATCTCTATATTTATTTATTTATTTGCTTTTATTAACCAGGTAAGCACTCTAGACATCCAAGTGCCTATTTTCAAGTGCGACCTGGAGGGTTACAGAGTACATAAGAAACATAATACAGAGTCAGGTAACATAGAGGAGCCAACAGGCTTCAACAAGTGGGTGGCACAGCAAATGGTTAAGTAGGTAGTATGGCAACAAGATTCATAACAGCACTGAGAGGTAGAATAACAGCAAATAACATCACGAATGAAAATGACATCAAAATAAATGAAAGTACAAGCATACCTCTCAACTGTCCCTGATTTTCAGGGATGTCTCTGATTTTGCCTCAGAATCTTCCTCCGTCTCTCGTAAAATTTGTGCTTTTGTAACAGAACAGTGATGATAAAAGCACAAAATAATATCAAACATTAAAGTTACAGACTTTTTCTTCTTCAGAAAATGCATCTTAACACAAATCCTTTCATTCTATCAGCTTTCTGAGTGAATAGTACACATTTTTAAGATGTGTTCCTCATTTGGGTCTTTGCCCTGATTTTTTAAACCTTGTCCCTGATTCATGAGGCAAGAGGTTGAGAGGTATGAGTACAAGCATGTGTTTGCATGACATGGCGCCTATCATGAGAGAGAATGAACAACAAATAATGCAGCTAGAAGCAGGTACTGATATGATAGGCGCCTCTCCAACAGGAGGGCGGAAGTGCTATGCTGGTTATCAGCAGAGATTAACAGCAGCCGGTGTAACAGCTACCAGTGCCCCAGTTACAACAATGTCTCCACCCAGTTCGAAACACAATCTCCTACCATTTATTCCAGTGTATCAGTTGCAGCAGCATCCCCACTCCTCTCCATACCTCTCAACTGCTATGAATTTTGCCTGGCGCTGTGATTTTCACACTCAAATTTACTCTTGCTCTGCAAAGGTTTACTAATGTTTTAAACAATGTTAGAACTATTTCTGGACATAAAAACTATGAAATCATTGAATTAACTTGATAGAAACATTCCTTGACAATAAATATATGAGGCCCACTACTTAAAGACATGCTGCTCTTTAAAATAAGGCAGTGCTCCACATTCTGGTCATTTGCTGTGACTTTTAAGGCCAGTGCTATGAATTTTAATGCCAAGAGGTTGAGAAGTACAATATGCTCCTTTTAGCTAGGTGGTGTCTCCCATTTCCCTTCTGGTTAATTCAGTTTCTCACTACATGTTGTGCCAGTGTTTCATCACAGGTACTTCTATATCTACTTCCAGTTACACCAGTGTCTCAACTACACCAGTCTCCACTACTTACATTAGTTTCTTCCCAGTTATGGCAGTGTCTGCTACCAGAGACCCAGTCCAGAAAAAAAATCTGGCATCAAATCAAAACCTGGTTAGGAGTTATTGCAAAAAATTATGAAAATGTTGTTAGTAACCTAGGTATGGAATACTAGGCCTGACTCTCCCAACTTAATTAAATCAAGGGGAAGTAGATAAGAAGGATTGTAAAGATTCTTGAACTCTATTTGTTATACTTTGCTAAATGGTATATGTATGTTATAGTTATTAAGTTACCTTGTATGTATAAAGTTATTTTGTACATATGTGGAATGTAAAATGTCTGACCCTACTTACTATATTAGTTAGTCCTTGTACATGGATATGAACTAATTTTGTACAACATATTTTGTAATGTTTGTAATAGTGGAGAGATATCATTGTAAATCAGTCTGTGACACAACTGAGTTTTATCCTAAATTCATAAATATGTTTATGAATAAATATTTTACTACTACTACTTATTATACAAATGTGCTCCAAGTTATGTCTGTTTCTCAGTTGTAACAGCCTCTTCGGGTTATGACAGTTTCTCTTCCTAGGTATACCAGTGTCTCCCCTCAGGCTATGCCAGTGTCTCCTCACAGTTCATCAGTATCTCCCAGTTACAGCAGTGTCTCATCCCAGTTATAACAGTGTCATTGTTGCAGTAGTGTCTGCTCTTGATTCTGGCAGTGCCTACACCCAATTATATCACTGTCTCCTTCCAGCTTTGTAAGTGTCTGTTACAGACATTATCTATTCCGTTATATGTGTCTCAGTCACTACACTTTCTCTTCCCTCTTCCTAGTTATACCAGTTATAAAATTATCAGGCAGTGCCCCGCTTCCTAATTGGCCAAACGTATCCCTAAGCAATGCTGTTCAGGATTAGGCACAACACTGTTTGACACTTCTATCAGTAACCAGAAAACAACACATTCAGGTACCAATGTCTCCCAGAAATTATTGAAATAGAATTTCTGGCAGCAATGTTGTCTGCTAAACAAGTATCACATCCAACTTGCCATTACTTATAGAATCCTAAAATTAAAGAACCCTACTACACATTATTTTCACATAATACACAGTTACTTAGTAACCCCCAAATTAAAATCACTTCTCTTGCAATTTGTTGTCCTGTTTCTTCAAAGCTTCTACAATACCTCACAAGCAACACAGTTGATTTGGTGGTTTCATGAGCTGTAATAACCCCAGATGCTGGTACTGTAGTTCATTTTACTTCCATCCCCTCCAGTAATCCAGCCACCAGTAACGGACTATATTTTCTTTACACTGCTGAGGAACACAGTGTCTCCACCCTTGGAAAGTGCCAGCATTAGGAGACCATGTCACTGGAATGCAAATGGCAATATCTCTGTCCACTGTTTTTTTGTGGGGCTGTGTTCCCCACCCCACCTAGTGGGTGGCTGTACCCCATACCCCTCTACCTATAGATCCATAACTCTGGGGGGTGGACCTCGGGAGGTGGTGGTGGTGCAGTCTGGTTTTGAGCCGTAGTGACTCGAGTGCTCTAATCCTGGCACCCAGAAAGGGTGTAGTGGAACACAGTCTTTAATTCATCATCCCCACCCATCTGACACAGTTATTTGTGTACTTCATACTCCGCACTCTGCCCAAACACATTGACCAAACAAAATTCATGCACCAACAGAGCTAACCACAAACACATGCTGAAATAGTGGCAACACATTTTGGCATCATATTTCCAAGCGAGTGGAAGTACCTGCCAAACCAGTGATTTAAACTTTGCAGCAGTCCTTGCCTCAGAGGAGCTCAAACACCTGTTGGACCATTGGTTCTCTCATCTCCTTTTACCATCAATCTTGGGTACCTAAATGATCTTCCAAGTGATAGCTGGCATGGTTTTCCTTAACTGGTACTGCACCAAAGATGTCAGGTTAGCAGTACCGAAACTCTGGTGGAGAGGCAGCATAAACTCACTGCCAATCTTTACCAAACAGCCACAACAAACAAGGGCAGCCTTACTGTAAAACACACCATCTAACTGCACAACTGTCTGTAGAACTCATAAGGCATCATTATACGGTGCTGTAATCCCAACAAGTAAGCCAAACAATATTTTTTCCATTACAGTTATCCCAGAGGACATTTGACAGGGCTAACTAAGCCCAGGACTCCATCTAGTGGCCTACTAAGCAACAGTTACTGTACATAGAAATATACTGTATATTACTGAGATGGTACTCTGTTATTGTGGGTAATCTATGTCCAGGGCTCCATCTTGAGATGTAGTAAGTAACAATTACATACTGTAGAAACATACACTTCATAGGGTAATTCATTGTTGGTGCAGTATTAGCTATTGTTAAGAAAGTGAAACACCAAACTGGTTCAATTCCTAGTTAAGTCACATTTTTTATCTTTCCCATTACAACTGGTATACTGCATACTAACATACTAAAATGCCAGCAGTGTAGGCCTCATGGTCTATCGAGTCTGCTCAGGAGGCAGTACCCTGAATGGGTACCGTAACTATCTTCCTGGTTCCTCCCATGCTCACCCCTCCCCCCACCAAAGTCCCCCCCCGACAAGCATTCCTCAGCTTCACCCCCCACCTATGCCTGTTCCAGCCCCTCTTGAACTCCTCCACCATAGATACCTCTACCAGATCCTCAGGCAGTGCAATTAATGGTTCCACCCACTCTCTCAGTGAAGTACTCCCTCCACCTTCCCCCCAGAGTCTTCCACCCTCCGGTCTCCAACTGTGCCCCCTGGTGACTCCTCCCTCCTTCCTCTGGAGGATCCCATTTAGTCTTACCTTATTTACACCCTTCAGCACCCTACATTCAGCCATATTGTAAATACAGGAACAGAATTTAAGCAAGAGATTTACATTAAGGGCCTCCAAGACCCTCCCACCTCTAAAAGCTTCATGTCCAGCCCAGTCTCTCCTACTACTATGTCCTCCCTCCAACTGGCTCCACCGATTACAGGTATTTAATAGAGGTCAGGGGTGGGGGGTGCAGGAAACAAATATGGCTCCTTTTGGTATACTGGAAAGTGGCTGGGCTCACTCCTTAAATAGCCCAGCTGGAGGTTCAAATCTTCACGCCTACAGCCTGATTGGGTGCTGTCCCCAGCCTAGAATGTCCACTGCTCCTCCAGTTCACCCCTGCCACTGAAAGTGGCCAACCTAGCTCCAAAGATATCCTCTGGGCACCCCACCTGCCTTAATGTAGCCAGAACAGTCCCAGTGGCCACCCCTCCCAGTCCCAGATCTCCCCCACCACTGATGCAGCACAGAACACAGCTCCTTCTGCAATCCTTCTGGTATAGAAACATATAGAGACATAGAATAGTGATGGAATTGAAAAAGATCGGGCCAAATGATAGTGGGATATGTATTAGGCTTGTACCCGCTAACTTGAATCAGAGTAAGTACATTAAAGTAAGCGCACCAATTTGACAAGTAGAATGTTGTTGGAATCTGTGATCCTCCCAGATACTATCCATGTTGGCTTTCTGATTGTAAAACCTAATTTCAACCTCAATGTAGTGCCCCACTCGCTCTGAAAAGAATCCCCCTCAGATGCTCAGTTCTCTCCCATAGTACTCTGTTCCTTTCGATCTGAACTATGGGCTTGAACCAGGGTCACAAGTGCTGTCCAGGGTTAGGTTTCTCCATAATTCATATACATAGGTCCCAAATGGGTCATCCTACAATTCCCTACTGACTTGTCTTTTGTCATTAAGAATAGGATCCATCTGTTTACATAAGGTTGTTTTGGTCTCTATCTGCCTACTATCCAGACCCTCCCCATTCATGTCAGTTTATGAGGAACCAAACTGAATAATTCATGGCCATTCCATGTGCCATTTAGGAGTATAGTACTTGGCCAAAGGTCCTTGGCATTTAGGGCTACTACCTGGTATAATAATCTGTCTCTGTCTCTTACATCCTGTAAACAGTTGCACATTTTTATTATGCTCTTTGTAAGATGCTGATATCACAATCTTGCTGTACTGTCACTGAATATAAATTCAGCTTTTCTTTTATAGTATATATTTAGGGCTTATTCTATATAGAAATCAGTGTCTGCTCCAAAATTGCTGTGCATGTTCTAAAAGTTGGTGTACATTTGGTCATCAGGGCTCCTGTGTTTTCCCTCATGCTGACTCCCAATGCTTTCATTCACTTGATCACACCTGCACCATAAAATAAGGAATAAAAATTAAAAATGTGTCCTGAATAAAACAAGCAAAGCACTTAGTCATGCCAGTGAGTGATTTATTTTTGGCTATTTGTAACCACCCAGTCCCCTGGGGTTACTAGAATCCCATCAGTGTTAGACTAGGAAGGTAGTTAGGCAGCTGGCAGGGAGTTTATTAGAAGCTCTCTACAGACATGTTATTTACTTAGCTAGGCTAGGTGGATGAGGACAGATGTCATTTAGAACTCTCACAGCAGCATAAGCCTTTGACTCAGCTGCAGGGGAACAGATTTAGAATCTTGGGTACAGTCTGTGAGTTGGAGTAGTGGACAGTGGAGCTCTGAGGTGCAGAGATGCCTGTCAGCCTACTCTGGGCTGGGTGAAGAAGGACCTCTGGTCGTCTTTTGCTCACCCTAGTGAGTGGGACAATAGCATTACTACAGGAAGTGGTGGAGACCTGTGTCAACAGGACCCCAGTGGATCCATTTCTGTGAAAGGAAAATGGGACTGCAGAAATCAGTAGGTCCAAGGCAACCCTGAGAGACCAAAAGATTGTTCAGCTCCCAGAGCAGAAACTAAGAGTTTCATGACAAAAGCTATGGATTAAATGGTGAAAGTGTTTTCTTCAGAAAAGCCTCATGTCTTTAACAAAGGGACATCCAATCCGTGAGTACAGTAATATTGGCAGGAGGTTGGGAATTGGCTGGAGGTGTATGTACCCAAGATAAGGCTAGATTACACTGCTCAGGGCCCTGTTTTAACTATGGATTTGTGCTGAATGTAAATGTATTTTCTGTGTGGGGCCTTTAGCAATCCATGAGGGTTGAAGGATCAATGTGTGTCAAGGAAAAATGCCACAGGCTGGCTGGGGCCAGGGTGGACAGACCCTCACCTGTAGTCATAGCTAGAGCTAACTGATTTACCTAAAAGGCACAGTTTACCCTGCAGGTGTTACCTTAGCCCATCTCGTCAGGAGGATTTTGAATTTAAAGTGTGCAACCCCACATAATAGACACTTAGAAAAGAAACACTAGAGATCCCTAAACAGAGGGATGAACATTTTATTCCGTGGAAAAATAGATATGTGAAATGCCAATACTGCTTGTTTTGGAGAAAGCAAAATGTTCTTGAATGCAAAGTTCTGTGTTCTGTAATGACAGTTTCCTAACTTGGGGGACCACCCATTTTCTGCCTCCATCTGTTAGAAAATAAAAGCCATACAATCCCAATTTTCTGGTGTGGACAGTCCATCTGTAAGTTCAAGTGTAAAATGTTTATGGGCTCCCTCAGGCAGGAGACATAGCATAGCCCTGGCACCTCTCTCTCAGCACTCGTATAAATATAAATGTTATTTTGCACTCTAACCCCTGACCTCTTAGATGCTCAAGCCTGGAATTTGTCCTAAAGCCAGGGGTGGTACCTTTGTTTATACCAACTTGTGGTTTCTTGCCTTGTCTAAGTACAAGTTAGGGGCTCCTGGTTGCAATATATTGCTCTTGACTGGGTAAGGGTTCCATGTTAAAGCCACCAGAAGATTAAAGTTTAATAATAGTCTTCTCGAGTGGCTCACTACCATCTGTGGTTTATTATTTGAGGAACGTAGCACTGCTCTGCCTGTCTGCAAGAGGAGAGGAGAGGGGGCAGGCAGGTGGACAGTGCTTTTAAAACTTTGAGACCTCTTGCCAGCATATAGGAAGCATATTCAAATACCCTATAAGGCAGGTAACAGTTCTCTCATATGGTTGAAGAAAAGTGAGTCCCAGTCTGAAAGGCTTTTATATTCTGTACTGAAAATATTTAAACACCAAATACTATAATAAATATAATATGAGCAACCACACAGAACTCACCCTATGTTTCCATCTTGGAGTTAAGATAACAGTATGAACCTCTTGAGCTTTGCTGTCAAGATCCACAAGCTATTATCTCAACCACTTGATGAAAACACAGGCTCATCATGTATGGTCACCTTTACATTATTGCTTATATTATGCTTTTTGTAGTGATTGTTTTTACTGGACATGTGAAAAGCAGTATTTCTGCTCACTGTATTGTAGTCAGTATAATAAATAATGAAATGAAATAAAAAGTGATGGTTTATTTGTTTTGCAGTAGAGTTGATGATTGCCAAATCCTAAAGTCTACCAATAACAGAAGTTATTCATTATTTAGGATTAAATATAGAATATGTTCCACTATAGAGAGTGCTTATATAATAAATATTAATTTGTAGAATACCACAAATAATAGGATACTTATTACTTGTATCTGAGGATTGAGTATTTTCCCTATTCATGGATATTCACAGAGAAGTATTCAGTGTACTCAAAAGAATTAAAAGGCTTTAATCCTTAGGCGGAGCTAGTTCATGGCCACTCTAGAAACCTCCACCCCCTTCCCAATCCTCCCAGAGAGAGAGAGAAAAGAGCTAGAAGGAGAAAGAGAGATCTATTTTAAACAGAACAATTGAAAGACTCCCCCAATTTGGCCCCCCAATCACACAAAATACTTAAACAATAATGCATGACAGGGTGTGTGCTATTGTGCAATAAAGTCCTATGGTGGCTGGTCACAGTGCCACAAGTTGAGTCTTTTAACACCCAAGAAGTGGTGTTATCACACAATAACACACACACTGGAGTGCCTTATTGCTATTATGCTATGGTTCTTATAGAAAAGGAAAAAGGGAAAAATAATGTTTAAAATGCTTTTCTTAAGTTTTTCTTAGGGTAGATATACCTAGTAAAAAATATTCCATAGTTTCCATTATGTCCCGCATGTGGCACTGCTGTACATATTTTGCTTTGTATCTGGTTGTAGGGCTGTCTCTGTTTCTGTGTCTGTAAGCCCCCCAACCCTCATTCATTGATTTGTTGCTCTCTGTCTCTGTTTTACTCCACCAGGTAACCACAGTCTTTTTGTTTTACTTATTTTGTTGCCCACATTGCTAGTTTTTCTGTAGTTGCTGTGCTGGCAAGCGGCAGTGAAGTCAGAACTGGCTGCTCAGCCTTGGAAATACCACTCGCTCACTGATGTGATATATATATTCCTTCTAGTTTTGCTGACTGTAAAGCCAGTTGGAATTAAGGTTTTAAAAGAAAAGCTTAAATTATGCTGAGTAAACATACATGTTTGATCTATAGGGAGCAACTACGATTGGTACTGAAGCAGGCAGCATGCCCTGTTTATTTCAAGAACACAAGCTCAGTCTCTCCTTCACAGAAGCTGGACTGCTCATTCAAAAAAAAAAGAATTCAGCTAGTTAAAAGAAAGTGTTGGTAGGAGAAGAAAACAAGTACCAAGGGACAGAGAGAGAGAGAGAAAGAGAGAGAGAGAGTGTGTCTGTGTTGGGGGGGTGGAGTCATGTCTGAACAAATTCCTAAAACCAATAGTTTAGATGAACATCCAATCTGAGTCTTAATCACTTTTTCACAGATAGCCTTAATGTCCTTCCAAAAAGAAGCTAAAGCAGGACATGATCATAATACATGGGAAAGTGTGCCTTTATCCGTTAAACATCTTCAGCATGAGTTCTCTGTGAATAGACCTAATGTACTAGTTTAATGGGGTATAGTACCATCTGTGTACAATTTTGCATCGAAAAAGTTTACCTTTGATTTCTTTGCAAGCTTTTAAGGTTGTATATCAAATCTGACTCCATTCTTTTAATGAAATTGAAATCTGTCATTCATCTTGCCATGTATTTAATAGAAGTATTAAAGGGTCAGTTTTGGACTCTATAATAAGTTTGTAAAGAATCTTGTGTCCATTGTTTGTTGTGCAAATTTGATCTAGGACATGTACTAAAGGGAGATCTATATCCATGTTTATTTAAGACTAAGAACATCTCTGAGTTGAAGATAAATGTGGAATTCAGTCTTAGGTAGTTGGAACTTATGAGAAATTTGTGAAAAGACATCAAGGAGGCTGAAATAGGATCAGTAATATCATCCAGAAAGCAAATGCCTTTTGATTTCCATATTGCTCAATCTAACCTTCTGTCTGTAATTCTTAGATTATGGTTACCCCACAAGGGCAGTGTGGGGATGTATTAGGATCCCACTCTAAAAGTTGAGGCTGCTTCTTTCCAAGATGTATTTACTTTACTCAGAACCAGATCTGAGTTAAGGACCTTGAAGTATCAGAATCGAACTACTCTGGAATGATGTCCATTTAATAATGCTCTCTGTAAACCTACCCAGCCTGGGGTATCCTGGCTATCGTTTAACCATAGAGATTTAACACACTGTGCCACAATAAAAGCATTATGTCTAAATTTAAAGTTGTGTAGCCCAAAACCACATTTATCTCTTGATTGTTGAAGTTCTCATAGAGATCCGTGAGGTTTATTTTCCCATAAAAATTTGGATTTTGTTAAAAAAATTAGAGGGTATGTGAACTGGTAGGTGCTGCAAAACATAATACGCTTTAGAAACATCATGTTGAAGGCTTGTATCTTGCCCCAAAATGAGAGCAGTATCATGTTCCATCTTGTCAAATATAGTTCCGTGATATCTATAAGTGCTTTAAAGTTTTGACTAACCATCTGAGAGATGTTTGAGGTTAAAATCATGCCTAAAAACCTAATCCCGCTTGATGCAGTTTAAATGTTGTTCTAAAAACATACTGTCTGATCATTGCTGCCTAAAAAGAGAACCTCTGATTTATCCAAATTAATTTTGAGTCCTGAAAAAAATTGAGAATTCCTGTATCAACTTTAATAGTGAGGGAACAGTAGTAACTGGATTTGTAATTGAGAGCAGCACATCATCTGCCTTTGCAGATATTTTTTGAGTTCTCCTAACAATACCTGATATAGGCTTGGATGTCCTTATCTTGATGAGAAGCCATGAAAAATAAGAAACCTAGTGCAGGAAAGCCCATTAATTTTCACACTGGCATATACTTCAGCATATGAAAACTGAACCCACTTACAAAAAGACACCCAGATTATAGTTATTAAAATGTTTAATTACGTATTCCCATTCCACTCAAGTCAAAGGCCTTATTAGCACCCAATGAGAGCAAAGCAGGTCAAGCCTTATTTGCTTTAGAAGCATGAATGATGTAAATGATTTTGTGGAACAGGTCCAAGCTACAGTGTCCAGTTACAAATCCTACCTGATCTGTGTGTATCAACTGGTAAATAATCCTATTTAGCCTGTTAGCCAAAATTCTGGCGAGGATTTTGCAATCTACAATAATTAGTGAGATTGGGTGATAGTTTTTACATAACATAGGGTTTTTATCTTTTTTGGGCAGTACGGTTATGTTAGCTTCTCTCATAGTGGGAGGCAAGGTTCCTATATCAACAGCATTATTAAAGACCCTACAGTATGAAGAATGGGAGTGAGATTTGGGGTAGTTGCCTTAGAAAATTCATCTGTAAGCCCATCTGAGCCAAATGCTTTTCCCGCAGGAAAGGAGTGGATAGCTCTTAATATTTCATCTAGACAAATGGATTTATTAACTGATTCCCTGCCCTGTTCTGAGAAAGATGCTAATTTAAGGTTATGTAAGAATGTATCAAAAGTATTCTGGTTAAAGCAGACCTCTGATTGGTACAATGAAGAATAATATTTCCTAAAGGTATCAGAAACAAAATTAGTTGTAAACACTGGTTTACCTTTCCTGTTTTTAATAGACAATTTATGCAGCCTCAGACACCTTTCTCAACTTACTTGCTAGTACCTTTCCTTGAGCTTCCCCTGCTTCCCAGTAAGCTTGTTTTAATCTGCAAAGTGCATATTCTGCTTTCTGATTGTAAGTGGTATTGACGACAAATATAATGTTAATGATTTCCCAATGTAAACTAGCATTTTTAGCACCTGTGGTCATAAACAGATTTTCTTTTCCCTTCAGATTTTTTAATTTTTTTCTACTTTATTTAGTTTGGCCTCCTTGAGTTTCTTTTGTGTGAAGAAAAAGAGATTATGTGCCCTCTGATAAATGTCTTGAATGAATCCCCAGAATAGGTACAGTTACCTCTGCATTATCATTCATCTCAAAGAAGAACTTTATCTCCTCTCCTAAAAAGCAGGAATTCAATATGATTTAGTAAGCTACAACTGAAACATAGAAAGATAGACTTTGATGGCAGATAAGGACAGCTTGGCCCACCTAGTCTGTCATTTCCGTACCTACTGGATAAGCTGCAGATCCTAGTTAACCAACAGCCTACTTTTTCATACCCACCACCAGAAATGCCTTATGTCTGTCCCGTGTATTCTTGAATTCCCCCACTGTTTTTGACCCCATGACCTCATCAGGCAGGCTGTTCCATGCATCTACCACCCTCTGAGTGAAAAAATACTTCCTCACATTGCCCCTGAGCCATCCCCCCTCTATTTTCAAATTGGGTCCCCTTGTTCTTGCGTATCTCTTTTTCTGAAAGATGCTACCCTCTTGGACTTTGTTGATTCCCTTAAGGTACTTGAAAGTTTCTATCATGCCCCCCCCCTTTCCTCAAGGGTATACATATTAATCTCCTTTAGTCTCTCTCTTCATATGTCTTCTGTTGCAGACCCTGCACCATTTTAGTTGCCCTCCTCTGGACAGCCTCCATCCTATGTCCTTGTGGAGATTGGGTCTCGAGAACTGTATGCAGTAGTCCAGATGGGGTCTCGTCAACTATCTGTACAGAGGTGTAACAACTTCATGTTTTCTTCTGGTGATGCCTCTCCCTATACATCCCAGTATCCCCTCAGCCATCCTTACTGCCTTCTCACATTGTTTGCTTACCATTAGGTCATCTGATATGACTACCCCAGGTCCCTTTCCATTTTTGTTGTTGTTAATACCTCCCCCCTATTGTGTACTCTTCACCTGGGTTTTTGTTTCACAGGTGCATTACTTTGCACTTCTTTGCTTTAAATCTAAGCTGCCATGCTTTTGACCATTCCTTCAACCTTGCCAAGTCCATTCTCATCCTTTCCACCCCCCTTGTGTATCAACCCTGTTGCAGATCTTTGTGTCATCTGCAAAGAGGCATACATTTCCTTCCAGTCCCTCTGCAATGTCACTTATAATGATATTGAAAAGGACCGGAACCAGTATTGAACCCTACGGTACCCTGCTAGTAACCCCCCTTTCTTTGGAGTGGGCTTTGTTTACTATTACACTCTGTGTCCTGTTGTCCAGCCAGTTTTTTAGCAAGGCTACCACCCTGGGACCCACTCCCAGGCTGACTCATTTGTTTATTAATCTTTTGTGTGGGACTGTGTCAAATGTCTTACTAAAGTAAAGGTAGACCTTGTCCACAGCCTCTCCCTGGTCTACTACTTTGGTCACCCAGTCAAAGAAATCTATTAGATTCATCTGACATGACCTTCCCAATGTGAATCCATGCTGCCTGTGTCCTGTTGGCCTCTAGATACTCAGAAATTCTTTCTTTTATAAGTGATTCCATCATTTTCTCTATCACTGAGGTCAAGCTAACAGGTCTAATTTCCTGCCTCTGCTTTGCTCCTTCTTTTGTGAAGAAGAATCACATCCACCCTCTTCCAGTCCTTAGGTACCACACCATCCTCCCATGATTTGTTAAAAAGGGTAGTCAGTGGTGTCACTAGTTCTCTCCTTAGTTCTTTTAGAATTTTGGGGTGAATCCTGTCAGGCCCCATTGCTTTGTCCACCTTCAGGTTTAAGAGTTGTTTCAGAACCCTTTCTTCTGTGAAAGGACTGGTATCAACCCCCCTATCCAGAGTGCTTCTATTGATTGGCTTAGGTACCTCTCCCTCCTCTTCGTTTGTGAATACTGAGCAGAAGTATTAGTTCAGTATCCTGCTTGTTCACTGTCCCTCCTGCCCACCCACCTTCCCTCCCTTTATTAAGTCTCACTATCCCTCCCTTGGTCTTTCTTCACTCCTAATGTATCGATAAAAGGTTTTACCCCCTTCTAAACCAAATCGACTATCTTTTCCTCCAGTTTGGCATTTGCTATTCTGACTGCCTTCCCCGCTTCCTTCTGCTTTATCTGGTATAGTTCTCTGTACTGCTCCATCTGTGTTTCCTTAAACTTCCTGAATGCTATCTTTTCTCCCTAACCTTCTTGCCACCTCTTTTGAGAACCATAGTGTTTTTTTTCTTTCATTTTGATTTGTTTATTTGCTTCACACAAAGGCTTGCTGCCTCAGTGATGGCAGTTTTGATGTTTTCCCATTATCCCTCCACCCCATCTTCTTGCCTGTTTGCTAATGCTTTTCTGAGGCACTCTCCCATTTTGACAGCCCTCCCAAGGTCCAGTAATCTCACTTTTGACTTGACTCTGTGGCTGTGTTTATCGTGAACCACACTGTTTGGTGATCACTTGTTCCAAGATGGCTACCCATTTCTAGATCTGAGATCCTCTCTCCATTCCCATTTGAGAGTACCATGTCTAAGATTGCTCCCTCCCAAGTAGGTTCCAACACTAGCATGCCCCCTGTAGGGCATCAAGAATGACCCTGCTCTTGGATGTGGCTGCAGCAAAGGTGCTCCAGTTAATATCTGGCATATTCAGGTCCCCATCAACAGTATCTCCCCTTTTTCTGCCATCCTAAGGGTGCCTTCTATAATTTCCTTGTCTATTTCCTCCCCCTGAGACAGGGAATCTATATACAATCCCTGTGCAGATTGTGGTGCCATTTCTGGTCTCCAGGGTGACCCACAGTACCTCCCCTCTTCCCTGTTTACCCTTTAGTTCCATTGCTTTGATCCCTTCCCTTATGTGGAGAGCTACTCCTCCTCCTCCTCTTCTACCCTCCCTGTCCCTCCTGTAAATTGTATACCCTAGTATGTCAACATCCCAGTCATGGTTCTCTGTGTACCATGTTTCTGTGACTGCCAAGATATCCAGGTGTCCCTGTTCCATCAAGGCCACCAGTTCAGGGAGCTTGTTACCTAGACTACTGGCACTGGTACTCATTACCCTCCATTTTTGATTGCCTTACTCCCACTTTTGCCCCATCTCTGTCCTTACTGCATTAGCCTTTTCTCTTTTACCCCTGCTCATCTCTATTGGCTTCTAATATTTGGTATTTTACTCACTAGATACCCTGATTTTTTGGTGTGGCTAGGATTTCCCTACTCCTTTGCAGTGCCTCTCCCTTAGCTAGTTTAAATGCTTGCCAAGGAAGCATTAAACCTGTCAACAGGATCCTGGTTCCCCTCCTGGACAGATGCAGACCATAAGCCTATAATAGGCCTGTATCCCTCCAGGTGGACCCCAGTCCCAATGAAGCCAAAACCTCAGGCTCTGCACAGTTTTCCAACTATTGATTCAATCACATGTTGTGTGGAGACCTTGTCTCACCCATGCCAGCAGACAGGCAGCACCTCTGAAAAGGTTACCATGCTTGCTACTGGTCTGTGGCCCCTCCCCAACTCCACAAACCCCTGCTGCACGGCTCTGATCCCTTTCCCAGCCAGGTCACATGTCCCTAGGTGGAGAATGACATCCAGCTCCCTCTCCTGTGCAGCTGCTCCCTCGATCCGGAGGATTCACTCCTTGTCCCTCCATGCCATAGAGCCAGGCAGGCCTGACCTCCTCCCTCTCCTCCTCTCCCCCAGTTCTACCCTCCTAAAAATAGAATCCCTCACCAGTGGTTGTTTCCTTCCCCTGCAGGGTCCCATGCCACCCTCCTGTGGGTCTCCATTGTGGATGTTCCCAACATCCTTCTTGATCTCCACTGTGGGTGCCTCCATAGAAGAACCACACTCTGCCAGAATGGCATATGATTTGAGGAGAGATACAGCTGGAGGGATGCACCTCCATTCCACCACCCTCACCCTCCCTGAACCCACTGTGGTCCAACGGCTCCTCTTTCTTGGCAACCTCTGAGGCAGTTGTGGCAGCCCTGGTTGTCCCTGGGTGGGAGAGTAGATCACCTGTATCCTGGCCAACTCAGCCTGGAGATGAGCAACCTCCTCCCTCAGCCAGAAAGGTGCCTGCAGATGGGACAACACTGTATCCTCCAGAATGTCTCCCAGAAGACTGCTGCTCCACAGCCACTACACTGCACCACTACCATCATGTCTTATTTTTGGCCCCTCAACTGTTGTTTTGCATGCTTACTCTTTCCTCTCTCTGTTTATTTTATTTTATTTTTTTCTCCCTACTTTCCTTCTGCATCCGTGCCCTTACAGCTCCTGCTCTTCCTGTTCTGGAAGGAAGTTCCTGTATTACTCAGTAGTCTATTTCTTGCCTGCACAGAATCAGACCTCCAGCAGCTGAGGTGGAGGGAATGGAGGCTTCTCTTGTTGTTCTAGGATGGTGAGTTTTTTGTGCCTCTGTGATCACTCCCTTTCTGCTCCCAAACAGGAAGTTCCAGTTGTCAGTCAAATCCTGTGCCTATAAAAGTGGAACAAGCTAGGGGTGAGGGAGTGGTGGGGAAGGAGGAAGGGAGGGCTATATAGTCTTAGTAGATTAGTAAAGTTCTAACAGCATCTCCTTCCTCTTGCTGTTCCCTGCCCAAAGCTACTGTATCTAGGGCAGTTTTATATCCAAACACCTGACTTCCTGCTTCCTAAGCCACTCCCCCAATTCACAGTACCCTTCTTCACCTAGCTAACTGCACAGATAACAGTTCCCTTCACCCAACACAGACAAACACACTAGCTCTTGTTTTTTTTGTTTGTTTGTTTTACCCTAAATTGAAGGTCCCAGTAGTACAGTTCTAGTTCTTAAGTCTCAGTAGAGTAGTAAAGTTATAACAGCACCTCCTTCCTCATGCTGTTCTCCAGCTTCTCTCTGAAGGTAGACTTTGTCCTGAGATAATATCAATGGATACAGGGGTGTGATCTAAAATGGAGATATTCCTAATATTACTTGTGGCAAGGCCTACTAACAGAGACTTATTGAGGAAAACATAGTCCAGTCTACCAAATGTGCCATGTCCGTTAGAGTGGAAAGAACAATTCCAACCTTTAAGGTGAATTATTCTCCAAGAATCCACTAATCAGAATTCTTTACAGAATGCATTTAAGGCATTGAAAGAAACAGAGTGGTTCATGGCACTAAAGCATTGATATATGGAGAGAGATTGGAGTATCTGGATATGTATTCATTAGTATATCATTGGCTAAGAGGAGATATGTGCTTAATGTATAAGGCAATGACAAACAGTGACCTATGGGACTGCTTAGGCTGGACATGAAACATCAAGTATGTTATACAAGGTCTCATTTACTACAACTATCAGGTGAGACATAGTAGAACTAATAAAAGGAAGTTCTTGTTTAACCAAAGGGTAGTACTGACTTGGAACTCTTTTCCTGCAACAGTTATAGGTAGTAAAAATATTTATTTATTTATTTAAGCATTTTACCAGGAAGGCATACTGAGCAGAGTACGCCTGAACTCCAGATGTGCCCTGGGGGCAGGGGTGATAGGGAGAAAAAGTACAGAGATACAAAACAGAATTACAGAAACAAATACAACAGCAAATGCAACAACTGCACAGTTAGTAATGAGGAAGAATACAAAATATGATGAGGTACAATTTGGAATGTACTTCTACATTTTTTAGCATTGAGGCAAGAACAGTAATGCACCAGTGATGGAATCCCATAGGACAGAAAAATAATAGACCCTAGCTACTACCTAAGGGCCTGAATACCAGGCAGGGTAAGTGTCAGATTGGGATGAAGGAAGCAACCTTTAGTAGAGGCAGCAATAGAGCCTGTGACATCAAGTAAGGAGAAAGCAGCACAGTAGACAGGCATGATGCTAGGACCTTAACAGAGCTATTTGCACGAGCAAGTGGAGGAGAAGTGCATCTTTAGTAGGGAGTTTAGATGTTGTGGGCTGGAGGTGTGTTTAATGAAGCTCAGTAAGGTTGCTCCAAATCTTTGGCATACAATATTTAAAGGCAGCCTGGCCAGAGGTGGTGGACATGTGCGGTACATGGGTAGCCGAGGAATCAATGTTCCTGAGCAAGCAGGCTGGTGGCAGGAGGGCTGTTGCAAGGCAATGGGGAGGGTTTGCACCCAAAATTTAGCTGTGGTCCAACACAATGTGACAGCTCTGATCATGAAGGGAAGGAGGTCTAAGGACCAGTAAAGGACACAGTGATGGGTTGTGGGGGCAGTCTAGTAAAAATGACAGAAGGAGGGAAAAGAGGATCGAGTCTAGCTAGGAGAGGACTTGGGAGCACTGTAGGCCACGTCCCCATAGCCCAGTATTGGGAGGATCATTTTGGACAATTACTGGTGCGTTTGCAGGGGATGCAACTTTTGTGTTGGTATAAGCGCCCAGCATGGTGCAGTTTTTGTAAATAGAATCGATGTGATCCAAAAATCCAGATACTGATCCAGCAGACCCACAGATACCTGAAGGACTTACAATCCTCCAGAGGAGAGCCATCAAGAATTGTGGAATATAAGGGATGAGGGATCTAGTGAGTTTTGCCCATGTGCCAAATGTGAGGAGATGGTTTTCTTGAAGCTTAAGAAAGACTTGATTTGAATAGAAACCAAAACTGGACATTTTCAAAAGTCCTACTAAGCCTGGTTACTGCTTCAGAAGGGATGAGCCGGAGGCATACAGTACTATGTCGTCTGCATACAAGTGAATGAATATGTGGGCAGCCAGGGCAGATCATTCAGGAAGATGAGAGAACAGTATTGGGCCAAGGGCAGACGCGTGCGAGACTCCTGTAGTGACAGTGAGGGAGGTGGAGGAGCTAATTTGGACAGGATTGGGACTTGCCTGCCAGGTATGAATTGAACTGACTGGTGGCCAAATCTGATAGGCCAGCTAGGAGAGCTTGGGCAGTAGCAGGATGTGGAGAGACCGTGTCAAAGGCCTTACTTAAGGTCAGTAAGAAATGGCTGAGAGTATTTCCCGTTATCCATTCCATGAGGATGGTGTCGGTGGGCGGAGAGAGGAGTTGTGGTGGAGTGCAATTCCCTAAACCCAGCCTGAGTGCGGAGTGAAGAAGGAGGTAGAGTCAAGAAAAGTGGAGAGCTGGGAGAGGATGAGGTGCTCCTATAATTTGGCTAGGATGGGGAGAAGAGAGATAGGGCAGTAGTTTCCTGGGGAGGATGGTTCACCACCTTTATGTAGGGGGATAACTGTAGCATGTTTCCAAGAAGAAGGTTCTGAGCCCTGCACAAAGGAGAGGTTAAAGAGAGCAGCCAATGGCCTAGCAATAGCTGGGGTGGATACGAGGAGCATTTGGAGTCAAGACCCAATGGGCACTTACCTTTAGTGGGGTTGAGGGCCTAGGGCTTTTAATACTCTCTGAGGTTACTAAGCAAGGAGAAATTTGAGGATGGGGCATGGCTGGGGTTGGTGGATTGCTGCAAGGGTGGAGCAGGAGGCGGGCAGAGGGTGGATGCAGTTTGTGAAATAGGTTTAACCAGTGGCCACCGTGCTTGGTGCAGTGACAGTGTTTTCTGCTATGTTGGGAGCTGGTGTAGGGGTTGGACTGGTGGGGACAAGAGGTTTAAATTGATTTCAAAACTTTGTTGGGTGTTTGAAGTTGGTGTTGAAGGATACCTTAAAATAGTTTGATTTGGCCTGATGGATTAGCCTCGTGCAGGCTTTCCGTAGTGACCGGTAGTGTTGTAGATCCATTTGGGAACCTGACATTATGTCAGCCTGGGAGTGGGTCCCAGGGTGGTAGCCTGGGTAAAAAACTGCTGGACAACAGGACACAGAGTGTAACAGTAAACAAAGTCCATTCCAAAGAAAGGGGGGTTACTAGCAGGGTACCACAGGGTTCAATACTGGTTCCGTCCTTTTAATATCATTATAATTGACATTGCAGAGGGACTGGAAGAAATGTATGCCCCTTTGCAGATGACACAAAGATCTGCAACAGGGTTGATACACAAGGGGTGGAAAGGATGAGAATGGACTTGGCAAGGTTGAAGGAATGGTCAAAAGCATGGCAGCTTAGATTCAAAGCAAAGAAGTGCAAGTAATGCACCTGGAAACAAAACCCAGGTGAGAGTACACAATAGGGGAGGTATTAACAACAACAAAAATGGAAGGGACCTGGGGGTAGTCATATCAGATGACCTAAAGATAATCAGACAATGTGAGAAGGCAGTAAGGATAGCTGGGGGATACTGGGATGTATAGGGAGAGGCATCACCAGAAGAAAACAGGAAGCTGTTATCCCTCTGTACAGATAGTTGACGAGACCCCATCTGGACTACTGCATGCAGTTCTGGAGACCACATCTCCGCAAGGACATAGATAAGATGGAGGCTGTCCAGAGGAGGGCAACTAAAATGGTGCAGGGTCTGCAACAGAAGACATATGAAAGAGAGACTAAAGGAGATTAATATGTATACCCTTGAGGAAAGGGGGGGGGACATGATAGAAACTTTCAAGTACCTCAAGGGAATCAACAAAGTCCAAGAGGGTAGCATCTTTCAGAAAAGAGATGTGCAAGAACAAGGGGACCCAATTTGAAGATAGAGGGGGACGGTCCAGGGGCAATGTGAGGAAGTATTTTTTTCACTCAGAGGGTGGTGGATGCATGGAACAGCCTGCCTGAGGTGGTCATGGGGTCAAAAACAGTTGGGGAATTCAAGAATACACAGGACAGACATAAGGCAATTCTGGTGGTGGGTAGGAAAAAGTAGGCTGTTTGTTAACTAGGATCTGCAGCTTATCCAGCAGGTACGGAAATGACAGACTAGGTGGGCCAAGTGGTCCTCATCTGCCATCAAAGTCTATGTTTCTATGTTTCAGTTGTAGCTTACTAAATCATATTGAATTCCCTGCTTTTAGGAAAGGAGATAAAGTTCTTCTTTGAGATGAATGATAATGCAGAGGTAATGTACCTATTCTGGGGATTCATTCAAGGCATTTATCAGAGGACACAAATCTATTTTTCTTCACACAAAAGAAACTCAAGAAGCCAAACTAAATAAAGTAGAAAAAATTAAAAATCTAAAGGAAAAAAAAATCTGTTTATGATCACAGGTGCTAAAAATGCTAGTTTACATTGAGAAATCATTAACATTACATTTGCCATCAATACCACTTACAATCAGAAAGCAGAATATGCACTTTGCAGATTAAAACAAGCTTACTGGGAAGCAGGGGAAGCTCAAGGAAAGGTACTTGAACGTAAGTTGAGAAAAGTGTCTGAGGCTGCATAAATTGTGTCTATTAAAAACAGGAAAGGTAAACCAGTGTTTACAACTAATCTTGTTTCTGATACCTTTAGAAAATATTATTCTTCGTTGTACCAATCAGAGGTCTGCTTTAACCAGAATACTTTTGATACATTCTTACATAACCTTAAATTAGCATCTTTCTCAGAACAGGGCAGGGAATCAGTTAATAAATCCATTTCTCTAGATGAAATATTTAAGCAATAAGGCACGACAGGTGTGTTATCATAGTAATATCATCACTCCTGGGGGTGGCTTGAAGCACGCAGGCAAAAGTTGAAAAGCCCACCACCCCAGGAGTGACGTATTACACGACATACACACATCCCTGAGTGCCTTATTGCTATTATACAATGGCTCGTTGTTATACAAAATAAAAAAATAAAACATAAAAAAATTATTTTAAGGGATCCAAATGGTCATGATAATGGAGGTCAGGATCCATAGAAAGCAACACAGTGATGTTATTGTGTAATAACACTGTCTCATGCACACATTGACCAATCAGAGTCCAAGAAATTTTCTTGCCATTGTATAATAAGAGCTATCCACTCCTTCCTCATGGAAAAGCATTTGGCTCCAGATGGGCTAACGGATGAATTTTATAGGGCAACACAAGGGGTGGGGGAGGGCCTTGGCACCCAACTAGGGATCTGAGGTTCGAGCAGACTTGATAGACCGTAAGGCCTAATCTGCTGGCAATTAGTATGTTAACTACCCAAAATCTCACTCCCATTCTTCATACTGTAGGGTCTTTAATAATGCTGTTGATATACTGTAGGAACTTTGCCTCCCACTATGAGAGAAGCTAACATAACCGTACTGCCCAAAAAAGATAAAAAC
This sequence comes from Neoceratodus forsteri, assembly GCA_016271365.2. Lineage (NCBI taxonomy): Eukaryota > Metazoa > Chordata > Ceratodontiformes > Ceratodontidae > Neoceratodus > Neoceratodus forsteri. The sequence goes on from CM028138.1 coordinate 83,637,618, forward strand.
CCTATGTTATGTAAAAACTATCACCCAATCTCACTAATTATTGTAGACTGCAAAATCCTCGCCAGAATTTTGGCTAACAGGCTAAATAGGATTATTCACCAGCTGATACACACAGATCAGGTAGGATCTGTAACTGGACGCCGTAGCTTGGACCTATTCCACAAAAACATTTACATCATTCATGCTTCTAAAACAAATAAGGCTCGACCTGCTTTACTCTCATTGGATGCTAATAAGGCCTTTGACGGAGTGGAATGGGAATACGTAATTAAAATCTTTTAATAACTATAATCTGGGTGTCTTTTTTTTTTTTAAGTGGGTTCAGGTTTCATATGCTGAAGTGTATGCCAGGGTGAAAATTAATGGGCTTTCCTGCACTAGGTTTCGTATTTTTCATGGTACAAGACAAAGGTTGCCCACTCTCTCCACTTTTATACATGTTGGCACTGGCACCTCTTCTCATCAAGATAAGGACATCCAAGCCTATATCAGGTACTGTTGTTGGGAGAACTCAAAAAATATCTGCTTATGCAGATGATGTGCTGCTCTCAATTACAAATCCAGTTACTACTGTTCCCTCACTATTAAAGTTGATACAGGAATTCTCAATTTTTTCAGGACTCAAAATTAATTTGGATAAATCAGAGGTTCTCTTTTTGGCAGCAATGATCAGACAGTATGTTTTCAGAACATTTAAACTGCATCAAGCGGGATTAGGTTTTTTAGGCATGATTTTAACCTCAAACATCTCAGAAGGTTAGTCAAAACTTTAAAGCACTTATAGATATCACGGAACTATATTTGACAAGATGGAACATGATGCTGCTCTCATTTTGGGGCAAGATACAAACCTTCAACATGATGTTTCTAAAGAAGCGTATTATGTTTTGCAGCACCTACTGATTCCACATACCCTCTAATTTTTTTTTAACAAAATCCAAATTTTATGGGAAAATAAAACCTCATGGATCTCTATGAGAAAACTTCAACAATCAAGAGATAAATGTGGTTTGGGCTACACAACTTTAAATTTAGACAAAATGCTTTTATTGTGGCACAGTGTATTTAAATCTCTATGGTTAAATGATAGCCAGGATACCCCAGGCTGGGTAGGTTTGCAGAGAGCATTATTAAATGGACATCATTCCAGAGTAGTTCTATTCTTTTTTTTATAATTGATATTTTATTAGTAAATTTTTACTAAAGCAGGGACAGAAAATTACCACATACAGTGCTTATACACAGAATAATACATGAGCTGCCCCCACCCATACAGCAGCAAGGTACTTACACAAATGGAAGAATACAATATAGTATCACAAAATAAAAAGCACTGGATATACAGACTCACTTATAACTCTGACCATAATTAACATGTGAAGGATCCAAGTATTCTTGTACCACTGCAACTTATTATGGAGGCTCGCTATCACTTTCTTGGCGTAAGATTAGCCAAAATTTCATTAACCCATTCCTGATATGTTGGGCTTAATGCATCCCTCCAGTGCCGAAGCACAATTTTCTTAACTGATATTTCCAAGATTGCACTATGAAACCTTCTGATTCTAACCTTGATAGAGGATAAATCCCCCAACAAACATACATCTGAAGTGAAGTATTCCTGCAAACCCAGTATGGGTCTAGGTTATTCTGTATGGCTATCCATAATGACTTTATCTTTAGACATGACCAAAAGACGTGAAGAAGTGTACCTTCTTCTTGACATCCTCTAATGCACGGCCCCAAACTTATAAGACCCCATTTCTTTAACTTCACAGGGGTATAATACATGTTATGCAATATATGAAATTGCATGGCATATGCCTATCCTGAGAGACATATTTATGACAGAACTTCCATAAAGCTGGCCAATTAGGAGTATATTGTGGAAAAAAGACCCAGAGCCTAGTAGGGCCTTCTGGTCTCCCATATCTCTATTGATACAGGACACGATATATTTTGGAAATAGTACCTGGTGACCCCAATAAAGGGGAGAGATCCGATACAAACAAAAAATCAGGAGGACGAGGAGGGACATTACCAAATATTGTAGAGAGTAAATGTTTCATTTGGGCCACCCTAAAGTAAAAAGTTAAGGGGATATCAAACTTGAGGATAATATTAGAAACTGAGAGCCATTCCCCTACGTCATCCAGAAAAGTAGAAATGATCCCATCCCCGATCTGGGGAAACCATTTACAAGATATCATCTTTTTGTTTATTGAGAAAGATGGGGAATTCCAAATGGACTGGGACAAGTCCATTTCTGGGGAACACCGCAGAAATGAACAAAGCTGCGTGTGAACTCTGAGGGACGTTTGGATAATAAGACAACTAATAGTGTCTGGTAGGGAGGCTATTTTTAGATAGAACAATGTCCGGGGGTCAATGTTCATGGATTGAATAAAGTCTAACTCAATTTTGAGCTAGACCGGTCTAGCGGTTAACCTACTGCAAATATTTTGCAATATGACTAGCCCAGTAATAAATTGCTAGATGGGGAATCCGCAGCCCTCCATCTAGTTTTTGAGCGGCTAGTTTGTAATATGCTAACCTGGCTTGTTTATTAGACCAGATAAAATTTGTGAAAATTCCATGCATTTTATGAAACCATGATAACGGTGTAAAGGAGTTAAGAAGCGAGAGGGGATAAAATAAACGAGGTAAAACATTCCTTTTAATGATATTAAAGCGACCCTATAGAGAAAGAGGAGTTTGGACCATCTATTGAGATCCTGAACTATCACTTGGGAAAGAGGCTGCAGGTTTTCCTTAAACCAGGAGGAGAGGTTACGCGTCAAATTAATGCCAAGATATTTGAGAACCGTGGAGACCAACCGAGACCAAAAGACAACAAATCATTTTTAAAAACCTTATGATTAAGAGGGAAAATGGAGGATTTGGTTATATTCAACTTATAATTCGAGAGAGCACTGAACCTGGTGATTTCCCTCAACATGGTGGGAATTGAAGTTTTAGGATGAGATAAATGAAGAAGGAGATCGTCCAGCGTAAGCCGTGATCTTTACCACCTGATTGCCAATCGGGATACGCTTATCACCGGATTATTGAGAATATTTCTAATAAGGGGCTCAAGTATAAATTAAATAAAAGGGAGGAGGGCAGCCTTGCAGAGTACCAGAAGACAAAGGAAAGGGTTTGGAGAATGCTCTGTTGCCAGAAACTCTGGCAGATGGAGTTGATATAAGGCCCAAATCCACTCTCATAAATTTAGCTGGAAAGCCATATACTTTAAGGGCCTGGAAACAGGAAACTCCAATTAACATGATCAAGGCCTCTCGGCATCCAAGGAGACCAATCTCGTGGAAAGGCAGCATCCCTGGACACGAGACTACGTGTGACAGAAGTAGATAGATGGTCAGCTTATGAATGTCTCTCACAAATCCTACCTGAGACATATTAATCAGGTCAGGAAGAACTCGTGTTATTCTATCAGCCAATATCTTAGAGAGAATTTTAACATCTTGATTCAATAAGGATATTAGTCTGTAGCTTTGCACTAATTCCGGATCCTTATCGGGCTTAGGGAGAAGTACAATCAGGGCCTCGAACAAATGGGCAACTATACAACCAGTGAACAACTGGCAATAATTGTGGTTGAAACGTTTTATAAAATAAGGTGGAAAACCCGTCTGGACCTGGGACCTTGTCTGAGGGCAAAGCCCCAATGACCTCTGAAATTTCCTCTAATGATATTGGTGAGGATAGAAAATTCCCCTGTGATTCCAATAGAAAGGGTAGAGAGGAATCTCTCATGTAGGCCTCAAGCTTTCTAAGGAAGGAGAGTTGTCCATATCCCTGTATAGATCCTCATAATAAGAGGCAAACTCCTGCACAACCTCAGAAGGGATACCTTCAGGGATCCATCTGCTCAGCCCCTAATTGGAGGTATAAATCTAGCTGATTCTTGCTGCTTTAACCTTATACAATAGGCGAAGCTGCCTTTTCCTCCTGATCGGTATAGTTTGCTTTGGTACAAATAATAGATAATTCTGCTTTTCCCTCAATAGGTCTAAATATTTATCTTTGGCTACCAGAGCCTTCTCATATCTTCTTCCGAGGCATTACAGGATAACCTGGTTTCCAAAGACCTAATTAGAGATAATGAAGCTAATAATTCCACCTCTCAAGTCTTTTTCCATTTTGTGGCTAAGCTAATAATGATCCCTCTCATATATGATTTGAAAGCACCCCACAAAATATCCGGAGTCGTATCCTCAGAGGAATTAGTGGAGAAAAATAAATCAATCTGTTTCTTAATTAGGTCACAGTACTTAGTATCTTTAAGCAATTGACCATTTAATTTCCATCGGGTTTCTTTATGGGGAATGTTATGGAAGGCCAGCTTAGAAGTTGCCAAAGAGTGATCATATACTGGACCTGGCTGGATCGAGGCAGTCAAGATCCCTGGCAAAAGGGCCTGAGAGAGGAAAGATAGATAAATGCGTGACTGAGTTCTGACACCGTTGAGTTAAAGGTATACTCCCTGTCCTTTGGGTGTAACATGCACACACATCACACAGTCCGATTGGTCCAGAAAGTCCCTGAGGCCCTCTGTCCAGAGTGTTAAGCCTTTCAATCCAGTACCAGACCTGTCTACTTCGGGATCAAGAACCAGATTGTAATCCCGCCTATTATTATACCAATGGGAAGCATGGGAAGAATATGGAAATAGGTTTCATGTAAAGCCTGATCATCTACATTAGGCCCATAAATGCTACCAAGTAAAATAGGCACAGACCAGAGACTCCCTTGAACTAGGACATATCTGCCAACTGGGTCCCTGAAAACTTGTTGGGAAATAAAGGGAATATCTCTATTAATTAGAATCATAACCCTGCAGCTATTAGTGGACCCTGAGGCATTAAAAACCTGCCCAATTTGTTGCCTCCTAAATTGCAGAGATTCACTTTCCAGTAAATGAGATTCTTGCAGTACTATAATCTGAGAAGATAGTAAACTTAAGTGTCAGAGTAGTTCTATTCTGATACTTCAAGGTCCTTTAACTCAGATCTGGTTCTGAGTAAAGTGAAGACATATTGGAAAGAAGCTGCCTCAACTTTAGAGTGGGATCCTAATACATCCCCACACTGCCCCTTGTGGGGTAACCATAATCTAAGAATTACAGGCAGAAGTTTAGATTGAGCAATATGGAAATCAAAAGGCATTTGCTTTCTGGATGATATTACTGATCCTATTTCAGCCTCCTTGATGTCTTTTTCACAAATTTCTCATAAGTTCCAACTACCTAAGACTGAATTCCACATTTATCTTCAACTCAGAGATGTTCTTAGGGTTAAAATAAACAAGGATATAGACTTCCCTTTAGTACATGTCCTAGATCAAATTTGCAAAACAAACAATGGACACAAGATTCTTTACAAACTTATTATAGAGTCCAAAACTGACCCTTTAATATTTCTATTAAATACATGGCAAGATGAATGACAGATTTCAATTTCACTCAAAGAATGGAGTCAGATTTGGTATACAACCTTGAAAGCTTGCAAAGAAGCCAAAGGTAAACTTTTTCAATACAAAATTGTACACAGATGGTACTATACCCCATTAAACTAGTACATTAGGTCTATTCACAGAGAACTCATGCTGAAGATGTTTAATTGATAAAGGCACACTTTCCCATGTATTATGATCATGTCCTTCTTTAGCTTGTTTTGGAAGGACATTAAGGCTATCTGTGAAAAAGTGATTAAGACTCAGATTGGATGTTCATCTAAACTATTGGTTTTAGGAATTTGTTCAGACATGACTCCACCCCCAACACAGACACTCTCTCTCTCTCTCTCTCTCTCTCTCCCTTGGTACTTCGTTTTCTTCTCCTACCAACACTTTCTTTTAACTAGCAGAATTCATTTTTTTTAAATGAGCAGTCCAGCTTCTGTGAAGGAGAGACTGAGCTTGGTTCTTGAAATAAACAGCGCATGCTGCCGTTTCAGTACCAATCGCAGTCGCTCCCTATAGATCAAACATGTATGTTTACTCAGCATAATTTAAGCTTTTCTTTTAAAACCTTAATTCCAACTGGCTTTATAGTCATCAAAACTTGAAGGAATATATATATCACATCAGTGAGTGAGTGGTATTTCCAAGGCTGAGCAGCCAGTTGTCGACTTCACAGACTGCTTGCTCAGCACAGCAACTAAAGAAAAACTAGCAATGTGGGCAACAAAATAAGTAAAACAAAAAGACTGTGGTTACCTGGTGGAGTAAAAACAGAGACAGAGAGCAACAAATCAATGAATGAGGGTGGGGAGGCTTACAGACACAGAAACAGAGACAGCCCTACAACCAGATACAAAGCAAACATGTACAGCAGTGCCACATGCGGGACATAATGGAAACTATGGAATTTTTTTTTTACTAGGTATATCTACCCTAAGAAAAACTTAAGAAAAGCATTTTAAACATTATTTTTCCTTTTTCCTTTTCTATAAAGAACCATAGCATAATAGCAATAAGGCACTCCAGTGTGTGTGTTATTGTGTGATAACACCACTTCTTGGGTGTTGAAAAGACTCAACTTGTGGCACCGTGATTCAGCCACTCAAGGTGTGACTTTATTGCACAATAGCACACACCCTGTCATGCATTATTGTTTAAGTATTTTGTGGATTGGGGGGCCAAATTGGGGGAGTCTTTCAATTGTTCTGTTTAAAATAGATCTCTCTCTTTCTCCTTCTGGCTCTCTCTCTCTCTCTCTGGGAGGATTGGGAAGGGGGTGAAGGTTTCTAGAGTGGATGGTCACGGAACTAGCCCTGCCCAAGGATTAAAGACTTTTTAATTCTATTGAGTACACTGAATACTTTTCTGTGAATATCCATGAATAGGGAAAATACTCAATCCTCAGATACAAGTAACAAGTATCCTATTATTTGTGGCATTCACAAATTAATATTTATTATGTGCGCACCTCTATAGTGGAACGTATTCTATATTTAATCCTAAACAATGAATACCCTATTATTGGTGGACTTTAGGATTTGGCAATCATCAACTCTACTGCAAAACAAATAAACCATCACTTTTTATTTCATTTCATTATTTATTATACTGACTACAATACAGTGAGCAGAAATACTGCTTTTCACATGTCCAGTAAAAACAATCACTACAAAAAGCATAATATAAGGAATAATGTAAAGGTGACCATACATGATGAGCCTGTGTTTTCATCAAGGGGTTGAGATAATAACTTGTGGATCTTGACAGCAAAGCTCAAGAGGTTCATACTGTTATCTTAACTCCAAGATGGAAACATAGGGTGAGTTCTGTGTGGTTGCCCATATTATATTTATTATAGTATGTGGTTTTTAAATATTTTCAGTACAGAATATAAAAGCCCTTCAGACTGGGACTCACTTTTTCTTCAACCATATGAGAGAACTGTTACCTGCCTTATAGGGTACAGTATTTGAATATCCTTCCTATATGCTAGCAAGAGGTCTCAAAGTTTTAAAAGCACTGTCCACCTGCCTGCCCCCTCTCCTCTCCTCTTGCAGACAGGCAGAGCAGTGGTACATTCCTCAAATAATAAACCACAGATGGTAGTGAGCCACTGGGAAGACTATTATTAAACTTTAATCTTCTGGTGGCTTTAACATGGAACCTTACCCAGTCAAGAGCAACATCATTGCAACCAGGAGCCCCTAACTTGTACTTAGACAAGGCAAGAAACCACAAGTTGGCATAAACAAAGGTACCACCCCTGGCTTTAGGACAAATTCCAGGCTTGGGCATCTAAGAGGTCAGGGGTTAGAGTGCAAAATAACATTTATATTTATACCGAGTGCTAGAGAGAGAGGTGCCAGGGCTATGCTATGTCTCCTGCCTGAGGAAGCCCATAAACATTTTACACTTGAACTCACAGATGGACTGTCCACACCAGAAAATTGGGATTGCATTGTATGGCTTTTATTTTCTAACAGATGGAGGCAGAAAATGGGTGGTCCCCCAAGTTAGGAAACTGTCATTACAGAACACAGAACTTTGCATTCAAGAACATTTTGCTTTCTCAAAACAAGCAGTATTGGCATTTCCATATCTATTTTCCAGGAATAAAATGTTCATCCCTCTGTTTAGGGATCTCTAGTGTTTCTTTTCTCTAAGTGTCTATTATGTGGGGTTGCACACACTTTAAATTCAAAATCCTCCTGACGAGATGGGCTAAGGTAACACCTGCAGGGTAAACTGTGCCTTTTAGGTAAACAGTTAGCTCTAGCTATGACTACAGGTGAGGGTCTGTCCACCCTGGCCCCAGCCAGCCTATGGCATTTCTTCCTTGACACACATTGGATCCTTCAGCCCTCATGGATTGCTAAAGGCCCCCACACAGAAAATACATTTACATTCAGCACATATCCATGGTGAAAACAGGGCCCTGAGCAGTGTAATCTAGCCTTATCTTGGGCACATACACCACTAGCCAATTCCCAACCTCCTGCCAATATTACTGTACTCACGGTTTGGATGTCCTTTGTTAAAGACATGAGGCTTTTCTGAAGAAAAACACTTTCACCATTTAATCCATAGCTTTTGTCATGAAACTCTCTTAGTTTCTGCTCTGGGAGCTGAACAATCTTTTGGTCTCTCAGGGTTGCCCTTGGACCTACTGAATTTCGAAGTCCCATTTTCCTTTCACAGAAATGGACCCACTGGGGTCCTGTTGACACAGGTCTCCACCACTTCCTGTAGTAATGCTATTGTCCCACTCACTAGGGTGAGAAAAAGATGACCAGAGGTCCTTCACCCAGCCCAGAGTAGGCTGATAGGCATCTCTGCACTCAGAGCTCCACTGTCCACTACTCCAACTCACAGACTGTACCCAAGATTCTAAAACTGTTCCCCTGCAGCTGAGTCAAAGGCTTATGCTACTGCGAGAGTTCTAAATGACATCTGTCCTCATCCACCTAGCCTAGCTAAGTAAACAATAAGGTGTCTGTAGAGAGCTTCTAATAAACTCCCTACCAGCTGCCTAACTACCTTCCTAGTCTAACACTGATGGGATTCTAGTAACCCCAGGGACTTGGTGGTTACAAATAGCCAAAAATAAATCACTCACTGGCATGACTAAGTGCTTTGCTTGTTTTATTCAGGACACATTTTTTAATAAAATCATGGCTGAGATTTTATTTTAATTTTCTTCTTTATTTTATGGTGCAGGTGTGATCAAGTGAATGAAAGCATTGGGAGTCAGCATGAAGGAAAACACAGGAGCCCTGATGACCAAATGTACACATCAACTTTTAGAACATGCACAGAAATTTTGGAGTAGCTGCTGATTTTTATACAGAATAAGTCAATAAGCCCTAAACATATACTATAAAAGAAAAACTGAATGGAAGGGACAGGATCAGTTGCGTTCCAGGACAGTAGCTGCTTCTTGTTGTTTTTACAGGATTTCTTGTGGATTTTACTTGGTTGAAGGTTATTTATTTTCTTTCTTACTTCTAAGGGGCTAGCAGGGTATTGTTCTGGGGGCTGTTGGAAGTTTGAAAACTGATTTGGTGGCTGTAAGTGGGCTCATTTGTTGGGTGTTTCACTGTGTAACAGGCTGCGCTGGTGGAGGCCTATTTCTTCTGATTTAAAACCTATTTGGTGGGATTAGCTTGGGGCTGATTATTTGAATTGGAGACCTATATCTGTTAATTTCAAGCCTATTTTGATGTGTTGTTAGTGAAGCTGATTAAATTGGAGACCTGTTTTCTTTGGCAGCAAACATATTTTGGGGGCTTTGAGTTGAATTTTGATTCCTTATTGCTGACTCCACTAGCTGCAAAGGTTAGTGCATAGTGGGAGAAGGGTGTTAATGGTCTGGCCAGGTCTCACTCAGCTAATTGACTGGAGGCAGAGCTGAATCAGGTTTGTGGTGTTAGTTGCTTTGTCTTCTCAGAAGGAACTGGAAGGACAGGATCAGTTGTGTTCCAGGACAGTAGCAGCTTCTTTTTGTTGTTTTTACAGGATTTCTTGTGGAGTTTACTTGGTAGAAGGTTATTTCTTTTCTCTTTTTCTTCTAAGGGGGCTAGCAGGGTATTGTTTTGGGGGATGTTGGAAGTTTGAAAACTGGTTTGGTGGCTGTAAGTGGGCTCATTTGTTGGATGTTTCACTGTGTAACAGTCTGCACTGGTGGAGGCCTATTTCTTCTGATTTAAAACCTATTTGGTGGGATTTGCTTGGGGCTGGTTCTTTGGCTGCTGGGCTTGGAGGGACAGACACAGGTTGAATACACTCTCCCGAGAGTCGGGTGTAGGCCAAGACCCACCTCCCCACCCTCCCTCCCAGAGCTCTCTGCTAATTTATAGGGAACACCTTCCCTGCATCCGGAGGAAAAGGCTGCAGGTGCTGCTCATGTAGTTCTAGCCACTGGGGGTTGGATTTAAGGGCTGAGAGGAGCTTAAGGTTGTTCACTTCCTTATAAGTTTACTGTGTTGTACTGCACCTAGTAACAGGTTTACTGCGGACTGTATCTAGGATTAGTGAGTGACCTGATTAGGCAGTAGGGGTGTGTCTTGGACTAGTGGGGAACCTGGTGGCTCACCCAAAGAAACATACTTGGAGGGGATGGGACCACATGTCATTAGGGCCAGCATCTTTGGGAGGGTTGTGGGGTGCACAGGTGTAGAGCAGCCATGATACTGGACTGGGCTTGGAAGTGGGTGGTTGCCCAGTGTGCTACCAGCTGGCACAGCTTGGGGAGGAGGTTGTGGGGATTAGGAAACAGCTGAGGGAAGGGGAGGTGTGGTTGGGAAGGGGGCAGGGATCTCCCACAGGGTTGCACCAAGCGCTGGGGAGTGAGGACATAGGAAAGGTGCAGGAGAATGCAAAAGGTCACATGGGACCCTGGCAGAGGGGGCCCAAAAGGAGGACACTACCAAGGAAGCAGGCAGGTAACTGGGGACCCTCACAAAGGGGGCCAGAGGGACAACATTCTCAGAGAAGTAGGCAATTGGTTTGGCCTGGACAGAAGGAAGCAAGGCAGGAAGGTGGATCAGACCTTACACTCAGTAACCTTCAATTCTCTTCTTCTGCTTGAGGATGAGGGGGTGATGTAGCCATGACAGGGGTGGTTTGAGATGGAAAGGTGGGGGCAGGAGGTGGGGCCGGATACCAGGAGAAAAGGAGGAACTGGAATGAAGGAAAATGGCGGAGCAGTGAATCAGGCAGGAGGGCAGGGGAAGAGGGGAAAGTGCAAGGAGAAGGACCAGTTGGGAGGAAAGGGAAAGGAGAAGGACCAGAAGTACAAGGAGGATACAGTAAAGGGAGCTGAAGGTTTAGGCCAGGGAGCACGACAAGCAAGGAGGGACTAAACGGAGACAAGGGAAGGGAGGACGAGCCAGGCTAGTTTAGGTGATGGGGAGAAGGACCAGTCATGAGCAGTGAGGAGTTGGTGAAGTACGAGGATACTCGGGAGGAGGAGGCATAGGATGGGAGGAGGGGTGGCCAGGAGGTAAATAGAGGGTGCGGCATCTGACACCCAGATAGGGGAGGAACAAGGAGCCAGCCTGGGTGGGGCGCGTGAGAAAGGATGAGGACATGGAAGGGGAGAAATGGAGGAAAGGGTGGTCAGAGTGCTCCTGTTGGGGAATTCTATGATCAGGAGCATAAAATTGGATAGGAGGAGAAGCCTGGCCAGTTAAAACAAAATGCTTCCCTAGATTAACGGTGCACAGGGCCAAGCACGAGGTATATCAGCTGGCAAAGGATTGTGAGGGTTCCCCAGACATACTGGTCCACCTGGGTACAAATGACATTGAAGGAAATAGCAAGCTAGAGATACAGGCAAGATTCAGGAGCTTGCTAGGGTCTGTCATGACATAGGATGCACAGTTTCCTTCTCAGAAATTCAGCTGGTGCCAAGGGCTAGTGGGGAACACAAAAGGAAGATTAGGGAGATAAACCAGTGGCTCAGGGAGTGGTGTGAGGCCAGAGGGTATGGGTTGATGGGGGATTGGGGGGAGATCTGGAAGGATAAGGAGCTGTATGTTGAGATAGCTCATCTCAATTTGGAGGAGGGAATCCCAAGTTGGAAAAGGGTTCATTGGTGAAAAGGGTTAAACTTGTGAAGGGGAGGATGGGAGAAAGGCTGTTGGGGTGCCGATAAAGGAGCGATCTGTCTCCACCCCTGGGGAGCTGGAGGAATGCAGGAAAGAGGCACGACTGGTAAAGTGCAGACCAGGGAAAACAGAATCCCATGGGAACATAGAGCAGGGAAATGGAAGTATAAGGAAAGGGTGGATGGTAGTCCTGCTAAATGCCAGAAGCTTGGGCAATAAAATGCTTGAGCTCCAGGCGATGCTAACTGAGGAGCGGTGGATGTAGCAGCGGTCACTGAGACCTGAGCCACCGAGACATGACTGGGACCTGAACCTGGAAGGTTACACTATGTTCAGGAAGGACAGGGGAGGGATGGGAGGAGGGGGGTAGCAATGATAGTCAAAAACTGCATTGGCATAGAGTAGAAGAGGTGGAGTGAACCGTGGAGGCGTTGGGTCACCTTGATAACAAGAGGGCAAAGAGTAAAAATAGGGTGATGTATAGACCCCTGCATGGCGGAGGAGCTGGAGGAGAGTCTGGTGGCAGATGTTGGGAGACACTGCAGACTGGGCAGGGGAAGGGTGGTGGTGTTGGGGGACTTAAACATGCCAGGAACAGACTGGGAGACTATGACGTCCTGGTGGCCAGGAACAGCGGCTGTTGGATGTCTTTCAAGACGTTGCCTTAACTCAGCAGGTGGGGAACCGACCAGGGGCCCTGGGACTGGATGTGGTCCTGGCAGACAGTGACCAGATTGGGCCTGGAGGTGGTGGGACCCTAGGCGGAGAGTGACCATGCACGGTCTGGTTCTGCCTGGACCTAGGAGGGGTAGAAGGCTGCACAAAGTCGGGAGGTAACTGACCTCAGGGGGCAGATTTTAAGGAAATAGGAAGGATCTTAAGAGCATTTGGATGGGATTGGGTCAGACATGGACGCTGAGGTGGTGGGAAATCATCAGGAGGGGTGCAGAATGCTACCAGCACCTGTGCAAGAGTAAGACGAAATGCGGTAGGGCCTGAAAACCCTGCTGGTGGACCAGGAGGTCCAGAGGCGGTCGGGAAAATAAGGCAGCCTATAGGCAATTCAAGTGCTCAAGGGGTGAAAAGGATCGAGAGATGCGAGCTGATGGCTAGAAGGGCCACTAGGGTGTTGAAGGCAGGCTAGCAAGAAGGAGCAGAACCTGGCCAGGAAATTAGGAGAGGGAACAAGAGGTTCTTAGATACATTGGGGAAAAACGAAGGGTGAAGGGGCAGATTAGCAGGATAAAACAAGAGAGAGATAGGCACAAGACCCGGGGAGCAGGCTGAGGTACTAAATGAGTACTTCACCCTAAGTTTTCACCAAGGAAATGGGGTGCTGCATCATACATGGGAGGAGACAGTGATACTGAGGAAGGGGGACCCTTACCAATCGGGCAGGTCTGGGGAGAGGAGGCATCACTGGCAGGAGGGAGGGAGGAAGGCAAGCAAGGGAGAAGAGGTAGCATAAGTGAAATCACAGCAGAGAGGTGAGGGAAGCCCTCAGGTCCCTCAAGATGGAGAAAGCACCAGGGCCAGATAATTACATCCCAGAGTGCTGAAGGAACTTGCGGATGTCCTGGCAAAACCCCTGGCAGAGCTTTTCGCCATCTCTCTGAGGACAGGGTGGGTCCCCAGGACTGGAAGGTGGCGCATATAGTACCCTATCAAGGAAAGGATCAGGAGGTGGCAGAGAACCACAGGCTTGTCAGCCTGACATCAGTGGTGGGCAAGGTGATGGAGGCATTGTCATGGAGAGGCTGGGGGACCTGAAAAAGTCAGGGTGCCTGGACGATGGACGGCATGGATTCGTCCCAGGAAATCGTGTCAGACAAACCTTGTGGGTTCTATGACTTGGGTGACTAGTGCCTTGGACCTGGGTAGACCAGTGGACGTCCTCTTTCTGGACTTCAGGCAATTTGACTCTATTTCTCACGTGGGCCTGTTGGATAAGCTGGGAGAAATGGGGTGGGAACCAGATGATCAGATGGATAAGCAATTGGCTCAGGACTGGACCCAGAGGGTCGTGGTTAGGCGAGATAGTCCTCATCCCAAGGAGGGTCATTAGTGGGTCCCAGGAATTGGTCCTTGGGCCCCTCCTGTTCAATGCCTACATCTCACATAAGGACAGGTATCAGGAGTGAGATGAGTCTCTTAGGATGACTCAAAACTGAGGGCAGTGGTGGATGGGGAGGATGGGAGGGTGGCCCTACAGGGGGACTGGGAACTGGAAGATGGTCTTAGAAGTGGAAGCTGAGATTTCAATGCGAGAAATGCAGGTACCACACCTGGGTCCAGAAACCCGGGCCAAGTGTGCCTGAGGGGAAATGCCATAAGTCTCGATGACTGAGAGGGACCTGGGGTGGTGGTGGATGTCAAGATGAACAACTCGGAGACTTGTGGGAGGGCAGCAGCCAAGGCCAACAGGATGCTGGGATGCAGCGCTAGGGGATCACCACCAGAAGGAGGAAGTAGTACTCCTCTGTATAACTTCTTGGTGAGGCACCTTGAGTACTGCATGCAGTTTTGGAGGCCACACTGAAAGGACGATTAAACTCCTGGAGAGGGGTCAAGAGGAGGGCAACCCAAAATGATTTGGGGCTGGGGGACAGGACCTATGAGGAGAGGCCTGAAGAGCCAAACATGTACACATTGGAAGAGAGAAGAGACTGGGGGACATGATAGAGGTCTCAGGTACATGAAGGGGTAAATAGGGAGGAAGAAGTCAGGTGCTTTGAAGGAAGGAGGAACGGGCCACTGAGGGCATGGGTGGAAGCTGGAGGGAAGATTCAGGGAGAAGGAGGAGGTGCTACTTCACTGAGAGGGTGGTGGAGCCATGGAATGTGCTGCCTAGGGGGGCTGGCTATAGGCAGAGGCGGTGGGAGGGGTTCAAGAGGGGTGGGACAGGTACAGGGAAGGGTTCTGGAAGCAAAATCCAATGCAGTGAGAATATCTGGAAGTGGGAAGGAGAAGCCAGAGAAGAGGCGAGGGGCATGGAATCAGCTCCCAGGGTGGGGCTGACCAAAGCGAAACAATAGCGAAGACCATTAGGCCTATTCTGCTGGCATTTTAGTATGTTAGTATGATATATATCAGTGACAGTACAGCGAGATTGTGATATCAGCATCTTACAAAGAAATATACAAAATGTGCAACTGTTTACAGGATGTAAGAGACAGAGACAGATTATTATACCAGGTAGTAGCCCTAAATGCCAAGGACCTTTGGTCAAGTACTGTACTCCTAAATGGCACATGGAATGACCATGAATTATTCAGTTTGGTTCCTCATAAACTGACATGAATGGGGAGGGTCTGGATAGTAGGCAGATAGAGACCAAAAACAACCTTATGTAAACAGATGGATCCTATTCTCTAATGACAAAAGACCAGTCAGTGGGAATTGTACAGATGACCCATGTGGGACCTATGTATTGAATTATGGAGAAACCTAACCCTGGACAGCACTTGTGACCCTGGTTCAAGCCCATAGTTCAGACTGAAAGGAACAGAGTACAATGGGAGAGAACTGAGCATCTGAGAGGGACTCTTTTCCGAGCAGAGTGGGGCACTACATTGAGGTTGAAATTAGGTTTTACAATCAGAAAGCCAACATGGAATAGTATCTGGGAAGATTCACAGATTCCACCAACATTCTACTTGTCAAATTGGTGTGCTTACTTTAATATTACTTACTCTGATTCAAGTTAGCGGGGTACAAGCCTAATACATATCCCACTATCATTTGGCTATTAGGCAGATGCCATTTTTCAATTCCATCACTATTCTATGTCTCTATATGTTTCTATACCAGAAGGATTGCAGAAGGAGCTGTGTTCTGTGCTGCATCAGTGGTGGGGGGAGATCGGGGACTGCAGGGGTGGCCACCGGGGACTATTCTGGCCACATCAGCGGCAGGTGGGGTGCCCAGAGGATATCTTTGGAGCCAGGGTTGGCCACTTTCAGTGGCAGGGTGAACCAGAGGAGCAGTGGACATTCCAGGCTGGGGGACAGCACCCAATCAGGCTGTAGGGTGTGAAGATTTGAACTCGCAGCTGGGCTATTTAAGGAGTGAGCCCAGCCACTTTCCAGTATAGCAGAAGAAGCTGTATTTGTTTCCACACCCCCACCCTGACCTCTATTAAATACCTGTAAGAGGTGGAGCCAGTTAGAGGGGACATAGTGAAGGAGAGACTGGGCTGGACATGAAGCTTTTAGAGGTGGGAGGGTCTTGGAGGCCCTTTATGTAAATCTCTTGCTTAAATTCTGTTCCTGTATTTACAATATGGCTGAATGTAGGGTGCTAAAAGGAGTAAACAAGGTAAGACTAAATGGGATCCTCCAGAGGAAGGAGGAGGAGTCACCAGAGGCACAGTTGGAGACCGGAGGTGGAAGACTCGGGGGAAGGTGGAGGGAGTACTTCACTGAGAGAGTGGTGGAACCATTAATTGCACTGCCTGAGGATCTGGTAGAGGTATCTATGGTGGAGGAGTTCAGAGGGCTGGAACAGGCATAGGTAGAGGTGAAGCTGAGGAATGCTTGTCAGGGGAAACTTTGGTGGGGAGGGGTGAGCATGGGAGGAACCAGGAAGATAGTTCTGATGCCCATTCAGGGTACTGCCTCCTGAGCAGACTCGATAGATCATGAGGCCTAGTCTGCTGGCATTTTAGTATGTTATTATGTAGTATGTTAGTATGTAGTATACCAGTTGTAATGGGAAAGATAAAAAATGTGACTTAACTAGGAATTGAACCAGTTTGACATTTCACTTTCTTAACAATAGCTAATACTGCACCAACAATGAATTACCCTATGAAGTGTAGGTTTCTACCTCAAGATGGAGCCCTGGACATAGATAACCCACAATAACAGAGTACCATCTCAATAATATACAGTATATTTCAATGTACAGTAACTGTTGCTTAGTAGGCCACTAGATGGAGTCCTGGGCTTAGTTAGCCCTGTCAAATGTCCTCTGGGATAACTGTAATAGAAAAATTGTTTGGCTTTCTTGTTGGGACTACAGCACCATATAATGATGTCTTATGAGTTCTACAGACAGTTGTGCAGTTTGATGGTGTGTTTTACAGTAAGGCTGCCCTTGTTTGTTGTGGCTGATTGGTCAACACTGGCAGTGAGTTTGTGCTGCCTCTCCACCAGAGTTTTGGCACTGCTAACCTGACATCATTGGTGCAGTACCAGTTAAGAAAACCTGCCAGCCATCACTTGGCAGATCACTTAGGTACCCAAGATTGATGATAAAAGGAGATGGGAGAACCAATGGTCCAGCAGGTGTTTGAGCTCCTCTGGAGGCAAGGACTGCTGCAAAGTTTAAATCACTGGTTTGGCAGGTACTTCCACTCTGCTTGGAAATAACAGTGCCAAAAATGTGTTGCCACTATTTCAGCATGTGTTTGTGGTTAGCTCTATTGGTGCATGAATTTTGTTTGGTCAATGTGTTTGGGCAGGTGCAGGGAGTATGAAGTACACAAATAACTGTGTCAGATAGGTGGGGATGATGAATTAAAGACTGTGTTCCACTACACCCTTTCTGGGTGCCAGGATTAGAGCACTGAGTCACTTTGGTGCAAAAACCCGACTGCACCACCCCCTCCCCGAGGTCCACACCCTCCCAGAGTTATGATCTATAGGTAGAGGGGTGTGGGGCACAGCCACCCACTAGGTGGAGTGTGGGGAACACAGCCCCCTCCAAAAAAAGAGTGGACAGAGATATTGCCATCTGGCACCCCAGAGACATGGCCACCTAATGCTGGCACTTTCCAAGGGTGGAGACACTGTGTTCCTCAGCAGTAAAAGAAAATATAGTCCTTACTGGTGGCTGGATTACTGGAGGGGATGGAAGTTAAATGAGCTACAGTACCAGTGTCTGGGGTTAGTATAGCTTGTGAAACCACCAAATCAACTGTGCAGCTTGTGAGGTATTGTAGAAGCTTTGAAGAAACAGGACAACAAATTGCAAGAGAAGTGGTTTTAATTTGGGGGTTACTAAGTAACTGTGTATTATATGAAGAGAATGTTTAGTAGGGTTCTTTAATTTTAGGATTCTATAAGTAATGGCAAGTTGGATGTGATACTTCGTTTAGCAGACAAACATTGCTGCCAGAAATTCTATTTCAATAATTTCTGGGAGACATTGGTACCTGAATGTGTTGTTTTCTGGTTGCTGATAGAAGTGTCAAACAGTGTTGTGCCTAATCCTGAACAGTATTGCTTTGGGATACGTTTGGCCAATCAGGAAGTGGGCATTCCCTGATAATTTTATCACTGGTATAACCAGGAAGAAGGAAGAGAAAGTGTAGTGACTGAGACACATATAACGGAATAGATAATGTCTGTAACAGACACTTGCAAAGCTGGAAGGAGACAGTGATATAATTGGGTGTAGGCACTGCCGTAACTGTGAGCAGACACTGCTGCAACTATGACACTGTTATAACTGGGATGAGACACTGCTGTAACTGGGAGATACTGATGTAACAGAGGAGACACTGGCATACCTGAGGGGGAGACACTGGTATACCTAGCAAGAGAAACTGTCATAACCCGAAGAAGGCTCTGTTACAACTGAGAAACAGACATAACTTGGAGGCAACATTTGTATAATGTAGTTGTAAAATATTTATTCATAAACATATTTATGAATTTAGGATAAAACTCAGTTGCGTCACAGACTGATTTACAATGATATCCTCTCCACTATTACAAACATTACAAAATATGTTGTACAAAATTAGTTCATACCCATGTACAAGGACTAACTAATACAGTAAGTAGGGTCAGACATTTTTACATTACACATACGTAAAAAATAACTTCATACATACAAGGTAACTTAATAACTATAACATACATATACCATTTAGCAAAGTATAAAACAAATAAAGTTCAAGAATCTTTACAATCCTCTTATCTACTTCCCCCCTTGATCTAATTAAGTTGGGAGAGTCAAGGCCTAGTATTCCATACCTAGGTTACTAACAGCATTTTCATAATTTTTTGCAATAACTCCCTAACCAGGTTTTGATTTGATGCCAGATTTTTTTTCTGGACTGGGTCTCTGGTAGCAGACACTGCCATAACTAGGAAGAGACTAATGTAAGTAGTGGAGACTGATGTAGTTGAGACACTGGTGTAACTGGAAGTAGATATAGAAGTACCTGTGATGAAACACTGGCACAACATGTAGTGAGAAACTGAATTAACCAGAAGGGAAATGGGAGACACCGCCTAGCTGAAAGGAGCATACTGTACCTCTCAATCTCCTGGCATTAAAATTCATAGCACTGGCCTTAAAAGTCACAGCAAATGGCCAGAATGTGGAGCACTGCCTTATTTTAAAGAGTAACATGTCTTTAAGTAGTGGGCCTCATATATTTATTGTCAAGGAATGTTTCTATCAAGTTAGTTCAATGATTTCATAGTTTTTATGTCCAGAAATAGTTCTAACACTGTTAAAAACATTAGTGAACCTTTGTGGAGCAAGGGTAAATTTGAGTGTGAAAATCATAGCGCCAGGTGAAATTCATAGTAGTTGAGAGGTATGGCGAGGAGAGGAGATGCTGCTGCAACTGATACACTGGCATAAATGGTAGGAGATTGTGTTACGAACTGGGTGTAGACATTGTCGTAACTGGGGCACTGGTATATAGAGATGTTGCAAAATTAAATTTTGCCTGCAAAATTCCCACGAAACCGTCAGTTTTGCTGTGCAAAATATTGCACATAATTCGGCTGTTTCACAAAATATTTTGAGGGGTGTGAAGTTGCAAAATTTTGCCCAAGAAATGCAAAAGTTCATATGAAAATGGAAAAACTTCACCTGCAAGTGGTGATATCACTGTTTCACAGGTGAATTTTGGTACTCCATTGGTGAAATTTCACACTCCGTGAGTGAAATTCCGCATTTCACTTCCGTGAAAAATTTTGAGAAACAGCCAAATTACGCAAAATATTTTGCATAACGCAATTCTGCAATTTCGCACATCTCTACTGGTATATAACTTAGAGGAGACAACTGGAAGGAGAGGCTGCCATAACTAGAAGATACTGGTGTAACTGAGAGGAGACCCTTGTGTAACTTGGAAGAGAGAGGTGACAGCTGTCTGTAGGATATTGATATGTGAAGCACAAGAACTGAGCAGTGCTTGTTCTGTCCCATCTGTGCTATCACAGCAGTTATACTGTATATGCCATTACATGTCTGTTATTTACATAGAAACATAGAATTTTGATATAGAATTTGGCGGCAGATGAGGACCGCTTGGCCCATCCAGTCTGCCCATTTCTCCCTAAGTACACTATTTCTGCAGACTGTGCCTGTTCTATAGCTTTTTTACACTACGCATTCCCCTGTGCTTATCCCATGCCATGTTGAACCCCACCACTGTATTCATTCTACCACCTCTGCTGGAAGGTTGTTCCAGGAATTGCCACTCTTTCTGTTAAGAAGTACTACCTCACATATTTTTGAATCTACACCCTCCAGCTTCATTGCATGTCCCTTTGTTCTTGAGCACCTTTTCTTATGAAAATACCTCTTGTACTTTACTTCCCCATGTGAGGTATTAAAAGTTCACTGTCATGAGACGCTCCACTGCAGAAGGTTGGATCTCCACTTGTGATGGCAATGACCCAAGTTTGGAAGTGAGCACGGGGAGTCAGAGGAGCAGGCTGGGGAGGAGGATCAAGCATCCAACAGACTGCTCTCTCTCTCTGTTGGGAGGGTGGGGAAACACTTGGTGCTCAACTAATCCAGGGTGGAGGCCGAGGGCTGCTGTAGCCAAGGCTCAACAGTTCCAGGAGTGTGCCAAACATGGGTGCATGCACCTTTACGTCACTTCAGGCTACACCTCCCACTAAGGGACAAAAAACGGACATCAATACCCGTCTCCATCAAGCCTCATGAAGCTATCCTGAGGACTCACTGCTACTGGACTAAAGCATCCCACCCTTGGGGGCAATCCAGGATGAATGCTGGTGGCATGGGTCCCAGGGCATGGAGACGAGGTGGTGATGGCGGCCAAGGGGAAGTTGGGGGTCCAAAAAATTTTCTGTCATATCCCTACTCTCCCTCCCATCTTGCAGGGTGTACTTTAGTCTCTCTTCATAGGGCTTTTGATGCAGACCCTGCATCATTTTAGTTGCCCTCCTCTGGACTGCCTCCACTCTGTCTATGTCCGACTGAGATGTGATCTCAAGAACTGGACACAGTACTCTTGGTGGGTTCTTACCAGTGATCTATAAAGAGGCAACACTATCTCCTTCCTTCTGCTTGAGATACTAATCCCCATGTAGCCCAGCATCCCACTAGCCTCTCCCGACTGCCTTGTCACCCTGCTTGGCCACCTTCAGGTCATCTGATATGAATAACCCCTGCTTGGTGGTTGTCAATACTAATCCACCCATTTCGTACTCTGCTTCTGGTTTTCTGTGCCCTAAGTACATTATTTTGCACTTTTTCACATTGAAACCCACCTGCCACCCTTGACCACTTCTCTAGTTTCTCAGGTCTCTGCTATCCTTTGCACACACACACACACACACACACACACACACACACACACACCTGAGTGTCCACTCTATTATAAATGTTGGTGTCATCCACAAAAAGGCAGATCATACCTTCCAGTTCCTCTGCAATGTCACTTATGAAGATAATAAAGAGGACTAGTCCCAGCACTGATCCTGAGGCACTCCACTGAGTCATTATCCCTTCCTCGGAGTGAAGTCTGTTTACCACCATGTTCTGTTGCCTATCCCCTAACCAATTTCTTATCCATTTTACCATCTTTGGACCCACTTGTAAGCTACCCAGCTTGCTTACTAGTCTCTTATGTGGAATGATGTTGAAAGCTTACTGAAATCTAGATAGGCCATGTCCACCAGTCCACCCTGATCTAGTTCTTTGGTCACCTAGTCAAAGAAATCTATCAAATTTGTTTGATGTGACCTTCCTTCTGTGATCCCATGTTGCCTCAGGTCTTGTAACCCACTGGGTTCAAGATATTCCACAGTTCTTTCCTTCAGAATGGATTCCATTAATTTTCCCACCACCAATGTCAGACTAACTTGCCTAAAAATGCCAGCCTCCTACCTGCTACCGTTTTTGTGCAGTAGGACTACATCCACCTTCCTCCAGTCCTCTGGAACCACCCCTGTTTCCAGTGAGCTGTTAAACAGAACTGTCAGAAGAGCAGTCAGCATTTCCCTGAGTGTCCTCAATACCCTGGGATGCTCCCCATCTTGCCCCATTGCTAGTCCAGCTTCAGATTAGGGAGTCCTT
The DNA here is from genome assembly GCA_016271365.2 of Neoceratodus forsteri. Classification (NCBI taxonomy): domain Eukaryota; kingdom Metazoa; phylum Chordata; order Ceratodontiformes; family Ceratodontidae; genus Neoceratodus; species Neoceratodus forsteri. Next base: position 83,660,009 of record CM028138.1, read on the forward strand.
CAGGAGTGTCATCTCCAAAAAGGATTAGTATCCGCCTCCCCCTCCAAAGCTTCTGGCCCTCCCTTCTCCTTCCTCTGTGAACACTGAACAAACATATTTGTTGAGGATGTCTGCCTTTATCTAGTCCACCTCAGTGCAGTCCCCCTTTCCTTTTCTAACTTTACAATCCCACCATTGGTTTTCCTGTTTTCACTTACATACCTGCAAAATGTCTTGGCCCCTTTCATTACCTCCTGGGCTATTCTCTCTTCAGTTTGTGCCTTTGTGCTCCTTGCTGCTTTCACTGTTTCTCTCTGTATCCCCTGATACATGTCCCTATCTACCTCCCTTTTAATCTCTTTATACATTCTGAATGCTACACTTTTTGCCTTTACCTTTTCAGCCTCCTCTTTTGAGAACCATAGCGGTCTCTTTTTCCTCTTGCTTTTACTCACTTGTTTGATGCAGAGGTTTGTTGCCTTTACTATGCTCCCTTTTATCTTTGCTCACTGTTCCTTCACCCCATCTAGGACATCCCCCCAACCAGGTTATTCCTGGGGCTTTTAACCAGCTTCAGAAAATCTGCCCTACTGAAGACCAGGACCCTCACCCTGGTGTGGTTTGATTCTGCGGCTGTCCTTATATTGAACCAACCTGTACGGTGGTCACTGGTGGACAGACTAGGTGGGCCAAGCGGTCCTTATCTGCCATCAAATTCTATGTTTCTATGTTTCACTGGTCCCCAAGTGACCTCCCAACATGAAATCTGCAACACTGTTCCTGTTAGTAAGCACCAAGTCTATTATTGACCCATCATGGGTGGGTTCATTGCCCAGTTGCCTGAGGAATTCTCCTGCAGAGATTTATTCAACATCAGCAAGACAAAATGGTTTAAAATTTTAATATTAGAATATACAAGCTCTGTCTATCACAATGACATCTAGTATCTAGTAGCAGCCATTGGGTTTGGGATTTGCACCTCCTATAGCCTCATCTAGCCCAATGTCACTGTCCTGTGGTGTTCTGTAGGGGTCGGTCCTGGCACCTTTGCTGTTCATGGTGTACATGCTTCCATTGGGAGACATTATCAGGCAGTATGGACTGGGTTTTCATTGCTGTGCAATGATACCCAGCTATACCTGTCCTGTACACCCGAAAACCAGATGACAGACTCAGTGATTAACAACTGCCCCGAGGAGATCCAGAACTGAATGATACACAACTGGCTATGACTCAACCCAGACAAGACAGCAGTACTAGTCGTGGAGCCAGGCTGTCATTGCAATGGAAGGGGACTTTCCCCTGATTCTCTCCAATCAGGTGAAGGATCTGGGTGTGGTCCTTGATGACAGCCTGACACTTGAGGTTTAGGTGTTGGCCACCGTTAAGAGTGTTTTTTATCATTTGAAGAACATCGCATGGATCTGAGCCTTAATAGCACCTGATGACCTGCCCACTCTGGTGCATGCCTTCGTTAAGTCCAGGCTGGATTACTGAAATGCCCTGTACCTGGGCTATCTGGAGGACCCTTCATCGGCTGCAGCTGGCGCAGAACATGGCAGCAAGGTTGTTGACTGGCATTTCAAAATTTGACCATGTCACACCTGTTCTCCATGAGCTGCATGGTTGCTAGTGAGGTGGAGGATTGCCTTCAAGGTCAGGCTTCAGACCTATAAAGCCCTGCATGGGGAGGGGACCAGCCTACCTGCAAGACCTTCTAATTCCTCATTGCCCATCTTGGCTCCACTCCTCTGAGGGCATCCTCCTGGTGGTTCCCAGTGCTAGGTTACAGCAATCTGGGGACAGGTATTCTCAGTTGCCATGCCAGCCCTGTAGAACTCTCTGGGTGTGTGGTTATTGGGATTAATCAACACCCTAGGTGCATTGTGAGGCATTGAGGCCACAGTCCGAGTGTCCTCGCAGCACCAGGTGTTGATTAATTCCCAATACTAGACACCCAGGAGTAGGTACATGGCTTATAATATGGGGTATGTTTAAACAATAAAAATATCACAAAAGGTTGCTGTTTAAACAGCAAGAAAGGTGCTGTATCCTGCCACCTTGTAAAATAGTCCACATCAAATAATGCATCCTGCAGTACTCTTATCACACTCACAACCACACTGTACTGGAATGTACAAGGACGCTACATGATGACATCCTCATGCTGACAAGAGGACACTCGCTGTCACTGTCTCCCTGTGTCTGTGTATGTGTGTGTGTGTGGGGGGTGGGCCACTGCAAATTAAGGGGGAACTGGGAACAGCACACAGCATGTCAGGCCCTCTATATAGAGCATTGTATTACAATGACAGTGAGTTGGACCTCTCTCTCCTGCATATCTGGCCTGCTGTTTACAACATCAGTGGTTTTCTCTGTTTCCATGGGAGAGGGAAGAAAGAGAGAGACAGAGAAAGACAGAGACATCTGGCGTTGTATACAGTAGGAGTCCTAGTGGGAAATCTCCTGCTGTGTATTATACGAGACAGGAATGACTACGGCAGAGACATTACTACTAACTGCTGCTCTCTCACTCTCTTCCTTTCTGTCCTGCACTGACCCTAATGTCACTTGCATGTTGATCTCCGCTGCCAGCAGCACTCTCTGAGTTCCTCCCACTGGTGGCTGCTGCTGGTGGTGCTCCCTCTCTCTCTCTCTCTCTCTCTCTCTCTCTCGCTCTCTCTCTCTCTCTCCTGCATTGATCCTGCTGTGTGTGCAATTAGCTCCTCATCCACACCTCAGCAGAGTGGGGGGGAGGGTGTCATGGAGTCATGATGTCATGACCTGGGAGACTGCTTCTGGAGAGGGAGAGAGACTAAGAAGGAAACCACACTTCAGAGCAAACACTCAGATTGAATGTGCTCTCTTACTCTCTCTCTCTCCCCCATGGTCAACTGCTGCTCTCTGTGTCTGCAACATCAACAGACACTTGAATGTAGGGGAATGCTGTGTGTTGGGGCACATTGTACACTCAGTTCTCAGAGGTCTGCAGGGTGGGTGGGTGGGCAAAAGTGGCGCAGAACCAGAAGAATACTTGTAACATCTTGGCAGGACTCTTACATGCCTGTGGGGACAATTAGAAGATTGATCGGTGGGCCACATGAGTGGGAAAGTAGCTAGGGAGAGGCCACAGCACACACAGACCTAAAACAGCACAGCTACCAAGGAAAACAGAAGTGCATACATCTCTGTCAGTATGTGCCACAGACAGGGCACTGACTCTGGCAATTGCTGACCGTATGGCGGGGAGTGCTCTGCGTGGGAAAATCTCTAAAACTACTTGGTCTAAATGCAGTTCCTGACATGATGTTTTCTCACTGCAAGATCAAGTGGTGAAACTAATTTGAAGACAGACCTACTGTACAGTTATAACACGGGGTTCCAAAAGACAGACTGGCACTCTACCACCTGTATGCTCCCTCTGGCTCTCTTAGTGAGGAAATTAATGGCTACCACACACACTGCATTTCTGCCAGAATAATGAGATCAGCAGTGCTGATTGATTTTCTGGGGACATTTCACTACTTGCTGTGTGTATGTCATGGATTAATCAATGGTCACCTGATGGCTACATACCAATCAGGCACCGGTCTTTCTCAACCCCATGTTATAATGATGGGTTCTAGCAAGCAGGCCAGAAATAAATCATAGTATCCTATGGTATAGGACATCTAGTTTAGCCAATTGCATGGCAGCAACACCTCTATATACCAGGTCACCATAATTGAGAAGAGGCAAAAAAGTGGTCTTAACTAGTCTTTTCCTTGCCTCAACAGAAAAACAATATTTGTTTCTGTAGTAGAAATTTATCCTTGGTTGTAGCTTTTACAAAGGTTCTCAATATGAGTGCAATAAGCCCAGATATTTCAATGAGTCTACTAGCTAATATCACACATTAGGGTGAGAATTCTATGGGCTGTGATGCTAGATAGCTGCTTGCAGTTAAAAACAAAGATCATGAACTTTGGGTTTGAGGCATTATGGAGAAGCTTAGAGGTAAACAGTTTGACTTGAAGGGTATTATATGCTGCCTGCAGATAGTATAATGCATAAGATAAAGAGGTTCTGGGATCATGTAGTACTGTATCATCAGCATAGCAACGAAGGCTGGCGTCACCTATACTAACCCCAGATCATTGGTGCAAATCATAAACAGCAGAGGGCCTAGCAGAAGATCATTGGAACTCCCTTGAATATCTGGGAACAAGAGGATAAAAACCTTCAGATTTAAGTTGCTGCTGCCACTGTTTAGATAGTTTCTGAATCAAGGAAAATCATGGGGCCAATACCAATCCCAGAGAGTTTATGTAGCAAACTATGCTGCTCTACTGTATCAAAACCTTACTAAGGTCAAGAAAAATAGACAGTTGTAAGCTTTCAGTCCAAGGCTGAAAATGACTACCAATCCACCATCACCTTAACTAGTGCAGTTGAGGTACTGTGCAGGGCCATAAATCCAGACTGGGATGGAGTGATAAAGTTATTCTGGGTAAGATGCCCCCACAGCTGGTCACTGGATAATTTTCTAATAATTTTGCTAGGATTAGGCATATGGAGATCAGCCTGTAATTACCTAGCTTTGTCACCAGATTTAAAGAAGGGGTTAATATGTACCTCATTCCACAGTGAGGGTATTTTGTTGCTATTAAGAGAAAGGGTAAAGAGATGAGTTATAGGGGCCATCACTATTGAATACCCTGCTCTGAGGAAGAGGGCCTCTATGTTATCAGCTCAAGGCTATTCTTCAGGTCAAGAAAGTGCATGAGATCTATATGGGCATATTGGGGCTGGGGGATCCTCTAGACCACAAGGGATTGTTTGTGTAATATATTAATATACAGCATATTGGGCCTGGAGGGGGCCACTAGACCACTAGAGCAATGAGTACTGTTACTACAATGGGATTGGGGATTAGGGGAAACTGCAGCACATGCTGAGGGAGGGCTCCAAGAGTGGCATAATTGGTCATACTCTCCCAGAGGGCAATATTCTAAGTACACATAGACCATCCCTTGCTGATCTAAGGGTGCTTAGAATTTCACCCTCTGGGAGGGTTTAGAGAATACCAAATTAGCGGATATGGCAGCTTACAGCTGCTGCATGTCCCCTAGCACCATGACATAGACCATTTTGTGCCTCAAGGATGGTGCAAGCCCCCTTTGGTGCATGCAGCATCCAGTTCATGCAGGCAGAATTTGAGAATCACTCCCAGTGCATCTTTTGGCACAAAGGGCACTTTGCTCCATTCCTTGTGGTACAAGCCCTTGAGCCATTCCAGGAGCTTTGAGGTGGACACATACTCTTTTAATGTCAATGGGTATTATTTAAAGCCTCATTTTGGTAGACAGGGTTTATGTTTCAAACATGCCTGACATTTCAGATCATATTATTCAATGTAATGCTAGCTCTCTCACCTTTGACCCCTTCTTTATTGGACAAGTTGGAGGGATGGCACTTCCCTCAATGTACTGGGTGGGACTTCATTTCTCTTGGTCCTCCAGGGCAGAGCCCATGTCTCACCCGGTGTGAATTTTGGGGCATGCCACATGCTTCACCTGGAATCTGGAACCCATCACTGTTTGTAGAGTCAGCGGATGGTGAACCAAGTCTCTCTGGCTTATGAAGAGGTTTCTTCCTTTGGAGTCAAAGGGATGGGAGACTCCCTTCTTGTTTAGGATTGGGATAGGTACCACATTTCTCTTTGACTGTGTCAGCTGCCCTTAATGATGGGTAAGGGCCATCCTTTTTCTCTATGTATTGTGAGAAGAGGACCTTTCTTCTCTCTCTCTTTCTCTCTCTCTCTCTCCCCCCCCCCCACCTTTCTCTCTCTTTGTCTGGATGGTGGGGAGGCCCACTGGACTGTGAAGGAGGCCATCTTTCTGCCTTTTTGGTGAGCACTATGTCAAGACACAGTTGCCAATGATAAAAAATACAATGGGGCTAATGAAAACACTGTAATTTACTGTATGTGTTATCACCGATATTGCAGTTTACAATAGCTAAGTCTTCCTCTTATTTCTCACCCAAAGGAGCAGTGGCAGCCTGAGATTGCCAAAGAAAAACAGTCTGGCAGCACAGCAGTGATGATAGCTACTGTAGGCTGGTGAATAGTAGCTCAGTGAAGCAGGTAGTTTAACCCAAACTATAAAAGTGAGTTGTGGCAGAGTGGTGGCTCTCTGAAACAGACCTTTTCACACCCATCTGATTGCTAGAAAACAGCATCTATTGCTGACATACGCTAGTATCTACCTCTTGGCATGTGACAGCTGACCAACAGAGATGTGAAAAGCAAGGTTCAGAAGCACTCAAAGCAACAGGCCCTAGGTTGAAGATCAAGACTGTTTGGGATGCCACCTTCATGCTCCAGTACAACAATAAGTGGTCCCATGTGGGAGCATACAACAGCAACACAAGCTGAGAACTAAAATATATCAGTAGAACACAGACAACTAGAATTTTAAACAGAGAAGTGGTCTCTTTACTTTTTCCTTATGCACATTTATGCTTCCTGTTTGTAAGTTTTAAAATGTTTATTTTCACAGTTACACACCTACTGTACATACTCCTGAATGGACTGCAAATCACCCATCCTGTAAATCTAACAGATGCAGGTGCAAACAGTAAAGTGTTTTATCACCCTGTTGTATACCATCATCACATCTTTTTACACATATAAGCAAAGAAAAATACATCATATTCAGATTTCATTGAGGAATGTAGCAGAGACATGGCAAGTGCAAACTGCACCAGGCTTATTCTATATAGGCACTCAGTGGCAGCACAACATAGTACAGTACGCAAAACATCTTCTGAGATTCATCCTGTGAACTATGTTTGAGCAGCCTCAGCAAGTCAGCAGCCGAGCTGACAGATCAGCTGGAGAGACACTAGCCTCATACTGCATACCTTGCATTGCTTACATTCAAAAGCCCAGTGGAGGAGCACTGGCTCCATAGTTAGCAAGGGGAACACAGAGCAGCAGCTCTGTCATGCAATCCAAATAGCATAAATCTATTGGGGTGGTATTTTTCAGTTCCTGAGATAAAGGTTATAAGAGTTGTACATTAATGACCAAACAGATCAATGACAATGTGATGCTTTCAACACATTATACCATCATCTGTGTTGTAATTAAGGAAAACAAAACAACAACTTGGTGGAATCTCATTGTGTCGTGTTGCACCCAACAAAGTGAGCAGTGTTGTATGGAGATTTGAATACACTGATTTTCTATGACTGCAGAAAAGCATACTGTACATATAAAAATAAAGGGGAATGCTAAATACTGGGTGATATGGTAAAATAAACTGTAAAATGCTATATGTATTTTTTAAACCAGAATATTTAAAGAGTACCTAAACAAGCAGTTTTTTTTTAAAACTGCAAACTCCAAAATCTGGCTTCATAGCAAGGTGAAGTAAAGACTGCTGTTTACATTTATGCTAAAACTGCATTTATGTAAATAACATAAATGCAGTTTCATAGCTTTTGAAAAATGTAAACATCAGCCTTTCACTTTCAAAAAACAGCCCTGGTTTCTCCCTAAGATGTCTGCCAAGTGTGTTAAGTGATGAGTCATGAAGACATCATCTGAGCCAAAGCCAGAGATCCACATATATTTCTATAGTGCTAACTAGTCCTTCTTTCCCTCTTTATTTTGAATTGTTGTACCAGAATGATCAACACCATGTATTAACTCATGGATTATTTTGATCAGTACACATGTTAGGCTATGATTTTGTTCATTTTGTTTACTTTAACTTGCGGAAAATGTTTTGCAATCCAGCTGACTTTTTCTTTGGCAAACTGCATTACAGTACAACACTTCAAATACCTGATGATCTAGTGGTTATATGATGCACTGAATTTTGCTTTTTGGTAACCAGGAGAGACACACTTAGCCGAAAGCTTCGTTTACAGGTGTGGCCTGGGAGCACAAGGAAGTTTAGTGACTTGCTCAGGGTCACACAGCAAAGTACCGGTCTTGTTCAGTTCCAAAGCTCATGATCTCTTGTTAATCCACAAATAAGGCTTTCTTTTTCCATGTGAACCCCTTGCACCTAGCCTGCCTTCTGTTGAACACCCCACCATCCATACCCTGTCCTTACTACTGCCTGTGGTCTCATGAAGAGAATTATCACACCTCAGATTGTAATCTTGTACCTCAGAGAGTTGTGCACACCTATTCTGATACACATCATCAGCTGGCACTGTTAAAAAATGCCTTCCAAATCACTCTCCAGACCACATTCTCAGTTTTTGACTTCTGCTGCCACAGTAAACAGTGAATGGATCACCACCCTTCTGCACAGTGAAGGTAGTATGTACAGTTCCCTGTTGTGTTTTTTCCCACCTCATTAACCAACAACTAGGTCTTTCTGGAGTGCCAAGCAATAAGCATCATGACCCACCAGGAAAACCTGCTGTTTATGCCCTCATAAGGGCAGCATTTACAATGGATAACAATATTATTAGCAGGAGAGGCATACTAATACCTTAAGCGAATCCACCTGACTTCCAGTGTCAGTCTACTCCTTTACCTGTGATCTGCAGGACCCTGCAGGACAGTTCCCAGCAATTCTTCTCCAGTACTTTTCTGTGCTCTACTCCATAATGTGAGTTGGCTGGCTACCACCCTTCCAAATCTTGAATGAGCTATACACAACTCCCTCAATACTGTCCTAACAAACATCAACACCACCCCCACCTGAGGGTAATCTCCCTACACTGAATTCAAGTAACAGTTTAGGTACAGCCCTGCCGCTCTGAGTATTTGTTACCACTGGCTACTTTCATCCACAGTCAGGTAGTGATCACAATGCTGGCAGCCACACATTTCAGATCTCACAGTGATCTGCTCAGCGTCCTCCTTCATGTCTTCAGCTAACCTGAATATAGCTGTACCCTGCTGGAATGGCCTCTTCAGTCCCTCTCTGGCATTCATTCTTCTCACCTGCTCCCCACACCTAAAACTGGTGAGTTCACTACCCTTCCGCATCATGAATGCGTTTAGTACAGTCTCCCGTGTTATATTTATGTCTGTGCTGTTTTCTTGGATCTTAGTAAGGCATTCAACACAGTCGATCACAGCCTGCTTCTTTCCTTCCTAAGCACCTTAGGCCTGGACCATAAATCCATGTGCTGGTTTGCAGACTACCTCGGAGAATGGAAACAGCAGGTTAAAGCTGAAGGAGATCTTTCTCCATTAAAACCTATGCTGAGAGCATGCCCCAGGGCTCTAGTCCTTGGTCCCTCCTCTTTGCAGTCTACATTAACAACATCAATGACCCCATCAAAAAGCCAACACCACTTATTCGCGTGGATGACACTGTACTGTACTTGAGTCGTCCACACCGGAAGCAGCCTGTGAAGACCTCCAAGCTGAATTTAACCTTCTACAATACCAGCTGATAAACAAAAAGCTTTTGCTCAATGCAAAAAGACAAAGTCATGCTCTTCTCCCCTCCTTGCATGCAGTAATTCCTGCTGGGGGAGCTATCCCTAAATTACCACTGTTCTTGGAGAAACACTAGAGTATGTAGCTAAATTCAAATATCTAGGAGTTTGGCTCGATCATAAACTTTCCTTTGCTGACCATCTCAAAGAACTACAGAAGAAACTAAGGCAAAGATTAGGACTGTTCTACAGAATTAACCACCTGCTAACAAAGAAGGCCAAGATTCAACTGGCTCAAGCTACCTTCCTATCATTAATAGATTACGAGGACCTGCTCTACAGCCACTGCACTGCCTATGCACTGGTTAAGTTGGACACCATCTACCACAGAGCTATCAGGTTCATTACTGGCCTTCCACTTTCCACACACCACTGCTCTTTGTACTCTTCATTAGGCTGGACTTCCCTTCACTATAGAAGGAATAGAAATACCGCCCTATGGGCCTTCAGAGCGGTGACCAACAAGCTCCCCTCATATGTCTCAGATTGTATTCCCCGGAGTGTGTTAGGCACCTACGCTCTAAGGAGCTATTCCCTAATTGCCCTACAAGTTCCAAGGGTCAAAACTCATTTCGGCAAAGCTGCTCTAAGCTTCTCTTTACCCACATTGTGGAACGGTTTACAAAGGAACTTGAAGCTGAGCTGCCCTGTTAGCCTGAATATCTTCAAGGCGCTCTATGATCGCTACATGAAAGCACCTTGCAAATGTTTTCCTCACTGCTAGCCACTAATTCCGCAACTCCCCTTTCCATCCTGACGCGCCATGTTTCTTTCCCTGGCTCTCACTCTTTCCCTATTAACTCTTCCTGCTGCACCACCCTTCTCTGTCCACTCCAGCCTGGCTAAAGTCCCACCCATCCATAGCAGTGTCCCAATTATCTACCCCTGCTCCGTCATTATCATAATAAACAAGTACACGACAGCCATCATCACTTTCTGTGGTTTTAGCTCAATTTGTCCCCCAGTCGTCAGTAACATATCCCTCCTCTTCTTTACCTCTCTAACCTGCCACCCAATACATGGCCTTTTTCCCCTATATTTGTAGTTGCTAGCTGCCTCACTCAAAAGATCTCTGCTTGTAACCCCTGTATGCCTATGGTTGATTGTACATCTGCTGACTTCTTCAATTGTAAAATAATGCTGTTTTTTTTTTATTATTTATTTCAGCCTTGTACTGTACTGTATACACTGTATATACTTTTTCTTCCTTGTATATTATTGCTTTTTGTATACCTGCTTCTGTACTGTACTTTGATGTATTCATGACCAGGTCCACCTTGCAAATGAGCCTTGCTCAATGGTGCCCGCCTGGATAAATAAAGATTTTGATTGATTGATTGATTTACATATTAATAATAAAACAAGATCTTCTGGCAAGCCTAGCACAAGTGGAAAAATAGACATTCCTACCCATATAGGATCTAAGCCACCTATGATTGGCACTATTATATGACGTGCATAATGATGTGCACACCCATCATTTAATAGTGCCTAATCAAAGGTAGCCTAGATCTTTTAAGGTTAAGAAAACCCATCATTCCCCTTGTTACCTGCTGCTATGAGCCTGACTTACTGGAAAGATATGTTTATATTTGATGTGTCACAATAAAACGGGGACTGTACTACTTGCATTCATGATGCAGAAAGGTGATGAGCTCACCAGTTTTTGGTGTGAGGAGAAATAGTAAAGAATGAATACCAGAGGGGGACTGAAAATGCCACTCTTGCAAGGTACTACTACATTCAGGGAAGAGGGAGGACAGAAGAAGAGAAATATGGGCAGATTACTGTGAGAAATAAGATGTGGGGCTGCCAGCACCTTGATCACTACCTGACCCCGTTGTCCTGGCCAACATTCCCCTTCCCATAAAACCAGTTCATGCAATTGTCTAAGGCTGTGTGTGGATATTAATGTATAAAATAGCTGCCACTACTTGTTCAGTCACTTCACTACCAGTCTAGTATTGCTTGTAAAGCACTTTGGGATACAATGTGTATGAAGACCACTATATAAATGCTAATTCTTATTATTATTTTCCATGGAAAAAGAAGACAAGACAAGCATATATTTGAGTTTTGAGAAAGTATGAACTCTAACATTGGACTGCACAAGAGCTTTACTACAAAAAAAGTGGTGGCTGTAGGGGGTGGTGAAGGGTGTGGCTGCACCCCCCCCCATATAGTAACATACTTGCTTGCTGTTGCATTTCCCTTTATTGAAGAAGTTTGATTTATTGATTGTATAAATATTTACATTCAAACTATGGATTACATTTGTAGGTGCTGTCAAAATGTACTAGAAAAGAATAATAGCAGAAAATATAAAGGTTTAATAAAATGTTAAAAGTGCATATTAAGCATGCACACCACCCCAACACCCCACTGTAGCATTCTGGATCCACCATAACCACTAGACCACCAGGTTATTCAAGATTTGTACTGCACTGTGGTTTGTCACAGAAAATCGGTTGGATTAAAACACATTTTCAGCATGTTAAAGTAAACAAAATGAACAGAACCATAGCCTGACATGTGCATTATACAAAATAATGCACTTGGTTTTGACCATTTAAGTGAAACAATTCTATACAAAGGGAAAAAAAAAACTAGTTTGCACTATAGAGAGCCATATATCTCACGGACTGGCTCAAATGATGTCATCACATAACATATTTGGCGGCCATTTTAGGAAGCAGGTAAGACAGTTTGTTTTTTTTTAATTGGAAGGCTGATTTTACAATTTTCAAATGCTCTGGAACCACATTTAGGTCAATTATGTAAATGTAGTTTTAGCATTAATGAATACTGCAGCCTTTCCTTTAGTCACTTACAGATTCAGATTTTTGAATAGTTTGTTGTCAAAATGTTGTTTAGGTATCCTTTAACTTTCATGAATATGAAGATAAATTACTGTAACTTAATAAGATAGTATACAGGTAAATTAGAATCAGACATATAATTGAGTAGAATTGTAAATCTGTATTTTTAAATATATTATCTCCCTCACCAAGTTAGGAATAATAAATCCCGGGAGTCATGTGATGCCATGGTCTGGGTAGTAGCTCTCTGACTGTGCTTCTGCTCACTCCTGTTATTAATCGCTATTTTAAATTGAAATTCATTGATTTTTGAAGTTGTTTTTTTTTTTTTTTTACCAGGAGAGACACACTAGGCTAAAAGCTTGTTTATAGGTGCGACCTGTGAGCATATGGAAGTTAAATGACTTGCTCAGGGTCAAACAGTATGCAAATACAGACTGTGGGATTCAAACCTAGGTCTCCAGGTTTGCAGCTCAGAGCCTTAAACCACTGTGCTATACTGCCTTCTTAAGTTATATTTGTAAAGGCTGTGTTTGTAGTTGCCCTTCATCTACTGCTGTGGTTTCTTGTACGAAAGATCGGCCCTCATGGAGGCAAAAATGCAGCAAGTGCCTCCATGACACACACCACCTGCGACACCCGATAAATATTCTAAGCGCTCTAAGGGCCAAGGTTCAAATGACAGATGCTCAAGCACTGTGAGCCAGGTGCCTGCTCTGCTCACCAAGGAAAGAGTTCTTATCCGAGTTCCAGCCATTTAGGACTCCCTTCAAGAGTTTACTGCTGAGTTGAAATATTCACCTTGGATTTGGGAAGCATGAACACGCCGTATCAGGGACATGGAAGCCTGCATTTTCCCTGAATCAGTGGCGGGATCACTTGGATATGGAAATCTGCAATCGCAGGCACAAACTGGCTAAGATGGAAAATAAGTTGGAGGATCTAAAAGGGAGAAGTCAACATAACAACATTATTATATTTGGCCTCCCTGAAGATACGGAAGATTCAGATCCTGTCCTCTTTGCCCAAAAGCTCCTCATTAGAATTGCTGGGCCTTCTCCAAACCATCCTACCTATATTATTGAACAGGCACATTGATCACTTCACCGCAAACCATCAGAGGGTTCCCTGCCTAAACCCTTTATCATGCAGATTCTGGATTATTTGGACAAACAACACGTTCTGCAGAAGGCTCGGGAGCATCATGAAATCTTGTGGGAAGGAAGCCGGCTGAGATTCACTCAAGACCTACCTGCAACTATGTGTCAAAAGAGGTCTGCCTACCATTCTGTGGTAACCAGATTAATTGTTGCTGAGATCTGTTTTTGGGTTCTCTATCCAGCTTGACTTCAGGTCTTCGTGCAGTGGTCCTGGCATTCTTATGATTCTGCCAAGCAAGCAGTTAAAGAGCTCAAGATTCTCCTCCCTGATCTGTACAAAGATCGCTGAATGCAAGTTAAGTGCCACTACTTTTGCTCTATTCTGCATCTGTGCTTTCTAGTTTGTAAAATCTTTGCCCGTATTACTATTCTGCATTGATTTAAGACTGTAGATTGAACAAGGAACCCTTCTAGAACTTTCTAGCCTGTTGCCATTTTGGGTCGGACTAATGTTTGTTTCATGGGCTGCTAAATCTTATTGACCATCTCTATGCCTCTCGAGACCTCAGGTTTCTGGGGCTTAAATAGAGGGTATGATTTCCTGTGGTTGCATCAATGCTTCTTCTCTGTTTTTAACTGTATCTTCAATGAGAACTGGCACAGTATTCTATTTCGATGCAGGATCCTGGATCACACAAGGATCCCTCTTTGAAGGATGACCTCCAAAAAGCTCAAAGTCTCCTTTCCAGAACTCTACAAGGTTTGCTGACTATGAACTACAGTATTAAGGAACATCACTCTGGCTCTGTTCTGAGACTGTGGTTTTTATTTGCTATGTTGCCATTTTGCTCGTACTATAATTCTGCATCGATTCAGCAATAGGGGTAGATTAAGGATTCCTTCTAGATTTCCCTGGAATGCTGTTTTTGTGAGTCAGACTGATATCACTTTTCTGAGCTGGCTGCTCTCATTGAACAGTCCTGTGACTCTCAGGTCTCCTGATTTGTGGAACTGAACAGATGGTATAGTTTCATGCAGCAGTTTTGTTGCATTTTCCTTGATTTTGCCACATTCTTGAGGAAAGACGCTAAAGTCACTTATTTCGATCTGGGTTCCCGGATCGCAAACTGGACCCTTTTCAAAAAGAGGACAATGTACTGCTTTTTTCTTTATGGGAATTCTGACACAGACACTGACCCTGTGTACTGCCTGGTTTCTATAGACTCTACTATGGTCTTCCTTCCTTTATTGTTGCCTCAATAGATGTGAGTAGTGAGTGGATTTCCATCTACCAGCTGATAATTGGGGTAATCAGTTTTATTTCCCCGTCCTTGTTAGATGCACTTCATGGACCTTATGTGGCATAGCTTATATTGAATTGGTATTCCAGATCAAATTGAGAACTAAGTGCAAGGGAAGATGTTCTGCTGCACTTTTCCTTGTCTGCTCCATTATTTGTGGAAAAATACACTCACATAAGTTGATCATTGGTCTCCTGTTTCAAGCGTTTCCTCATTGGTGAATGGACTTGTAATTCTGTCATTGAGTGGACTTAATATTCTTAGTTGGCGCCTTGTCTCTTATGCGTACCTCTAAGGTCTATAAGCCGAATGATTTATGTTCATGGTACCCGTTCTTATGGAACCTTATTTGATCTTATGGAGGAGTCTGGACCTGTTGAAGCTTGCTTGTTGAACATCAATCTTTATTGATCCTGGGAATGGTTTCTGGATTTAATTTGGGTAAATGGGTGCATCTAGATTTATTACCTGGACCAAAGGATTAGATCTCTGAATAGTAACACTTTGTTTAGAGGATAGCAATATTATTTTATGAACATACAAAATTGCCAGCAGATATAGGCCATTTGGTCTATCTAGTCTGCTCAAGTGTGCAGCACTTCAGTCCATTAGGCTGCAGCTCCCCTTCATATGCCCTCCCTCCATCTTGCCCCTCCTGGTTTGTACCCTCTCCTTGAATCTGTCCCACACCTTCTTGAAGCTCCCAACACTCTGCAGTGATACGATTTCCTCTGGCAGAGTGCTCCACCCTGCCACCACCCTTTCTGTGAAATAGTGCCTGCTCTGTTCCCTCTTGAACCTGCCCCCTTCCAACTTCATAGAGTGTCCCCTAGTTTCCCTTCTGCCCTTCAGACTGAACATACACCTGGTTTCTACTCTGTTCAAACCTTTCAGGTACTTGAAGGTCTCAATCATATCCCCTCTCTCCCTTCTTTCCTTCAGGGTATACATATTGAGCTTGCTCAGTCTCTCCTCATATGGTCTGTCCCCCAACCCCAGGATCATTTTTGTTGCATGCACCATGCCCCTCCAGTAGTTTGATGCCCCTTTTCGAGTAGGGTTGCCAGAACTGCATGCAGTACTCTAGGTGTGGTTTCACCAGGGACCTGTACAGGGGCAAGATGATCTCCTCACTCCTGGAAGTAATCCCCCTTGCTATGCAACCCAGCATCCTGTTTGCCTTCACTGCTGCCTTCCTGCAGTAAGCAGAGTGGTTCATCTCCCCAGTTACCAGCACTCCCAGATCTTTCTCCTCCTTGGATTTTGTGTCCTGGGTTCTTGCCTCCTAAATGCATCACATTGCACTTCTTGGCATTGAAACCAAGCTGCCAAGTGTGAGACCATGCCTCCAGTTTTGCCCAATCCTCCTGAAGTACTTTTGCTCCCCATCTACCTCGGCACAAATCTTTGTGTCATCTCTGAAGAGACTGATCTTGCTCTCAATCCCTAGTGCAATGTCAGCTATGAAATGTTAAACAGAACCAGTCCCTGCTCAAGCCCTGTTGTACACCATTTGTTACTGCCTGGGTTCAGATGCCTCCCCCTCACTACTACCTTCTGCTGTCTACCCTGCAGCCAGTTCTTGACCCATCTGACCAGTTTCTTCCTGCTCCCAGACTCTTTAACTTGCAGGTCACCTACCATGTGTCACTGAATCAAAGGCCTTGCTGAAATCCAGGTAGAGGACTTCAACCGCATAGAAACATAGAAACATAGACTTTGACGGCAGATAAAGACTGCTAGGCCCATCTAGTCTGCCCATTTCCCTACCTACAGGATAGGCCGCAGATCCTAGTTAACCAACAGCCTATATCTTCCTACCCCACAAGAATTGCCTTATGTCTGTCCCATGCATTTTGAATTCTCCCACAGTTTTAGACCCCACAACTTCCTCAGGAAGGCTGTTCCATGCATCCACCACCTCTCTGTGAAATAATACTCCTCACATTGCCCTGAACTGCCCTCCTTCTATCTTTAAATTGTGTCCCCTTGTTCTTGCAAGTCTCTTTTTCTGAAAGATGCTATCCTCTTGGACTTTGTTGATTCACTTGAGGTACTTGAAAGTTTCTATCATGTCCCCCCTCTCCCTTCTTTCCTCAAGGGTATACATATTAAGCTCCTTTAGTCTCTCTTGATACGGCTTCTCTTGCAGACCCTGCACCATTTTAGTTGCCCTCCTCTGGACTGCCTCTATCCTGTCTATGTCCTTGTGCGAGATGGGGTCTCCAGAACTGACACAGTATTCCAGATGGGGTCTCACCAACGTCTGTACAGAGGATAACAACTTCCTGTTTTCTGCTGCTGATGCTCTCCCTATACATCCCAGTATTACCTAGCCTCTCCTACCGCCTACTCACATTGCTTGCTAACCTTAAGGTCATCTGATATGATTACTCCCCAGGTCCCTTTCTTGTTTTGTTGTTGTTACTACCTCCCCACCATTGTGTATTCTTCCCCTGGGTTCTTGTTTCCCAGGTGCATTATTTTGCACTTTTTTGCATTGAATCCTAGCTGCCATATGTCTGACCATTCCTCCAACCTTGCCAAGTCCCTTTTCATCCTTTCCACGCCTCCCTGTGTATCAACCCTGTTGCAGATCTTTGTGTCATCTGCAAAAGGGCATACTTTTCCTTCCAGTCCCTCTGCAATGTCACTGATGAAGACATTAAAAAGGACTGGACCCAATACTGAACCCTCAATGTCCCCACTAGTAACACTCCCTTTCTTCAAGTGGACTCCATTTACTATTACCTTCTGTGTCCTGTTGTCCAGCCAATGTTTTACCCAGGCTACCACCCTGGGACCCTCCCAGGCTGGTTAATTTGACTAATAATCTTTTGTGTGGACTGTGTCAAATGCCTTGCTAAAGTCTAGGTAAGCCATGTCCACAGCCCCTCCTGGTCTACTACTTTGGTCACCCAGTCAAAGAAATCTATTAGATTATCTGACATGACCTTCCGCTGTGAACCCATGCTGCCTTGGATCCTGTGCTCCACTGACCTCTAGGTACTCAACTATTCTTTTCCTTCAGAGTGACTCCATCACTTTCCCTACCACAGAGGTCAGACTGACAGGTCTGTAGTTTTCTGCCTCTGTCTTGGTCCCACTTTTGTGAAGGGGAATCATCCGCCTTCCTCCAGTCCTCGGGTACCACACCATCCTCCATGATTTATTAAAAGAGTAGCCAGTGGTTTCACTAGTTCCTTCCTTAATTCTTTTAGAATTCTGCGGTGAATTCCATCAGGACCCATTGCTTTGTCCACCTTCAGTTTTAGGAGTTCTTGCAGAACCTTTCTTCTAATGAAAGGACTGGGATCGACCCCTATCAAGAGTGCTTCTGTTAATTGGATTAGCACTCCCCCTCCTCTTTTTGAATACTGAACAGAAATATTCCCGGTATTCCTGCTTTCACTGTCCCACTCTGCCCACCCACCACCATTCATTCTATTCAGCTCACTATCCTCCTTGTCTTTCTCACGCTGCTGATGTACCTATAAAAGGTTTTTATCCTCTAACTGAGTTGGCTATCTTTTCCTCAGTTTGGGCCTTTGCATTCTGACTTCCCTCCCGCTTCTTTCTGCCTTAACTGGTACAGCTCTCTGTTCTACTCCTTCTGTGTTTCCTTATACTTCGGAATGCTATCTTTTTCTTCCCTGACTTTCACAGCCACCTCTCTTGAGAACCATAGTGGCTTTTTCTTTCATTTTGATTTGTTTATTTGCTTCACACAAAGGCTTGTTGCCTCTGTGATGGCAGTTTTGATAATTCCCCATTGTTGCTCCACACCTCCTTCTAGCCTGTTTGCTAGTGCTTTTCTGAGGCACTCTCCCAGCTTGCCAAAAGTCAGCCCTCCTAAGTCCAGTACCCTCACTTTTGTATGGCTTGACTCTGTAGCTGAGTTTAACGTGAACCACACTGTTTGATGGTCACTTGTCCCCAGCAAGTGATGGACGCATGTCCCCTGTCCAGTGCCCTCATAACCCAGTAGTAAAAATCAACTAAGTTCATCTGGCACGATCTGCCTGAGACAAACCTGTGCTGCTTGCTGTCCTTGAGGTTGTTATTCCCAAGAAATTGCACCAGCATTTCCTTGAGGATTGCCTCCATCAGTTTTCCCACAATTGCAGTAAACTCACCGGTCTGTAGTTCCCCGGTTTATCCTTGGGCCCACTCTTATGGAGAGGTACCACATGTGCTTCCCTGCAGTCCCTGGGCACACACCCCATGTTCAGAGAGGTATTGAACAGATTTGTGTGTTTCCCTACCTATACCCTTGCACTTGCTATATTCTGGCAATTTAATATAAACTGGTGGGGAACATATTAGATTTGTGGTTTATCCAGATTGCTGTTTTACCGATACCATGATCAGTTTGTGCAATATTATTTTTTTGCTCTTATTTTAGGGTCCACAGTTTGGTTCAATATGCATGGGATATAACTTTTTATGTAAAGTGACGAAATTCTAAGAACATTGGACAACAGGGGGAAGTTGGAGAAGAAATTAGCTGCTCTGTGCTGATGGATATCTTGAACTGGGTTGGGGTTTGGATCACTTACTTTTTTGGGCAGGGGGAGGTTGCCTTGCCTTGGTTTAGAAAGTACCTGCTACATTTGTGCTTTATATGGGTGGAGGTAGCACCCTTCTGCTTTAAGTTAATAGTCTGTCTTTATCAAGGAGGGATTAACTATTCTGTTCCCTCTTGGATTATTGTATTCAGTTTACATGGTATAGCAGGGGACTTAGATAAATTTAGTGGTATAGGGGGATTTGGTTTTTTATTGGTGTGTAATGTTTTTTGGGGGGGTGGAGATGGTTTTTATTGATACTGAAAAATGTAGGGGGATGGTGGAGTTGACCTCTATGGGGAATTTTCTACTATGCTCTCTACTGCAAAGGTTGTTATGCATGTTGTTGTCAAGCTGTTATAATGGCTAGCTTTTTATGTTATGTCTCACGGAATGTTAAAGGAGCCCGTTCCCAGGTCAAACATTATCAAATACTTAAACATGATGCAGTTATAATGTAACATAGCCTTTTGCTGGAAACCCACCTCCTCTCTACAGAGGTAACTTACTTCATAGGCAGTCGGTGGGTCAGGTTTTCGCAGCAGGGAACAGCATGGCCAGTAGGGGTGTGGCTATTCTAATTAACAGGAATATTAGCTTTCAATGTAACCAGAGTCCCTTGGATCCCCAGGGGAGATATGTCTTTGTTAAACAGGTAATGGACCAAGTGGAAGTTGTGCTTGGTAGTGTTTATGGCCCAAATTCGGATGATCCCTCCTTTTTTATGGAACTGGCATCGCTTCTCACTCCATTTCTTCCGATCCCACTGATTGTTGGGGGGGGGAC
Organism: Neoceratodus forsteri; assembly: GCA_016271365.2. Taxonomy (NCBI): domain Eukaryota; kingdom Metazoa; phylum Chordata; order Ceratodontiformes; family Ceratodontidae; genus Neoceratodus; species Neoceratodus forsteri. Next base: position 83,680,018 of record CM028138.1, read on the forward strand.
TGGAACATTTCCTTCACCCAAGATCTGGATTGGACCAGCAGATCCCTGGTTGGCTTGTCCCCTGTTTAGTGCTTCATCCATGATATGTTGGAAGCCTTAGGGCTCTGTGATCCATGGTGGGTACTTCACCCTCAGATCCAAGAATATACCTTTTACTCTTCTGTTCTTGGGTCATATTCTCAAATTGATTATATTCTGATAAGTCAAGCAGGGATGAGCAGAGTGCTGGACAGTGGGATTGCTCCCAGGGTTCTGTTGGACCATTCCTTAGTGTGGTTGAAGCTTTCCTTGACCCCCAGTATTCAGAGGGACACGTCGTGGAAGATGAATAACCAGCTTCTTAAAGATAAATATGTTGTTACTAGAATTGGAGAACTAATTGAGGTGTTTACATCCCAAAATGCTGGTTCCATAGTTAGAGGGATCTAGAATGTTGTGCTTTTAAATGCTTTCTAGGGAGAATTTATTTGCCTGGTATCTAGCAGAAACAACTCCACATGAAAGAAGCTTCAACTTTATTACACCATATTAATGAATTAGAACACTCTTTATCTTCTCAAGCTCCTGATGAGGTTCATAAGGAGTTGTTACCCCTTTGAGATAAATTTGCTGATCTCCTATGAGAAAAGGCAGAGTACACTATTTTAAAAATGCAGTCCAACTATACTGGTTAATGGGAGAAGGTGGGCCATTTATTAGCCCTCTGACTTCAAAAACAGGAGGTTTCCTGCTTGATTTGATCTATTAAGTTGACAGATGGAACTGTTAAAATTTTATCTCAGGATAGTGGGGCCTATGCACCAATGGGTGGGAATTACACATCAAAAGTGCATATCCCACCCATGGAGCTCTGCAGCTGTGGACAGGTGCAAACCGCAGCATTCACCACTGCCAGCCAACTGTCCAAGGTCCTACTCTCTCCAGCACATGGGTCCATGCAGGTCCATGGGTGGCCATGGGCGGAGCTGTGCAGCTAGGCTGGCATCCATCCCTGATCCCTCAGTGGATCCCATACTCAGTGGGGGAGTGTTGGCTATGCTCCCCCCATGGATGTCCACATGGCCAGTGGCCATGGACATGAGAGGTGGGATGTGCCACTGGCCATGCCATGCCCCCAGTATGTCAGGGTGGTATGGGGTGGGGGGCAGTGCCACAAGGATGCGTATGTGTGTGGGGGTTTGCAGTAGCCCACTACACCATCCTGAGCATGGGGTGCCACAGAGGCAATTGGAGGGTCTCAGCGGACCAGCGGATGGTGCCCCCATGAGTTGGTGGAGAGTTGGCAGACACAGGGATGGTGGGGAGCATGGCTGGGTGCTGCGGTCAGGAGCCCCTTCTAGCCAGTGGTTGTGGAGGTAGTGTTCCCCTTGGTGTGGGATGGATGTGTGGGGCACATAGGGAACTTATGGTAGAGATTACCCTGGTGTACCAGCTACCCCCTACGCACCCCAGTGCACAGCTCTAGGCAGCTATGTGCATGTTGCATAGTGCTGGCATACCCCATCTGCCCTGTGCATAGGAGTCCATGCAGGTTGGGGATTGGGTGTGTGGGGGCTGTGCTGCCCCCTTAGTGCATCCCGTGTGAGGAGCGCAATGGGTGCAGAGTGTCTCCACGCCTCACATACATGGTGCAGAGGTGCTTCACTCCTTTGAGCATAGGCTCCATTGTGCTGGAGTTTGAATTCTACTATGAAGAGCTTTATGGACCCATGGCTCATCTGCCAGCCAACTTAAAAGTTGACGAATATCTAATTATTATACAATGGCAAGAGAGAATCCTATTCCCTGATTGGTCAAGCTGGGACTGGAGCCGGGATGTTATCCCAGCATAACATCCCAGCTGTAGTCCCAGTACACTCGGGACCACATAAGTAATTGAAAAAGAACTGCTCCGCAACCATCTCTATGAGCAGCTTCGGCAACCCGTGTTCTGCTCAAAATCGGTGGTCCCGGCCCAGCTCATCAGTGACACACAATTTAATTGTTCTGCTTAAAAGAACTGTAAATGCCCCAACCCCACCACACACACACAAATATTCTTTTAAAAAAACTGTAACAGAAAGACGAGAGTGGGCAGCGAGTGAATGAGAAAACAGCTATTGAAACTGCCACCACGCGGCTCTCGCTCACATGCTCGCACTTGAAGGAATTTCCTTATATTATTTTATTTCAAATCTATGAAGTAAACAAACTAAAATCTTCTCCCAACCAAGTCCTGACATTCATTTCTGTAAGCACATCCTCCTGGCACCAGTCGGACAGCGGAAACAGAGGAAACCACATGCGGCTGGAGGTATACAATGCCGCAGATCCAGACGGCAGCTGAAGGAGCAAAGAATGGGAAACACAGATGCAGAAGCAATATGAAAAAAATAACAAATGCAAATGTTACTGTGGGGAAGTACATACCTACAGAAGCAGCAGCTTAGTCTGATATGATAGACTTTAACAGCAGCTCCACCCACTGGTCACAACAGTAAAACAGCACTATTTTTTTAATAAGTACCTACACATGAAATAAACAACAAAAATCCAGTTTAAATATACTTTTTTATCTTTACATTTTTTTTTACAGTAGTGAGCCATTGTATAATAGGAATAATGCCCTCCAGGGTGGGTGTTATGCTGGGATAACATCCTTCTTGAGTTGGATGCCTCGCCACTGGCCTCGGCCCAACCACCCAAGCGGATATTATCCAAACACAACCTACTCGGGCATTATTCTCCTATCTCCCTCACAACACTAACAGCTGCACAATAAGCTTATCTGGTTCAGCCTTTGACTCCTTCTGAAATCATGTCAGCCATTGATAGCCTGGCCCTTGATAAGGCACCTGGACCTGATGTTTTTTTTGTCTAATTTATATAAGCTATTTGCTAAGGAACTGGTACCCTTGCTACATTGTTGTTTTCTTTATCTGTATGAGGCTGGTACTTCAGACTCCACCGTACTTGAGGCCATGATTGTCTTACTTTAAGCCAGGTCATGCACCCAACAAGGTCACTAGCTCAAATATATATCTTTATTGAATTATGTGTTAAATTTATCAAAGATTCTGGCCTCAAGGACTGATGCAGTCTGAGCTGGGCTCATTAGTCAAGAACAGGTGGAGTTCATGCCTACCCATTCTTCAGTAGACCACCTATATAAATTCTGTTATATTGTTTTCACATCCAGGGACTCTGTCATTTCTATGGTGTTGGTCTCCCTGTACACAGAAAAAGTATTTGATAGAGTCAATTGGAACTTTCTGTTTCTTACCCTACAGAAATACTCTAATCCAAGTGCAAGAATCTATTGCAATGGGGTGTTCTCTTCCAATTTTGTGTTACATTCTGGCCCTCAACAGGGATGCCCACTTTCCACTCCATTACTTAATTTATATCTGGAACCCCTGATTCAGAAGCTTAGGGCTGATCCAGAGCTAACTGGGATGGAGGTGGGCTACAAGTCCCTTCAGCTTTCCATATATGTAGATGACATCTTATTCCATGTTACTTACCCTCAAATTGCTATTCCAGCTGCACTGCAGATTATTGAGGAATTTAGCCAGATCTCTAACTACAGATTTAATCTCAATTAGTCTGAGGTTATGCCTATTACATCAGTTATTGTAAAATAAAATATTATATCCCTTGGCTGAGTTGGGCTCCTCAGCAAATTAAATACTTAGGCATTTATCTTACAAGGAAGTGTCCCTCTACAGAAACTGAACCTTGATGACTTGATAGTCACTACAGCAGGATCCAAAGAGGTGAAAGCCCTTCCACTCACACTATTTGGGAGGATCAATATTGTCAAAATGAATGTCCTTCCCAGATTGTTTTAGCCCATCAATATGCTCAACTTTGGCTTCCTCTCGTGGTTCCAACGTATTCAAGGTTACTTTCAGACTTTATTTGGTCTAATAAAGCTCTGAGGAGATCTTATCAAAAGCTGACTGCCCCCAAACGGCACAGTGGTCTTAGACTTCCACACTTTACTGTATACTGTTTTGCTAGTTATGCTAGTAAGTTTTTCAGGTGGTTTGCCCCAACTCCCCAGGCCTGCTCATCCACTTATGTCCCTATTTGTTTGGAATTGTAAAGTGAACTGATTAGTAAGGCTGGTCTTTCCCCATAATCTATGCTTTTTATTTTTCTGAAGGCACTCCCTGGGGATCTCAGAGACTCTGTGATAGGCACTTTGGTCCATGTTTATTTGCAGTTTTAGTCATTGTTGAAATACCTGTTCACTAAAGATGTTATGAAGCCTGTTTTAAGAAATCCTAACTTTAAAGTTGGGGACCGAGTAATGACTGAAGCCTGGTTGCCTCAACTGGCAACTGCTAAGGTTTGTGATCTACTTCATTACGGGATTCTACGCTCCTCTGTGGATATCCAGGAACATTGTCATCTGGACAATGCAGCAATCTTTAAGATATTCCAGTTGCATCATGCCTTCATGCAGTGGTTCAGGTCTGGTCTTTGGGAGATTGATCAGTCTGAGTTCCTGCAATCCATTAAAGAATTAATCTTAAAGCCACATGCAGTGGCCACCTTGTATTCCCTTTTCTTTTCTAAATTATTCCCCAAGTTAGACGGAACTTCTTCACATTAGAATGTCAGTTTTTCTTTTAGCCCCATTCAGTGGCAGAAAGTCTGGAAAGACCTTTACACTTATGCTTCCCAAGATAAATTGCAGCTTACCCAGTTTAACATACTGAATAATATGTATTTCACACCCACGAAACTTGCTAAAATTGGTAGTTTACCATCTCCTCTCTGCACTAGACATGGACAAGATGATAGTACTCTCTTACATATCTGTTGGACTTGTCCTAAAGTAGCTCCCTTATGGAATTTAATTGAAACTAAAGCAGATCCGCTATTAAGGATAACCGACCTCTTTACACCAGCGGTATGTATAATTGGTGATTACAACTCGATTCTGGTTAGAGAAAGAAAACACTACATGGCCTTAATTTCTCTTTCTGTGAAGAAGGTGGTTTTACATCATTGGCTTGATCAGGTTCATATTTCATATAGGGAGTGGTTGCAGGAGATCTTGTTTAATCTCCGTGTAGAGCGCATGATTGCAAGCCTCTGAAATAGATCTACAGTACAGTATTTGATAAACGATGGAGTAAACTACACACTCTCTGTTCTGTACTACTTTATGTATTTTCTGCAGATGCGATTTTTTGAGAGTTGTAGGTCCTGGGTTGGCTCAATTCCTCCTTGTACTACCTATTTACTATAATTTGTATCATGGAATCAATGTGCTGCATTTTGTTGGTCACTCCACCAGGGGGGATAAAGGTGAGGAAGGAGGGAGGATAATTACTTTGTTTGGTTTTGCCTTACTGTCATGTTGTATTTTGTCATATAATTTTAATAAAGTTCATTTAATTAAAAAAAAGGAATAGTAAATCCCCCTTCCAACTTTCTCCCTCCTGGACTTCAGAATACTAAATGGTCCCCCCACCCCCGAGTTGCTGCACTGTCATTACTTTGCATTGTCTTTGTGATATGTGGTTTGGGGTGTCAATGTTTTGGGATACTTTGGTCGCAAGTTTTGCTTTTCTTTTTCAGATAAAATATTATTCAACTTGCAAAACCATATCATATATAATATAGCATAACATTCAACATTAAAACAACAGTTCAATATTTCCTAAAGACTAGCAGCCATGTTGTTGCTCTGATAGTTTCCATAGAGAATTGATGTTGCAACTTAAAACAGACTTTAACCATGCACCAAGAAAATATGAATTTGTAAGATATTTTTATTTATTCTTTTATTTATTTAGTTTCTAGGAAAGTACCTGTGATCCCAAGGCTTTTTACAGAGGTTCCACATAATAACAAACAACAATGGTACAAATACAAATACAGAGGTTTCACATCAAAAGTCTGCAAATGGTACAAATTAAAATGATAGATCCATGCTACATACAGGATAAAGATATCACACAAAAATACTAAATACAAAACAAAAATACACAATCAAGTTCATTTGGTACAAATTATACAGTTATGCAGATATAAACAATTGCTTTGAGTGAAGATTTTATTCAGTAGTACACAGGATCTAGGTCACATTGGCCCAGTTATGAAAATAATACAGTTAACAAGATAGGTTGTTTCAGGATGCACAGTGAGTATCAGATTAACAATTAAGTAAATAGGTAGGCCTCCTATCTAGGTAGCCAGAACATGTTAGGGCAACAGTTCTATTGTCTGAAGTGCTACTAAAATAGACAGCAGGAGGACTATGCTACCAGGGGCAGAAGGGTGAAGCAGAGTCCCAGGAACCCCGAGGGAGGTAGGAGACTTATCAGGCAGGAGAGGGGGATAGTAAAAATAAACACAGGGAGGTGGGAGACTTCTCACGGTGGGGTAAAGGAGAGACGACAGAGAGAGGAGAAAGGGCTAGGGGTGGAGGATTGAGATGGGGGTGAGCGAGAGGAGGAGAGGACAGAGGGAGGGTAGCAGGGGAAAGCCAGGGCAGAGAAGGGTGGGAAGGGGAGGAAACCAAGGGCAGAAGAAAACAGGAGGGTAAACAGGGAGGGGGAGGAGAGCGGAGGTGGGATAAGGAGGATCACTGGGAAGCAGGGCACAGAGGAGGAGGGAGATTAGGGGAAATGAGAAGGAAGGAGGGGATATCCAAGAGGGTAGAACAGAAAAAGAAAGGGGGGGCAGCAAATCCGGGGTAATGGGAAGTCATTAGGCTGATAAGGGAAGAGTAGATGGGGTGGAGATCAGGTCCCACAATTGCAGTTGCTGTTTGAGGCTAGGACTGTGCAGAGTTTTGATTTAAAAGGTCCTAGCTTTACTTCTTTCATGATGTCTATGTCAAGCACATTGAGCCATAGCGGTGCCCGATATTCATAGGACCATTGTCCTTGCATGGTTCGACAGAAGGGGACACTAAGAGTCAAATTGTTTAGCCCCCCTGGTGCTTCTGGAGGTGTTAGGTCAGCTAAGAAGGCTTTGTAGGCCCAGAGTGGTAAGTCCAAGTGCAAATTTCTTGGTGAGAAGGCAAACTTGATAATGAATGTGGCTATCAAAGTTGAGCCACCCCATCTGAGTGTATAGTTACAGGTGTGGAGAGCCAGGGTGCACCTAGAACTAGATGACATGCTTTATTAAGCGTTGTTCTGATACATTTTAGGGAGGATTGGGAGGCAGCCCCATAGTCGATCACTGAGAGCACTGAGCTGTTTACCACTGTTTTTAGTGCTTCAGTAGTAAGACGCTGGTGTCTGTACAGTAGTCCCAATTTTGTGTTAGCTGACCTTGCAACTGAGTCAATTTGGTGGCTGAATGAAAGGGTGCATTCCATCGTCACTCCCAGGTATTTAAAAGTTTGACCATTTCAAGAGGGGAACTCTGTTTAAGAATGTGAAGGTGGTGGAGTACGGTGTTTGTTACTAGATAATGCGAACAACATGGTCTTGGTTTTTTGTAATTAAGGAGTAATTTGGATTGGAGGAACCAATGTTCTACTGATGTGAAGTCAGACTGCATTTGCTATTCAAGCATAGTGGGGTTGGCATTGCATGAATATAGGACCGTGTCATCTGCATAAAGCGACGTGGTCATTTACTGATTATGGAGGTTGTTTAGAAATAAATTGAACAGTAGTATTTAGGCAGCAAAACAGGCAATATCACTGGATATTATACACCACAGCATATAGGACTGACAGCATTGCAAACATTTAGAGTAAACCATTTGCTAGAGAACCTCAGGGTCTGCACTCAATCCCCCAACCCCATTATTAACTGAAGATCCTGCTTATGTGACAGCATTTGTCAAAAACTGAGGTAGAGACTACAGATACTGTTATAAACAGCTAGTTTGCCTGCTGAAAGGTGGCTGAGTCATTCATAGTGGGCCAAGATGCCAACTGCTTGCTTCCACAGAGTCAGTGTGGGAGATCAATAGACTTCAACACTGCAGGTGTGCGTCTAGGCTTCAGCGCATACTGCCCCAATCCACTTCTTTAAGAGGAAATGCAGATACACAGTAGGTTGTTTAGGAGAGCCCCATGATATATAGCTGAGAAGATGGAGTAAAGTTAACTCCCAAGACTTTCTGGCAGGTGTAGTGATCCCCAATCCAGAAGTCATGAAGGTCAGGGCAGGTTGCTAGGATATGCAGCAAAAAGCTGTCTGCAACTTGGCATCACCAACATCGCTGTTAACCAAGTTCAGATTATGCAGCACTTGTGGTGTTCTGTACCAATAATGTAGCACTTTAGTTTGTATTAACCTTCCTCTAATGTCCCTGTAGTTTGTATGGATTGCTTTCTAGCAATGCTCCCAGTCCTCTGGGGTAAGCTGAGGGCCCAGTTTGCATTCTTATTGTTGCTGAGCTGTTAGAGTCTGAAAAGGAGGGGCATCACTCAGCATTTGATATATGGCAGCTGCTCTGCCCCTGACATTTTAAGCCAGAGGAGTGGTGATGCTGTAAGTGTAAAGACCACTCCTGTAGTATGTTGGGGTCTCAGATGGGTTTGTAGTACACCATGGAACAGCAGATATTTCCAGTGATCTCATCTAGGGAATCCTTTGTGTGTGCAGAGAATCTCAAAAGATTGCAGCTGTCTAGTAGAAGGGATCAACAGGTCGTGCACTCAAGAAGTACCCAAAGTGGCCCAGGTATTCAAGCACAGGGCTTTAGGATCAGTTATCAGTAGATTCCTCTATAGTTGCATAAACTCCACTGGTAGGAGGTATTGCGTAAGCTGTTTGCTGAATTGTTTCCATCCAGAACAGAACTCCATAAAAGTGGGAAAATACCTTAATTTCAATGGAAAAGAGTTACCTAGGAAAACAATGGAGGAAATATTACCCATGATGTTATTCTCCATCCAAACCCATAGAGGAGACGTTCAGCTATTTCTCCAAATCATCTGAGAGTCTGGACCTTGACAAAGGCTAATTGGTACCCTAAATCCTCAGAAACTGCCATCCTCCCCATTCTCAATGTGCATGTAGCTTCCAGTGGATATATCCCTTGGGGCTTCCCTTCCCAAAGAGCTTGTCTATTTTTGTGAACCAGTGTGATGGGTTAGGCAATGGTAGGAAGCTGATAAGAAAAAGTAATTTAGCTGAGGTAACTGTCTTTAGTGCCTTCAACTTTTCTAGGGGGGAACTCCACCTAGTACAGTCAGCCCACAAGGATTGGAGCAAGGGGACAACGTTATACTTAGAGATAGAGGCTAGGACTGCCAAGATTTTGACCACAAGATAAGTTATAACTTCAGAGACCAATCAAGCCAGATGTAGGAAAGTATCTGAAGGGCACTGCTTAGTCAGTGTGAGGATTTGTGTTTTGTTTTGTTACCTCTGAGGCCCACTACCTTCTCAAAGTCCTGTAGTGCCTGTATGAGTGGAGGCAGTGAGAACATGGGATCTGTAATGATGACTAGAAGATCATTAACAGGGAGGCTGGTTTCGTGGGTCCCTTCTCGCTATGATAACTTGAATCCTAGGATCTGATCTAATGGCCATCACCAGGGTTTGATTACCATTACAAAAGTAGGGGAGAAAGTGGGCTGCCTTACCTGGTGACCTTTTGCGTGGGAAAGGAGTGGAGAGGAGCCCATTAGTAGAAGCTCTGGTCACTGGGTCTGTACATAGGAGTTTGACCCATTTAAGGAAGCCAGGTCTACATCTGAATTTCAAAAGGTGCTGTGCAGGAAAGACCAGTCCACAGAATCAAACACTTTCACAGAGTCAATTGCAATGGCTGCACTGGGACCTGGGCTTCATGTCCAGACCTGATTAAACTGAACAAAGACCTTACATGATCTGCCCCCAGTCTGCCATTAATGAACCCCACCTGAGAAGGATGGATCAACTTAGGGAGATAGGCTTCAGATAAGAGGCCAGAATCATAGCCAAGACTTTGCAGTCTGAGTTGATCAGGAGATTGGGCAGTACTTGATGCAGATGATGTGGCCTTGTCCTTCATGGAAATAGCTGTAATGACATTAGCTGGCAAAGGTTGGCTGGGATGCCATCCTCAACTATGGCTTTGATGAGCCCTTTTATTATGGAAATTATCTCCTTTCCATGTTGGTCACATTCAGGCAGACTTGCTTTGTGTCATCCAGGCTAGGCAGCCTTAAAGCAGATTGGTAAGAATGTATGTCATCCTCTGAGAGGGGTTGTTGGAGGAGTACAGGTCTGCATAAAACTCCCTCATTCTGTTGTTAATATCCTGGGTCTTATGCATAAGGCAGCCATGTGCTGACCTGAGTCCAACAATGTGTTTTGTGGCTTGGATAACTCTAAGTTGGTATGCTAAGAGCTTGCCATCCCACTCCCCTCCCTCTCAATGTTGGTGTTTCAGCTGCATGAGTGCAACGTCTGCATACCTGGAAACTAGGGAGTTCAGCTTGCAGTTACAGTAAGCTGGTTATCTGCTGTAAGCTGAATTCCAGGATGTCAGAGTCATTGTGGAAGTTGCTCTCCCTGGTGCTGAGTTCTTCCACCAAGGCTTTCTCCTCTTTTTACAGTTCTTCCTCCTGTTTGCCACATGGCTAATGATAACTGCTCATGGAAACAGTTTTAGACTTCTTTAATTGAAGATGAAGAAGCATCAGTGGTCCCATTAGCTTGGAAATAAAATTCAGTTATATTGTGGATTAGAGCTAGAATGAGGGATTATTGAGTAACAGTGGGTCTAACCTCAAACTGGAGTACTTGATTTGGGACTGGGAGAGACCCACTGACACTGGCACTGGGGTAATGTGTTTCCTGTCTTGTCCTTGACTACTTTACAAATCAGGGATGGAGATAGAAGCCAGTGGTCTATCCAGCTATAGAACTGGTGAGCCACCTAGAAGAGAGATAGTCTCTGGCAGGGGGATGTGTCAGATGCCATGCATTCATGAGAGACAATCTTCCACTAACAAGTCCGGCACTACCCTGGATTCAGTTGGGGGACCAGGGACACGATTACTCTTATGGAGAATGCCATCCAACACCTGACTAAAATCTTGCCCAAAGTATAGGAAGTTTATCCAGATTGAGGTTTGCAAGAGTCTGCACCAGATTAATGAAGAAGGGGGTTGCATTCTTGTTTGAGCTGTAGACCCCCCCAATATTAAAAGACATATTCAGTGTCTCAACTTCTGTTAAAATCCAACATCCTTCAGAGTCCACATTTTGCCTAACCACTTTCCACTGCAATGTTCAATTGAAGAAAACAGAGACTCCCCCATCACCTGGAAATTACCAAGTATATATTGGTGCCCATCCATTGCCTCCTTAATTTGAATGCATCCCCCCATGACCGGTGGGTCTCCTGTATGATGGCTACATCAGCATGTAGCTTTTTGAAATGCATCAGAACAGCTTTACGCTTCACCGGGTAGTGGAGGCTCTTGAAGTTCCAGGTGACAAATGTACAGGTATCAAGCATCATTTTACTCTAATAGTGGCCGTGGGAATTGATGCCATGGGAAACAGATCTGATTGCAGAACAGAACAGTCCCACCATGGTACATTAATAAAACTGTGGAGTGGATACAACTGCAGTTGCCCTAACCAGAGAGTAAGATAAGCCCACCCTGCTGAGTCAACAATGGTTGGAGTGAAAAACCAAAACATACTATGAACAATGAGATTGAGCATCTCACTACTAAACCATTTAGTGGTACAATGAAACTGTAAAAACCATGGTAATCCCTCCCTTCCTCCCCATCTCCAAGCCCACAGGTCAGCACTTTCCATGTCCATGGAGTTACACACTCCAAGTGGAAATAGTGCAGACCAGGGTGTCACACACCAGTAGCTGGGGTGTGAAAAAAAGCACCTGCAACTTGGTGAGTTCTCTCCCCAAAAATTAAGGTCCTGTGACATATATGGGGCTTCTATTGTTATAAATGGTTCTGTGAAACCAGGGGAAAATTGTGGGAATTTCTGAAATCTGAAGCTCAAGTACTGTGATTTTAGGGCACTGTTTATAAGGGTACCTCTGGGTCTGGGATCTAAAAAGCTCAAAGCAATGTGTTTTCAGGGTACTGTTTATTTGGTTCTGCAGTACATAGAACTCAGAAGTTGCTTCAGGGCCTGAAATCCTAGCCACAGGAGTTTCAGGGTCTGGAATCTAAAGTCACAGGGGTTGGATACTGATATTTCGAGTGGGGGAATTTTCACACTAGGAGCCTGAAAACTAAAGCTTGCAATAAGCCAGAGGGAAAATAGGGGTGTACAAATTGGAGGGGTCAATGGAGTAGGGTCGGAGCAGGTCCGAGGCATAGTCCCTAGGCTACAATGGCTGAGGTCATTTTTGGGAAGACGGTGGACCGCACTGGTTGTGGGTTGGCCATGGTACTGGATATAGTTTGGAAAGTGGGGAGCTGTATAGTATGTAGGCAGCTTGCACAGCTGAGGGAGGAGGAGGTGAGATGATGGAGACAGATGCTAAACTGGGAAAGGGAGAGGAGTATAATGGAGGACAAGAGGGGCTCCACTGAGGGAGCAATAGAGATTAGAGGAGCTGTGGGGGGACAAGGAATGGTTAAAGGTGGAGCTGTAAGGGACAAGGAACACATACAGAAATAGGCTGGGGATGATGCTATGGAGAATGAAAGGAAAAAAAGGGATTATGGAAACAGGTAGAGAGGCAGGATGGCTCAAGTGGGGCTACAGGAATCCCAGATAGATGCAGCAAGGGATACAAGGGGAAACCAGAGAGAATGGCAGGAGGCTAAGTATAAAGGTCCAAAGCCTGCACAGAGGGCAAGGGAGGAGGAAGTCAAGGGTGGAGCCCCTGCCAGGTGGATACAGGAAGTGGGCTTGGAGCAGAAAACAGATATGCTCCACTAGGGGCACTAAATGGGGGAGAAAATCTGGAAAGTGGAGTTGAGGAGTGTCCAGGGGACATAGGAGAAGCAAGCATGAAGGAAGATGAAGGAAAATCGGAAAAGAACAAGGAGGGTAGTAAACATAGAGATAGGGGAGCAGGGGTGAATACACCCTAGAAAGGGCAAACCCAAAAGGGGTGGAGACAGGGACCTCAGGTTCAAAAGGGCTAGGGCTAGACAGGACCAGGAAAGGGAAAGTTCTCTTGGGAATTCAAGTAAGGCACAGCTAGGGACAAATCAAAGGGGAAGGAAAAAACTTGCAGATGATGGGGCAGAGGCAGGCAGCCTAGCAGTAAATGCCTACAGGGAGCATGGAGCAAGGGGTGCAGGGGATGACAGTCACCAGGAGATGAAACAGGCAAAGGGATAGTGAGAATAGGGTGGGAAATGAAATGGAAGGTGTTCAGAGAAGGATAGAAGGAAATGCAAACAGAATTTGATGGGGAACAGGGTCCTACTTGTTGGGGACTCTATAATAAAAGGAATTCGATGGGGGGCGGGGGGCAAGAATAGTACAGTATGGGTTAAGTGTCTGCCAGGCATGACGGCGGCAGAGTTCATTCACTATATCTCCTCAAGGGGGAAACAGCAGGATGAGAAAACACACCTGATGCTCCACCTGTGAACAAATGACCTGGTGGGAAAAAGTCTGTTGGAGGTGCAGGCAAGATTTAGAGCACTTCCTAGATACTGCAGCAGTCTGGGGTTCAAATTAGTGGCTTTCTTGGAGGTGTTGCCAGTACCAAAGGCTAATACTGATAGGAGGCTGAGGATTAAGGAATTCAATGACTGGCTAGTGGGGTGGTACAAGCAAATGGGGTATGGGTTTTGGTAGGATCCACATGGGGAAGAACCTATTTGCTCCAGACAGACTGCACCTGAATAGGAGGGTGCAGTAGTGCTAAAAGCAAATTAGGAGAGTTCATAAAAGAAACTTACAATTTAAACTAGATTGGGGATCCACACCACAAGGCAGGAGAAATAGGGAGATACCAGGCCTCCCCCCCCAGAATAGTGCTAAAATACTGGGCATGAGGGAGAATAGAGAAGGGGGGGTGGAGAGGGAACCTGGTGGAAGGGCTTAGCAGACAACACCTGGTGCTTAGCAAATAAGATGGTGGACTTGGAGGCCATCATGGGGGACGTAGGACTAGATATAGTAGCTATAAGCGAAACCTCATGGACAGAGCTGCACACCTGGGAAACGACTATCCCATGGATACAGACTGTTCAGAAGGGATAGGGAGGGTAAGAAGGGGGAGGAGTTGCTTTATACATTAGGGAAGGCATAAGTGTAACTGAAGGACAAGAGGAGAATGGGGAGACTGAGCTACTGTTGGTAATGCTAGGCAGGGGGACAGGAGAATCCTTGCGACTGGGGGTGGTATACAGGCCACCTATGCAAGGGGAGGAGGGTGATCAATAGTTAATTTCAGCAGTCACAAGGCTGGCCCTAAAAGGAGAGCTACTACTGGTAGGGGACTGAAACCTTCCAGATGTAGACTGGGAAATCCCAGATGCAGCATCATCAAGGAGCAGGGAGATACTAGCTGTGCTGCAGGGGGTATTCTTTCAACAGCTAGTCAGGGAGCAACAACCTGCTGGATGTGGTCCTGACAGATGGGAAGAGTGTGGAGGAGGTGCAGGTGGGAGATGCCTTGGGCAACAGCGACCACAGCACGGTAAAACCAGTATTACAGTGATGGACTTCAGATGCACAGACTTTGATAAGATGAGAAGGATAGTAAGGGAGACAATGGAGGGTACAGAGAATATAGGGGCAGTGGTGGAGTTATGGCAAGCTATCAAGGGAGTGGTACTGAAAGCTGCAGAAATGTGCATAAAAAAGGTTAGGAAGAGCAAAATAGGGAAGGAGCCTGCTTTGATTTACAAAGGAGGTTGTGGGGGCAGTCAGGGAAAGGAGGAGGGCTTTCAGAAAATTTAAGTGGACACTCAGCAAGGAAGATTAGGATGAGTATAGGGAAAGAAGAGTATGGCAGGGAAGAAAATCAGAAGGGCAAAAGCAGATACTGAAGAGAAAATAGAAAAAAATGCCAAAAGGGGGGATAAAACCTTTTTCAGATATGTGAGGGAGAAGAGAAGGGCAAGGCAGGG